>JAQQSE010000131.1:0-1200000 GCA_035772565.1 Antheraea assamensis | reverse complement strand
CTTTCTGAACATAATTTGAGTTTGCCTGCACTTGGCTCATATTAATATAGACTCGACCTATCCCTCAGGAGCAGTAAATTTTTTCTTAATGAATCTATGAAACGAGTACGAGTCAATGAAATGTACCCTTGAAAATAGCCCTTTTCGATACTCCTGACAAGATGTGTGCAAAATTTTGTGATGATCTGTTGTGTAGTTAAGGTGTGAAAGCATAACTAACAAATAAACACATTTATAATATTAGTTATGACGGCAGACTATGATCCAAAGGGAGACTACAGATACTATATCTTTCAGATAAAAAGTATCATATATGTAAATGTTTTTATTACCTCATTTGAAAGACAAATGATTCTGCAATATGTAATATTAGTACCAGTCCCAAAAATGATTACATTTTTGCTTCTTCATTATGCTCTTCAACAATTCTACATTCATTTATTTGTATTATATTCAGAAAATGTTTAATCCTTTGTTTGTTGTATATTTAATGAGGAAGATTATAAGATATCTAACATTAAGGTGCAGTCCTTAAGAATGGAGCTATTACTATATAAGGTGAAGATCAGAAAGTATGCTTAGCAAAAACAAAATAATAGTACATATGAACCACAATTACATGTGGTATATGTACAGTATATAACCAAAAGTTAACATGGATTAAAGTGCAGAGCATAGGTATCTTGTAATATTTGTAATTGAAACCATTAAAATTGTAAATACCACATAATTACACTACATTTGTTTTCACCCTTATTATTTTATCTCCAGGTAATAATGTATATACTCAACAATAAAACACAAATACCTTCATAACAAAGACAATACATTCATCACATATTTTTAAACTTACAAATATAACCTTCAATCTATAAATAGGCATCTACACCTACTATATAGACCAAATTATAAATACACGAAACTTAAAGTGTCCATAACATTATAGATTATGAATACTCACAAGAAAATGCTGTCGAAGTTCCCATCCTGTTCAACATAATTGAGCACATGTTCCACCATCATAGAGCCGATACCAAGTCTTCTGTACGGATACAAACACCCGAGGGTCATAATATACAATCTCCGAGAGTTCTCCGACGTGTCTATCCTGCAGCATACTGCTCCCACCACGATATCATTGTAATAAGCTAATTTCGCGAGCTCCCCAGCCTCCAAGACATCTTTATAGAATTTATCGTTATATGACACAGGGAACACTACTGTATTTAATTTCTTCAACTGCTTGATATTATGCGGCGTCACATCGCCTAATTCTATTTTAGCTCTGAAAAGGTAAACGTGCTCTATTTTATAGAATAATTCAAGTATCGAACGAACTCAACAGCTTCATTGGTCACTTTACAATACTGCCACAAGTAGATTACACAAATGTAAATTCATCAAGAGAAAGTAAATTTATAGCTTACCTAGTCATGGTAATAACTATTCTTATAATTAAATACTAAAATTTAAGATCTAATACGACACTTATATCACTGATGATCACTCCCGCCATCTACTACATTCGCTCAATCATTTCCATGTATTTTGACATATTTGACAACCTTAGGCTCACCCACGGCCATTCCTAAAACTACATATTTTACAAAGACAACCAATTTCACTGCATAAATATATTACTAATACTTAGAAATATAGTAAAAATGATATTGTTTCAATATATTGTGGTACAATTTTTTAGGTGTTTTCAAAAATACTTAGTCAAGCGACATAATTTTAATTATTGTAGTGGCAATGTACCAATTTTTACTCTGACCACTCTGTATTCACGAAAAGCATAATCATATTATTCTAAGTTGTTTGAAATATATATATAATAAACATGATAAATATACAGAATAAAAATTGATATATGATATGATAAATTTATGTGTAATTTATGGTTTGATTAATTTACTTTGGTAATTTGATTGGTGAAAATATATAAAGTACCTTTATTTTTACTAATACCCATTCTTATTTTACTGTAAATACTACAACTTTACTGAACTTTTACGTGATATCATTCAAAACGTAAATTTTATATAATAGAACAGAACCTGAATTTCATCTTGTATCCAAATTTTCTTTTAAAGTTTTACTTAGGTATCGACTATTTTACTCTAATGCGAAAGTATTTGATAGTCACCAAAGAGGATGTAATAATTATTGACCAGATTGAATATGGTGTTTAACTCAATGACATATTTTCATCAACAAATATGAAGATCACAGTATATAATATTCATAAAAATAAAACAAGACAAACTTTTGCAGAAATATACATGACTAACAATTGAAGGAAATAAATACATAAATGAATATGTATACAACTAATATACAGAATTAGGTACATAGAACTTATTACAAGTAGGTACTTATTACATATGAAACCAAAATTCAAAATAATTCTATCATTCTATTGTTTTATTATGACATGACATTTCTTGTAGACGTTTTACATTCAAATGAATAATAGCATCTTTAGAAATATTCAGTAGATATAGATAGTTTGTTTGGAATAATAAATAATAATGATACTAAGCCAATTTCGATATGTATACTTTTGTTCTAAATCGGGATTTTTCTTTAAACCTGTAAGACATTTTAGGGCGGAAAAAGCCATACATCAAACTGCGAAGTCTCAAGAAATTGGTATAAACGAGTCTCAAAGATTTGAAGATACGCCTGTAGCACACACTCCTAATAACCATGTGATGGGAGAAATATTTCCTACTGAAAAGGTAGTCCCCATGGTGTTGACCAATAAAGAACCAGTGATTTTGCCCTTCAACGACGTTCCAGGTCCTAAGACATTAAAATATCTATCAAGTTTTCGTCAGTATCTTACAGAGATCGGTACGCAACTCACTGCCGGTGTTTTAACGACTGGACTCAACATAGGTAAGTATTTACCTTTATTATGTTATTTTTTACATATAGTTTATTGAATGTGGTCCCAGAGTCGATAGTCGTCTCTAGTGAACGTGGCGGCCGAGTGCAAAATAATCTTGGTGCCTCTTATCCTTTTTGGTAGCACAAATGCCAATTGTTCTGCGACATCTCCTAGGCCCGAATTAGCCATATAGCAGTAATGAGATATGTTACCGGCCCTGCTTTTGGAGGCCTCAATAAAATAAAAGTAATAATGTATATGTGATACTCCCAGAAAAAATCACCAATTTTTTAAGAGTCTGCTATAAGTTTGCTCATTTTATTACTATACAATCTCTGGCCTTCTAGTAATAATTGTTACCAGCCCCGCACTGCACGAGCTTTGTCTTCTGACACCCGAGTCCAATATAATCATTGAACTCTAGGTACAGACTGTACTGCCCGGAAAGAAGATTTAATTAAACAGTATGAAATTATGGTCTTAACATTTAATAAATCGAATGACAACTGGTGCTATAGGCTTTTTTTTAATTTCAAAGTATTATTTCACATTGTTTTAAGGTACTTACGTAAACTCGAGGAAACCGATTAAAAACCTCTCGGCGCTTTTCGACGAGTATGGACCAGTAGTTCGTTTCATAAGTCCCGTGGGGAATGATATAGTTTTGATCAACCACCCTGAACATATCCAGAAGGTATATACCATGGAGGGTGATTATCCCGTTAGGTCCACCTTGGACTCTCTAGAAAAATACCGGTCGGAGCACAGGAATCATATTTTCGGAGGATTATTTACTGTGTAAGTTTTATTATTTTATACGTATTAGATTCATCTACTCGTATTTAGTAACACAATTCTCTTTTTTTATTTCTTTTTCTATTATAGATTGAGTCTGCACGTAGTTATAGTAAAAACATAGTTTCAGAAGAATAAGTCCATAAAAAAGAACCAACAACAAGGTTTATCTGTAGTGGTACAAGTGTTAACCACTTGAGACCTTATAGTAAACATCTGGCTAAACTGAGATAATCTTATTACCTTATTTATTTTTATGACAACTAAACGGAAGATACAAATTCTAATGGCAATTATTAAGAAAAGTACTGAACAACTTGGATTAATATTATGTAAGATGTTGTTAAATGAAGAACAAAAATTACGTTGTCGACTTGAAGTTTTTCAATTATATTCATACCACGTTATACTACGACTCTCGAAATTTCAGAAAAGTGTTAGAGGGCTCTGCTTAGTGGGTGGTTTTTTGGGCTGAAACTAATTACATTGCACACCTTCTCAAGGAAGGTGTACTATCAAATGTAAAATTGGCTTTTCTATTAACCACAATAAAGTTAAATATATTAAAGTAGATCTTCAAACACCTGTCCATTACATGTGACCTCAATGCAATATTTGATTTTAGATTAAGCCGTCACAATTGGAGCACTAATATTTTCACCATTTATCACTATTAAAACTAAAATACTTAAAACCAATGTTCTAAAAATATATTTTAGTCACGGACAAGAATGGATTCGTCAGCGAACCGTGGTTTATACTCCTCTACATGACTCTGTAGCTTATCATATCCAAGGCATTAACGATGTCTGCGACTCGTTCACTCAGAAAATATACAATATTAGAAATTATCAAGATGAGGTCACAACGGATTTGTACAAAGAGCTCCATAAATGGGCTTTTGATTGTATGGGTCTGTATTAATCTTATTCAATACTATTATTGTATGTAACAAAAATAAAAATAATTGTGGTTTTATGAAACCACGAAATAAGTGAGATATTTTTTTCGGAACGTAGGCATTTGGACTAAAAATTTTTGGAAAATTATTCGTTTTGGGTATTAAAAATGCGTTTTTAGCATTGTAAAAACTGAGTACTATATCTATTTAAATAAAAAAATATTGAATTGAACCACGGGAGCTGCTATGTTGGTCTTGGATGCTCTGCCAAGCACCTTTCACTTTACACCCTACTCAGCGGCCGGCTGTAATGCAACATGCGATAGATGGACGAAAAAATTTTGAGCCGATGTAAAAAGTTTCACGTCAAAAACTTCGATAATCAAAAATTATCGCATTCTAATTTCTAGGTTTGGTTTTGTTTTCAAAGAAGTTTAATATGCTAGACACGGAGCTAGTGTATAGCCAATGCGACATGTCGTGGATGTACCATAGTCTGGAGAGAGCTACGGATGCGATAATTAAGTGTGAATCGGGTCTGCAATGGTGGAAGATCTTTCCCACTCCGGCCTGGAACTCTCTTGTCAAATATTGCGATAGCCTGGACAAGTACGTCTAACATTTTGACTATTAGAGAATAATAAAAAAAAATCGTTTAAAACTTTGAAAATATTCCCATTCCAGTTTTATAAAGTATTTAATTTCTGTTTTTTATTTTATTTCAAATTCCTTTTCAAAATGTCTAGTTTTTATTTAACTACATATTCCATTTCAGTTTGATCGGTAAACATGTTTTGGAAGCCGAGCAAGCAATTTCTTTCATGTCTAAGGATTCTGAAGATTCAAAGAGTAAGCAAATATAATTAGATTTGTTTTTTTTTTCAAAAGGGCATACACTATTGGCCTTTTCGTCTTTAACTTCGTCACCTAATAATATTATTTTAAATATTTTTTGTTTTAATAGAATGATTAACAAAAAATATGGTAAAATATATAATCCAAAAAAATGTAGGTACTCATATGACATTTAAGAACCCATTAATAATGAAACCAATTAAATATACATGCATATCATTTACATAAGTCGTATCAGTTAATAGTAGTTTTACATTTAACTTCAGATTATCTCAACTAATATCGTAAATGCGAATGTGAGTTTGTTTGATACGCTTTCAAGCCTTAAATACTTATCCAACCATAAAAATGTAGTTTCTGAATTTATTAAATCTACGATAAATGTGAATGTGAAGTCGCGAACAAATTGTCGTGTCATTAAAATTTTCAAATCGAAAATGGCTAAGTCCGGTTCTAATCCTACAATAATCCCGAGCTTTTGGTAAACGAATACATCAATGAAACTATAGTATATTAAGGATTTTTGTTACGGTTGTGTGGTTGATTGTCACCGTCAAGTTGAAAGTGTGTCGCCAAGTACGTACAAGTATGTTCCGACAGTTGTACTTGAAAGCCAGTACGTCTATTCTTTGCCTATTCGATTGATTTATACTATCTGGCTATATCGTCATGTAACTTCTATAATAAAAATTAAATAGAACCCTTCTTTGGAAGATACTAGTAACTATTATTTACAAGATTTTTTGTCTTCCGAAACCGGTTTTAACTAATATATGAAAACTCTACGCGTTTATTACTGTAACACATTTCTAAATACTCTGATTAAAAAAAAACTTTAAAATTGTGTTGCTTTTTAACTAGGTCATCGGAATGTTCTAATTAATTCTATGTTACTGGGACAACAGAAAATGAATCCTGAAGATATCGCAACCATTATAATGGATATGCTCATAATTGGAGTTAATACGGTAAGACATTAAATAATTGTATACACATTTAACATTATTGGAAGTAATTGAAAATAATTAATTTAAGTATTTCCTAATATATACCTGTATATACTGGTAAGTGTAAGAATTAATTACTATTATTTTTTCAGGTTACCTCATCTATGGGTTTTTTACTATATTTTCTTTCAAAATATCAACGAACTCAAAAACTTCTCTTCCATGAAGTAGCAAAGGTTTACCCTGATATAAATATACAAAATATATCAAAAATTAAAGAAGAAACACCCTATCTTCAAGCATGTCTAAAGAAACTCTAAGGTAAGAAATACAAATAAGTTTTGCTCGTTATTATATTCTCTGTCTAAATGTTCTTTATTTTTTCACAGATTAGTTCCACCGATTCCAGTGCTCACTAGGATTCTTCCAAAAAACATCACTTTGGATAAATACAAGTTGGTATTTCAGATATAGATAATCTGTACATATAAATGAAATTGGAGTGTCTGTTGTTAATTCGATTCATTATTTCTCCGAAATGCGTAAACGGCTGAATTTTACAGCCAGATGGAGGAATTTACATTGTCGAGAGCGGGAGTCGTCATACTTTTCCAGCCACGGGCCTCGGGCTCTATCTTCATGGATTGGATAGTTGACGCCATGATCAATTGGCATATTTTATGAACTCTAAAAATAAGATTTCTTTATAGATTTTTTACGACAATAACGACCTGTGAAATCTTTTATTTGCCAGTTCAATGGACTAAGTATTAATTGATTGCCAAGCAACTATAACTACACTTGAGACTACTATATTACACTTGAGAGCCAGTCTCCCTTTAGGTTTAGGGTGACTACTATAAGATGGTGGACCACATCATCATTTAACATCACATGAGATTGTGGTTTAAATAATGTATATTAGAGAAATTGTGTCCTAAAATTATTGGTTAAAGATGTCTATTATCCAAATGGATACTATGAAAGTATATTGTATATTATAAAAGGTAGTATAGTAATAATTATTATTTTTACACGTACAAACATGTTGATACAGACATGTAAATTTTGATAGTAATTGTCTACTAAAACTGCTATATCGCGGGCCGCACAATTACCACACACACACACAAGGGCCACAGTTTGACGACCACGGGTTTAAAGGCCACATGGAGTTACACTGTTCCATATATTCTGTATAGTAATAACAGTACGATTGAACATATAAAAGATGTTTCACAATTAATTTAGATGATATAATACACAGTAGGCAGTTCATAATAAATTCATAACTTCATAAATTCTTATGAAGTAATATTAACATTTTATGTATTCCACATTTAATAATACATGCGGCTTGTGACGCTACTAATTACACTTTTTATAGAAATAAATTAAAATTAATATAATAAACATGTTTTTGATCTCGGCTTCGCTCGTATTAATGTATATTTGATCTACCTGAACAGTAAATTTTTTCGGGGTAAAAAGTACTCTATGTCCTTTTATGTACGTCTGACAACAGGTATGCCTAATTTCATGGTGCTCGGTTGAGTAGTTTAGGTATGAAAACGTAACAAACAAACAAACTCAATTTCGCATTTATAATATTAAAGGATTTTTTATACGAGCCACCCGTATTCCTAACTTGTACCAATTGCGATTCATCTCATTCACACAAGACAGTTACTATAAGTTATCGGATTGTTTTATAGTAATTACATTTTCAACGGAACGAATAACTGACATAAATCTATCGAATGTCAATACTTCATATTACAGTATACCACGAGGCACCCTCATAATAATGGCGGCACAACACGCGTCATTGAAAGAGAGTAATTACGACGATGCTGCCAGTTTCTTTCCGGAAAGATGGTTGAAGCCAGAA
Organism: Antheraea assamensis; assembly: GCA_035772565.1. NCBI lineage: Eukaryota > Metazoa > Arthropoda > Insecta > Lepidoptera > Saturniidae > Antheraea > Antheraea assamensis. The sequence goes on along the minus strand of JAQQSE010000131.1, from coordinate 1,191,715 downwards.
GCGAAGGAATATCACGCGTTTGCTTCGATACCCTTTGGTTATGGCGCTAGAAATTGCTTGGGGAAAAATATCGCTGAGACTATGTTGTCACTCTTAACAATTAAGGTTATCCTTAACGGTTCATTTATATTTCAATTTTTGAGGTAAAATAAAAATTTCATACCTCATAAAAGAATCATAATAATAAATCCTATACTTGTTTTTTATTTCAGATAATTCAGAAATATAAACTTGAATACCATTATCGAGATATAGAACCGACGAGAACCTTCATAGCAAAACCTAAGAGCCCTTTGAAAATAAGATTTATAGATAGGTTTTAAACTTTTATGAATTAGAAATAATATTTTATTTAGTCCCGCAATAATGTAGAATCTGAGTGAAGCTAATTTATTAACTCTATATTACGTCAATTCGTTAAGGTTAATGTCAATAAAAGGTTCTATAATAAAATGTTTTTAATTTTAATAGTATTTCCTAAAACTATATTCCAGCTGTTACATTTTAATTTAATTTAATTTTAATACTTTATAGGTAAGCGTTTGACCACAATCTCATCTGATGTTAAATGATGATGTGGTCTAAGATGGTAAGTCACGCATAACCTAGAGGGGGAGCCTGGCTCTCAAGTGCAGCTGCCGGATTTTCAACTTGAGGGTGGTAGCTAGCCAGACGGACTTAGAAAAGGCCCTACCACCATGCTATGGTTTCATCACGATGTTTTCCTTCACCGAAAGCTCTCACTCAGTTGCTTGGATTCGAACTTCCGTCCTTCAATGCTGTGTCCAAATACACTACCAACTGAGCCATCATCGCTTCAGAATCAAAATCGCTACATGCTATAAAGGCAGTCATACCTAGTGATATATGATCTTTAGAGTTTTAACAATTGAAGAAATGGGTGGATGAAGGTGATGTTTCGCAAATTTGACATTTTACAGAAATGTGCGTCCAAGTTCGATTGTCTTCAACAAGCGCAGATTTACGGTTGTGGGCACGATGGTCAAACCTGCAACCCTAATAGATATGTAATATCACGTCACGTCACATTTTACGATCTATTGAGATCGATAAACTGATAATATTATATCCAATGCCTTAATACAGAAAAAGGAAACAAAGGAATTATGCGTGATTGGAAATGCAGCAAAGTAACTAGGTATTTCATTCATTCGTCACATATTTTATAAACTATAGGAATGCACTATCATAAGTAAGTTCATACGCCTCGCACTTGGCCGATTTGCGGGATACTGTGACCACAACCTTTTTTGAGGGTTGGATCCGCACCTGACCTTTGGTATTATTATATATAGTTTGGGTACTTTGGTAATTTTTGGTCCTGAGCCTATTTGTGCTAACCTTCTAGAAACAAAATACATATATGGACGTAAAACTTTCACTTGGATCATAAAATAAAAACATGTGAATATCTCCTTCATCCACTGATGTCTTTCATTGAATAATTTGGTATCTACTTCTTTTACTGTTTATTATTTTCGATATGGCAACACTTTTAAAATAATGAGATGTTCAACAGTTAATTATTAACTACAAAACTTATTAATTAATAAATCTTTTCTTAAATAAAAAAATAACACGATAATATTTAGATAAATTTATTTTTATACTTTTGAACCGGTTTACTTCTAGTAGAGTGATACATTTTCAAGCTCTAGCACCTTTTTAGTATAAAATTGTTATAGTAAAAAGTGGCAATTACAATAAAACACTAGCACATTTTACGAATTAATTTTAATACATATTTTTATGTAAAGGTATCGTGTAAGCAAAGGTGTACTCAACATGTTTTTTCTTAAATTTAGTTTTATTTCTCCTGAAATAAAAATATTGCTCAAAAATATTAATCAGGTTATGATTAATAAATAAATGTATTCACATTATTGATTTCGTTTTATATTTATGAAACAAACATTATGAAATAAGAGAGACATAAATTTGAAAAATTGTTTCTAATCAGATAAATAATATCAAATAATCAGATAAAATAATTGAATGTAGATCATTTGGTTATTGCTGAATAGTTATCTGAACTTTTGATATTCTTTGTGAAATTTACAAAGAACAGACATTTGTTAGAAACTATGTTATAAATTACTTTGCGATGGTAACTGTTCTCTAATTTTTATTTACATTATTATTAAGTAATAATAAGTTAGTTATATAGTCATGATGTGTTGAAGTTATTAAAATCATATTAGTGTAGTTAATAGCTAGACTTGTAATGGCTCATATTCAAGTGACAAAGTTACATTTTATTGTAGTGTTTAAAGAATAAAATATGAGATACACTAAAAATATAAGAGACAAAAAATTACAAATGATTCAATACAATATAGATTTTTTTCTATCCAAGCCCATGTAAACTGAAATCTAATAATATATTTTTTGAAATATTTTTTCAAAGAATGATTATAAATAGCCGGATTTCAAATACACCATAATTTAATTACTATGATAGTAAACTAATATACATAATGCACCTATTACATACAAAAACTAAAGTCTACACTAAACTATATCACAACCGTTGTCTTCTAGAGACAAATATATTTAAATATTTCCCCCTCGTCATTTCTTTGGCCTCCTCAAGTCCAAGCTGATATGCAAGATCATGTAACTTTTTTACTTCCATAATGAGACCACTTGTCGATAGAGTCCCCAATTCTGTAATGAAATTAATAAATAATATATAAATGAGCATAACATATATTACATAATATTATCCTTTGTTCATCTTAATTCAAAAGATTAAATATTATTATTGTATAAAATGCATACATAAATACAAACACATACATGGATATAACAAAGTGTTTTATTATAATTATTTTAAAATATCTGTAATATCCTATTATATTTAAGTCCTTGCCTATAATACACATTCCACTAAATATTTGAGGTTGGAGGTTCGAATCTAGTGACTTAAATCTAAACTCGAAACTAAACCAGTAGATTAATTAGGTCACGTCTAAACACACTGATGTATTAATTTGTATATTCACGCTTAACAGCAAACTTACGTTGCATGTAGTTGTAATCTTCTTTAGTGGGTCCCCGGTCCCATGACGGCGGAGACTGGTTACTGTTCGGCAATGGTGCATACTCGGACACTCCAGGAACTGTAACGAATCAGATGAACATCGAGACGTATTGTCTGTAGCCACTATGTTAATATTGTTGTTATTCATCGTAAATTAGAAGTTTAAAAACCGATCGTTAAATAACCGAAACACTCAAGCAAAATTATACAGAAGAAAGGGATGACAACATCAAAAATACATAATAGCGCGACATTTGAAAAAATATTTAGTAAAATCGTAACCATTTGTATAGGGTAACGAATGTTATAAAACTTGTGTTGAAATTCTTACTTTGTTCAGGCCAAAGTTCGGGCGAAGTTCGGTCGAGTTTCTCTGAGCTAAAAAGGCTTTCTTCCAAGGATGTCAAAGGAATATCATCTAGTGCAGACTGATCTGGAACAACACCGCCTAATTCATTTTAACCGTTAAAAACTTAGGGATATAACGACAGAAATAAATATATTATTATATGAAGCATGTAACGGACATCTCTGGGCTTAAGAAAACGAATTATTTGTAAATTACCGTCTTGAACAATAGGATTTTGTTTCGCGGCCATTTTCCAATTTTTATTTTGACATATTTGCTATACCATAGACAATTTTCGAAAACGAATTCTCACAGACAATACATTTTTTCTTTTTTTTTTCCTGAACATGCATTTTTAGTATGAAATACACAATTGAGGTCAAAACTGGGGCGTTATTGTTAATTATTTTTATTTGATTCTCTTAAAAAATCTCATCAAATAGTTAGTACAGACAAAACAAATTATTTAATTTTTAAGACTAAATAGTACAAATATACTTTCGCAAATGACAACCCAGTCATTCTTTTTTAAATTCTTTCTTCCGGTTGCCAACACAAGGCAAGGTGCGTATTTTAGAAAAGCCACATGGTTTCTAATAAAATAAGAGTGTAATTAATTTAAGGATTGAATTGTGTTAGTTGGTTTCAAGGTAACTTAGTGATACTTTTTTACATAATGTATGTTATTGACTCTGAAACCTCACTTTCGTTGTTATAATATCTAGCAAGTCTTCAAAGTGTCAGTTCAATTCAGTTTATTATAAAAGGAATATTATTATATTGAATGTTTAGACACAATATTGTGTTTGTTATTAATATTTCAATTCTATAATTATTTTCTTTTTTTAATTCTAACATGGGCAGAAGATACATCAATTTCAAATTGTCTGATACATAACCTTACTTTACACAATTTCATATATCATGCTACTGACTGATAATATGTAACGAAGATTTTTGTAGGTAAATAGAAGTACTTATATTCATAATTCGTTTGTTCGGTAAACATACGTAGTCGAGAAGAGGGTGTAAATCAAATAGAGGATTTTTTACCCTTTTAGGGGGTAGAATATTTTCTTCATATTTACGCGGGATCACCTCTGAGTATAACCAATCCCAAATAAAAAATAATTAATAAACTAGGTTCACAACTGACGAAGTTCTCGAAACCCACTACAACAGCCAAACACAAAAACTCCTTTTTTGAAGTTTGATAAAATATGGTTTTATATTCTAATTAATAATATTGTTTATTTGGTATTCCATTCGTGTTGTATCAAGATAACTTTGTGTATATTAAACTCTTAGTAATAAATACTATGAAATGAAACATAAAAAATAGACTAAGTATTCTATAGTTAACATTATGGCTTATTCTTGTTTTAGATGCGTTCCGTCACAGTCAAGGATGTTGAACAAGACAAAATTGTCAAAACTGTAGCCGCTCACTTGAAAAAGTAAGTCTTAAAAATAAATATTTACAATTCTTATTTGTTATTCACTGCTATGTAAAAAATTATGAATTTGCCATGATCTGGCTATTGTATTGAGTAAAAAAAAATTGTCATACATATTAAAAGTTGTAATATAACATTTACTTACTGTATAAGGGCTTCTTAATGTATTTTAGGGTTTTATCCTTCGTTATGTGATTAAAGTTAATGTTTTTTTTTTATACTTCAGGATCGGCAAAGTGAAGGTTCCTGATCACATGGACCTGGTAAAGACAGGCTCGTTTCAAGGAACTTGCCCCATATGATCCTGATTGGTTCTATGTACGTTGTGCTGCCATCTTGCGCCACATCTACATCCGTTCCCCTGTTGGAGTTAAGACTGTAACTAAGATTTTCGGTGGACGCAAACGTAATGGTGTCACACCCTCTCATTTCTGCAGGTACTATGTTATGTTATTATTTATTCTATACCTGTATATTATAGATACATAGCTATAACCTTCTTTAAAGTATTTATAATTGATAAGTATCATAAAGTCTGAACAAAACAAAAAAAAACCTTTTCCTATTAGATTTCAACCATATTAATTATTCGTAATTATAGTTAATCTATTTTCATCATATTGATTTTTACACTTCTAAGTGCATTTATTTACATTTTACGATGATAAATAGATATATAGGTTTTTGATGAGCGTGAAGGCATATCATAAGGCAATAATATTGGATTATCTTTTGATTTAGAATTGTCATTTGTTCTAATTGTAAACATTGCAAAATGTGGATTACTACATTATGACTTAGTTCTTTATTTATCATATCTATTATCTATTCAGAACTAAAATTTAAAAAACCTTGTAATTTTTTTTATCACCAAAATGTATTTTACTATCAAAACTATATTTAAAAAAAACTAAGAGCCATAAGGCATTCAAAAAAGAAGGCTGAGGTGAAAAATTGATATAGAATATTATGGAAAGACATTAACATCAATAAACTAATACATTTATAATGTAATATAATAGCTACGTACGTAATGATAGTCAATTTTATGTCTGTAAATTGAGTAATGTTAACTAATTGATTTTACAGCCTGATGAATGGGTGTTCAAAAATTGTATAAAAATCTCAGAACTAACAAAAATCATTTTTAGAGAATTGAGAAGTAATTAGTCAATAACATATATTAAACATCTAACGTCAATACGGCTACACAAAAAGCACATGGACTACATTTGTAGGGCAGAAAGAGGCTTGTCATTTTTAAAATAAATATATGCATAATAAAAAAATACTAACATTATACATACATACAGTTATACATAAATTATGAATAGTATATCATAAGTGGAGTTTCCCTACTTCTAATTTTGTGTCTTGTTTTTTTTTTTTCATTATAGACAACAGATTGCCATAATCCAATGGATCAATAACATATGATTTTTCAAAACTGACAATGTAGTTACGTAACTAAACTGTTACTTTTGAAAAATCATATGTTAATGATCAGTTTGTACTATGGCAATCTGCTGTCTATAATGAAAAGAAAGAACGAGTTACACTAGGTTTATGCCATAATGTTGTATGGGGTCACAGAAAATTATTCAACAATGTTTACTGCTACAATAATAATGTCTTTTAATTATTGTTTTTATACTTTTTAAGTTAGCGTTTGACCACAATCTCATCTGATGTTAAAATGATGATGTGGTCTAAGATGGTAGTCATGCTAAACCTAGAGGGAGAATGGCTCTCAAGTGCAGCTGCCAGAACACACCAACAGGTGCTTGGTGACAGATTTTCAACTTGAGGGTGGTAGTTAGCGAGAGTCGAACTCAGAAAAAGTCCTACCACCATACTATGGTTTCATAACGATGTTTTCCGTCACCGAAAACTCCGACTCAGTTGCTAGGATTCGAACCTACTTCGTAGAATATCCCATTCTGCAAAGTAAAGAAAATGAATATTATTTGTACATTCAACAATTTCTCATTTCAGATCATCGGGTAGTATTGCTCGTAAAGCTCTACAAGCCCTTGAAGCTTTGAAACTGGTGGAGAAGATTCAGGATGGTGGCCGTATCCTCACCACCCAGGGCAGACGTGACCTCGACAGAATCGCCGCACAGGTTCGTCTAAAGGCTAAACAGCAAGCCAAACAACAAGTTATTGTTCTGTAATTGTATTCATAATAAAAAAATAAAATTATTATGATTTTTTTATTGTAATCTACATTCATAAATTATATTAAGTAGTGCAGTAGTCCAGTGTCTTTAAGGTAGTTTAAATAACTTGTTTTTTTATAAATAAACTGACAAAATGGAACGTGTAGTTAGAATTAGTGTGAGTAAAGAAAAAGAACCCGAAAATTCAGTCATCAGGAATAGTCTAAATCAGTGATTCCCAAAGTGGTCTATATCGACCCCTAGGGGTCTATGACAACCTGCAAGGGGTCTACGGCAGCGAAAAAAAATTTGGGGGTCAATGAAATGAAAATGGGGGTCCACGATAGTGGATCTCAACACATACACTGATAGTACCTATTTACTTACATCATACTATCTTATAATATCAAAACATACGTATACATTATTTATAAAAGTGCCTATGAAGTAAAAAATTTATTATATATGTTTATAAAATTGTGTAAGTTGTAGGATGTTGGTATTCGCTTTGTGGTCGCAATACATTTTGAACTTGTAAAAACCTGAGAGTCGCAGTCTCAGAGCTTCGCTACCTTGCACTGACTTGTTCAATTCGTCACTCTATAAATACGAATGTGGGACAAATACATTTATTCGTTTCCTGAATCTTGAAAAGGAAAGTGCTAAGAAAATATTTAAAAAAATATAAACAGATAGTATTTAAGTTTTTTATACTAACTTCACTACAGTTAGAAAATTACAGGAAATCAATATGAGGTAAGTAGGGGGTCTACCCAACACGGAAAAACATGCAAGGGGTCTACGACATAAAAAAGTTTGGGGAACTCGGGTCTGAATAATATAGCAAACCAATGTTTGACCATACATCTTGAACAACTTTGTTTTTAAATCGTGTTGTAGTGCCGTTCAAACAGAAACAATAAATAGCCTATTAAAGCTAGACATTGACAGAAAAATTGTAGAATTAAGAGATGCAGGTATGCATACATTATCAGACCTCGTAATTCGACATTAACAGCTTGCCACCAAACATTAATTCAAAAGAGATATTCCAACCATCAGAAGAGTGACAATGCTTTGAGTGTCTCTTGAAATTGATGGCGACATTTTGATATTGTGTGCTCCAGGCAAAAATGATAATTTTGGCGGCCTTACCCATTTATATCACATGAAATACCGTCACAACTATATAGAAATGTTAAATAATATCAGCCTGTATGTATATCATTGCTGGGTAAAACTTTCTGCCTGGAGGAATCTACTAACATAATGATCTCTTCAGCCCACATCATTATAGTAAAGGAAGAGAAATCAACAGTTACATATTTTTCCCACATATAGTGGTAGTACAAAATAATCCCAAAAAGGGTTGATATCAGGTAGGCGGTTGATTATAAAAATTAAGCCAAACCATACATCACAACATAACAAATATGTTGTGCTGACAATCTACAGTGCTGACCCTACTTAGGTGGGATAAGGGTAAGAAGATAATGGTGATAACTAAATAAATTAGTTAAACAACACAAGACGAACTATGTATTTCAAACCGAATATAGGCGCTCTTATAACGCAATAATTTATAGTCATCAGTTCGAGTTGGGCGAGTGATATGTCTTTGAAATAAGTAAGTAATAAGTATTCCTATTAGTCTTCAGATGGGCGCACGGAGGTTCGTCTCTATAGAAGAGGTCGGACATAGGGCACTAAAAATCTGATTAATTAATTTTACTTTTTAAATACTATTAGATCTCTCTATAATAAATATGAATCGGGCGTCCTTTTAGTTTGAATTGAGTTAGGAGTCAATTTAATAAAATTATTTTTAGTGTATGGTAAGAAATTATAATATGAATGTCTTGTAAGTACCACCGAGATTCAGTAGTCCGGTACAACTGTAGCTGACTGTAGCGGCCTTAACAAGCCAACAGTGTAATCAGTACATTAAAAAAAACCACCGAGATTCGATTTAGAAATTTCACACTATAGTATTCTGTCATTATTTGAAATACATTTCTGAAGACACATGCGCTATTAATGTATTTTTTGAGATATGCTAAACAAAAGATATAAATATTATAAAAAACATAAAAATTGTGAAGTCCTAATTTCACAAATCTTTGAACGCCAGTTTGATTCTTCCTATCAAAGTGTAACTAAGATGAATCGGACGTTTTTTAACATTAGATTCATCCTTCGAATATTTCATGTTTACGTTCTAAAAAAATTACATAAATATCGTACAACTGTATACCTACCATAGACTTAACAAAGTAGTATGTTACGCCATTTTTGCACTTTTAGAGATATTTCAAATACACTTTTTAGGTATTGTAGATACTTGACATTTTTCTATGTGGTGGATGGACGAAACCTAAGTTGTTAAGTATTGAAACTCCTGGATCGTCTTGCATGCTCTCACTCACAGCAACAACAGTTTCTTCGACACCCCTATTTTATTGTGTCGGATGTTCTTACAATCATTCGCTATTCAACAACTAGGATACTTTTAATGGTTTTTCTGGAAAATATCGGGTAATGTCTATAGTTATTTTATTTTCTTATTCTTTGGATTATGTTACGAACAGGTTTTTCTTAAATTTTACTATTAAGCTTTGATCTTCGGACTGTATTACTTTGCTTTTCGATACAGGTTAAAAGTTTGATAGTAAATAGTTGTATTTCTGGGATGAGATTAGGTGACAGTACAATGGTTCGATGAGACTCGCTAATCAGAACAATTTACTTGGCTTAAAAATAAGATAGCTCATTTATTAGTTTAAATTCAGAGTTTCGAGGACCAGCATGTCGATCATACACAAAAAGTACTTGTCGAGACACGGCTGAATATTGTTTTAAGTACCACATCATACTCTGAAAGTCGAATATACTTAGTCTGGCCATAAATACTGTTACAATTAAAAATAAACAAAATATTACATTTGAATTTGGAATCTATCATTTTTATATGAAAGTTCTTTGAGTTTTCTCATTTTGGTGCCAATACATTGTACAATATTTTGCGAAATTAAAATGGAGAGGGGTGATAAAGAGAACCCAATCGCTGTGATTGCATTACACAAAGTAGGTATGGAGCCAAATGCAATTTTTAAAACTCATATGCTTGGTATTAGTATGACGTTTATGTACCGGGCTATTAATAGGTACAATGAAACCACCTCTGTTTGTGACAGAAAAAGATCTGGCCGCGCACGTAGTGTTCGTACGAAACAGGTGGCCAAAGCAGTAAGGGAAAGAATTCGAAGAAATCCTGTCCGAAAGCAAAAGTTTTTATTTCGGGAGATGAAGATAGCACCTAGAACCATGTCGCGTATTTTAAAAGATAACTTAGGACTTGCAGCCTATAAGAGATGTACTGCTCATTTCTTAACCTGATTATTTAAAAAAGAATAGGGTGGTAAAATCGAAACAACTACTGAAGCGGTACGTAAAGGGTGGTCACAGATAATTTTTTTTACGGATCAGAGAATTTTTACAATTGAGCAATATTTTAACAAACAAAATGACCGTATTTATGCTCAAAGCTCTAAGGAAGCTTCCCAATTAGTCGACAGAGTGTAACGTGGGCACTATCCGACTTTAGTGATGGTTTGGTGGGGTATTAGCTATAAAGGAGTGACTGAGCCATATTTTTGTGAAAAAGGTATCAAAACATCGGCACAAGTGTATCAAGATACCATTCTTGAGAAGGTAGTGAAGCCCCTTAACAATACCATGTTCAATAACCAAGAATGGTCCTTCCAGCAAGACTCAGCGCCGGGTCATAAAATTCGGTCTACACAGTTTTGGTTGGAAACAAACGTTTCGGACTTCATCACAGCTGAAGACTGGCCGTCGTCCAGTACCGATCTTAATCCGCTGGATTATGATTTATGGCTAGTTTTAGAGAGTACAGCTTGCTCTAAACGCCATGATAATTTGAAATCCCTAAAACAATCCGTACGATTGGCAGCGAAGAATTTTCCCATGGAAAGAGTGCGTGATTCTCTTGATAATTGGCCTTAACGTTTAACTTTTTATATTTTAAATTGTTTTACATTTATAACACACTGTAAAAATAATAAATGTTATTTGCAATATACATTTTATTTTTTCTTTGTCTCAGTATTTATGTTACGACTAGGTATACATTCAGACTGTGAGCAATAACTGGATGATGTAGTGATTTACTTCGTTTCGGAAAACAGAAAGAAAATGAAATTCACAATGAATATGAGTCCAGATGAAATCGTCCCTGTTGAATTTTAATACACCTATTTACCTGTGATTTTATTAATCACTTATTTTACATTAAATTCAACGCGGACGTAGCCATAGGCACAGCTAGTATGAATATATTTTTCCATCTATCATGGTTAATATTAGATCTCGTGTGACTGTGGTATTTTTGTAATTGGTTGGAGTCAGTGTAGTAATGTCCGACTTAAAGGTAGACAGACAGCTCCAATTTTAACATCGGCGTCTATTTCTTATAGCCGATTGTGATTATTTTGCAGTAAATTGTGTACTTCTTGTTTTGTTCCATCTATAATGGATCATAACAATAACATATACCAAACTAACAAATATACTATTTTCACTGCAACAAAACACGTAAATTCCATCATACTTGTGTAACGAGAATATGTAACTACCACCCGCTTCAACATAGAATGTTCACATGAAGCCGCGATCCGAGCGAGATAGAAAACACCACGGCACAAAAATTCTACCTGTGGATCTAACGGGACCTAAGGGTATTTGCCATACATACGCTCTGCTCGACGATAAGTCAACGTGCCCATTAAGGACGTTCATGATAAAAAAACATCGATGTTTTATTGGTACGATATATTATAACATTACAACAATGTTAAACGATATATCGAACTAAAATCGGTATAATCGATATATGGTATGTAGTTCATATTTTATTACTCGATACTAAGAGGTAAAGGGAGATAAATAAAAGCCGTTATTTAAAATAAAAATACAATCAGTATTAGGACAAGTATTAATATTTTTTACATAAATCTCGTTTTTTTAATTTAAATCTTCCATAAACACTATTTTATTTACTTTTAGCTTATAATTTGCTACTTTGTTGTGATGAAAACGCTATTGAGATGGCACAGAGTTTGCTAATATAATTAAATATTTTAGGTAATATTGTACAACTTTGGCGACTGTACTTTATAAATTAATCACACTTTCGAAGACATTTCATGAAGTCGTCTAAATTATGTCCTCAAATTACTTATCTGATTCACTTTTATTAGCGCAGCTTGCTCTCTAGGGATGGACTATTTACAAATTTTATAGGGGAACCAAATTTTAAAGGCTATATGTTAGCTGTCGGATTATTAAAGTTTTATGTCTATAACTTTTATCTAATTACAGATGTTTTTAAATTATTTTATACAATGTTTTAATATCAATTGTGACATTCCATGCTTCTTTCTAAATACATAAATGTATTTAACCTTAAATATATAAATGTAAATTTATTGATAAAATATGTAACGTACTAATATTTATAATATATGTTAAGGGACGGCTATTTGTCTCTTTGTAAGGGGCAACGTAATCGTTTTTCTCACTGAAACAACTTGTATTGATCAGTTCAAACTCCAAAGATCCAAGTCTGAATGAAAATCCTAATTTGAATTGAAGTCGAACACAAAATTGTAAGCACAGTTTATAATTTTCTCAACTCTGATCGACTGCTTTGTTTCTGCAACTAAAACAGTAAATAGGTTGACATCGTTGAGTGAATGTTCGATATTCGATATATAGCATAAAATACGTCGATACTTTATATCGATATTCAAAGGTCCGATATATTAGATTGGTACGATCTGATGAAATCAAATATCGATGTTTTTTGAACATCGATATATATATCGAACACCCCTACTAAAATCGAGAATAGTTAGCTCGATATGAATATATGCCTTTATTGTTTATTGCTCTGGCTCGCAGTACAGGGTCGCATTCGAGCAATAATCAGTTTTGTCTGAATCTTCTTTACGCGCGGTTGTTCGGAGATGCAGTGATCAAAATGTTTTTTTTAAGGCTTTCTACATATTTCATTATCCTAGTGACACTAAATTCATTCGTAGTTAGCGTGTTACAGTATGGAAGACCAACAAAAAATTTATATGTTAACGAAGATACGGCGAAGAGCTCTGGAAAACTTACTGTAATCAATAGAAGTGTGGAAAGCGAAAGTCCTACGTCGGAAAGTGAAGAGATAGTAGATACGACTACATTGCAGACAATACCTGTACAAGGGAACATCAGTACATGGGTAATTTTTATCAGCTGAATACCTCTCCCGTTTTATAAGAGCAAAATTTGTCGCTTACGATATCGTGTATGATTTACTTATGTTGTTTTATATTTTCAATTATTTCTATGATAAAGAACTACTAGTAATTTCACTGCTGATTTTTTTTCATGGCTATATTTGTATCCACCTTTTTATGTTTAGTTATTTACACGGGTCACTAATTATAAGTAGTAAATATTTATGGCGAATTCTTTTCATATTATACACATTATGTTAAGTACAATCCGCGTCAAACTTTTTCGGTCGTTTTGAATATAGCCGTAAGTTTAGCCTTGCGCATAGTACAGTCAAGAGGTTAATATAAAATAAAGTCAAAATATTATTATAGGAATATAAAATTATCATTTATTAATCCTTAAGTTGTCACGATATTACATGTATAATATAATACGTTTTTAATGTATTATGATTCAAGTAGATATTTGCCTATGATATTAACTAAAAAGTGTGTGGCATTATAACGCCCACGTTACTACTTTCAGAAGATTTTTGTGTCAAAAGACTATATGACTCCATTTATTTAGTCTTGTAAACGTTTTGACGAAACGAACAACTGTTTATTTGAATTGAGCGGACATATACATACCAGATATATACATATATAGAATATTTGCAAAGGATTTGAGATAAATATGAACAGACACACGAATAAAATAATTACTGGAGTAATAAAATAAAAGTAAAAACTATAAATTATATAGTAGATAATGATGTAATAGTACTTGAACGAAAAACTAATAGACAAAACTAGAATAACATCAATTCGCGACAACAAGCAATAACATGTAACTAACAACGAAATTATTCTCAATGCGACAATACTGTAACTAGCATTCACACTGGCCGACACGAAATTCTCCGACATCGCCTCTTCCGTGTCCGCGTCCCTCTGATACCAAAATTTTGTGTTCTGCGCATCTACTTCAAAGCGGTTAAAGAGTTTGACGCGGATTTAAAATGTGAAGTTTAAATCGATTTCGTAATCCATATTTCTTCATGCACAATCATTTTTCATTATACTGTTTTTTCCCATTTTTATAACATTTTATTAAAAAATATGATTTATTCTTAGATCACTTATTTTATAATCTGTAACATTATAATATGTTGTGTCTTACAGTCTACACAGCTCAATGACAATCACCAGCAGCTTATGGTATGGGTTGGTGAAGAGTCCAACGTCATCATCTGTTTAGCTCGAAATTCAACTTCAGGGAACAATATAGAACTATCACCATCAGCTCTTTATATTTCAAACGATTACGGAAAGACCTTTATTAATAAAACTGAAGACTTTCAGCTCGGAGATACACCAGATAGTGGTTATGCACAAGTGGATAAATTTTTTAATCATCCAAACTATCCTGAATATGTAAGTATTCATAAAATATAAAACACGCGCCAAACTTTTTGACCGTTCTGAATATAGCTACGCATAACACAGATTTAGGTATAAGTACCTTTTATATTATATGTACGTCGAGACAATGTAAGGATAAATAAATATAAATTTTAGATTCCTATAGTAATACTTTAAATTTATTTAAGCTCTGGACGATGTTATATACGTGTTATATAGCCTATAACCTTTACCAATAAACATACTAAATTGCAAAAAACAAATAATACAAGTAAAGTATGTAAGTAAGATTATAGATATATGTTTTATTTTTATTTATAATTCAGTGATAAAGTATTTAAAATTGTAACACAATCTATCTAATCAAATAAAATATGTTTATTTAAAAAAATACACTTTCATTTGTAATGTATAATTAGATAAGACACAAAAATATATGTGCCAATTATAATAAATATTTTACGCTGTATCTATAAAAAGTTCGATAACATATTGCAGAACCCATTACAGAATAGAAGTTTGATTCATTCGTGAGTACTTTAGTAACATATATTTTAAAATGATTGGAGAAATATTTAAATCATGAAATGATTTTACAAACATGTTCTAGTGCTCACAGTACAAAATAAAGAGATACCATTCATATCCTCATTGCATACTCCTCTATCGTTGAAGTATTGAATATCAAGTAATAACTGGCATTCAATTAAACAGGTTGTTTTTTTTAACTGTCTACGCTATTGGCCTCATGGGCCTTCACAGCTTCCCCGGACTACGCATAATTTTTGCAATTAATGACGTCATGTATGAAACGATTCTGTTATAAATATCTTTTACCAGGTGTGTTCACGGACTCACAGGCATTTGTTTTATTTTGTTATAATTATGTGTTGAATTGTAGAAAAAATAGATATTGTTATAATATTCTCCATCTTCAAATATCTATATATATAGCTGCTAATTGTAATGACTATCCATTGAATAGTAGGTACATAAGTTGATGCAACATCACTTGTGATGAATTATATATAAATGGATAACATACAAACCTTATTTTTGATTATATAGATATGATAACTTTCACAGTGTACCATCAAATGACATTGAGGTATACATGCCAACATCCATTTTTGTACATAAAAAATAGAAGATCAGTTAAGTGTATTCGGGAAAAACTTTAACTCGACTTTTTAACATATCAATTTAATAAAAAATACTGTAATTTTTTATTGTTCTATTTACTGAAATTTCATTTAATTTAATTTGATGATAATTAAAAATTAGACAAGGTAAGTCTTAGGTTATGTTTGAGGATCAGTAATTTATGTATAATGCCGACTTCTGATACAATGTCAGTCCAGATGTACTGTGACGTTTCACGTCAATCCGAATTGTACAACGAGCTAGAAGCTTTCGGCGAAGAAGAAAATCCTGATTACGGGGATAACCTAATGGCGAGTATGAGAAATGGATAACTAAACGGGTTAAAATATCCCACAAGTTGGTTCTAATCCAAATTTCATTAATATTATTCCACTCACTAGGTGGCTTAACCAGGTAAGAAATAATTCTTTTACATTTTTAATTGTAGTAATTCTTTGGCATTTTTAAATATACTAATTCTTTTTAAGTACAAACTCAATTTTCACTTGACTAAACCTTTCAGTGAGTGGAATAAATTTGTAATGACTGTATTGTAACCTGTTTACCCATCTTTAATGGTGGGATGATTTTAGTTCTCACTTGGGCAATGTGTTTTTAGTGCGTGTTTGCCGATTCAACGAACAAAAAGTTGTACTATACGAGTGACAGTGGACGTAACATCCATCGATCGGATTTGTCCTTCTTCCCTAGTGAGCTGGCATTCGACGAGGACTATCCTGAAAAATATGTTGTACTGGATAAAGTCGACAACAACAGAACAGTAAGTTTCAATACATATTATAAAACAAAGTCGTCCGCCGCGTCTGTCTGTCTGGATGTTCGAGATAAACTCAAAAACTACTGAATGGATTGTAATGCGGTCTTCACCAATATAGAGTAATTCACGAGGAAGGCTCTGAATATTAACGCTGAGTACTCACCCATTGCTTGAAAAAAATTCCCGTATAAGACAGACATAAACTTTTATTATTTTTTTTTATTTTAATAACTCGATGGAACTTCATGCTACCTTGTCGTTCGAACTCAGGAATAACTCACAGATTGAAAAAATAAATAACTATTGAAAATTTTGGTAATAAATAACAGATTTTTTTATATATTCTTTATTAATTTCACTCGATATTCCGTTAAAATTATATGCTATAAAATAGTAAAATTTCAATATCTTGAGAAATATCGATCTTTTTGGTAGAAAATTAATAAACATTTGTCTGTAGATACAGTCATTAATCGAAAAACAAAACAATAATTTTCTACAAAATTTGACTTTAGTAACCTGTTCTGCCTCATCAGCGTAAGTTACAGTTAAGTCGTAATATGTACAACTTGTAAGAGCGCTCAATCCTGAGTAATTAGCTAGTTTGAACGATATGATAGCATAAAATGCTGCGGAGTTATAAATATTTAAAAAAAATCAAAGTTTACGTTTCTTTTATATGGGAAATCTTATCACGCTTTGGGAGAGTACGTAGAGTTAATATTAAAGGCTCAAAATTTTAAGCTATTTTTTACATATTTCCATCAAAATTTTGCATCAGGATCGAAAAATAATAGTCATTTAAAAAAACCTCCCTCGTAAAAACATATATGACTTTTTCAAACTTTTTTATTTTGTGTATGCAAAGAGAACGACCTATTTTTGTTAATACCACATTCTTAATTCGTCATATAAATGTGTTATTATATCATGCCGTTTAAATATCGGTATGGTGTCGATAAATGTTAGAGCTACGTGGAAATAAACCTTTATTTATGCCTTGTTCACGATTATATCTTGTCAACTAGTACTTAAAGCTCGTAATTCCTTCAATTGTAGACAAACATTATGTTCTTTTAGTGCCGTGACCAAATTTATCATTATTTTTGTTGCATTTTCCTTATACTAAAGTTCCGTTTAATATTTGTATTGTATGTTGACAAAGAACATTATTAGTAAAATTTAATAAATACGACTTAGTACGTGAGCTAATTTAACCGAAATATATAATTAGCCCACACAGTCTTGTAATTATTTTTTTTGAATTTGTTATTCGCTAATACAACAATGTTAATAAATACAACTAAACTCAATTTTTTTTAATTGGTTCCATCGATCGTCAGATTTTATTAGGCAGACATAGAAATGTGTTCTATTTTATAGTACTCGGTATTCGAACCTTCGTTTTCATCTGGATTACTTGTGGGTTGTCTTTTTGTAACCGGATTTCAATAAAACCGGTTCGACCGTTTCGGAGATTAGCCCAAAGAAACCACGGACACTTCAATTTTATTTATATGTTTAGACTAGCAACCGTCCGCGACTTTGTCTCTGTCTTATTAAGGATTATATTTGCGCGGAACTCTAATTTTTGTTATTCTAAAATACAAGTTGGCTAATTTACTACTAATACCATCAACTATTTGCCAGTGAAAGACTCGTCAAAATCGGTATAAACGTTTCGCAGATTAGCTGGAACAGACATGAATTTTAAAAATTGGTTTTTTGTCTTAATTACCCTATGTCCTTTCATATCCATTTAGTAAAAAGCTGTTATTTTGGCATTACAAAAAGACAATTTAATGTTGTTTATTTGTTTGTATAAAAATAGATTTTTCTTTCGAACTGACCGGACTTCTAAGGCAAGTGCTTAAGGCACTTCGCCGCTTGTTGCCGCCACTTGGTAACAAGTTCATTGGTGCCAAAGTAGCCGAACCTCGGCTTGGGCTGTTGCTTTGGGTGCGACACCGTGAACCTGTCGAAGCTAAAGTACGCTAGCTATTCATACACATAAGAATTCACTCTCAGTACCCCTCCGTCCCTCGAAACAGAGTGTGTGGGCGCCCACGCCAGCGTAATTGCAGATCACGCCGCCGCGGCTTGACTGTGAATTTTGTTCCAGCACACTCATCTAGGCCCCCTTCGGCAGCGGCTCAAGCCGAGGTCCAATACTCCGGAATGGAGCCCTCGAGCACGTTGCTTGCGCGAATATAGTGACACTGAATAATTTTTCAAACAGTTTTTACAACACAACACCGATCATCCCACACACGTGCACGTCGTGGTTGGGGTGTTTTTTAATCCCTTTTTCGAACGGAGTTAGCTTAAATGAACTTAGTAATTCAAGTCGGGACAAGATACTTCTACCTCGGAACCGCAGGGGGTGGACCCACAGGCGAATATAGTTCCCTTGTGGAGCCATAGCCTGCCTCCCAAGACCGTCAGTGCGTGGGAAAGAGCCACATTCTACACGAGGTGACCCTGTCTAGCAGAACACTACGGATCTAGGCTAGAGAACCGATAAACACTCCTGGGGCTCGATTCCAGAACCAGGTCGGGGCGTGTAACCCGGCAGACAGCGCCCCTCGTAGTACCCCTCTGCTTATAAGAGGAGACAGGAGATGGGGTAAGGACAGGCTCTACTTCAGCTCACCCGTCAGAGGGTGGAGGGAGAAAACTCCTTAAAAAGTTACCGTGGAAGAAAACCACGTTAAAAAGTTACAGACGAGTGTGCCTTAGGGCGGTGGGAGGAAAGGAACCCCGGTAAAAAGTCACCGTGGGAGAAATCCATGTTAAAAATTTACGGGTGTTGCGAAGACAACCTCGTTGAAAAACAGACGGGAGGCCTTCGGCGGAGGGAGGGAGATAATCTCGTTATAAGTTACCTGTGGGAGGAAACCACGTTAAAAATGACAGAAGGACGTCCTCTGGGTGGAGGGCGTAGGAGAAAACCTCATGAAAAAGTAACCGTGGGAGGAAACTACGTTAAAAAGTGACAGGTGGTGGTGGTTGAGGGGGGTTACCCCTTGACTGCCAAGCCGGACCAAGGAGGGAAGGGGCTGGGGAACTGACCATCTATTGCACATGGGTTCGCTAGACGAGTAGGCAGCTTGACCGGGCTGTCGTTGCGGTCAGGGCGTTCGCGCTGGGCCTTGTCGCCGGGGTGTCATGGTGCTTGCTTGTTCGATCCAGTGCCTACTTTTTTTAGTTAGTAATAGTCTGACACCCTACAGCTTCCCAGGGCTGTGGGTGTCCAATGTAGGAAGTCAGATTCAAGATGCATGTATAAGTTCGTGAAACACAGTTTGCACACATGCTTGGTACACGTGTATATTTCACGAATTCATATATGTATGTAATAATAGTTAGCTTAGTTAGACTCGGCATATTTGCACGCAGGGAGCCGACCGCCGCATGCCATGAGTGTGGCGCTGAGACGGACACTGCGCAGCATACTCTTTCTGAGTGTGCAGCGTGGGAGTCTCAGCGTCGTGCTCTGGCTGCGGCGGTGGGGTGTGATTTGTCACTACCGAGCGTGGTCGCGGCCATGCTCGGCAGCGAAGCCATATGGAATGCAGTGACCTCCTTCTGCGAGGAGGTCATCACGCAGAAGGAGGCGGCGGAGAGAGTCCGTGAGGAGAATCCTCTGAGTGACCCTCTCCGCCAACGCAGAGTCGGTGGGAGGGGGCGGCGTCTTGTCCGTCTCTTTCCACCTCCGTAGCGAAACCTGGGGGAATGGGTCGGAGGGCCCATCTCCCCATTGCACAGGTTCGGCTGACGAGGAGGAGGCGGCTGGTGTGTACCCAGCTTGCCCCCCATTATTAAGACGACGCCCGGCGGACACCTTCCGCTGGGCAAGCCGCTGAGGCGACATGGTGATAGCACTGCACGATCCCATGTCGCCTCAACCAAAGCGGCGGGCGGTACACCGTGGGGTTTTAGTGAGTAAGAGTCTCACACTACCCACGTTCTCCCCCGAGAGGGTGGCGAGTCCATGATGGATTTCACCACGTTAATAAAAAAAAAAAAGACGGCATATTTGGCTGTCAGTCCAAGCCGAGGCACGCCGTGCGCCCTTGTACTGGTTTCCTATATAAAATCAGGTGAGTGCATAAAGCGCTCCGTTCGGGTGACTACCTTAAGCGCTCCACTTAGTAGTCCGGTGAAACTTTAGAGGCCTTGCCAGGCTAACGATGTAGTCAGTTCGAAAAAAAAAAAACTTAAGCGCTCCCCTTAGTACTCCGGTGCAACTGTAGAGGCCTTGCCAGGTTAACAATATGTACCCGGCATGTGTGCGTCACGAATTCAAACATGTATTACGTATCTGTAAAAATAGATCTAAAACAGCGTTAACTTACCAGAGTCAGACAACTTTGATATTTCATAAAACGGTGACGTGATCGCACAACTTGCCTTTTTTATAGACTCTTCAGGTGTGTTCGTAGACATAAACGTTTAACTTTATTATCCTGTTTCAAATTGACCGTTTTTTGTAGTTATTTTTAAAACTAATTTAATGAAGTCTTCTGCTTCAAATAAAATATGCACAAGAATTTTTATAACATGTTTTACGTAGCGAAGTCCGTCCTGCAATCGTAGATGCTACAGCGAAATGTGTAGCTATGGAATTTTTATAAACGACCGAAAGAGGCGTTCATCAATAGTATGAATTTGTGGTATCCAAATATAGGTATTTGTCATAGCATTTTGGTATATACAATCATTGTATCAGGTTTTGGCATATTTTAGTCTAGAAACATCTTTTACTTTAAATTAATTAGATTTTCTCACATTATTACACTATTTTTGCCTGAAAAAAAAAACGCGTTATTTGCCAAAACCCCCTCTTTCCTACACATGAGATTTAATGAGGCTGGATTTGACTCCCTGCCATCCCTGATCTTGACATTTTTCAATTAAGTTCACTTAAGATTTGCTTAATGTTGCTTAATATTTTTTATGTATATACAAACAAGATATATGCATTTAAATGGGACTATTAAATTATCGTTTTATATTAATTAAATCTTGGGTAACAGAGCTTTGTATTTTTCAAAAATACGGATATATTTCTCAGGGATGAAAACTTTCATTTTAAGTTATGAAGTAATAAACAGGCATCCAGTGTACATGATCACAGTCCTAGGGCCATTTATAAGAGGTTGTTGCTCCTGAGGGTAAAGTTGGAACGCGCTCGTGTCATCATATATTTTACAAGCCACACTCTTTGAACCAGAGCGTAGTAGTTGGGACCACTGCTACAGAAGTTAACATGGTCATAGTTATTCCGTAGTCTAACCTTGTATAGGCTCTAGTGCTTTACTACTGTGGAAAGTAAACCATTATCTAAATACAACATTTCATCTTAATCATTATAGCCGTTTACTAGAAATCGCTTTCGTATATATACAATAATCGCTTAAATAATAATATTGTGTTCATTATTCATTTAATAGGATTCATCAACAATTTAATATGCAAAAATGTACTAATAATTGTATTTTATTTTAGCTCTACCTAACTCTCGACGGCGGAAAAACCTTCAACATTATTCAGAGTTATGTGAAAACGTTCTTCTGGTCATCGGGACCGGAGTTCTCAAAAGTGTTCTACTTCGAGCGATGGATGCCGGACGATACTAGCACAGTGTTTAGTGCAAGCGATCCCTCTAATTTGGTCAATGCGGAAATTCTATTCGAGAAAGCAAGGGATTTTCAAATTAAAGGAGACTACATGTTCGCCACAAAACAGGTGAAGGAGGTGAGTACTTATGCGGTAAATATACAGTTATATCATTCTTTAATTGTATATTTTGATTTACGATCTACTTGGTTTCGAGTTATATAAGGTGAAAATTTTGTGGGAGAAACTTATTTAAGACCAATCTTGTTATTGTAAATTTGAATGTAATGCTCTTTACAGGAACATTTCCTACAAATTACCTATATTATTCGCAACGAGTTTGCAATAGAAATAGCTTATTTTAGATAAAGGGAAACACTATATTATAAAGAAATTTTATAAATTTCTTGTACAAGGCCTTCGATTATTCAAATTGTTGTTAATGCTGGTTATTCTTTATATTTAAAACTAAATGGTCCTCTCGGCATACTTCCCATCCCATTTCGAAAACAATGGCAAAACTCACGCGTCACACATTGTGTAGTAATGGACTTACTACTAAAATCTTCACGAATATGCATATAATAAAGTACAAATTTTCATCATAATTGGAAAAATGGTACAAGAAAACATAAGGGACAAACAAAGAAACATTCATTTTCATAAGCATATGTATGTATTTTGCAAAGATAAGTAATTATATATTATAATATAGTAACAAAAATGAATACATCATATGTCTTTGAGATATCTCAAGGCTTGACATGAGCTTGACCTTTGTCAGTGATATGAAGTGGACGTGGGATCACTCGTCGTTTGAAGGTTACGATTCCGTATAACAATACGAAATGCATATAAAGGAATTACGTTTTTGAGGATTTCTTGATATTTTGGTGTCATAGGACTATTATAGAGTGGATCAATATGTGAACGATCGGTGATGTCTGGAATTGACTCCACTAATAACGATTGTAACGTGTAATTTTTTTTTAAATATGCATCTATATATGTTAGAAAAAACCAATCGAGTTCCTTGCCGGTTCTTCTCGATGAGTGGGTTGTTTTTCGAACCCGTGGTAATTTTGACGTTCATAAGCGCCTTCTTAGGGCCTCAACTGAACAAAGTATATTTCGATTTTGTCCATATAATATTCTATGGATTGTAAAATTTAATAGTCATCTGCATTTGTGTAGTCACAGGTTGATATAGTATTTTCTAACAGATTCTAACCTTGCTAATTACTCACCATCTTCAAGTTATGAGTTTGTCACTAAGTGGAAGTGCCCATAGCTGCACTTGAGACCTACTATTTGTCTATCACTAAGCGTTATTGTCTTGAAAGATCAAACTGTTATGGTTGAGTTTATCGCTTATGGATGACAGTTACATTTTTATAACATACTAGCTGACCCCGGCGAACTTCGTACCGCCTAACAGTCCATTCTTTAAATATTTTTTTTAATACTTATTCTGCTATTCGGGACCATCGTATAAATATTGACATTAATATTTATACTATACTAACGTCACTCAATTGTTTTGCCTTCCCGGAACCTCTCCACTAACATTTAAACTTTATCGTATGGTATTAAAGTTTTAATTGACTTTTAAGTATTATTATGAATCGTTTGTATGGGAGTATAGAAAAGTGTTGTTTTTAGACTTTTACAGGCAATTTTTTTAATTTTTCTCCCCGTAAGATTCATCCTCGTACTTCAAGGAATATTCTAAAAAAAGAATTAGCGAAATCGGTTCAGCTGTTCTCGAGATTTGCGCTTAGCAACACATTTAGCGATTCATTTTTATATTATAGATTAATTGGAAGCTTATTGATATATTTTGTGATAGATGGTATGACTAATGAATTAAACTTTGGCCTTTGCATGATTATCCCATGAAAGGTATAATTTTTATTGAACGTATCACGTTATCATGTCTTAGATTTGTTAGCATTTGTGGTAAAGGTCAAGGACAAAAATATATGTATTTTTTACATCATTTTTTTTATTGGGCTTCGGTGAATAATATTCTTCGAGAATTCAGTCACGAATGTTATCGACTACCTAAACTTCATCGGGTTTTGTATATACCATGCCTAAAATCTCGTAATAATAATTCTAATTACGGAGAGTGTGTACTTCTTTTTTTAACCAAATGTCGATTCGATAGCTTGTGTCTAAAGTATTCAATAAATATTTGTTATCAAAATCTATTGAAATCGAATTAACACGTTAGTTCATAGTCAAGCAGACAAAGTACGAAGTGATGTAATGTCTTTGTGGTAAAGTGTTCGGATACCGCGTCGATCTAGTATCGTAGTCGATTCGAATATGATAATGAACCTGGAGTTATCGTTGAAGGAAAATATTGTGATCAAACCATGGTATATTGCTATCAATTATTGTAATCTTCATTTGACTAACTATTATCTTTAAGATGAAATAGTGTCTCGTGTTTCGGCAGACACACTAGTGTGTTACCATCGTAGAGCACATTTTAACTTAATATGAGGTGATTTGATTGTGATCGAACGTTAAAGTACAAATAAAAGAAAAAGAACAAATGCAGTCGTATAGTTTAATGAAAAAGCAAAAACATCTGCATGAAAATATAGTTATTGAATATTTTTTTTCAGCAGAATAGCTTACATCTATACATATCTCACCAAAGAGGACCATTTGTTAAAGCAGAGTTTCAAACAGAGCTGGATCTCAGAAAGTTCCACATAGCAGAAGTTACCGAAAAACATATTTTTATATCTGTTATGCACACGGAATCGCTCACCAATCTATACGTGTCAGAAATAGGACCAAACTATACACAATACAATTTCGTCTTGAGCTTGGAGAAGATTTTGTGCTACTTCCCTGATGGAAACTGGAGAGATAGCTGGCTTGAGTAAGTTCTTAGGAAATATTTTTACTATTTCAAAAGCGATCATATAAATGTGTCGAATTATGAAATCGGAATAAATAAAAGTATCTTATTACCTTGCATGATTGTAATATGCTCAAATATGACTATACAATATTTTAGGGCCGTAACAGAAGATCCCTTTACGGATTTATACCGTGTTGAGGGCCTGAGAGGTATTTACATAGCTTCTCAAGTGGACTCGAAGGCGCCCGTCGCGAACATCACCCCGGAAGCACCTGGTCTCTTTGATAACATTCGACCATGGTGTCACGTGGTCACCTATCAAATTGCCCACAGAAGATGAAAACGGTAGGTTATTTCTGTTTTTCCATAACACAACGTGCATATTTTTTATTATCTAGTAGTCCAACATCTAATTGTTTAAATCGTTTTCTTATTGAAATTATACTTCTTTTGGCGCGTTAAAGAAAAATGATGAAAGTAAATTTTTACGATTCGCGCGCAAACTGTCACGAAAAATCGACACCCTCAAGTTAGCTATAGTCAATATTTTATTCAAAAAAAGTATGTATGTATTAAATACCTTTTTTCTATTGTTAGTGTCGTTTTTTCTACAAACTTAGAATAAGGCGAAAGATAACATTTTTGTAAAGATTTTTATCTTGTTACGCCAAAGAGGTATATCTTCTAAAGCGTGTACATAAGTACACACACACACTTTTTACATATTTCATACAATACGCTGTCTGAAATAGTTCTATGAAATAAGTAGGCTTTTGTACGTGGTAACGTAAATAAGTAAACATCATTGTAAAAGTTCTACAATTGGACAGGATTTGACCACGAAACCGTTTTTATCTCTACTCGGTTAAAATTAATCTTGGACTATGGTTCAATTTACTAATTGATTTATAATTACCTACCTCATTTACATATCTACTTTCTATTTGGAAACATTACTGAATGCCGTTCGTGTCTACTCTTATTTTGTCTGCAAACAATTTGTACATGAAGACACGAATTCCTTTGGCGACCATTCAACTCGTTTAAAATTGTCCGAGTTTATCTCAAATATTTATTTTCAATGAATATTTCTATATTTTCCATTAATGTACAGTAGATAAATGTATGATAATAAAATGTAATAAATCATACAACACAAAGCAGCTTTTTTACGTCTGTCTGTGCGTATTCGATTTCATTTGAACTTCACAACAGATTTTGATACGGTTTTCAGTATTGTTTAAAGAATGTCTTCCGAAAGATTTACAGGTATATTTACAGAATATAGAGAAGAATCAATGTATCGTAATTAGTGTTGTCTAAACCTTATAAGTTTAAAAAAAAATAATGTACTACAGAATTGTACATCCAAATATGCCTACAGAAAAGTCTACGATTGTATATGTCTATATCCTAAGGATAACTCACAGTAATTATTTTTATCTTTATATCTTACAAAGTCGCCTATCACGTCTATCCGTGTTTTTCCTTGTTTCTTCTGAACTATGCAATGGATTTGGACACGGTATTCTGCACCCTTTACAGAATATATTCTGAAAATTTTGTATGTATATAAAAAAGATGTATTAATTGTAACAGAGTCAGTAGTTTTGGTTTGTACGCACTTAAGTTCTTTAAGCTCGCTAAGTTTTACAGGTTTTGTCAAAATAGTGTACTACGCAATCGGCTGTATTGAAAAGTCCTAATAATAAATATGTCTAAGTACTAAGGATAACCTACAGTAACCGTTTTTTATATTTTACATATTGTTAAAAATAATAGATTATATTCGCAATGCTATGTTCACTAATATGGTATTAAACCTTATCCAGTTAAATATTCTAGTTAAGTTAGGTATTTAATATAGATTAAAGTTATCTATTAGATCTTGTCATTGCAATGAATAACTTGGAAGTTATAACAGATTAAAAATTACGCGGAACATTCTCATGAAGCTTCTTTAGTATATTTAAAGTTAGAGTTTCAAAAATTGAATCTACATAGTTACACATTAATTATGTATTAATCCATAAACCTCCCATGCAAAGGATGATTATCTATATATCTTTACTTTTTTAATTAATGCTGTAAATAGTACTGGACCAACATCATTATATCACCGTACCTTATCTGACCTAAGTATGATCGGCATAACATGTTTTCCTTTCTATAATAACACCTTTTATACATATATCTTTTTTTATCACGACCACTGGTAGTGACGATTTTATTGAAGTATGAAACGTATTGCTTTACTGTCTAGCCATTATATTTAAAATATCTTTTATTTGTGTATTTAATGTGTACGTAAAATAACATTTTAGTCATTTTAATTCAGGTAAACCTCGAAATTGTAACATTGAGAATTCGTGCAGTCTACACTTGTATCAGAAATTCAGCCAACTCTACACACAGACGAGGTAATAATTTCTGTAGTATTTGTGGATAATTAGTTTTTATTTTTTAATATATTATTCTTATTTAAGTTAGATCTTGAGCCTCCTAGGAATCTTACGAAGCAAAATAATAAAGGAAGGGGGACCGAACATAAAAATGGTAAATTTAACCTACGGTATAGGTAATAGATGTGATCTTGAAATACAAATAAATAATTACTGTATTTTACGGTTTTCTATTCTTATTCATCAGATAATAATGTGGGTCGATAGATTTACAGTGACGAATAGTAAATGACCAAACGCATACTGTGTACGTATAATGGTAATTATATCGCGTTTGATATCAAAACAAATTTATATAATAAACCGAAGATTGAAATGTTTTGGCAAGTAGTATATAATAATAATAAGTAGTATATAAGTGACATTATTACTCAACCAAAATAAGAATATTATTACTATCACCCGAGATTTAGATGAATGTATTACAAGGTAAGTACAGCGTTTACAATTAAACGTCACATTAAATTTGTTTCTTGAAAACTTGAATTGTCGGTTGAAATTATTTATTCTGTTATAATTATTAAACTTTAAGCAAATGTAAAAACATTGATCTCTTAATTAGCCTCAATTAGCATTATTTGAAGCCTTCTAAATTTTTAAAACTTAAATGTTTAATCTAATTAAATTACATCAGAATATCCATCGAAATGTGAAATCAAACTATTATTTATGCACACGCTAAAGAGATATTCATTTACCTGTTAAAGTAAACATAATGTTTCCTATTTGCATTTACTATATCTACAATTTAATTAATGCACTGAATACAATATTTTTATCGTTTAAAAAAAGGCTTCAAAGATTTTATACACTGTCGTGTCAAGTAACAGTTCCATAATATAAACATAAACAAGATTATGCTAATTATCGCATTGTACCGAATAAACGCGATTTATCGTATTCAGCAATTAAACGAAATATAATGACCAATCATTACTGCTATAGTTAAAATCGTATTTTGCAGTAAATGCTGAAAACTAAGAATATAGTTATAAAAACATAATGCTTAATCAACGAAGAACATTCTACGTAGTTCGTTTTCGTTTACGAATTTGACATTATTTTCAACCAATCACTAGTACCATATGTGTTTCCATTTACAAAATAACGATTAAATTTCAATACAGTGAAATTTTTATTTAGTATGATAAGTATCATTTATGTATAATACAAGTTAGCTTATTTTCTTTTAGATAACTTTCCTTTACGTTTGTCCGTTAAATAACGCTTACTTGAATTGGTTTTTTTTTTATGAAATCGATGTTTTTATTTTTTCGATTTTAATACGTTATAATCGTGGTTGTAATCATAGAAGATTTATCGTTATACAATTATAACGAATAAAACTGTTTTTGAAATCCAGGTTAATAAATGCTGTTTAATATAATAACCACCTTTTATAATATAACCACCTTTATTTATATATTAACGCCTCACCCCAAAAAAACATTGAATAATCGTGCTGTTTATGAGAACGCACGTTTATCAAAGTTGCTTAATCGCGATCCTCTTTTGTCGTCTAAGAACTGAAATTTGTTTAACGTTAGATGCAGGGAGGTCATTTTGCTTAATAAGTACGAAGCTTATTCGAAGATTTTCAAGTAGAAACCGTTGCGATAGATTTGTACTTGCTTTTCTTTTTGTTATTTTAGATCAGCAAGTATAATGGGCTCTAAATCCGCTCCTGGTATTATAATGGCGACAGGAGTACCGAGCAAATCTCTGAAGGGTATACCAGGAGTTTACATGAGCAGGGACGCCGGTTTAACTTGGAAGAGAATCCTTGATGGCTTTTATTTCCTCAACTATGGTGACAACGGCGGCGTTCTAGTAGCAGTCAAACATTCTAAATCCCGCAGGAGAAACTAGAAGAATATTATACTCTATTAATGAAGGCATCGAATGGCATTCATATCAGTGAGTTATGCATACATTGATATCAATTTATTGAGTAACTGTTTGTTGTTTATTGTTACATGATCATTTATGTTTGTAGGTTTAAAGTCGATGACCTGCGTATTTATGGTCTAATAACTGAGCCCAGTGAGAATACTACAACGTTCACAATGTTTGGTTCAGCGAACGATCAGCATCAATGGACCATTATAACTATTGACTTGATAAGCACTTTTGCTCGCAATTGTACTCAAGATGACTACAAATTTTGGTCTCCGTCGTTACCCAATTCCTCGGTTTTCTGTGTGTCAGGGTCAAGAGATGTATTTCAAAGACGCCTAGCTGATGCGGATTGTTACAACGGCATTAATTATCAAAGATCCGTCAAGAAAGAAGCATGTGAGTGTACACGTAGAGATTACGAATGCGACTTCGGGTTCAAGTTGTTGAGTGAAGAGTGCATACAAAATAAGTCAGTCGAATACGATCCTTATGCTGTTCCACTAGACTGTCGTCCGGGTCAATACTATACGCAAACTAAAGGGTATCGGAAAATCGATAGAAATATGTGCACAGTATCTGGTTACTCAAGTTATGCTCCAGAAATGATCCCATGTCCCATCGAGGAGCCTATGGAGTTTATGCTCGTTGCGTTGAGAGATAAGATAGCTCGGATAGATCTCTCGACTAATATCACAACATATCCTGTAGAGAATCAAATAGTATACATACAATAGAATTCGATACAAAAAATAACTGTATTTACTGGGCTGGAGTACAATTAGGTAAAATTAAGAGGCAATGTTTTAACAATGGTTCTCATCAAGAGATTATTGTTGATACGGATTTGGCCAGTATTGAAGGTATGGCTCTTGATTGGATTTCCAACGTTTTGTTCTTTGTTGATGGTTTGAGGAAGAAGATCGAAGCTGTAAGAACGGATGTAATAGACGAAGGTAGAATAAGAGTTATAATTTTGGACAACAAAGTTTTATCGAAGCCTCGCGGTATTGCGGTACATCCAAAAGCGGGCTACTTGTTTTGGACGGATTGGGATATAAGTAATCCATCGGTTTCTAGATCGAATCTTGACGGAACAGATATAAAGAAACTGTTTGGGAAGTCCGTAGTGTATTGGCCTAATGGAATAACTGTAGATCAAATGTCAGAAAAAATTTATTGGGTAGATGCCCGTGAAGACTACATTGGTAGTTCGGATTTGAATGGGCATTATCTTAGGAGGATTCTTTGGCATGATAGTAAGGTGTCCCACCCATATGCTGTAGCCGTTCTAAAGGATAAAATGTACTGGGACGATTGGAGAGTTAAGTCGATATTTATGGCTGACAAAGATACGGGGATGGACGTCGTTACTATCAACGATTCATTATCGAATTTGATGGACTTGAAGGTGTTTACCCATTCGGTACAACATGGAAGTAACGCGTGTTCGTTTAAAAATGCCAGTTGTGATGGAATGTGCTTGGGCAACCCCGGGAGTAATACTTTCAGTTGTCTTTGTCCCAATGGGTTAAAGAATGTGAATGGATCATGTCTTTGTCCGGATGGCGTAAAGCCTTCGGCAAATATGACATGTGCTAACACAACTCGAACAATATGTGGTCCTGTAAGTTTTCAATAATAAATGTAATAATTTTAAGTAATTTAAATGATTGAATTAAGTAGATTAGTCTCTAAGTTATATCGTCATCTACATATGTCGCTACGTACATAACTAAAATCATTTATTGTTCTCCTAAGAGAGCGGCCTTTCGAAAGTAATTCTATTTATATCACAGTAAATATTTTTGTATGTTTTTTCAGTTGTGTAGTGTGTTAAATTTTCTTATATCTTAACATCATTATATGATTAATTTGTTGTTGGTTGATTTTAAGCTGTCTGGATTTATCAATAACTACAGTCCACGCCAGTTTTTGACCCCTCTGAATATACCTATGTTGACCACATTTTTAGGTATAAATACGTATTATATTATATTTATTACATAGAAACAATTTTAGGATACATAAATGCTAATTTAAGATGCTATAATAATATGGTATCTTTGTTTTGTATAAAACTCATGACTATTTTACGGGCAAACTCGAACTTACGCTTATATTCAGAGCGGCCGAAAATATTTAGAAGTTAGAAGGCGGCTTTAGAAGTTGCTAACAATTTGACGCTAAGCAGCGCTGGATATTAATAGAAATGTGCTATTGCAAATTGACGCCAAATTACACCAAAAGTTTGGAAGAGTATACCTTTTTTTTCTTTGAAGAAAAAAGGGAATAATTTGCATACTTAAATGTATTTCGTGATGACAAAAAACTGGCGGAAAATAATGAGAAGCTTGATGAAATATATTATTACATATACATTTAAAAGATTTACGAATGTCATAATACTATATCAGAGACTACAAAGCCACTATTGGTATGGGAACGAACAGCAATTGCAGTCTTCAATTTGATTACAGCTCTTGCTTTCCAATTTTGGTTTCAATTTGACAACGATTTGCGCTAGAACTTTTATGTTAATTTGCTACTAAATCGTTACATGACTTAGTTGTTCTTATGGGTGCTATTAGAAACGTTACAGATTAAGCGAAATTGGGATAGTTTAAATTGTAACATTATTTCGTATGTTTTTACTTTACGTACCATTCCGATGTCTTTAGGAGCATTTCGCATGTAATGACAAAAATGCTTGCATACCGATTACGTGGCGTTGCAACGGGCGCAACGACTGCGCCGATCATTCGGATGAGATGGGATGTGTATGCATATTTCCCAAGATTGCCTGTGACACTACCGGCTGCTACCCGCCTGGGTGGAGATGCGATGGCGATTTCGATTGTGCTGACAGGAGTGACGAGAAAGGTCAGTAAAACTACATATAAATACTACATTTATACACTATATAATACACAATTTTGATTGTTTATCTGCTTCTTTATCTATGTATTATAAAATACGAAACTTATCAATTTCCACTTATTTTATTTAGAATTTTGTGTAATTATAATTTGTTTTATTTTAGATAATATGGACTACATTTAAAAACAATAAATTTGATATAAATACCTATGTTAAAAATGTTCGATGTTAATTACGACGAATCGTCGCCTCACTAATTACGCATTTCGCAAAAGCTAAGCGATTGCAGAAATACCTAAACCATCGAAATCTTTTTATTCTTATTCCACCTAAGTAGGTTCGGCACATCATGTCTTTTTTTTTTTGTCTTGTGTCTCACATGGTATTTTCAGTATTCATACCTTTTATGTACATATTATTTTTCCTACAATCTGTCAATACTGTTTTTGGCCTTCATCTACTGTTATATGTGTGAAGTGCGAAAATGGCATCTGTTGTCGTGCAGTCCAGAGATTAACTCGAATCGATTCTTAGTCATTTCAGTCTTATCTCTTTTTCGTCTCGCTATCACCCTTTCCGAAACCTTCATACTATGTGACAATAGCGAGCTCTATTCTTTGATAGTTGTTACAGTTCTGTATATAATCCTTAGTCTTAAAGATAGGTACTATTATGCTATTGTGCCATTCATTTCGAATCGCCTCTTCTTGTAACATCTTATTTAATAATAGTGTCAGACACCTCCATCCCTTTTTTAAAACTTCCATACTCAATAGGTATACAATGTGGCCCTACGGCTGAAGCAGAAATATCAAAATATCAGCTTGGAAGCGGTAAATTCAGATTGTCGACCACTCTTAACAACGTTTTAATAAAGAAACGTTAGTGTTGTCTCTTTATACATGATAAGAAACTCTACCTAGTGTTTTTGGTTAACATTATGCTTGAACATAAATTTATGCTATCGCTTCGATATTGTGAAATACGTAATTAGAAACAAATGTCAGTTTTACTGTAGTGAGCTTAGCATTTATCGACGCCCTTCAGAATTATTCAATATGCGATTTCGTTCAGATTGCGATAAAATGAACTGCACTCAAAACCAATTCCATTGTGGTAACGGGCAATGTATAGAGAAACGATGGGTCTGCGACGGCGATGTTGATTGTACCGGACGGCTCTGATGAACGAAATTGCTCGGTAAGTTTATATTCGCATTAAAAGTACCGGTAAATACTGGTATTTTTATTTAACACTTCTCATATCGGTAAAATAGTGTACTTTAGTAACAACGTAATTATAATTTTACCAATATCGTTAACATTCAAACTTAAATTCAAAACTATGAAACTACTATCATTTGCTCGCGGCTTCCCTTGCTTTGTTGTAATTATTGTTGTAAATGTTGACCTATACATCGAAAACACTATAACTTATCTGGATGAATGGTACTCTTTATCCTTTTCCATACTCCTGAGAACGTGTATGCAAAGTCAAATTTAGGAGACTTACCGGCTGATAGTTTGCGGCAAGCGTAGGTTTTTGCCGTGTTTTCTTTTATACTGTATATACTTTATCGCTTGACCACAACCTCATGTTACATGACGATCTGGTTTAAGGATCGTAAACATGCTAAATCTAGAACACTGGCTCAAATTACAGCACCGGAACACACCTATAGGTGCTTGTCATTAGTTTTTCAACTTCAAAGTGATGGTAAGCCATGCGGGCTTATAAAAAGTCAGACAGTAGGAAAATGATACTCGGGTATGGGCGCATTAAAGATGAACACCAAGAGTGCAATGAGGCACTGGAACAACAGAAAAAAAGTAAACTTAATCTTACTAGGTAAAAAAAGTAAATTAAATTAATAACTGTAATATCGCTAGTAGTATAAAAAACAACCGTTGTGAAGCCCAGACTGAACTAAATAATGAATTTTATATGAGGTAAAAAATAGAGAATTCGGTCATCACCAAAACACATGCTAGAAGAGGGTTTTAATTAGTACTTGATACTATATGGACCAAAATGGTGTCACAAATAATAAGTTATTTTTTAATAATAAGTAAAAGATAAAAATGTTTACTGGTGTTATCCTTAAAACTCAGACGTATATGTGTTTATATATGCATAAGATAACAAATTAGTTAACAGCTAAATTATTAACAATAGTTTATAATAACACTTAATAATACCACGTCTAGCTTGTTATGTATATTATTTGCTAAATTACAAAGGTTTTAAATGTTTTGAGATACGATATTAAAACTGATTGATTTATGCGGTGGTGGTCAGTCCGCGTGTGTCGGCCAGTCCTCGCGCTCCTCCCCGAACCCCGTTCGTTCTCGTTCCTCTCTCATGATCCCTTAATCTTTAGTGGTGTTAACATGTTGAAACCGATAGATGTATATAAAATGAGCGTTTGAATTAATGATTCTTATTTATTTCGTTAATACGAATACATTACCTTAATTTAATTTACTTTACCATGTGTCACATTTATATAAATAAATATTAAAAGAGACTCCACACATTGCTCTAGATAGGTAACAATTTTACATAGACAATTGAATATATTACAGAGTATGAGACTTCTGAAATCACAAGAAACATACTGTTAAAAGTTTCATGAAAATACGTAAAATAAACGATTCGCATTTATAATATTAGTAAGGATACGAAGGATGCTTAGGATCAATGACATAGTTTGAAACTAACATAAATGCCTATGATTACTATTGTAAGAAATTATTGATACCAGGTTTTTTTTTTTTCGAACTGACCTACACTGTTAGCCTGGCAAGGCCGCTACAGTTCCACCGGACTACAAAATACCAGTTTTTTTGTTAACTAGCTGTATATAGTTAATGGGTAAATAAATTTCAAAATGTCTTATCATTATTATCATCAGCCTGTCAGAGACCCACTGCAGGGCCAGTAGGCCTCTTCTCGAAAGAAGGCTATGGGCATAATCACCACGCCAGCCGACGACTTATTAGGTGATATCAAATTCTGAGAACATCACGGTTCCATATTTTTCCCACGTACTGGTGGTACTACAAGAACATTACTCAGGTTCTGATTTCTTCACGATGTTTTCCTTCACCGTCAGCCGATAGTGTTATCAATTTAAGTTTGTAAATGTCCGCGATGTTCCGAAAAATTAGTTGGGACATGCCCGGGGGTTCCAACTTGCGGACATCAGATCCATATTCCAACGGTCAAACCACTAGACCACCGCGACTTTTACAATATTAGAAATGCGAATATGAGTTTGCTTGAATAGGCTTTCGTGACATTAAATTTTGCATACACATTATCAGGGAATCAAAAAAGACATGGGGGACTTTTCTTCCAGAATAAAGTACTGTATAGATGAAAACCGTTATAGCGGGTGAAGCCGCTGAACAGAAGTTAGTATTAGAATGAATACCACAAAAGACGTGCATGTGATGTCATATTAAGAATATGGCTTTACTTGTACGTTGTTAATTTTTAGGTTGTACCAGTTCGTCCTGATAAAAATCATTGTACGGGGGATCGTTTTGTCTGTGACAACGATACGCTCTTGTGCTTACCAAACTCGTGGCTTTGCGACGGCGATAAGGACTGTCCGAACGGCTTTGATGAGTCCGAAGAACAGTGTCACACTTCAACATGCGCTTTATATATGTATACGTGTCCTAACGGAAAATGCATATTTAAGTCTTGGGTGAGTTTTTTCTCTTTATGTTCTACTTCTACGCGTTGTTGTAAGAATCCGATGATCAGACCAAGATCAATCTGTTAATAGTGAAAAGTATCGATATTTTCGTTTGAGAAATTACCATTGTGCGAACATCGTTTAAACGAATGTAACTCTCACGAAGTTCAGATTGCATACGTTCGCTGCACCAATCACTGTGGTTGGTTTTTAACCAATCAATGCATGGCTTCATGTGATTGTTGCAGTATGATGTGGTTATAACGGTCGAAGCTAGTATGTGCGTATTTTAGCGGGCCACCCGTCGTGTAAAATAACGTTCGCTATAACAATTCGTGGGCGGTGTGTCCAAACCATATAACATGAAGAAACTCAAAATCGAGTGGTATCTCATTCGGTGGCCGTGTGTCTTCACGGGCCACACTTGATCGAAGCGGCGTATCCAGAGAGCAAGATAAGTCGTGCATTGTATTGTTGATGAAGTGTCAGCGAACGTGATAACACTACCTAAACGTGCGTAGTCGCGGTGGTTTACGCACAACCATCGTAATTATAAAACACTAGTTTATTGCATTTTTTTACTAACGTTTAATTGCCAGTCCTATTAATGGTTGTATCGTGATGTTAGACCACAACACATATCACTCCACATACGTGCACCCACACACACATGTAGGTACACATATGGTGGAAGAGTTTTAATTTTCCCCTTACTTTTTCGAACTTCGTTAGTTTCATTTAACCGAGTTGACACATATAATATACATGTTTGAGTTCGTGAAGCACACGCCGGTATTGTGTGTCTCATTAACTCATATATGTATGATTACTTTAGCTTAGCTTTGTCATATTCAAAAGTCGCGATGTTGCAATCAAGGCAACAATCCAAACAGAGGTTCAGCCACTATGGCGCCGCGCCCTTGAGCTTGTTGTTCATCCGGCTGAGAGTTTTAAGCGTTCGCCCACTATGTCTGGTGATGCTGTAAGGACCCGTATGGCCAACAGCGTTAGTCAGTTCGATAAAGTAATGTATGATAGCCTATAATGTCAATGACTATACTATAAAATTCTAAAAGAATTCCCCATTCAGATTGGTAGTTCCAGAATTACTTATCTCGCTTGTAGAAAATTAGAATTCTTGAGACTAGTAACATTACTAGGCCGGCGGACGTTCTCCAGTTTTGATAATAAAAATCCTAGAATCAGACCACAGCTCCACCTACCAGGTCCAATTATTAATCTAAGCCATTCTTGAATCTGCCTACACCCACAAAAAAAATCATCAAAATCTGTCCAGCCGTTTAGAAGGAGTTAGGTCGCATACAGATGTACAGAAGAATTATATGTATAAAGATTGATGAAATATAGCGAAGGTAAGAAAGCCGTAAGGATTTTCATTGTGACCATATAGTTCAGAGTCAAATATTAAAATCTATATGTATAACATCAGATTCGCGATGTTGTATTCAAAGTAACAATCCAAGCCTAGGTTCGGCTATCATGGCGGCATTGAACTTGTTGCCTGCCATACGGCTGGGATGCCTTAAACACTCCTCCAAAAAGCCCGGTGAAGCTGTAATGGCCCATCCGGACAACTATGAATAGACAGTTCGAAAAAGAAAGTGCTGCTCGCTATAGCATCTATGATTCATAGTGAACTAAAGTCGGAAAAAAAACTTCAGTATAAATTTCCCTTATTGAAAGTCGGATGGAATCGCGAGCAAAGCTAGTTAAATACGAAAAGATATAAAGTTCAGTATATTTTTCTCCTCTATTTGTCAACTGATTGTCTTCTTTTTTTGATTAGTAGCTACTGCCGGGCCTTAGTTTTATATATAAGAACACTAGCAGCTGCCCGTGACTTCGTCTACGTTTGTATCTTTATAAATGATTATAGCATAGATTATCTTCGTGTAATTCAAACTTTTATGCAGCGCACCCTGAGGTATCGCTCAGATGGCAGGATTTTTCAAACATACTTAACACCTATCGTTATTATTTGGCCAATTTAACAATATACGCAATATACAAACAATTTCTTAATAAATATAGAAAAATCAAATTTATATTAACATAAAGGAAAATAATATTTAAATACAAACATAAAACAAAATACAACCAAAGCTAATTTGTTCAAAGCGTATGTTTTATAAATTGCAAATCAAAAACTGGAAACGAAACTAACGTAAAATATTTTTTTTAAAGTAAAACTCGGTAATTCAATGAACGCAAAATAAACTTTGAAAAATGTTCCTGATAAAAACTCGACACGATTCCCTGGCAACTGTTAGCATATCATTGGTTACTATAGCAGCGGTTACCATACCAAAGGTTGCTTAGTGTGTATAAATGGGTGATGGTGTCTGAGATAATATTTTATTTTGGATACGTTACAAGAGCAGTATGTATGGTGAATTTCAAGTCTATCACATATAAAGTTTTGGAGATCTCGTGATGAGTCAGTCAGTGGTGGTCAGTGGTAAGTGGTGATATATATATATATAGATTTCGAAAAGTTCGTTACTTTTCCTTACCACTAATGAGTTGAAGCCTTTCTTCATAAGTCCCTATTCGTGTGACGTCACACTTCTTACATCTAAAACCTTTAACATATGTACACTCGTTGGAAAAACACAAAAGCAATATAATATTGAAACTTTAAAAAATTATAAATTATAATAGAGTTTCCACGACTGGACAATTTAATGTATAAAAATGCCGGTGTATAAAGTAAATTTTACATAAAGAAACAACAATTGGTTGTTTGAGTTTCCAACGAAGATTTAGGAAATAAAGTGTCATCGAATTTTATATCGTTTAAAATGCTATCTTCGTAGGTTTGCGACGGTGAAAATGACTGCAATGATCAGGAAGCATCGGATGAACAGAACTGTACTAAATTGCTTCCTGGGACTAGTACAAATGGGACTAATAATACATGTCGGGACTGGTTTTGGCAATGTAATAACGGGAAATGCGTACCTGAGCGGTGGAAATGTGACGGTGCGGATGATTGCGAGGATAATTCGGACGAAGTCGGCTGCAAGTTGGTAGTGCCGGAGACCAAACCGATCAACTCTAATCATTCAAAGTGTAAAAAGAATCAATTTACCTGTACATCAGGTTAGTATACTCTCTTTTTTAAACTTTGTATGTTAGGGTTTGATCACAATCTCAACTGATGTTAAATGGCGATGTAGTCTAAGAGGTTAACATCTATAGAATCGGCTATCAAGTGTAGCCGCCTGGACACATGTATAAGTGCTTGGCGGTAGATTATTACTTGAGGTTGGCAACTAACCAGACGAGTTTAGAAAATACTATACCATTACGCAAAGACTTTTTAACTATTACATGAAAGTTTTATACGTCTCAAGTAATCGAATTATTGCTAATAGAAATATTTTACGTTGTAAATCCAATATTGTAGAGATTTAAATCCAGTTGCCTAGTCGCCTTAGTTCTTTTATATCTCAAAGGTTGAATCAAATAGTATAGCGACTCGGGATCTATTTTCATTTCTCTAAATAATTTATAATATGCAACCACGAACAGTGCAGTCGTTGATTTGTTTATATTTTATTAAAAAGGATCCTCACAGCTAAACAAACTATAGTAAAAATAACGAGTAAGAAAAAAGCCAACTACTATAGAAAAATAAAGTCAGTAAGGAGGTGAATAATCAAAATAATAACACAATCTAATTACAGAAAAAGCCTGTGCTTAAACCTAGAGAATATACAGTATAGGATAATAGTACGGCGTTAAATTCCTTACTCACTCTAAATGAGGAGCCCTGTCCATATGTATTGCTTCTCAGTGATACATATGTTTTCTTTTTTCAATATAACGTCGTGGTGCATTTGACAACATTGGGTTCATTCCGTGTAATTTCTTCGTCAACGCCAAACTTTTTGACTGCTTTGAATATAAATGTGCAGAACATAAATTTAAGTATAAATTCGTATTATATTATATGAATAAATGACAATTTTGGATTCCAATAAGAATATTTTAGCTTTGTTTTATATTAAACCCTTGACTATATTATGCGCAAGCTCGAACTTACCGCTGTATTCAGAGCGGCCAAAACTAGGTAAATGTTGTAAATGAAAATAATAATTAAAAATATAGATATGGTTACTTGGAAGCTAAGATATTATTTCTACTGTTTTAAAAATTTTACCATTCTTACTTTACTTACTTATGTACTTTTTAAAAGTTTTTTGGCGTGTTTAAGAAATCGTTAGATTAAGTTTTCGTTTAAAACAGAAATATTGCGCGCTGGCGTAATACAAAATAAATTTAGTTGATAAATGATTTGCCTTGAAATTTTATATAAATATAATTATTTAAATACCGTTGTAACTTGATTAAGATTAAGAAAAAGCAACTTTAAGATCGTTCCTGCAGGCAATTGTATACTTTTGGAGCGAGTCTGTGATGGATCCCAGGACTGTCCCGATGGTGTGGACGAGCGCGACTGTGGATCGACGTCCAGTCCTGATGTCCTCTGTGCGTCGGGCGAAGTCCGTTGCGCTGACAGGAAATCTTGCATCAAAAAAAATCAGCGCTGCGACGGTGTCCCTCAGTGCGCTGACGCCAGTGACGAGACCCTTTGTCAAACTACTCCGGTAAATTCTTTTGCTGATATCCGTAACTATCGTTGTCCTGTAAATGGTTTTATTCCTTTATAGAAATGAAATATCTTATCTTGATTTATTGTTGTTAATCACTACTTTGTTGTAACTATTTAACCTATATCAGAAACTCATATGTGTAAGCGTAACCAGGTAAACCAAGTACCTAATGCTTGAAAAACTGTTCCATCAGCTTGCAGCCCGTAAAAGTGCCGTCAAAATAGATTTAGCCGTTTCAAAGATTAACTGGGCTAAAGGTAAATATTTTGTTCTATCAGGCTAGCATTAACTATGTTTATTTTAGACTAAGAACAATTTAGATTCATAGTTTTCCAATTATTGTTTCTATATTGTGATGTAGTCATAGCTTGTTTATTATAGTAATTTAAAAACATTTCTGAATCTAGTTAAAATCAAATTTAATTTCGAATTAAGATTAAATAAAAAATAAATATGACAATAAACATAGATACCTTTTATGAATTCGGAGGGCATTTTTGGGTTGTACAAAGGCAACCTTAATATGTAGCCAAAGGCTGTTCAAATTTTGCCGCCCTTACCGATCTCTATAATTGGAAAACCAATTTTGCAATCATATTAATCACAATTTATTAGTAATTAAATTGTAATGTTATGATTTGTGCACTTTCGTCCTAATTTCATCACCGTTCTTCGGTAATTAGTATGATTAGTACTCATCCAGTGGTAGAAATTCTACCATCATTTATTATTTTTCTCAAGTATTCAATATTTGAAAAAAAAACAAACCTTTTCTAAAAATTGTTACTGATAATGACGCTGATAATATACGGTTAGTCAAAATAAAGAAAATCGGTTGAGAATCACAGGAGAAAGGTTAACATATAGAATTATGAACTTGAGGATCGACGCGTCAGCTTCTTGATTATTATTTAGGTAGTTATAATTACATAGGAAACGTATTTGAGTATATTTTAAGAAGATAAAAAGTTTATCAATAAGGTATGCCTCAATACTACTATACAATAATGTACATTAGGTAAACGTAATTACATCAATTTTGGTCAGTTACCTGATGCCTACTTTCCAAGCGTGTATCTTTTTAAATTACCGGCCTATTTTAATATCACATATAAGTGGTTTCGACTAGCTTGGGTGAATCAAGTCAGTTGGGAGTAATAATAATACCATTTTTTTAATTGTAGCACGGCAAAGTGATTGTACTATGCTAGATTGTAAGCACAATACAAATTAAAAACAACGGCGACCAAGGAGAACGAAACTATCCATCACCAGTCGCCGCTATTATGCCGGCTGCGTAAATAGCTCTTCACGTTATGCATGAATGACCAAAACCAATAACAATACGTTAATTTGTGCTTGAATTCCTCACCTCTTAGCTGCCATAAGATATGTCACACTCTGCCAAACACTTCGTGTATATATATATTTTGAGATAAACTTTTACTTCCATATTGACTTGTTTAATACTAATGACTGAAAATACTAATTTGAAGTGCCAAAAATCGAAAAGTATCTTTATTAGAAGAAAGTTTAGATGATTCTTCAATCAAATCGTGTTCCAACCAATAAACTGAACCGTTTCAGTGAATATTGCTTTTAACCTGTATTAAAACAGCAGGTTTGGGTTAATCGTAACGCATGTTGCAGTAGGTAACTTGAAATGCAAATATCTGTACACTTTTTGGGAAAAAAAACCAAACGCAATATAATATACAGAAGCTTTAAAAAAAATGATGATAGAATTATAACGACTGGACAATTTTATACAGAAAATAACCCATACATGAAGTACATTTTACATCACAAAGAAACAACAATTGGGTGGTTACGTTTGTTACGAAGGTCTAGGAAATAAGTGTCATTGATATTTTTACCGTTTCATATTATATTTTCATTAGGTTTGCAACGGTCAAAATAACTGTAACACTAAACAGAACTGTACTAAAGTGCCTCCTGAGTCTAATACAAAAAATAATACGTCTTTGGAGTGGTTGTGGAAATGTGATAACGGGAACTGCGTGCCTGTAATGTGGAGGTGCGACGGTATGGATGACTGCGACTGATAATTCGGATGAAGTCGGCTGCGAGTCTGTCGTGCCGGACATCGAACCAATCAACTCTAATCATTCGAACTGTAGTATAGAGAATCAATTTACCTGTACACCAGGTTAGTATTCTCTTTTTTTAAACTTTGTATATTAGCGTTTGACCACAATCTCAACTGATGTTAAATGCGAGTGTGGTCTAAGAGTCTATATATGCTAAATTTATAGAATCGGCTCGCAAATGT
Source organism: Antheraea assamensis (assembly GCA_035772565.1). NCBI lineage: Eukaryota > Metazoa > Arthropoda > Insecta > Lepidoptera > Saturniidae > Antheraea > Antheraea assamensis. The sequence continues at coordinate 1,148,671 of JAQQSE010000131.1, read as the reverse complement.
AGCGGCCTGGACACAATGTATAAGTACTTGTGGTATATTTTAACTTGATTGTGGTAGCTAACCAGACGAGCATTGACAAAACCATATCATTATGCGAATTTTTTTACTATTACTTCTATTACTACTATTACTTCTAGGCCGGCAACGCACTTGCGATTCCCCTGGTGTAGCTAGTGTCTATGGACGGCGGTGATCACTTACCATCAGGTGACCCACCTGTTCGTTTGCCCCTATAACATAAAAAAAAAAACATGAAAGTTTTACACGTTTTAAGTGATGGAATTATTGCTAATAGAAATATTTTACGTTAAAAATCCAAGATTGTAGAGATTTAAATCCAATTGCCAAGTCGCCTTTAGTTCTTTTATATCTCAAAGGTTGAATCGTATACTATAGCGAACCGGGAATCGATTTTCATCTTTTTAAAAAAAGCAACCTTTAAGATCGTTTCTGCAGGGAATTGTGTACCTATGGCGCGGGTTTGTGACGGATCCGAGGACTGTCCTGATGGTGTGGACGAGCGCGACTGTGGACCGAAGCCCAGTCCTGACGTCTTGTGTGCATCGGACGAATTTCGTTGCGCTGACAGGAAGTCTTGCATCAAAAATAATCAACGCTGCGACGGTGTCGCTCAGTGTACCGACGCTAGTGACGAGACCCTCTGTCAGACTACTACGGTATTTTTTTTGCTAATGTCCGTAACTTCGTTGTCGTGTTTTATTATTGGCTTATAAAAATGACATATCTTATCTTGATTGTAAACTGTGTTGTATTGTTTTGATGTTAACGTCTTATAAATCCATAAATGTTGGCTGCACGCACGAAAAAGCAGGACTTATTGTCACGTTCCGCCTGAGCCGAGCGAGCAAGCGACAGCGCGTAATAAGCGATAGAGAGGTGCGATAGACCTAAGCGTTCGACTTGTCACACATTTATCTCTCTTCTACTCCATCGGTAGTTCAGGGATAGAAAATTCAGTTCAATTCATAAGAGTATGCAATTTTCTTAATGGTTTCTTATAACGTTATCACGTAAAGCTATCGTCCGTAAACCGAGTTTACAGACGACCAATATTTTTAGTCATCACTTTGTTGCTAATATGTAACCCATATCTGAAGCTCATATACATAACTAGGTAACCCGAATAATACTCGAAAAACATTTCCATCAGCCTGTAGGCTGTAATAGAATAGATTTAGCCGTTCCAAAGATTAATTCGGGATAATAATAAATAATTTCTGTATCAGGCTGGTATTATTAACTATGTTCATTTTAGACTAAGAAAAAAAAAGATTCATAGATTTCCAATTATTGTCCCTATATTGTGATTTACAATTCATAAAGTAGTTATAGCTTGTTTATTTCCGTCACTTAAATTAATGTCTGAATCAAGTTGAAATCAAATTTAGTTTTAAATTTATACGTACGTATTACGTACAGTGTGACGAAACACGGTGCTTACCAAAGACCGTATTATGCAACGGAACAGAAGTTTGCTCCGACGGTTCCGACAAACTCAACTGTTTAAGCAGTCCCGATAATCGAACGTATCGGGTAATGTGTTTCCATCGATCCACGTGTAAAGATTGTTTTTCATTTTTCTGGTCTCGAAATGGTATTTTTTTTTTTGTACAAAACACTCCTGTTTTATTAATTTGACGAAATAAACTAAAACGAGTGTAACTCGGAAATTTGGAGGGTCAAGAAAAGGAACATTGATACGGTATGCTGAGATATTGAGTGAAGTAATGTTTATTACTATGATAAATTTGTCAAGTTTCTTAATAGACTGTTAACCTCGGGTGATTTTTAAGCGCCTTTTTGTCATGTAATGTAAACTCCAGGTCATAATTTTTAGGTGCATTAGTGTTATTTAACACACAAAGTATACACATTCAGGTTTAGATTCATTATTTATTTATTTATTTTTAATATTTGATATAGTAATTTATATTTAACTTTGCTTCTCTTTTTGACACCTTAACAAAGAGGGCGACAGAATTAATTAATACTTCGTAGATAAATCAACTGCTCAGATATAGGGAGTATGTAGTTTAGTTTAGTAGTTAAGGGCTCATAAATTTTGTACTATTTACATCACTTTGTGTATATTTAAAAATACAATAATAATATGTAAAAACATGTGAGTGAATAAACCAGTTTGTTTTTCTATATTTATTTCAGATTTTGATACATTAACGCCACTTTATTATACACTGTTAAATTCGGGCTCACCTTTTTTATGTATGCATTTTCTACAAATCACACTTCTTTATAATTCACAGAATATATAATTTCTCTAGTCATATATTTACCGTTGAACAAAATATATATAATTTATAATCATAAATCAACTTTATTGAAAGTGCCTACGTCTTCATTCCGTCTGTGGGCATGTGGTAATTGAAATTACTTATTTCTTGAATATGTACATATTTCAGTTTCTAAACATTAGCGTGGAGCAATCGTCTATAAACTCGACAAGTTTCCTGATATCCTGCTGGATGACGCAGCAGAAGTTGGTCGACTATAGAATTTTACCTTCCATTTCTAAAGTTAGCGAAGGAAAGTGGACGAATACATCTTGGATTAATGACAGTACATATAGGTGAGTGCTATATTTTTTTAATTGTGTTTTATACAGAGTTCACATATTTTTGAATATTCATATTGTATGTATACAATCTTTTGAACTCTGTATTTTGTTTAATTACGTCTGAAACGCTTAGATAAAAAAAATTGATTTTTTTTAATATCAGTTCAGTATTTTATAGTAATATGATGCAATATTACATTACATACCATATACTTATACTCTCTTTACAGATTTATTGACTTGGAACCTTATACCGCTTACAACGTAACATTGTATATCGAAGACAGGAAGTCGAAAGAAATTTACGCTTCAAAGAAATATGTCAATACCAGGACAGGAGAGGGAGGTAACTCTTTTTTATTCTGTGTAACGTTAAATAGGTCTCATAATTCACTTTTATTTCAATTTGGTCTCTCACCAATTTTGTTTTAATCTAACGTAACAAGAAATTAGTAAATTATGTAAATTTGTTGTTCTTTTTTAATATATTTAAGGGCTTTTATAACTATATCAGTCTCATAGTAACCTTAACTTAATTTACAGGCTGAATAATATAACTAATACAGATGATTAAAGCTACGATGAAACGGGAGCGTCATTAATGGCGACTCATCAACGTAAAGAGACTCAGTGCTTCAACACATTTATGTTTGGATAGTTAGCCATGGAGCATTCCAATATCTTGCAAATTCAAATTGAGAGTCGTCATCAGTAACTGTCTAACCGCTTGGAGCCGAATACATTACGTTAATACATGATGTAACTAATTAATTAGGTTTGGCTTTACATCAATTCATATTTTCTTGTGGTGATTCTAAAGCACTTATTGACATTTTTATTAAGTTAAACTGAGACAAATTAATTGTTCAGAAATTAATTGGGAATAGTTAAACGTATTGATAGTTACAAATATCGATAAGCCCGATACGATTTCATATCCTGGGAAAATAATCGATTACTAATTTCAGAACGTTTTGTAATCATTATGTCAAATTGTTAAATATTGGTGTATAGCTGGTGGGAGTTATTTCAGTTCCAGTGTTATTCTATTACTCATTTCAAAATATTAGGTGGCGATCCAAAATTGAGATTCCAGTTTCGTCTGCTATCGCTTTTCAAGACTCCAGCAGGTTCTAAAGATACACTAAATACGCAAATCATATTAAATGGATTAATATTTCAGTGCCGTCCCCACCTCGTGAGCTGACAATTAGACAAGTAACAGATAGTCGGGTTCAAGTGATATGGACTGAACCAGAGAATCCCAGAGGAGTCATACAATATTATGAACTGTACTACAGCCCACCCACACCGCCTATCATGAAAATTATACCTGCAAATAATACCAACGATCAGTCAGTCCCAATCGAAGAAGTTTTCATCTCGAACACTAATTATTCATTCTGGGTAAGTTACCTTTAAAGCCACTGCCATAAATCAATTTAATAAAGAACTTTATTTTATTGTGAACATCATTTCGTCCATGACGTTTGTGATAAGATAAATCCTAAACTATGATGTAAGATGCTCTGAGTGCAATAACTTTTTAGTTTGTTTTTATTTTTTATTTTATTTGTCATTTATACATTTTTGTAACAAATATTGTTTGAATCGAATATAACTGAATATTAACTAAATGTTCGAATGGTTCGAACTATTGGTTGAATGTAATTCTGTATTTTGTTTTTGTCTGTAGTAATAAATCAATAAAATATTTTAAGACCAAAGTCTTCAAGTTTCCTAAGAGAAACTTATACAAAATTGTAGCTTATTGATTTGGTTTAATTTTAAAGTGATTGAGTGCTATTTGAAAGAACTAAGTAATTATACAAACAATAAAAAATTAAAGGCATTTTAACGATTATAGACAGATATAACGTTATACCAAACCGAAGTTAGCCGAGTATATCACGATCTCCTTCTTGTTTAGTGTATTAGTACTTTATTCTGTTAGATGAAGGCGGTGAACAACGCATACACATCGAACTCGTCGGAGGTGATGTTCCTGACGTTTGACGAGAGCGAAGACCTCACGAACATGAGCATGTCGCGACCGAACGCTTCCGCTGTCTACTTGGAGTGGAACAAGATACGCGAAGTCGACGATCACTCGCTGAAGCCGAGGTTACCCGACGAGTACGTGCAAGAGCAGGTCATTACCACGACGAGTAAAAATGTTACAAGTAAGTTTATTATCATTGTCTTCGATCGACATAGTTACGAGCTCTGCAAGGACCCTGAAGTTATCGATGTAAGAAAACATCGTGATGAAAAAAACTATTATAAGATTGTACTATACGTTTTTACAAAAATTGATTGATTTGATGCCACCAGTGACTGTTAAAATTCATAAAATTTTCTCATTTGAACAATATTTTTAGGAGTTTATTTTCAAATTTCGTCGCAATCTTTTCAGATAAAACATCACCATGTATAGTTGTGTGATGTCAAACCATTATGAGTAATTCAATGTTTCTGAAACAATTTAACTAATTATTTTTATACAACGAAGAACGAACATGGATCGTCAAACCAGATAGAGACATTATTTTAATGAGATAATTTATAATCATCAAATATAATTTCTTCACGCTGAACATAATGTATCTTTGTAATTACATATTTGTATTGAAAAGGGCGCTTCAATAATGTCTATAACACGCTCGGTTTCTTTCATTCCCTCAAATATCTACGCAGCTATGGTTCCGAGATTAATATCGTAAGTTAGTTCTTGTTTATGGGATGAGTTAGCAACCACGGCAATTCTAAAAATTTTAATAGCTATTTTAACCTCTAAAAATAAACATTGTTCAATATTCTACGAAAACCGTCTGTCTATCCATAAATAATAAACAATTTCCCTAAACAAAAGTAGCGAAATTTTATAGTACACAGTGGTTTTTCCATAACTTCGGAAGTATTTTCATTAGTGCCTTCGTATTTTACATTAAAAAAAAAATTGTTTACTATATTTTTATAAAACTATATCTAATATAGGTATACTTTGAATGTATTGTATTTTCAGTTATGTTTTAATTTCTTGCACTCTATGTGCCTGCATAGAGTACAACATTATATATATCGTATAAGTGTGCTGATAATCCTTCTATAAATAATAGTTCAGCAACACAATTAGCAGCAACAATGTAGTCGCTGTTTTCACTGGTTAACGAAAAAGGATTCGGTTTTCTTGAAAACCATGAGATAGGGTTTCCTTACTGGTATGTCAGCACGCCTTCGGAAACTTTTTCTTGTGGTGTCATCACCTGCCTAAACGGTATCTGAAAATGCTGTATTATGAAATATATTACCATTTTGTTCCTATTTTCCGATTATTGTATGTTAACTTCTCCTTTACTGTGCCCAGATATCGTAATATACATTTTGCGGCTGTCCATAAAGTTATATAATAATACCCGTTTTGATGATTGTAGACTTCCAATTAATTCTCTATATGCTATATTAATTATTTCTTCTGTTTCAGATACTTGAAAATCGTTCTCCATTGGTGACTTCAATTCTATACAATCTTGCATACTATATACTTTACAAATATTTTTTTAATAAACTTTGAATAAACCGTTTTGATTTGTTTTAATTTTTAATTCCTAACAAGTTAACTTTTAGTAACTTTTCCCGTGCCTTTAGCTTCAAATTCTTGTTGTAATAAGCTGGTTAGTTTATTTATTTCATTATTATTTCCCATCAATAATATATCACGTACGAATAATACTAACCAAACATTTTTTTTCTATATTTAAACATACACCATCTTTAGATTTATTAAGCTTTAGATTTATTTTTTACAAAATATATCAAATTTAAATTCTTTTAATTTCTTTACTGGCATTTTTCCACTCTTCGTTTTGTTCAATGGTTTCTGTGTATGTGGCTGGATCGCATTCCCTTGATTAAGTTTATTTATTTCTCTTCCGTTTCTGTTGTGTCTAATTTCTCTCTGATATTTTTATGTTCTTCTTTCTGCTATTGATTTTGAATCTGTTCTTTCCTCTAATATTTGTTTATTTTATATTTTATCATGCTTCTCACACGCATTTTGAACTTTCATTTTCTAACACATATTTTACCATTATTTCCTATTTAGATATATGATGTCCAATATGTGGGATAGTTAGATATAGTGATATTAAAACTAAGCAACAAAAATTGCATTTAGGAGACGCTCAGGATATTACGAATTTACGCGTTTTTAGATTAAAAGCAGCATCAGTATCAACGTATTGGAACGAATGCAAGGAATATATTGCTTAGTTTATCTTGATGACATGATAATTTGTTCTTCTAGTTTGTAGGGATTTAAATTAAGAACAGATTTTGACAGATTACGAAAAAGTTGAGTATAATTCAATAAATCCTAATTTTTCAGAAGTCATATATCTAGGTTATAAAACAACAAGTGAAGACTTGAAGCCTAATAATGATGAAATTAAAGCCATCTTAAATTATCTATTACCTAGTACTACTACAAAAATGTTAAGTTTCTTACTTTTAACAAATTATTATCGACGATTTATTACAGATTTCACAAAAATCCCTAAACCGATGGCAGACTGATTAAAAAAGAAACGAAACATACGCCTTAATGAAGAAAAGTATATCGCGGCTGTTAAAAGTTTGAGGAATTATTTGTAAACGTTCCTATTTTACAATACCCTGACTCGGAAAAACTGTACGTTGGTACTTACAACAGATGCACCAGATTTTTGTAGGTGGTAGAGTTACGCTGAAGCTGTTACTGGTTTCAGCATGAATGGGTCGGCTCGCCCGCGGTAGTACCACCCTCTCACAGAAAACCGATGTGAAGTAACAGTGCTTGCACTGTTGCGTTTCGTTCGGTCAGTGAAAGTGCCGGAGGCCCACATATTTAAAAGGCCGGCAACGCACTTGCGACTCCCCTGGTGTTGCTAGTGTCTATGGACGGCGGTGATCACTTACCATCAGGTGACCCACCTGTTCGTTTGCCCCCTATAACATAAAAAAAAAAAAAATTGCTCTAGTTGCCGAGCAATCGCGATACACAATTGATTATAATATACTTATAGCTTACGCTAATAGTACACTTAATTATGCTGAAACTCGTTATAGTGTTACCGAAAAAATGTTATTTACAATAATTTGGGTAATTAAACATTTTCCTATTTACGTCTATGGCAGGAAATTTATAATCGTCTGATCATAAGCCTGGTTTAAAAAAGGCCTTAAAGAGAGTAATAGCAAACTCACACGTTACAGCTACAAGAATTTGATTTAGACATTGTACATAGGAAAAGTAAACAAATTGTAAATGCCAACCTTATATCTCGTATTCAAATAAATGCAATAGGCGACAGTAAACGGAAGATGATCTTTTCATGGTAATTAATATTGATGAAGTAAAAACAAAAAAGGAGTATTTGCAGGAAGTAACTGAAAGTATCGCCACTATGACAAGACGTGATACCAATGAAAAATCTAAAACAAAAACTATACCTGACTCTGTAATAACTGCAATTGTTCATAGCTTCATATTTGTAGCATACCGCAATAGCCGAGAAACTACTCGAATATTTAGTTAGGTTAAAAACGGATTCCACTGACACCGTAAATTCCGCACATGAAATTGGAATTTAATTTCCCATCTTACATGAAGTCATTACAAAATCAAGTAAAACACTGATTTTTCTTGGGTACCGTAACGAATTTCAATTTAATTTCGATAAATTTTCTAAATAACAATTAGCCCAAGATCATAAAAAAGAACACAGGTCTTGTAAACGTTTTGAATATAAAGAAAAATGGGAAATATTAAAATTAGGGAGAAGAGAATAGGTGAAAGGCAGCCAGAACTAAAATAGGAGACATGATTTTCTCAAAAGTAGTAAAAGAAAGTAAAAAGATAATTCTAAATTTGAAAAATCAGTAGGGACTGGATCCATAATACTAAACATTATTCCAGGGAATCCAAAGTTCCATTAAGAAACGTTAAGTGCTCTCGCCAGGCACCACCACGTCCTTCTGGTAGTAATCATGGTCAAGTCCAGGCCCTTCAACTTCAGAACTTGATTAAGAATCCTGGAATTTTGTCCGTAATAAAAGCTGTTGCCATAATCAACACAGATAAATTGATCATAGCAAGGATATTGAATTTTAAGACTATAAGCGACGATTTGAAGGTCCATATAGCTCGACTATACGGATCGGACATGATAGTTACAAATAATTTCCATGCGCATTTTAGTAGTAACTTTACAAATGTTAGAAGGCAAGTAGAATATACAAAAACAATAAATTAATTTGAACCAATAACATAGAAATAACAAATAAATGATAACATCAATTAGGATAAGTACGGATTAGTAAACCCATTAGGCTTATTAACTAATATCATTACTGGAAATCTTGATAATGAGGATGTTATTAACTATGACAAATTAATAAGCAACGTAAAGTCTGGTCAAAAATTTATCAATACGTAATGAGTTGTACTCTCATTCTTAAGCTTCCAGTAATTAATGATTAATTAAATGAAATATAAACTAGATTTTTTGTAAGCAAATTAGACATTTTATATCAATCAATAATATAATCTAATAAAATATTAAATATTGGAGAAATATATAAGTAGAAAGTAAAAGATACGCCATAGTTGAGCTCCAACAAAAATTAACTTTATTTCAAATTACCTACAATGACTGCTATCAAATACGCTAACATTAATCAAATACATAACAAAAGATTTATATATTATATATACATCTAATTAAGAGAATTTAGTTAAAATAAAGCAAACAATTACATTAAAGCTTTATTTTTAAGAAAATCAAATTAATTAAATGATAGAAACCCCTCTCATTGATAAAAATATTTTTATCAGTTATTAAGGTATCCTTTATGTTGTATCCCTACCAGTATTGTCCTATAATTTTACAGTTCGGGCATTTCACTTGAAGCGGACAACGTTAACAAAGCGAGGTTCTGAAATTCGTTCATATTCAGCCTAATTGAACTTATAATAGGTATGAATATAAATATACAATTCTTTTTCTATCTTGTCTATTTTTCAAGTTATGGGTTTCTAAAAAACAGTTATATTGAAATTCATATTTTTAGGAAGTAGTTTTTCGAAATGAACAAGCTTTCAATAAAATACTAAATACTGTAATTGGCTTAGAAAAATTATTACTTTCGTTAAAAATAAAATGAAACTTCAAAGAATACTTTTTTTAATGTACAAAACCGAAAATAAAATTATCAAAACGAATTTTAGTAATTTACTCGACAGTTTTTTAATTTTCTTATATAATAAAATGTAGCTTAAAATACATATATAATTTAATAGTTTTTTTTTTTATAGGGACTGTAATGGTACATCGATTAATATACACACTACCGCACTTGCGATAAACTCGGTTGAGTTGCCAGATATTGGATTAAAATGTCTCGATATTAACATTTATCATTCTGTTTAAGCATATGTACGCTGTAACAATGATTTAGAGTTAGTATAATTGAGATAAATTTAATATAAATAAAAAAGTATACGTCTGAATTGAAATATTAATACAGAATAAAGAAAATAATAAGCACGCATTTTGTAACAACGAAAGGAAACTAGTAGCACTATTATTTAGTTTTGTGAAGAAAAACTTCTATATCAAATCAGAGTCATATACCAGAAAAAGAAAGCCATTCATATTCAATAATCTTCGTTATTGTTTTACTTATTGTTATGACCTCTCAGTGATATTGTGAACATTAAAAGATACTTATTGATACATAGATGGTAAACTATACGCCCCACGCAATCCACTGTATCCGCCTGTACTCTGAAACAGGCCTTAGTTAAAATCATATTTTTTTTTTGGAAATACTATTTTGTTATAAAATACGGTTCCCAAAATTGTAAATTATTGCCTCCAAATATCCAATTAGAATCGCTAGTTTTGTACCAATGAAATATTTTTTTTATTAATAAAATTCTGTTAAATTATGACGGGCGTAAAGAAACAATATCAAGAATTTGCTGACAAAGAATGAAAACAGATTATATTAAACTTTTGGGGATCGATGCATACGATCGTTGGTTTTTTAGGTGACTTTGTTATAACTCAAAGAACTATTTGGTATATTGAGATCTTGCTTTATATGACCATATGTATGATATACAAACAATTATCTCGTCAAGTACGGACTGTCGTCCGTAATATCAATGATTACTGGATATTATCTTATGGCACATACATTGTGTGATTTGATTTTTTCTTTGATTTATTTCTTTTTTCAATAGTCAGTATATAAATCTTGGGAACGCGGTGGCGCGATCGATCCAAACTCTTTAAGTAATACCTACCCCTTTTATTTTATGTGATATGCATACTGATATTATGTAGCCGCACACTGAAGAAAACAAAACGATATAAATAAAATATAGAAATACTTTAGTATTTATAAAATTTTTGGCATAGTGCCTCTGGGTAGTGCTGATGTAGTGCAAATGAGAAAATATCTATCTGTACAAAAATAACGGTGACATCATAATCTAAGGGAGCTTGGTGCGATTCCTTTTGTAATAACTACATATATCTACTTAAATACTACGTTGAAATACAATAGATAATATTTTCTACGATGAAAACACCAGCAATCAAATGTCAATGTCAAAATTAATTGTAATTCTTTTTGCAGTCTGCACCGATTTAGAGCTGCGTTCGACCAATAATCAGTATTGTCTGAATCTTGTTTACGTTTGGTTGTGTTTAGAGATGCAGTGATCAAAATGTTTTTATTTAGACTTTATACATATTTCATTTTCCTAGTGACATTGACTTCATTCGTAGTTAGCGTGCAACAATATGGAAATCCAGGAAAAAATTTATATGTTAACGAAGATACGCCGAGGAGCGGTGGAAAACTAACTGTAATCAACAGAAATGTGGAAAGCGAAAGTCCTACGTCGAAAAGGAGAAAAAGAGATACGACTACATTACCGACAATACCTGTAGAAAGAAACATCAGTACATGGGTAATTTTTATCAATTGAATAAAGACTCCCTGGTTTTATAAGTGCAAAATTTGTGCCTAAGATATCGCGTATGATATGCTTGTTATTTTATATTTTTCACTATTTTTATCATTATATGATAAAGAACTAGTAATTTCATTGTTGATTTTCTTCAAGGTTATATCTGTGTTCTTCTTGTTTATATTTAGTTGTTTACAAAGAGCATTAATTATAATTAGTAAATTTTCATGACTAAGTGCTTTTGTAGACACAGTATCTTATGGTTTTACAATTTTTTTAAATATATTTTTTTATATATAATATTTTTTGATTGCGGGTTATTATTATATACTTTATAGTGTTTATGATTATTCCCATTATCTAGACACATCAGGAGGGATATTATTAATTATGCATATTTTTAACTAATACTTTTCTCAGATTAAAATATAAAAATGGCACAACTATACTATTCTGTATAAAATATGATCTTATTTGTATAAGAACTGTGAAGAAATAAGGGTATAATAATGACAAGTCCTATTTTTAATGTAGACTCAGGTGTTTTCTTGTATATATAAGTACCTTCTCAGTACCTAAATTGAAATAAACTTTACTTTACTTTGACAAGAGTTTCGAGTTTTGCTTGAAAAGGAATTATTAAAAATGTTGGATTCAAATAATTAATTATTACATTATCTTGTTAATTAAGGGATATGAAAGTAAAAAAAATAATAGTTGAAATACCTAACTCTAAAAATTTTAATGTTCAACATTGTTACATTTTATACAGTTATATTAGATTTTTACATGGCAACACTATGGATATATATATATTTAATATGTAATATTTTTTTGCAATTTAAAATTTAAAAGAGTGTGTGACTATAACATGTCTATCCAATTCTACTTGTTTCAGTCCATTTGAAAAATGTGGTGTTTAGATTGATTTCAAATATTACATTCCTACATGGAGAACAATTCTTCAGTACACTATATTTTCTCATTTCTATAACATTTTATGTAAATAAATTCAATTTAATCTTAGCATACTTACTTTGTAATATATAAACATAGTACAAAACTTACAGACTACTCATCTAAATGACAGCCACCAGCAGCTAATGGTACATTGGGCAGGTGATTGGTCCAATGTCATCATCTGTTTAGCTCGAGATTCAACTCCAAGGAACAATGCAGGACCAACACCATCAGCTCTTTTTATCTCATATGATTATGGAAAGACTTTTACGAATAAAACTGAAGAGTTCCGGCTTGGAGATACACCAGACAGTGGTTATGCACAAGTAGATAAATTCTTCAACTATCCAAAATATGCTGAGTATGTAAGTATTCATGAAATATTATATTATTGTATAGTGCAAAAATTTAACCCCTGCACTGTCCAAAACTATAACAGTTTAAGTTCCACACAAACAAACATAGACTTCATGAGGCACAGGTCACCAGACTGTTGGCAACCTACGCTTCAAAATATCTGATTTATTACAAAACTTTCAAAAAATAAATTTTGTGAAATTATACCTTATATGTAACTTTTAATTTTTTTTTAATAAATGACTAAATTTAGAATATATGATGTTGTGAAATAAATTAAAAACATAATCTGCCATTTTGAGATCTTGGTCTTAAAAAGACCTTGGCTGATTTTTAATACGACAGAAAAACATTCATGTAAATTTTATATAAGTAAATATAATCTTTTATATGCTAGTATATATAGTTTTTTATATATAAACCAATAGTGTCCCAAGGTGTAACACTTGTTTCCCAGGGTGTGTTTCTCAGCTGCCAATAACTGGCACTGTCGGGAGGCTTCATTCAGGCTTACTGTATTTTCTGAATTAAATTTTATATGACAATTATTATTCACCTAAAGATGGTACCATAATGTTATATAATGGCCTTTATATATATATATATATATATATAACCTTTATTAACAAACATACAATAATTAATTTTATTGTATATATGTATAGATTAACCTAATTCAGTCCTTATAAAGTCAGTTATATGCCAGTAAAAGTCTTGTGAAGATTTGGAGATATCACTGCGGACGAAGGCGCAGGTAACAGCTACTTTAAAATAAAATAGCCAGTGAAAGTCCCATAAAAATCGGTTTTGCCATTTCGAATATTCCATTGCGGGTAAAGTTGCAAATAACAGCTAGTCTAAAATAACATAGCCTGCAATGTATGCTCTCTGCCAGTAAAATTTCCGTCAAAGTCAGTCCAGCCATTTCGGAGATTTCCCCGTAACATACAGACTGATAGACTGATAAAAAAAAAATTAAATTTGTTTTTTACTGTAAGTAGCTTATGCACTTTTATATCCAGTCAGTAAAAAGTAGATATTTTGATATATTATATATAGAAAATCCATTTTAAGATTGCAAATTAAAATTTTGAAATAATACCGACTTATCATGACATTTTTGAATGAAAACTTACTGATTCAATGAAGAAGGGGTGTGTGCAAATATTTGAATTAATCGATAACGAATTGAAAAGTCATGAATGACTGGTATTCATTGATACACAATGTTAGCAAATAATTATGTTAAATGAAAAAGTTCTGTTCCAAATTTTTTTTACTAACACACTTACTACAACTTGTTGTGTTGACAATGTTGCATGCGTTTGTTTCTTCTTTTTATGATCATTTGTTGATTTATAGAAAAAACAGATATTGTGTTAATATTCTTTATTTTCAAATATGTATTTATAAGCTAATTGTCATGGCTATTCATTGAATAGTTCAGAAGTTCATACAACACCACTTGTGATTAATTATGTCAAAATGGATAATATAGAAACCCACTCTATGAATGAAGAGTTAGGTGTGATAACTTTCATAGTGATCTGTCAAATGGCATGTTATTGCACTTTATCGTTTTCAGACATACATACATACCAACATCCATTTTTTTTATCAGGTTTTTCAACACAATTACATATACTGTCATAATTATTCTTCAAGCTATCGTAATTTTATTTCTTGATACTTGGTGTTAACTAAAAATTAGAAGTCTTACATTATGTTTGAGTACGAGAATATCAGTTTAGTAGTTTAGAGTATCAGATATTCTATATAGTGTAATATGAACTTTAAAATGATATATTTAAATAACTAATCATTTAATTTCGTGACATCGTTAATTTATTAGTAAATAGAAATGGGAGCGGAAATTAACCAGAATTAACTACGTAGGTGTGTTAAAGTATCGTGTTAGTTTACAATTTTTGTATGTTTTTAAACATGAAACTTGGTTAGTTATATACGTCATTTAATATAATGAAACAGAACCTTCTAAGAAACAGTAAAAGTATTCTTTTTTTTTCGAACTGACCACACTGTTGGCCTGGCAAGGCCTCAACAGTTTCACCGGACTACGTAAAAGTATTCGTAGCAATGCAAATCAACCATAACCAAAATTTACAATTAAAATCTTTCGATACAGAAGCTCTCCGCGTAGGTCCGAAGAAGCTTGATATTAATTCTAATTAATAGAAAAATGGATAAAATATTCTTCGTGTTCAAAAGCTTACACATTATTTTTTATGGTTATCTATTGTATGATATAATAGTTGATTTGTTGTAGCGCCACCTAGTGGCGTTTTAATGAATAGCATTAAAGACTTCTTCATTATGACGTAGGTGTGCAAACATTTATGGTGATTGGTTAAACGGTGTTCGAGTTTGTCAATCAATCATTCACTCTTTTATTCTTCTCCCATATCTGCGTGATGAAGTTTCGACTATTGGTCGTGCTATAATTAACGTCTATAATCGTTCTGATAAAGGCGCAGATTACAGGTTTCCACACACCTTTGTCTTGCCAATAACTAAAAATTAGCGTTCTCTAAACTTCTTTGATATGCGTAAAAACCGCCAACCTAGTTATCGTGCTGCGTTTTGTCTATGGTCGCAATAAGTACAAATGTGGGAAGACATCGCCTTGCCTTAGAAATTATCGGGTTGCGTGATGATAAACGCAGCACAATAACTAGGCTGGCGGTTTTTACGCACATCAAAGGAGTTTAGTGAATGCCAATTTCGAGTTATTGCAATCACACATGTGTGGGAAGTTGTGATCAGCATCTTTATCGGAATTATTCTTTACGTTAATTTTGGCGTGACAAGTAATCGAAGCTTCGTCACGCAGGTATGGGTGTAGCATTATACAAATATAGATAAAGTTCCGACAGAGAAAACCTGTGATAGTTCAATTATACGCTTAAAGTTTGATTTCAATTAATAGTAGACAACAAAGTACTACGATAGGTATCTAATAATAATGATTATCGCCCAGATTTATGATATAACCAATCCTATAATAATGTTCTATATTTTTAGTGCGTGTTTGTCGATTCAGCGAACAAAAAGTTGTACTATACGAGTGACAATGGACAACACATCCGTCGATCAGATTTGTCCTTCTCCCCTAGTGAGCTGGCGTTCGACGAGGATTACCCTGACAAATTTGTTATATTGGATAAAGTCGACACTAACAGAAAAGTAAGTTTTTTATATATCATATTTCAAAATTAGTTGTAAAAATATAGTTAAAAAGTGGATATTCATCTCGACTCGTTTTAACGGTATATTAGCAAATGGTATTCACGACATTACAATATATTACGGTCTAACGGATGGCAACATCTTTTACATTCATAAATAAAGCTTCTAATTAGGTACAAAAAAAATAAAAACAGAATTGAATCAATGGTTTTAGGGGCCATTTATTAATGAATTATGCGTGATTTTGACGATTTTTGACCCTCTACATGGGGACGTAAGGATATACAAGATTTCTCGAACCCCTCTCTCTCTTCTTACGTAATATTCTATCTCGTTTTCGAGAATAATAAAATGTTGTTGGAAGAGGACCCAGTTATACTAAACCTCTTTGACGTAAATCAAAGATTTTTATTCATTAGCAGATAATTTATGTTATACTCTTTATTTGCTATCAGATATATTATAGAGAACTATTATATTATTATTAGACAACTATATAGTCTTTGGAATTGCATTATTATTATTAAAAGTAAGTATTTAAAAAATCTTAAAGTGAGCAAACATGAATTAGTTGAATAATTTACAATCGAATAATATTTTTAAAATAACGATCGGCTAGTTTGAAAAAAAAAAAAATTAAAAATAAATTACGCAGTAAAATCTAGGTCAATTTAGATCATCAATTTTTGTCTGGACTGATTAGGTTAGTAAGTCATATTCTCCAATCTTACAAATATGAGGGCATGTGGAGATTCTTTTAGTACCCTCCCCCTTCGGGACTCTTACGTATGTAATGAATGGCTTCCTAAATTGTTAGTAGTATGTATGAAGTTTTCATTACGAATTGTTTAATTTTGTGTATGGAAAGGGAAGGGACAAATTTAGTCCGTGGGAATCGGACATAACCTCACCCCCGCCGCCCGAGGACCCACCCGGGTATCCGTTACGGATTTTCCCATGTAAAAAAAGGACAAATTATGTTAATTCTACGTACTTCATTCTCAATACAAATTCTATCAATTATGCTGTTTACATATTGTCATGATTTCGACAAATGTTAAATATGTGGAAATATACTTTTATGTGTTGTTCACGATCATATCTTTTACAGATAGTATTTGAAGGTCTGATTCCTTCAAATACAGACAAACGTATTGTTCTTTTAGTGGTGTTACTAAAGTTTTCATTATTTGCATCGCTTTTTCCTTTACTGAAGTTACGTATTTCTTTAGTGTTATAGGATTGTATATTGGCAAAGTATAATATTAATAAAATTAAATATTGGTGCGACTTGAGTAGGTGAGCTAATTAAGTACGTAATTAGTCTGCACTGTTTTGTAATGAATTTTCCTCAAAATTGTCGTTCGCCAATAGAATATTGTTTACGTTTGCGGTGTCCTTTAACGAAACCAATAACTTTGAACTGTCACTGAACTCGAAGAGAATTCCTTATAAATAGGTTGACTGACCCTGATATTTCAACATAGGACAAAGAAAGTCAACCGAAATGTGAAAATGTATTTTTATGTACAGGTTAACCTCATTTCCAGTCACCTTCGGAGTTTTGCACTGTACTAAATATAGTAATGTACTAATTTAGTTACGAAAGATCAATCCGCTGTATATCTTTTGTTTGTCAGTGATCCTTACGATTTGTCTTTTTGTACAATCAATCGACTGATGTTATTAAATAGACATAGAAATGTATTTTATTTTATAAGAGTCGGTGTTCGAAAATTCTTTCTCTTCTGGATTGATTGTGGTCTATCTTTTTTATTTAATTGCAATTTTATCAATACTACATTAATGACATAATCGTACGGCTTGCATTTTTGTGGTAGTTTGTTTAGGTATTTTCGTAAAACATAAATTTCACTTTAATGGTCCTGTTTTGAATCGGGCGTTTTTCTGATTTTTATTGTCGCTTAGACAATATAATAATTAAATTGTTTACTTTAATAAATATATGTGCAATAATTCTTATACGACGTTATACGTAGCGAAATCCGTTAAAAACATTGTTACGATAATAAAAAAAAACTCGGCTATGAAATACTCCAAAAGGCCGAAAAATGCACTGATAATTAGTATGAATTTAATAAATGTAGGTGTATGCCATAATATTTTGGCCGAACTTTGTTCTGATGATGGCGAGATGTTGTATGATCTAATTAATAATGCTATTTCATCGAAAACTCTCCTGATGTGATCCTAAAAAGATTTGACAAGATGTGACTAATATATTTGTTATAATAGTCGTAACAATATTTGTTCTCGAGCGATTTATCCTCTTTCTCGCAGTATGGCGTCAATTTATCGATTAGTCACTGAATATTAATAACCATGTTTTATGATAAACTTACCTCCTTTTTATTTGATTATAACGTAATGTATGTATCTAATACTTTATCACGTTTCTTTTAATGATGAAGAGGTACCTCCTTTCACTTAAGTCCACTTAACATTTTCATAAAGCTGTTTAATATTTTTAGCGATATAAAAATATGGGATGTATAAATTGAAAGGTGCGTACTATCGCTATTATAATTATCGGTTTTATTTTTTATCTATCTTGTATTCATATTTATCTAATGAAAATACAGTTCTATGAGGCTTAGTCTCGTGGAACTACTGCACGTATTGTCATAGGACTATAACCATTCGTTGCAAAATTTTTCGTAGATGGTTCTAAGATACTTATTTTGGTTTCGATTGACCCTTTGCTATTTTTTAATGCCAAACGGAGCGTGCGAGAATCAACTAGTTAATGACTAAAATTACTGAAATATTTCGCAAGGATGACGACTTGGGAAGTTTTTATTTAATTTCCACGTCGTGTTAAGTTGCCGCTGCAGTCTATGGTATCCTGTTATAATAGGTTGCTTCCTTTCAAAGATGAGCTAGAACGCCTCGTGTTGGTGTATGTTGCCAACAATACTCTTTGAACCAGAGCACAGCAGCGCGTGCACTGCTGCTTTGGTTGCAGAAATAGATACAGTGATGATGTTTCAGTGTACCGACCTTATAAAAGTTCATCCAAATCTTTAGAGCTTATAATAAAAAATATTTTACATATATACTTCTTACATAAAACTATTCGTTACTCAATAATGTATTCATTGTTTTATTGTTTGAATGAGAATCTATTAGGAACTCAACATGGTATGTTTTATTTTAGCTCTACCTAACTCTCGACGGCGGAAAAACCTTCAAAATGATTCAGAGTTACGTGAAAACGTTCTTCTGGTCATCGGGACCGGGATTCTCAAAAGTGTTCTACTTCGAGCGATGGAAGCCGGACGGTACTAGCACAGTGTTCAGTGCAAGTGATCCCTCTGATTTGATCAATGCGGAAGTCCTATTCGAGGAAGCGAGGGATTTTCAAATTAAAGGGGACTATATGTTCGCCACAAAGCAGTCGAAGGAGGTGAGTACTTATGCGGTAAATATACAGTTATATAATTCTTTAATGGAATCGATGAATATTTTGAATTGCGACCTACTTTGCTTCTAGTTGTGTAAGGTGAGAATTGCGTTGCTAAAATTCATTTCGTACCAATCTTGTTATTGTAAATTTGGGTTGATGTTGTTGGAGGAACGTTTTATACATATAACGCGTCATAAATTATTCGTAACCAATCGGTAACAAAGAAGGTTATTTTAGGTTACGATTATGCAATTATGCATATGCAGTTAAAGACGTTTAAGTGTCTCACTCAACATTTTTGGTTATTGAAACAATCATTCGTATTAGTTATTGTTTTATATTTAAAACTAATTTTTATTGTATATAAATTATTACGATGCGCGCGCACACCGTCACGAAAAACCGACACTCTTAAGTTAGCTATAGTTAACATTTTATTCAAAAAAGTATGTATGTATTAAATACCTTTTTCTATTATTATTGTCGTTTTTTCTACAAACGTAGAATAAGGCGAAAGATAACATTTTTATCTTATTACGCCAAATAAGTATAACTTCAAATGCGTGTACATAAGTACACATACACTATTTTATTCGTGAATTGTTGTTGAAATGGAAAATACTCGCCCGCAACATTTCGTACATTTGCAGCACAAAATCGAAAATCTTTATCACGTGTACCCATAATAAATCAACAAATTTTCATCGCAATCAGAAAAACGGTACAATAATACATAAAGGATAAACAAAGAGACATAGATTTTTATAAGTATTATACAAAGATAGGCAATCGTACATAATAGATTAATGAAAATTAGCACATAATTATTTTTTGTCATAACTGATATAGCTGGATTGGAGTTTGACCTTGGTCAATGTTATGAAGTGAACGTGAGGTCACTTATCATTTGAATGCTACGATTTTTTGGGTAAGAATAGGATATACATATAAGGAGACTGCGCTTCCCCCCTCATTTCTAAGCAATTACACAATTAATTCCTCGACCTCACGATTGTAACGTTACTTCAAGTTTTCAAGACCTTATTATAGCATCGACCTTGACATTTTATTAGTGTACAGTGTAACGAGTTTTACTAAAGTCAATTATTTCAAAGTGTTAGTATTTTTAACGAATATGAGGCTCAATTAAAAGTATAAAAAACTCATGTAAAACTGTATATATGTAATGAAAGTAGCGTAAGGGCATGAAACCCGCCTTATGGTAAATAGTTATTGTAACCAACAGATATTTATTACTATTCTCAAACAGAACTGCGACTCAATTGAAGGTTATTTTATATATATTCGATCTTTCCTCCTACAACTAGGTATACCTATTTTTATAACTTATGTATAATAGTTATTTAAAATTGAGTGCAGCATTATGACAGAACTCTGATACCTACGACATTGTGTGCGTTGTTAACAATATGTGATAGGGGATAAAACATAAAAAAAACTGAAAGAAGCAAAACTATAAAATATTGCTATGAAAAGAGTATTATCTGTTTACTTTCCCTCTCCTACGCACGCGCACCACTTCACACAACGCTCAACGCGTAATACTTATAAAAATATTATTATATGGACATAGAGTGACCAATTTTTTTTTTATATAAGAACCAAGCGTATGACATGTAATAGTTAAAAAAATCATCGAAATCTATCCAGTATTTTTTGTATCATGCATGTACAATGGCAACCCGCTATGATTTTATTTGTATAAATTTTCTCACAAATATATGCACACTCCCTTGCATGTGTAGACATGGCATCGACCCATAGTTTATGTAATGAACTGATTATCCTTAAACGGAATTTGAATATGAAAGATGAGTCATTGAGTGACAGAAAATGTTAAGAACAAATATGTTTATTGTTAGCTTTATGTAACGAACAGTGTTATTGTGTCCAATTGTAGTCTTATCAGACGTTCTATTCTCGTGTAGTTTTATTGTGTGGAGAATTATCGATCTTGTCTTGTTTTGACTCTGTCTTCCCTATCCCATTTACCTATTGGGGCAACAGTCGACACTAATATTATCTATAGACTTTGTATTGTGTATGCTAAGTATGTTTACCTTGTGACGTACTTAATCAGCTTCACTTTCCGATATCTCTTTGTTAATTGATGATATATTTATATGTATCCTCGAATCTATTACCAAAACACTTGGACGGAGGGTACTATAAAATTAGCTTATTAAGTCGCTATACTTTATAGTTAGCTATGTTTTAGGTGAATTATAGTTTTGATTTTTTTATGGTTGTTACTTGGCGTTGCATACGGGTTCTGTACTGTAATTAAATTAAATAGATTGAGTTTATATAAACCTTATCACTACATATTGTAAAACAAAGACGTCCGCCGCGTCTGTCTGCCTGTCTTTATGTTCGCGATAAACTCGAAAACTAGTGAACGTATTGTAATGCGGTATATAGATAGAATACTACACACCGATAGATAGAGTAATACATGAGGAAGGTTTAGGTATATGATTTGTCAAGGTTTTGTGTAGATTGGTTGAATATAACAATGATTGTTGGAAGTGTTGGAAAAAGTGCAGCCGCTTGAGAGCTTTCAACGAAAACGCTGCCTAATTCTTTTTGAGATATAACAAAACAATGCATAGTGAGATATTACTCTTTTATAGATCTACAAAAAAGTCTGCGACAGCATATTCGTATACCTATCTTTTAAGGATAACTTACTACCTTACCCATCTATCTTCTAAAAACATGGTCACATAAAATGGGGTAATTGGAAAGCTATTTAGACGGATGCAGTATTAATCCTTATCAAATTAAATACATTAGTTACCTTAAGCATTTCATACAACTTCCGCCGGGCCTGCTAGTACTAAATATAATAATTACCAAATATAAATATTTCTTGTTGTTGTTTCCTTCTATGGAGAAACAGTTGAGCATTCTTTTGGAATTTATATCCTTAACGCATCAAGGCTATTTGTTAAAGAGTAGAAACCAATTAAAGCGTTATGTCAATATACTCTAAATCTCAATTTGTTCTGTAGGATTCTACACTGATTCAGATAGCGTAATATTAAAACTTGCGAGTGCGTAAAGAAGGCTGAACTGTAGGTGAATAAATATATTTAGTTACAAAACATTTTTTATTTGTTCCATTGACATATTTCGGCCAGTCTGCATAAAGATGACATTCTACAGTCATACAGCTACAGTTCTAATAAAGTAATATAAGATACCCCATACTCTGCGTTATATTCCACTCAGACCTTTGTTAATCTACATGCAATAAAGCAGCGCTTGAATCGAGGAAGTAGCTTGTTGAGCGTGAACGAAGTAATTTATCGTTCTGCTTGATCCCCCAGTCTCGATTTCTCGAATATTCGGTACCTACTTCTTCTTGAAATTTATGAATAAAAATGCATCTTAACATCTCTTATTGTGTAAATGTTTCAATTTCATGGTTTCCTGATTACCAGATCAAATACAAAATACACAAAACTAGTGTCAGAATGACTTGACTATTATTATGGACGATAGTTATTTAAGTGACACTAAAGTATTTTTGAATGTTATCGGTTTATTTATTTCCATTGTACTTATAATAATTACTTAAACATAAAGATTTGTCAATTTATTTAAATATGAGCTAACAAATTAATTAGTTCAAGATAAATAATATCTAAAACTTGTCTGAGAATTGATAAGCGATGAGTTTTTAAAGTAGGTAATAGTTGTACCATAACCGTTTCTTTGAGCTTTCTTGAACAAATTCTTTTACATGTTTTATAAAATATACAAAAGATTATATGTACGGTTAAAATGCGAACTGATTATAACAGGTAAAAAAAGTCAATTAAACTGCCGCTAATTAGGATTTTCTTTTTAGTGTTCTGATTAGTTATTTACATTTGCCGAATTTACATTTGTACTTTGCTCATTAAAGATTTATTTTGAAACGTAAACTATTTTAGCATTACATGAGTCATGGTTTACTTTAAAAACTAGTTATCGTGGAGGATTTTTTCATTCGTTGTAATTTTATAGCGATCGATATTTGTCGTCTGTTACAAGCGTTTCGATATTTCTGCAAATAACTTCATAAAGATAGTCGATATAAACATATGGACGCTTCGAAGAATTATGAAATGTTGCATTCAAGTGTTATCTGTAGTATGGTTGGTTATGACATTAAAATAGGTAGAATTCATGTATATACTTATATATTCTAGAGGTCCGATTGTTTGTTTTTGGGTTTTTAAGCTTAAATTTATTATTAAAAATCTATATTTTAATGCCAATTTTGTTATTAGTTTCTCTAGTTTTTAAGCTAATGCGTTTTCGAAATATAGATGTGTGTTGAGAAAATATGTTTAACTGAATTAATTTTGGTTATTATCTTACCAGTTTTGACAGTTGTATCAAATAACAAACTAGAAGCACAGAACGTAGTTAAGGCAATTTTAATCTGACCTCACCACATTTTTATCTCATTGACTGTACCTAAATGAATTTATAGCAGACAGCTCATAATTATTTATCTTATTGTATAGTCTAAGTGCATTACATTACGGCACCGGTACTTTGATAAAGTTTGTTTATGTTTGATATAACAGTAGATTGTTTGCGATATGACAAACGGCCTCTTGTGTTGGTTCTTTATACGGGTATTCTGTTTCGATAGTTTATTGTTTTCGTATCGTATGTTTGAATGAGTCATTTATAAAGTAATGTTATTTTTCAGCTATAGATACTTAAAATTATAGTGTTTAACAAAGGCGATTGTTTTACGATGCATTTTTGTTTTATATTTTAATATCCATGACACATCTTACATATTTCCTTGGAAATCCTTGTCACATTCACATTGAAGGAACGGAGGTAAATATTTAGTTCCGAAAGTCAAATTGCTTACAAATTTGAAGATTTGACTCCTGTTGAAGATTGAATCTTGTATCTGTGGCGCATTTCATGTAACTAGTCCATCTATGTATCTTATCGTTCATTCGTCGCGATGTACTATTAAATATTTTTCTTAGATAAGATTAAGTTTTAATGTTAGTGTTACTCTTTTTGTTTATTGTTTATGTATTTATTTTAAAAGTGAAATTGAAAGTATACATTCCGTTCTATATTAAGTTTCGAGGATTACAATTTATAATAGAGTAGAAACGCGATAACACATATTACCCGTGTAAAAAGGCAAATTTCGAATATGTATATGCTATAATATGTCTTCTCCATGTATAAAGTGGCGGAGATATCTTTTCCCCTGTTTATCAACCAATTTTCTTTTTTTTGTTTCTATTTAGTAGATGTTGATAAACTTTAGTGATATCATTTAAATAATTGGAAATATTTAGTTTTTTTCCTTAATATTGTACCATGAAAAATTGATTAATAGCGGTCGCTTTTCGACAATTAACGATTACTTCGTAAACTAAAATGTGCATTCTTCTATATACACCTGGGAAGGTTTTGCATATTACATATACTTATACAGCAACACTCTTGCTTTGTTTAGGCCTAATCAGGCCATAATCATATCTGATACATAATTCGAAATTGCCTTAAACGTCGACATATAAAAATTTGTACCATCATTTTTCTTTCTGAAGATAACTAATTAAGAAGTAAATGGGGTATTGACTTGGATAAAAATAATAGAAATATATTTTTAATTAATTCGATGAGGTCAATTTGTGCCAGCGAATAATTTTGTCGCTTACTAATTATGTACTGATAGATTTGTTGACTCATACAAGCACCCACTTTCCATACATGAGTCACTATATAATTCGTTATGCATTTTATATTATAGATTCCATAATAATAATTGTAATGTTTAAAATATATACTTTTTACGCTGTTATAAACAGTTTAAGAGAAACTTTGACACTTGTTGATGAGGATTATTCTCTTGTAAGTATACTTCTTTATCGAGGTAGAAGAAATCGTCCATGGAAATGATGACTGCCAAACTATTAAGCGATTTAATTTATTAGAACATGAGGCATTCTAACTTAATTCCTACGAGTAGAAACGTATTTGTGATAGACCTTAGGTGAAACTTGAGTTGGGCAAGGAATACCAGGATTAAAATTTAGGACGAATGCTCCCTTTACCTTAGTACTGGAGTGTATGAGTAATATAATATATTAATTGACTAGTACTGTGCTTATCTCTTAGGTTATAGAAATTTTCATTAAAGTAAATGAGAAAAGAGGATATGTTATAATAACAAGATTGCTCGAAGAGATCGTTAGCAACTTTGCTATTTTAGTTAGAAATACAACTTAAAATTAGACTCACTATATAACTAGTCCTTCGTATAATGTTCTATGCGTTGTTAGGCATAGAAAAAATTTGAACCTAATTGTGTAATTTTTATAATTTTATTTACACTATACTATAAGAAGTGAATAGATTGGCTGATTTGTATGCTTTTGCTTTCATAGTCTTTTTAATATGTTATATTAAAAAAATAATACAGTGAGGTTTTTAACACTGATAGCCATTGTCATTTACGTATTCGCATGGTAGATTGTTTTCTAGTGAACCCCTTGACTAATTACTGATCACTCTCAAGTCGGAAATTTGTCGTGAAGCATTTATAGCGGTACTTAAGACTTGGTGTTTTTTTTATTGTTTAACACGTTCCCGTTCATACCTTGTGCAGGTTCGTCAAGATCGACGGTATAAATATTGCAATCGCGCCACTCACTCGATTGAACTGTAATCCTTGCTCTAGTCGAGATCGTTAGCTGTCTATGTTGTTCGCCTTCGCTATTTCGAAATAGTTTCTTAAATATATGATATGGTCATCGTTTAAATGACTGAACTTTTACATCCGAGTTTATCATTTATAAAATATTGTTATTTATTATGTATTTAATGTAAATTATTGTAAACAGACTGGTATATTTTGTGGTAAATTGGATGACTAATAAACTTGGGCCTTTGCAAGATTATTCTATGAATATATTGTGTGCTGTCTTTGTCTTGTTAGCAATTATTGTAAAGTTTGAGGGCAATTTAGATATTATTAATTTTACTGTATATTTTTATTGCACTGAGCGACGTTCTGCGCGGAGTTAGTCAGGAATGTGTTATCGACTATTCAGACTTCGCCGGATGTTGTGTATACCATACCTAAGAGCTGATAATAATAACTCTGGTTATCTAGAGTGGGAAATTCTTTCCTGTATTTAATGTCGATTCGATATCTTATATCAAAGTATCCAATGTATATTTTTTGTCAAAATTTATTACAATTGAATTAGCACATTAGTGTATGGTCAAGCGGACAAAATGTGAAGTGGTAATGATACAGTTATAGTGTTCGGACACCGCGTTGATTTACGTTGTCGATTCGAATCTTATAATGGACCAGTGTGCTTAGTGTAAGTTGTTTTTCGTAATCGAACGCGTAAATATTTTCTATCATTTGTATGGGATTTTAAAAGCGCCACCTAGTCGCTCACTTGTAAGACATCATTTGTGAGTGCGAGTTTTGATTGTTTACTTTATTGGTATCAAATTTCGAAAAGCGAGGTCGTCGACGCGCGTAAGTGCTTTATTGCGAGTGATTGCGAGTGCGAGTTACAAATAAATATCATTTTGACAGTTCGAACCGAAACATATTCACATTTTCACTAGTATATGTTTCACTTTAATTTTAGAAGTGAAACGTTCGGCTTTGTGGTGTAAAATATGTGATAAAAGTATTTTTATAACATAAATGTTATGGCAGTATGTTTTTTTTGGGTTGTAAGTGTTCAAAACAGCAAGAACACAAAATATACGAAATAATATGGTCATTGTTCATATAAAAGTTCGCGATAGCAGTGATCTATTAGATGATCTCACGGAGACCAAATTTATGAAGAGGTATCGTTTCACAAAGAAAGCATATACGTTTTTGTGCAAAGAAGTAAGACGACAAACTAGTCTAAAGTCTTCACAACGAGTTACATTGGAAATAAAGGTAAATATTCTTGATTTTAATAAGTGAACTTGTAATAAGTGTCCTTCTATAAAAGACTAGTGCAGATGCGACTGGATCCTACCGAAAGCCAATAGGGGTAGCAAAGAGACTCTCACAAAAATGTGCAGTAAAATATATTAAGTACTTATACTGCAATCAATTTAGTATAATCAATCATGCATTATAAGGAATATGTATATTTTAAATTAAACATATAGCACATAAAATCCATAGAAGTTTGTGTGTATTTATATATGTAACCATTTATGTACATATAGTATACTTACTGTTATAAAGAAATCTCAATACAATGTTACAACTTATTATCTTTCAAGACACTTAAGAGAAAAGTGACACAATCTCTACTAAATACTATAACTATTTAAATAAACAAGATTATGTATCTATAATTGATATTGACTATGCCTAAACATAAATTTCAATATATATATATATATTTTTTTTCAGATATCATAGTAAAAATAAAATTCCAGGAGTAATTGATGTATATATTAATATGAGTAATAGCTATATTGATGGTAGTCATTTTATTGTATTTGGACCTCCTAAAGAAGATGAACATCTTTATTGTTGTTATAAACACTACCAATCACTATACATGGTAAATATTATGTTAATTCTTCTGAACAAAAATTGTATGTATTAGATTGACATAAATAACATAGAAATTATTTTTTCAGGTATAATTAGCATGATGAAGACCATAATATTAAGGTGAAATTTGGTGGTGGTATGACTCACTTATATGGAAAACAACA
The DNA here is from genome assembly GCA_035772565.1 of Antheraea assamensis. Classification (NCBI taxonomy): domain Eukaryota; kingdom Metazoa; phylum Arthropoda; class Insecta; order Lepidoptera; family Saturniidae; genus Antheraea; species Antheraea assamensis. Next base: position 1,120,348 of record JAQQSE010000131.1, on the reverse strand, counting down.
CTGTCAACCGTTACATGAAATTGTTGCATGGACATGGAAAAAGAATGTGGCTTTTACCCAAAATATATACATGGATATATACATATTATCACATGCTTATACCTATAATAATACAAAGAATGTATTCTAAGAATGTAAGTATATTCATAATGACAAATTGCCAGCGCATTACTTACAATAAATAAATAAACCAAAAAACATAGTTGTTCTCTCACCACAAACATGGTTATTAAAATAATAAATTTAATTAAAGTCATTGCATATATCATTTTTTTTTTAATTTGCTGGAATTTAATGCAAGGACAAAATGTATGTAGAAAAATATTTTATAATTGTTGTTTTGATTTATGAAGCAAATCAATCTATTATTTCACAGTAATAATATTGGTTTATTTTTTTAGGAGATTCACTACCCACTACAACCTTGGCTAATGATTCGAATTTTACACACTACGCCTGGCACAGGAGAAGCTAATTATAAAGAAAAGGATACAAAGGCTGGAGTAGTTATCAAAAATGCTTTTAGAAGGTTAAAGAACCGATAACAATGTTTGAAAAGTACAGAGCTTCTCATTGCGAGCAGTTAAAATTGGCCTGCATTGCTGTATACTACATAATATGCTAGATATATTTGGCATTACAGTAACATAGGACGATGGATGGGACTGTGATCATAGAACTATTTCTACTCCTATAGAGCTTGTTTCCACTTCATATTTAGTCGGTGAAAAATTTTGAGATCAATTATTTAAGTAGAACAATAATACAATGTCATTATAAGAAATTACTATTATATAATGTTGTAAATAAAATAAAACTAGTTTTTATTTATAATTTCTATAATATTGGTCTATCCTCATTTCCATATAATCCTGACTTCGTTGCATTAAAAAGTCTATCAACTGCTCTTTTCATTTTGATCGTTTTCCAAATTTTTTATATATTTTGTGTTCCTTCTCCCTTAAGTTCCACTCGAGAAGATATAAAGTATAGTTTCTGGGTCTTAATGAGATTTCTGTGTCTAAAATATACAAATGTCAATAGTATGACCACACGAATTCAATAAAGAACTAAATTTGACGCCAAATGTAAAAAGATTTTATATATTTACTGTTTCATATAAATAATCATAAGTTCAATTAGTTTTTATTTTTATATAACGAAATTACCAATTTGGCGTAAATCAAAGTAATACATTTTATCTAAAAAGTATAGTTTAAAAGTAATTATAAAAATATATAACCTTCACGCATCTAACAAGTAAATAAACAAATCCTGCGTTACACTAGGTAACCCGTCTAAATTGATACGTAGCTTATTTTGTTGAAGAATATATAGTTTATAGAAACTTCTAAATTTGCTCGGGTTATCATGTCGTGTATAGCATTGCCAACATAATCTAAAGAATCTAACCATTTTTTCTGTGAGCAAACGTCAATCGAATTGACAAACCAAATGTAACTCACACTCGCATGTACTCGGGTCTCGTTACGTTCTTTGTATACTCGATAACGTCGTGGTAAGGTTATTCGATATTTTTTTGTAAACTCGCACTAGGCACACAGAGCTTTCATTGAAGGAAAATATCGTTATAAAACCATGGCATCGTGACGTAATTTATTCTAATGCACATTTGATACTATCCACAAGTTGAATCTGTGTCTCGTGTTCTGGCAGATAAACTAATGTGTTTGCCATCTTAGGACTCTTCATATGTGGCGAGATTGCGGTTAAACGCTGGAGTATCAAAAAATTAAAAGGGTGTTTATTGTTCAAAAGGGCAAATAACTGCCATGAAAATTTAGTTACCGATTTTTATTTCAGCGAAATACCTTACATCTATACATATCTCACCAAAGAGGACCATTTGTTAAGGCAGAATTTCAAACAGAGTTGGATTTGAGAAAGTTTCACATAGCAGATGTTACCGAAAAACGTATATTTGTATCAGTTATGCACACGGAATCTCTCGCTAATCTTTACGTATCGGAAATAGGACGAAACTTTACACAATACAATTTCGTTTTGAGTATGGAGCAGATTTTGTGCTACTTCCCTGATGGAAACTGGAGAGACAGCTGGCTTGAGTAAGTTCTTTGGAAATAGTTTTACTATTTGAAAGCGATCATATAAAATTGCCGAATTATGAAATCGCACAAAAAAGTATCTTATTATCCCGCCAATATACTCAAATATGGCTTTTAAATTATTCTAGAGATGTCACAGAAGATCCATTTACGGATTTATATCGTGTTGAGGGTTTGAAAGGTATCTATATAGCTTCACAAGTGGACTCGAAGGCGCCCGTCGCGAACATCGGCCCGGAGCACCTGGTCTCTCTGATAACCTTCGACCATGGTGTCACCTGGTCACATATTAAACCACCTACAGAAGATGAGAACGGTAGGTCGATTTCTCTAGTTTTCTGTAATTAACCGTATGTGTTTTTTTTTTCATTTTCTTGCAGCAAGACCCCTTTATTTTCATAAGTCATTTTTTTGTTTTACGTCCATCGATCAATTCACCACTTAAAATAGTGATATGAAATAAGTACGTATTTGTACTTGGAAATGTAAATAATAAACATAAATGTAATCAAATTTCTACAATTAAATAAGCATTTAATTCGTAAGAAATCTTGTCTACACAATTTGTTGCGTAAAATTAGTATTATTGTTTGTAAATTGGTAATTCGATCGATAGAATAGCGATTCTGTTTACGCAGGTTTGAATCCCGGCATGCAGTAACGAATTTTTCGGAATTCACGTACATTTAGTAATTTAAATTTGTAAGATCATCGGTAGACAGTGAAGGGAAACACTGTGAGGAAACCTGAACCTGGGAAATTTTCTTGCAGTATCACCTTATGTGGGAATATATAGAATTGTGAATTTCTCAAGAGTTTGAAATCGCCATGGCATACGTCGTGGTCTGGCGGGGCGATTACGCCCGTACCATCCTTCGGGAAGAGTCCTATGGCAGTGTAGTGGGTTTCGTACAGGCTGATGTGATCAATTGATTTATTATTACCTCATTTGAACATCTACTATCTTTTCTGAAATACGGTCGATTGTCTGTACGCTTATTATGTATGCAAACAACTTATACATGAAAACACGTATTCGTTTGGCGACCATTCAACTCACTCGTAACTGGCAGACTTTGTTTATCTTAAATATTTATTTTTAATGAATGTTTACATCGTTTCCATACATTGTATAGTAGATAAACCAATAATACTATATAGGATAGTGTAATAAATAGCATAAACAAAGTAGCTTATCGCATCTAATCGCGTGTTACCTAGTTTCTTCTGGACTATGCCATTGCAATCCAATCCATTGATTTGGTCACGGTATTTAGTACCGTTTACAGTATAACTTTTGGGAATGTTTCGCGTATTATATTTACAGCACGTAGAAAAAAATCTAAAACTGTAACCAAGTCGTATTTTTTTTGCACGTCCTTAAGTTGTTTAAGCTGGCTAAACCTTACGGCTTATGTCAAGATAGTGTACTACATAATTGTATATTTTAAAAAGGCGTATACAAATATGTCCAAATCCTAAGGATAATCTACAGTAACAATTTTTATATTTTACATGTTATTAAAAAATAATGGGTTATTCACGACGCTATTTCCACCGATATAGTATCAATATTTTAGTTACGTTAGGTAATTGATGCAGATCAAAGAGGACTTTTAGTGCATGTAAATGATATGCACTATTAGTGAAAGAAAGAATGAACGAACCTTCGTTATAATCTTCAACATCTTTTTTTGTGTGAAGACTATAACGAAGGTTCTTTCATTCGTTCTTTCACTACTAGTGCATATCATTAGAATAATTAATTTTAAATCATAAATTTAAAATTATTAATTTTTAAACTGTTATACCTTCCAAGATATTAATTGCATTTCAATGAATTTCTTGGAAGATATAACAGTTTTAGAATTTTGCACAACAAAAAAAAAAGTTGTTTGTGTTAAGATTCTATCGAAGGTTCTTTGATTTGAAGTTTATAGTTTCACAAAATGGATTTAAATCATTAAGACATATATGATGCGAAAATTAGTATATATATATCACCTATGCAAAGTTGGGACGGGTGGTTACAAATCTCTTCTTTTGAATTGTATGTCCGGGATTTTTTTTGGATGTATGGTGTTGGATTATTTACGTAAAATATTTCATTACTAATCGTTGAACTTTGACTACTGGACGACCACCAGTAGTATTGATTTAAAAAAATTTAAGTGTTACACTATTACTTTATTGTAAATTTAATTAATCTTCATACTTCAAATAAGTTTTATGTTTGTACTTACGGTATACCTATATAAAATAATATTATAATTGTTTTTATTCAGGTAAACCATTAAACTGCCACATTGAGAATTCGTGCAGTCTACACTTGTGTCAGAAATTCAGCCAACTGTATCCAGTGACGAGGTAACAATTTCTATAATATTAGTAGTTAGTTTTTCAGATATTTTTATTTAAGTTAAATCTTTAGCCTTTTAGGAACCTTAAAAGTAAATGAATGAAGAAGGAAAGGACATAAAATTGGTACATTGTGCTTTCTATATGGGCGAAAAAGAGGGAGTTCCGACATGACAGCGGGCGCGCACGGATGTGTCCGTTAAGCGACCTCTGTTTATTGTGAACCAATACGATTGATGTTCGATTGCGCAATAACTTTGAGTAATTCATTAATTTTTGTTATTGTATACATTGAATTTCCGATTGCTTTCTGCAAACGTACATTTAAGTACGAATTCAAAACCGCGCTTTTCACTGCAACGAGCGTTTCAATCGTAAATTCACGCATAGTGTTCGTTCTCTGGATGTCTAATGGTGTGAACGAACGCGACTGAAGTGACACGAGGGCTCACGTTTGTCCCGGGTTAATGGTGAACTTGGACGGAGCTGGATGCCTTGGCCTTGACGTTTTCGCATAGTCAAGTCCCAAGTGCCCTCATATTTTCACCCTTCCGATTCTCTTTCTTCTATTCTCGAGTGTCTGTTTGGGCGCAACCCTGTTTACCAATCTGCGTTATTCTTTGCTAAGAATGGAAGCCCATCTCTCTAATCTTTCTACCTCGTGCGGCTACTTGGGTATCTTGGGTATTAAACCGTCATCCTTTAATTGTGGAATCCGATCTCAGCGCCGCACGTTTTAAAAAATCCTCCGACGTCACTACGATAGTAAACAACTAGTACATATCCGATTCTCTAAACAGTGCGTAAGCCCTGATCACGCCTCACTATATTCGTCGCGGCCCCTTTGACAGCATCTCTTGTCTAGGTTCGTTCTCACGCAGTGGTGAAGATCTAGAGCACTCTGCTATCACAATAGAGTGACATCGCAATCACTAAATAACAACACGGATCATACTGTACTCTATTTCTTTTTTAATACTGACTGGTGTTTTTCACAATATATTTATATAAACTGATGCCTGAGTTATAGTTCTCATGGAAATGGTTTTCTTGTTTCCTTAGAACTACGTGTGTTATATGGAATAATTTTCTACTGCCTTTTATAATTTAAACCTATATCGAAAAGCGTAGTAATAATGTAACCCAGATAAAACTTTGATGTCGTCTATCTATCGGTAAAGTCTCGTAATAATCGATTAAATAGTTTCAAAGTTTAGCTCGGATAAACAATACATAATTTATAATTATAATTTCATGTAAAATTATAGTTTACATATACCAATATAGGAATAAAAATTTGAATTTAACATTAGAAATTTGCGTTAAACTATAACATTTGTTTTTAATATCTCCTTTCTATCAAGTTAAACCACACAGGTCGTCAAACTCGCATAAAAGTTTTTATTATCATGTGAACTATAATTCAAATATCACGTGAATATATTATCTTTACATATCGTGAGTTTATTGTTAAAAAGGTAAATATTGATATTTTTGTACACGTTACAAAGGCGGGCTTAGGATTTAGTGGTAGTTAAGAAAATGTCGTTATCGTTATTATTGTAGTAGTGTAAAAAGCATAGTTTCCGTGGCAAGTTTGCACTCGCCACGGTTAGCCTTCAGATCGTTGAGTGGTAAAAAAAGAATGTTGCAAGGTGCTCCGGTTTTGTATACTCCAGAAATTAAGTGATTCTAATATCCGAACAGTATGAAACAAATTTGGTTCAAAGGTATACGTTAAAAAATGTAATGGATTAGATTGTTAGGTCTTCCAACAAATTGCTTTGGTTTCTGCGGTTAATTTGTCATAATGGTCATTTAGACAGGGACTACCATAGTAAGTCATGACTTATTATCAAATTTGTAAGTGTGCTATGAGTTAAAAAACTTTGGGAACCCTCTATCTTAGATATTGTCAAAGTTTATATTGTTTTCTTTTTAATTAGTATTATAGACGTGATCACTATCCATGACAAGTTATTACAGGGCAGTAAAATGATGGATGGCTTTATCAATACATTTGTAGTTCTTATACCAAATAATAGTTTTCTCGGAACCTTTTTAAGGCATGCGATTTTCGCCCGACATTACTTTTCGAGTTATACGAATATCACTTTATTGGTACTAACTATTGAATATATAAAATTATTAACATGTTTTTAGCTCTTTTTTAATAACAACAATCGTACCCAAATATTTTAATAAAATCAGCTATACAAATATTGACATTAGAAAGATAAATTTACTTCTACATGTGAAGGATGTCAAATACACGTTAGTCAACTAGCATTTCCACTGTCGATATATAGTTTAAACCTGTGCTTTGTGTTCAAACATAAAGTATTTTAAGTGTATTGCAGTTAGAACAACTCAAGAGTTATATTCTCAAATATTTAGTAAGTACCCTCATTAATAATTTACTTGGCGTGACAAAAGAAAATACCCAGAATATACCCAAATAACCAGAAACTTAGAAGGCAATAATTATGACAAAAGAATATCACAATCATTAAATCTAATTACTGATAACAACACATGCGTAATTGTTTAGAAACATATTTGTTCAAGAGTGTAGGTATTAATTAGTTGTATATCACGTGATACATCATATAAATATACAGACATATTCGTTTTTCAGGATGGACGAATGATCTGGTTTTTTTTTAACCTGAGACTCTCCTGCATTTATTGTGTTAGAAGCTTCGGTTAAAGCAAAATTTAAGTACTTGTGATCTCCAGCTGTATTGAATGGTCAAGTTTCATATGGTTTTGCTAGATGCATAGTTCTTTTTTCTTTAGGATTTTTTGATAACTATTTGAATAACTTGAGAATCTCCAATACTCGGATTGGTAGTATTCGAATAGTAAATAAGGACGAATACTCGAATAAAACCAATACTCGAATAGTATGCCCTATTATGTTACACAAGTAGTGGTCAGAGATTTGAAAAAATTATCGGTTAAATTGGTTATATTTTACTGATATTTTTATTAAATTTAATAGACTTGCTAATTGCGATCTAGATATCTTGGTACTATGTAGGCAAAAAGTTGAGTGTGGATTCTCTTTTAGTTTTTAAATTTATAATTGGCACTTTACATTTATGTACAATGGAATAATCATTGTATTCGAAAGTAATTAGTGAGAAATTGGTATGTTATTTTATATTATAAATGTTTTAATGCGAAAGCGAAAATGAATTTGAAAAAAAAAAGTAATTTTAGGTGTTAATTACTTTATTATTATAAGAAATATTTTAAATTAATGCCATACATAACCAAATAAAGCCTGTTCTTGACAAAAACAAATTTGTATAAAAGAGGTTAGGTTTTAAAATTTCAAAGGTATATATATTGTTTGCAGCCCACCAGGAAATGTGATTACGAATGGTTTGAGGTAAATTAATACATAATTGGCTTATCGTTTGATATTTTGAAAAATGCGTCGTTAATAACGCCTATTATTTTTGCACATTGCAAGTTTAACATTATTGTACAGTTTATTTATTAAATCTTTTTGATTTCATAATATATTTTTTGATAGTGAATTGTTATATATAATTATATACAAATGCTGTCCATTTACTATGTGCAACATGTGAGAGAAGTCGTATTTTATTTAAAAAAAAAACGTTTTATTAGATATGTCTTGATGTATTCATCTTTCGTCTCTTGTCTATGACATATTTAAAACTAGTAATAGATTTCTTACATAAAAATATAAGTTTAAGATTTTTGCTATTATTATGGTTAATAAAACAATGTTGTCATTTTGAGTAAATAAATTGTTGGATATGCGACTTTTCCTTATTTATATACTTCTAACATATTAAGTGAATAGCAAGCACATCACGTTTTAACTAATCTTTGTACAGTTGTTTGGGTTGATTTAATATTTTTATTTAGTACACATAATAATATCCACATAAAATCTAATAAAAAAAAAATTAATAATCATCATTCATTGTAAATATTCATTTTAGATTATTCAGCTTCTCATACAACATTTTTCTTGTAATCGGTATTTTAAATAAACATAAAATTTATAAAGGCGTCGCTGCCCAAACCCTATTTGGCTTAAGACGTAGTAGTTTTTAAAAAAAGTAAAAAAAAATCGTTCTGACTATGAGCAACAATTTAACACAATTGTTATATTTATATGTTGGTACGAGTATATAATAATGGCATCTTACTCCAAAAGCATCATAATAATCATGTACTTTATGCAAACACTCCTTTAATCGCTTAATAAACAATGATCGTTTTTTGTCATCTACAAACTGTAATTTGTTTTTTTACATCAGGTGCCCCAGAGGTCATTTCCCTCAACAAGTATACGAACATTTTCAACGTCATGTGTTTTGTTGTTGTAATTTTTATATTTAGTAATGACATTAGTCAATTCAATATTTTAGATCAGCAAGTATACTGAGCTCCAAATCCGCCCCTGGTATTATAATGGCAACAGGAGTAATGGGCAAATCTCTGAAGGGTATACCAGGAGTTTACATGAGCAGGGACGCCGGTTTAACTTGGAAGAGAATCCTTAAAGACTTTTATTTCTTTAACTATGGTGACCACGGCGGCGTTCTAGTAGTGGTCAAATATTTTAAATCCCGCGGAGAAACTAGAAGAATATTATACTCTACTAATGAAGGTGTCGAATGGCATTCATATCAGTGAGTCATGGATACATTGGTATCAATTTATTGAGTAATTATTTGTTGTTTATTATTACATGATAATTTATGTTTTGTAGGTTCAACGCCGATGACCTGCGTATTTATGGTCTAATGACCGAGCCTGGTGAGAATACTACAATGTTCACAATGTTCGGTTCAGCGAACGATCAACATCAATGGATCATTATAACTATTGACTTGAAAAACACTTTTGCACGTAATTGTACTCAAGATGACTACAAGTTTTGGTCTCCGTCGTTACCTAATTCCTCAGTCTCGTGTGTATTAGGGTCAAGAAACGTATTTCAAAGGCGCCTAGCTCATACGGATTGTTACAACGGCCTTGAATATCAAAGACCTGTCAAGAAAGAAATATGTGAGTGTACACGTAGAGATTACGAATGCGACTTCGGGTTCATGTTGTCGGGTGAAGAGTGTATACAGAATAAGTCAGTTAAATATGATCCTTATGCCGTTCCACCAGACTGTCACCCGGGTCAGTATTACGTGCAAACTAAAGGATATTGGAAAATCGACGGAGATGTGTGTACGGTATCTGGTTACTCAAGTTATGCTCCAGAAATGATCCCATGCCCTATTGAAGAGCCGGCGGAGTTTATGCTCGTTGCGTTGAGAGATAAGATAGCTCGGATAGATCTCTCGACCAATATGACAATATATCCTGTAGAGAATCAAAAAAACATACTAGCTATAGAATTCGATGTAAAAAACAACTGTATTTACTGGGCTGATATAGAATTAGATAGAATCAGCAGGCAATGTTTTAACAATGGTTCTCATCAAGAGATCATTGTTGATACGGATTTGGCCAGTATTGAAGGTATGGCTCTCGATTGGATTTCCAACGTATTGTTCTTTGTTGATGGTCTAAGGAAGAAGATTGAAGCTGTAAGGACCGATTTGATAAACGAAGGCAGAATGAGAGTCACAATTCTAGATAACAAAGTTCTATCGAAGCCTCGCGGTATTGCGGTGCATCCAAAAGCGGGCTACTTGTTTTGGACGGATTGGGACGCGAGCAATCCATCGGTTTCTAGATCCAATCTTGATGGGACTGATGTAAAGAAACTGTTTGGGAAACCGATAGTGCATTGGCCTAATGGAATAACTGTAGATCAGATGTCTGAAAGAATTTATTGGGTAGATGCGAATGAGGACTACATCGCTAGTTCCGATTTGAATGGACACTACCTTAGAAGGATGCTTTGGAATGATAATAAGGTGATCCATCCATTTGCTGTAGCCGTTCTAAAGGATAAAATGTACTGGGACGACTGGAAAGCTAAGTCGATATTTATAGCTGACAAAGATACGGGAATGAACGTCGTTACTATCAACAATTCGTTCTCGGATTTGATGGACTTAAAGGTGTTTGCCCATTCGGTACAACATGGAAGTAACGCGTGTTCCTTTAAAAATATCAGTTGTGATGGAATGTGCTTGGGCAAGCCCGGGAATAATAGCTTTAGTTGCCTTTGTCCCGATGGATTTAAGAATGTCAACGGGTCTTGTCTTTGTCCGGACGGCGCGAAGCCTTTAGCTAATATGACTTGTCCTAAAATAGCTGGAACGACATGTGGCCCTGTAAGTTAATATTTTCAATAATACACGTAATATTTTTTAGTAGTTTATATACTAAAAGTAGGTAGGCTGATCTTTAAAATATATTGTCTGTTATGTTGGTACCAAAGTAAGTAAAAATCATTTTTTGTCCTTATAAAAGTGGGCTCTTTGGAAATAATTATATTTATATGAAATCAAATAGGAAATCAATAAATCAAATCGTACTACAGACTGGAAAGCCACTATTGCGATGGGAAAGAACAACATATACTATCTGCAATTACAATTTGATTGTAGCTTTTGCTCTCCAATTTTGATTTCAAGTTGACAATGCCTTCCCAATACATTCTTGATAACTTAATGTATGTTCGCAAAAACTTTGTAAAGCTGGAGTTCGTAAAACATAAGCGTGATCTAAAGACTAGAAACTGTGACAAACTGGTCGCTCCATGTTTTAGACTCAGTAAAACCAGTAACAGGTTTTTAGGTAATAGTGTTAGGTTTTATAACAAAGTCCCAAAGTATATTACCGATTTGCCAGACTATAACTTTAAGTGCCATGTTAAGCGAGTTTTGGTGTCAAAGGGCTATTATAGAGTGGATCAATATGTGGACGATGGTGATGTCTGGAATGGACTCCTCTCTGTGCATCCACTAAAACGATTGTAACGTATAACGTGTTTTAAATATATAATTGTATATTTAAAAGATAATCCCGATCGAGTTTCTTGCCGGTTCTTCTCGATGACTGGGATGTTTTCCGAACCGGTGGTAGTTTTGACGTTCATAAGCGCCTTATTAGGACCTAAATTGAATAAAGTATTTTTTATTTGATTTGATTTGCGATAGCAATTTGAGGTTAATTTGCTTCCAAATGATTATTGAGTTAGCTATTAGTTACCTACGATATTTTTACATGACGATATTATGGCTGTGGGTGCAGAGATAGCGGAAATAAAGCGAAGTGGGGATAGTTTATGCATAAATTGTAACAGTATTTAGTAGGTTTTAACTTGACGTACCTTTCTGATGTCTTTAGGAGCACTTCGCATGTAAATACAAAAATGCTTGCATACCGGCCGCGTGGCGTTGTGATGGTAACAACGACTGTGGTGACCACTCGGATGAGATGGGATGTTTGTGCTCACCCCCTATGATATCCTGTGACATAACCAGCTGCTACATGCCACAGTGGAAATGCGATGGCGATATCGATTGTGCTGATATGAGCGACGAGAAAGGTTAGTAAGTCTATATATTAATAATACATTTACTTATTGTATAATTTTGATTGTTTTACTGCTTCTGTGTTTAAAACTATGTAAGCATAATTATTTCGCATAGTATTTGCACCTATTATGGTTAAGCGTTGTATAATTATAATTTTCTCTATTTTAAACAAAATTATCTACATTCAAAGCGACAAAATGTTGTTTACGATTGATATAGATATCTGTATTCATATATTACATACAGCTCGCTTTAATCGCGAAATTACGCGTGTATGCATGCGTGCGTGTCGCATGCGGGTCTATTTCGTCGCGGACTTACAGGTGCAGCGGTAATTTGTTTACGAGTCTATTTCGTCGCCGACTTACGTGTGCAGCGGCACATTGTATGCGAGTCTGTTTCGTCGCGGACTTACGCCTGCAGCGGCACATTGTATACAAGTCTGTTTTATCGCGAACTTACGCGTGCAGCGGCACATTGTATGCAAGTCTGTTTTGCCGCGAACTTACGCGTACAGCGGCACATTGTATGCGAGTCTGTTTCGTCGCGGATTTACGCGTGCAGCGGCACATTATATACGAGTCTGTTTCATCGCGGACTTACGCGTGCAGCGGCATATTGTATGCGAATCAGTGTCGTCGTGAACTTACGTTGTGGATTTATAAGTGAATCGGCAAATTGTATTCGAATCGTATTTCCTCACAGACTTTCACGTGCAGCGGCAAATTGTATGCTAGTATATGTCGTCGCGGGCTTTGACGTTTAGCCGTCATAACGAAGCTTCAATAAAGCAACGGTAGTGCTGTTTTTATGTACATCATAAAAAATTCTTAATTCTAGTAGTTTATGTATAAGGCATATATTATGCTTAACATTACATTAACTTTAGTGATTTCGACATTTATTGACGTTTGATAAACTTTGGAATTCCGTCGTTGGAGTGATTCATGTGCGATTTTGTACAGATTGCGGAAAACTGAACTGCACAGACAGCCAGTTTCAGTGTGGCAACGGGTATTGTATAGAGAAACGATGGGTCTGCGACGGCGATAACGATTGCAAGGACGGTTCCGATGAACGAAATTGCACGGTGAGTTTGGTTTTTTTATGTTGTAAAGTCATCGTTACTATAGTTTGGGGATAGGGATTTGCCAGATGTTAAGAGTCACGGTTACGGTCGATTAAATTATCAGATTTTATTAGTGCTGACGAAATGACCTCGAACATTTCCGACAAAAATACGCCAGTCACAAATATTCATGATAATGACCTGCGCTCTTCTAATTATCCTTACTTAATATTATGAATGCAAATATGAGTTTGTTTATTTGTTACGCTTTCATGAAATTTTGCTTACACATTGTCAGGGGTATAGAAATGGACATAGGATACTTTTCATGTACGATAAAATTACTGTTCTCGACATTAATCCGAGCAAAGCCGCGAGCAAAAGTTAGTTATAAATAAAAATGTAGAAATTTAAATAATTACTTTTAAAAGACTAAACCGAAAATGAAAAAAGACTTACCGATTTTAAAAAAATGATAAATGTTTAACACACACAAATATTTTGGAAATTACAACCGCGATCTTTAAATTGATTTTGTTATAGAATTTATTCTATTCGAAATTCTAACGCGATCTTTAAATTGTTCAGATTGAATACTATGGTTTTATCAAGGTCTAGTTTTCTTCCTTTTGGAAATAGCATTTTTTAGTAAGTCTGTATATTACTGTTAATGTCATTATTATTAAAAAAAAAATTATTGCGCAGAACACAAATTTAGATATAGATACGTATTATATCGAGACAACTTAAACTGTATTATGCGCATGCTCGAACTTGGCCGCTGGACTGTCTAAAACCATAACGGTTTAAGTTCTATACAAACGAATGTAGACCTCATTAGGCACAGGTCAACATACTGTTGCCTGCATAAGCTTAAAAAATACCTGATTTGTTACAAAACTTTAAAAAATAACAAATCATGTATTGCAAAATTATAATTTGTATGTAAAACCTATTATTAAATTATTTTTTCATTTGTACGAACTTTTTTTTTAATAAATTATGTAATTTACAATGTACAATACCGTGAAATTAATAACATAATCCTCCATTAAAAAAAAACCTCCGTGTGTTTAAGGCTATTATAGTTAGAGCGGTCAAAAAGTTGACAAGGACTGTAGTTGTTCGTTGTAAATTGTTAGGTTCAAGTGAAACGTCCCGATGTGACGAGTTGTACGGGAAATGGTTTCGCATGTGGCAACGATACGAGCTTGTGCGTACCGAACTCGTGGGTCTGCGATGGCGAACAAGACTGTCCCAGCGGCTCCGATGAGTCCGAAGAACGGTGTAATACTTCAACGTGCGCTCCATTTATGTTTAGGTGCCCTAACGGAAAATGCATATTTAAGACCTGGGTGAGTTTCTTTTTGAGCATATATTATATTGGTGGCATAAATTTGCATGAACAAATTCACGATAGAGCTGATGATATTGAAAAATGTCGATATTTGCGCATGATGAATCACTACCGTGATTATAAGACTGGTTTTACACAATTTTTTCATTAGCGTTTAATTTCTCGCCTGTTCTGTTACTTTGTTTTCACATTATGCAATTAATGCTAACTTACATTTTTAATGGTAATTGCTATACACTCGTTTAAAAAAAAGTAAATCTTCAGATTTATAACATTGGTTTATTATTATCTATTATTACCCCTACCCCACCTAAGTAGGGCCGGCACAAGATGTTTTCCTTTTTCACTCTCCTCTATCAGATGTCATCTCAGTATTCACACCTTTTATACACATATCATTTTTCACACAGTCTATCCATACCTTTTTCGGTCTTCCTCGACTCCTATATCAGTCCACCTTCATACTGAAAACTTTTCTAGTTACATGGAAATTGTAGCAGGCTGGTTAGGATAACACCATATAAGGGCTATATGATAATGACGTTGGTTATGAAATATAATAAACGTAAATTAACCATAAACAATTGTATGACAAATTTTTTTCGCTTATGTTTATAGGGACTAATAATGTTTAGTACTGAAAATTAAAGTTATAGATCGAAAGTACCAACTAATCAAGTAAATTTAACATCACAAAGATACAATCGGGACCGTTTGCTACGAAAGCGTTGGCATTGAATGTTATTGCTTTTTTCTATCGTTTGAAATGTTACCATCATTAGGTGTGCGACGGTGAAAACGACTGCAGCGACCAGGAATCATCGGACGAACAGAACTGTACTAATATAGGGCATTCTAAACTGCTCCCCGACCCTAATACAGAGAGACCGATATTCCCTAATAATAGTTGTCTGAATTGGATGTTGAAATGTAAAAATGGGAACTGCGTGCCTGACTGGTGGAGGTGTGACGGTATCGACGACTGCGGGGACCATTCGGACGAGATCGGCTGCGGGTTGATCCTACCGGAGAGCAAACCGATCAATAATAATCATCCGATGGTCCGATTGAAGTGTGGAAAGAATCAGTTTACCTGTTCACCAGGTTAGTATATTCCTAGGTGATTAGGCTCGTAGTGAGTTCAGGTTGATTTTGATTAAAAGGAAGTTGAATTGAATTGTGTAGTAAATTTATAATGCAGTATACTGAAATTGCAAAACTTTTTCGTTATCTTTTTTTATTAAAATTACAACAAATATTTTGTGATTTTTACCTAAAGGGAGTTGCAATAAGTCTTTAGCATTTAGCATTACAAAGAATCAGTTAAACGATACAGTCCTCACCAAACTTTTGAGAAATTATACCTTGATCTGGCAATACGAGGCTAAATATAACCCAGACGCGGTTATTTATAATCGTGAAAATAATTGTTATATTTATTTCTATTAATTGTTTTGTAAGTATCAACTCGTTTTACGTTTGTTATAATTTCCCTGCTTATCACTCGTCGCCGTATGTGTAAGAAATGTGCATGTGCAGTCCATTCTTAAAATTGAAGCACGTAAAATTGAGTACGCGTCCGTTTGTGGGTCCATGGACTTGTGCATGAGGAAAAAATATTTGAGATTAAAAGCAGTACGTTAGTCACCGGTACCGAAAAAGTTAAGTGAAGCAACAATTGTTTTTATACTTTATAGGTTAGCGTTTGACCACAATCTCATCTGATGATAAATGATGTGGTCTAAGATGAGGGTCGCGCTAAACCTAAAGAGAGAATGGCTCTGAAGTGCAGCTGCTGGAATACGAAAAGAGTTACTTCGCGACAGATTTTCAACTTGAGAATGGTAACTAGCCAGACGGACTTAGACTGAAGCCCTACCATCATGCTATAGTTTCATCACGATGTTTACCATCACCAAAAGCTTCGACTTAGTTGATAGGATGCTAGGTCCTTCATCGCTGTGTGCGAACATACTACCAACTGAGTCATCATCGCTTCAATAGTTTATCTTCGCAGGCAAGTGTGTACCTTTGGCGTGGGTTTGCGACGGTTCGGAGGACTGTCCTGATGGTGTGGACGAGCGCGACTGTGCACCGAAGTCCCGTCCCGCGGCCCTGTGTGCGCCGGACGAGACCCCATGCGCTGATAGGAAGTCCTGCGTCAAAGATGATCCAGCTCTGCGACGGTGTTCCTCAGTGTCCCGACCGCAGTGACGAGATACACTGTCCGACGACTCCGGTATTTTTTTTATTAGCTGGTTCTCTCGAATTTGTTCTTGTTGATATGGTTTTTATTGTTTTATAGAAGTTATATAGTATTATCTGAATTGATTGTGAACTGTATAACACAGTTTTTAATTGTCACTTTGCTCCTTACTATTTAATCCTGTTAATCATTTTACCGATCTTAAGCTTACTCTTGTATATTTTGTAGTTACTGCTTAGGATATATCAGAAAGCTTAATGATATGTAGTTTAGATAAGACTCTGAAAATATTTCTATCTGCCTGTAAAAGTTTCGTTAACATCTATTCAGTCGTTTCGAAGGTTATCCAGTATATAAAGATACACATCATTTTATATATATGTATAGATTTACGATAATTGCTTGATACAGTAATATAAATCTTGTAAAATTCCTGAAATAATCGCAGTTTGTTTATCTTATAAAGTTGCGGTAACTTCAACATCAACTTAATATTAACTAGAAGAGAAGATATTGCAAAAGACAAATTAAGTTTAAAAAATTCCAGTTATATGGATTCTGACAATTAATATAGAGGTGTTTTCCAGTGATATAAGTGCAGCTTTAATGTTAAGTGTGTTTCTAGGGTCAAAGGCGAGTGCACTGTCCGGATGGTTACATGCAATGTGACGAGGGACGGTGCGTATCGCCGGCTGTAATATGTAACGGACGACAAGATTGTTACGACGGTTCCGATGAACTCAACTGTTCAAGCACCTCCGATAATCGAATGTACCAGGTAATGTATTTCCAACGATGCATATGTAGAGGTTATCCTTCGTTTTAAATGGTATGGAATCCTGTTATTTCTTGGCTTAACACTTTATTATTTAGCAAAAAGTCATGTAACTGAGAAGTATAGAGGATAAAGAAAAGGAGTACTTACTTCATATGTTGAGACATATTGAGAACTTTAAGTATACTGTACTCTTAACTTCATGTTATCTTTTTTGTAATATTATTACCACTTTATCATATACTGTTAACTTCAGGTTATCTCTATTGAAACTTTAGTGCCACTTTATCATATACTTTATTAACTTCACTCCACACTTTATTAACTTCAGGTTTTTCTTATTTTATACATTAGCATCACTGTATCATATACTGTTAAGTTCAAGTTATCTTTTCGAAGTCTTAGCACCACATCATCATTTGTTAATTTCAAATTAATCTTTTGTCATACATTACCGCCAACTTATCTCGTACTGCTAACCGCAGGTTATCTCTTTTGATACATTAGCGCCACTTTATTATATACTCTTTTAATCTCGGGTTATCTTATTTGATTAATAAACGCTAGTTTAATCAATTTATGGTTTTCTTTATCACTTCAAAGTATACTACTTGGCACTTCCTACATCCACTCTGTATAATCGAAAGCCTTATTTTATCTATATCTTTTCTAAAAATTATACTTTTTGTAAGTAATTGAATTCACATTTCTTTAGTCAAATATTTACCGTTGAAAAACCCTCCGTAATTTATAATAATAGTTCCCCCTTATTCAAAGTTCGCCTGCGTACTTCTTTTTTCCTGTCTGTGGATGTATGTTAATCGTAAATATTTATTATTAATATTGTCATTTTTAACAGTTTCTAAGCATCGGTGTGGATCAGTCGTCTATAAACTCGACAAGTTTCCTGATATCCTGTTGGATGGCGCAGCAGAAGATGGTTGTCTATAGCTTTTTACCTTCCATTTCTAAAGTTAGTGACGGAAAGTGGACGAATATGTCTTGGATTAATGACAGTACATATAGGTGAGACCTATATTTTTATAATTGTATACAAAATGTAGTTCACATGTTTTGAAGCATTATATCTGTGTGTATAAAGTGCTTAACTGTCGTATTATGTTTAATTATATCTGAATCTTCTAGACTTACCTAATGACTTGGGGGACATACTCATACTATGTGACCTGTTCAGGGGCGGAGGGTGGTTCCCAAAGTACCACGCTTGGTCACAGGGAGGAGGGGAAAACCGTATTTATGAATTACTATATGAAAACTAGAGGGGTGGGTGTTTTTCGTGTACTACTGATGGTTACCAAGGGTTGGGAGGGGGCTGAAAAATTATCAATCATGGGTCACGTAGCATGGGTACGTTCCCTTATCATTTATTAACAAAAATATATACGATATATTTTTTAGATAAATGCGTAAGATTCATTTTAACATCTGTTCTAGATTTTATAGTAATATGATGTGTTATTAATTTAAATACAATGTATACTTTCTTTACAGATTTACTGACTTGGAGCCTTACACAAATTACAACGTAACATTCTATATCAAAGACAGCAAGTCAAACAAAACTTACGCTTCAAACAAATATGTTAATACTAGTACAGGAGAGGGCGGTAAATATATTGTTTTTTTTCTTATATCAAGTTAATTAAGTCTTTCACTTTACTTTCAGTTTGGTCTCTCATAATTTATTTCATTTAATTCAACTTAATAAAAAAACAAGTAAACTCTCGGTTATTACTACTAATTGTCTTTGAGTTTCAGAGGTTTTTTATATTTTGTATATTAAAATCTTTTTACATATATTTATTGTCTATAGTTATTTTAATGGCAATATTTATTCATGGTTTTGTTAAGTTAAACTAAAACTAATCGATTCTTTAGGGATTAATTCGTTATAGTTAAATATATCGATAGTTATATACGATAGGATAGTTAAATATCGATTTGTCGGATGCGATTACATATACAGGGAAAGCAGTTTTTTTTATTAATTTTATCACGTGTGATCATCATGGCAAGTTGTTAAATATTTGGTGTATAGAGGGGCGGGGGGTGTATACCAATTCCAGATCCGTACTAGTGCTCATTCCAAAATTATAGATTTCAACCCAAAATTAGGGTTTCAGTATCATTTGAACGTTGACACCGATAATGTCAAATGTATAAATATTTCAGTGCCGTACCCTCCTCGAGAGCTCACGATTAGACAAGTTATAGGTAGCCGGGTTCAAGTGATATGGACTGAACCAGAGAATCCCAGAGGAGTCATACAATATTATGAACTGTACTACAGCCCACCCACACCGCCTATCATGAAAATTATACCTGCAAATAATGTCAAAGATCAGTCGGTCACATTTAAAGGGTTCTTCATACCGAACACTAATTATACATTCTGGGTAAGTTATCATAAAAATCATTTTCATAAATCGGTTTAAATGATGTTTGTGATAAATTAAACGCAAAGATATGATATAAAATACTCTGTGTGTAATACATTTTTAGAGATCCACGAATTTTGTTCAAATCGAATAGAACAATCGTATTCGATTCGAATTGCGATATTAACTGTTCGAGTTATTCGAAGTATTCAAATAATCCGAACTACGTGTCTAATGTAAAATTATATTATTGTTTTTTTTTTTTTACGCAGGTAGTAATAGTACAACTAATTATTTAAAAAAATACCTGGTTTGGCAGTGACTTATTGTTATTTGAAAGGACTAGTTAATATATTATACAAAAATACAAGTTATTTCAAAGAGATTTCACTCATTACAATATAAGTATAGTTGGAACTCTCTAAATAATATTTACTATTTTTCAATGGGCATGAAATTAATAAATAATTATAAAAATAATACAACTGTTTAAATTATTCGAATTACTCGAATATTCAACTCGAGTTTCGAATCGAGTTATTAGATACGACATGTGAACTGTTCGTAAATCTCGAATGATTCACAACTCTGAAATTTTATTTAACGTATATAATACGATGCTATTTTTGTGCCGAGAAATCCTAGTATAAGTATATACTATGGTGACATAGTATAAGCATTTATGATAATGAGGGAAAAAGAATGCCGCTGAAACAGCGAGTACAGACAGTACCCGGCATTTGATCGGGCACGGCGCGGAGAAGAGTGAGACTTTTGGCTAAGATAAGTTTGCTTTGGATTTGCAAAGTGCTATCTCTATCTCACAGCGGAATGTCTGCGATAGACAAAGATAACGCTATACGAAACCGAACTTGCTGCGTGTCTCGTTCCGCTCCCCGGCTTGCCATATCAGAATCCGGATAGTGTATATAGTAGTAGTATGTTTAATCTGATAGATGAAGGCGGTGAACAACGCGTACACATCGAACTCTTCGGAGGTGATGTGCTTGACATTTGACGAGGGCGGTGATATCGACGACCTCACGAACGTGAGCATGTCGAGACCGAACACCTCCGCCGTCTACTTGGAGTGGAACAAGATACGCGGAGTCGACGGGTACTCTCTGAGGCAGAGGCTGCCCGTCGAATACGCACAGCGGCCGGTCGTCAACACTAAGAGTAATAATATTACAAGTAAGTATATTTAGCATTGTCTTCGATCGCCATCGAAACTCAAAATCAAAAAATACTTTATTCAATTTAGGGCCTAAAGAAGACGCTTAAGAATGTCAAAGATTCCACCGGTTCGGAAAACAACCCGGTCATCGAGAAGAACCGGCAAGAAACTATCGATCGGGTTTATCTTTTTAACATACACACTTTACAAATTTACACGTTACAATCAATTTTAGTGGATGCACAGAGAGGAATCAATTCCAAACATCACCAACGTACACATGTTGATCCGCTCTATAATATCCCTTTGATACCAAAACCCGTTTGACATGGCGCTTAGACTTACAGTCCGGCAAATCGGTAATATGCTTTGGGACGTCGTTATAAAACCTAACACTATTACCTAAAAAACTGTTATTGGTTATCAAAGTAGAGGTACCATAGTTACGCAAAGCACGGGAGTTATCGGTGTAAGATTTTATCGTGATTATAAAACGCGGTTATAATAAGATTGTGTATGTGTTCACAAAAGGTTAAAATCTCGACCTTTAGCGTCGCCTTTAACTGTTATAATAAAGGCGTAATTTATCATTCTTTCTCATTGATGTCGAATAATATTTTTAGTAGTTTATTTTCACGCTTAGTGGAATTTGCATTTTCTCCCATTCGGCACAAAAAAACATCAGCATGTATGCATAAGTGATGAGTGAAATTTTGTTAATATTTTTTAGCATTAGCTCATGGTTGTCTAAATAATGACGTCACTTTCATAGTTTAAAACTACTTTCATTTTTAAATTCTACCTTTTGGTTTCTACCGGGTTTGGTAAATTGCACCGGTTTTGATTTTTTTTTTATTGCGTCATTCTCTCGAATTTTTTATATCTTGACACGTTGTTTTACAAAATACGAAATAAAATATACATTTTATTACAGTAACTAATCTGCCTCCCGGTGTTCGACTGTACATCGATATACAGGCCTACAAAAACTCTTTATACGGAGATCCGTTCACGGTCCCGTTGTGGACTGAAGGCGAACCCGATGAGACCCTCAATCTGACCGCAATACTCCTGAAAGAGAAGCAGACCTCGGTCCAGCTAGTGTGGTCGCCACCAAAAGATGAACGATATAAAAATAAGGAACTGCAGTACGAAGTACATTACACAAATATGATCCGTCGGACGAATCCTGGTGAAATGTCGAACGGTTAGTTTTCGATTGTTATTTTCTTTTTGGACCTTATAGGTTTTTAGCATTTGACTACAAGCTCATCTAATTTTCAATGTCGATGGGATCCAAGATGGTAAATGTAGATGGGAACTGGCTCTCAAGTGCAGCTGCCGGAACACACCAACAGGTGCTTGGCTATAGATTTTGAATTTTTAGAGTGGTAACTAGCCAAGCGTACTTAGAAAAAGCCCGAACACCATCCGAATTTCATTAATACAAACATTTGTACTAAAATATCTTATTGGTAGGGCATTGTAACTATGTTTGATTAGTTTACGACTACCACATACTTAAAATATGGTACCCTGTATAGTGTACGTTTATGATATACTCGTATATCGATTAGACAAGTGTCTGTATAACCGATTGGATAACACCAAATAATATTTTGTATCCATAAAAATGTCGATTAGAGACGAATGTCGATTAGAGACGAATGTCGATAAGTGTGACTATTATTCTGTAATTAGATACAAAAATAGTAACGAAATAAATAAGTATTGTGATAGAGTACTCTAGGAGATGGGTCAAATTTACAATAACGCTAGTAAAAGCTATTATTAGATTAGTAAAAATAAATTTTGAATCAAGCTTCTAATATTATTTTATATCGATTAAAAATATCGATAAGAGTGATTGCTATTAAAATATGTTATTTCTGTAATTAGATACGAGAATAATAACGACGGAAACAAGTATTTTCATAGAGGATTTACATGCGTGTGAGAGCTACATCTTCTCTGTGGGTTTACTTGGAGGACCACTAAGCAAATTCGTCGAAATCATCACTAGGGAGAATATAAAGTGAGTAGCTTTTTTTAGCCCAATTTTAAACGATTTAAAGTATAAGCATAATACTGTGGATTACTGTAATTTGATGATGGATAGATGACGTTTTTTTTGGTAACCAATCTTCTAGATTATTAACGCCATTGTCGAGTATGTAATAAATATAAGTGTCTCGTGATAATTTTAACCTTGTAAGAAGATGGTTGCCCTCATTGTTAGAACTTTCTAGGTAATTTTTGTAAAATCTCAGAATTTATGCTCGGTAGTATTATTTCCCATCAACCACCATCTTCTCAGAACATTAAAATTATTACAAGACACTTGTAATATTATTATTACTTATTCGACAATGGATTGGGTGCCAAAAATGAAAAACAAATGTACTATGTGAATTTCTGTCCAGGGCTCCAGTGAAGGATTTGAAGGTGGAGTTTATTGAGAAAACTGGTGATATGAAGATAACTTGGATCGCCAACTGTGATGCTTTGAGAAAACCTGTTACGTACACTGTAAGTTAATATAAGTTTATTTATATCGATTATACACATATTTTATCACTTGTAGGTTGGTAAGACACGAGAACTGTGTTTGATTGATCTCGATTACCATACATAAGGTATGATATCCGTAACTTTGGCACATCGTGTCATTTTACGAGTATTAGTGTAAAATATTGTATATACAATAATATAGGTGGCTAGTGATAAATGTGGGTAAATAATCGATAACGTTATATATTACAATCATGATTATTATAGCTGGAGATAACAGAAGAAACGCTTGACAAGAAGAGTCAGTATGAGTTGTTGCCTTCTGCTGCGCCAACGTTCAAGCACATCATTCATAATATCCCCGACGGCGGAAGATATAACGTTTGCATCAGTGTAAGTACTATTTTTTAATTTTTCACTCAATAACACGTTCCGTGCCATGTGAACCTCCGGTGGTACGCGTTAAACTATATCTCGCGGCCACGTGTACCACCGGTGGTACACATGCACGTTAAACTAGATCTCGCAGCCACGTGTACCACCGGTGGTACACATGCACGTTAAACTAGATCTCGCAGCCACGTGTACCACCGATGGTACACATGCACGTTAAACTAGATCTCGCGGCCACGTGTACCACCGGTGGTACACACGCACGTTAAACTAGATCTCGCGGCCCCGTGTACCACCGGTGGTACACATGCACGTTAAACTAGTTGTTCTCGCAGCAACGTGTACCACCAGTGGTATACGTTAAATTTGATCTTACGGCCACGTGCACTACACATTCGTGATGTGATACTTAGACTACATTCTTACTTACATTTACACGATGTGATAACTACTGAAAACGAAAGAATTTTTATGTATTAATTTTGTAATTGACCATTGATGATAATATATCATTTTTTTGTTAAAATATCAAATGTTTTGAACAAAATGTCAGGGAAAATTGGCTTAAATAATAAAGACAAAGCGATCAATTTTTGATCTAATAACAATTTTTAAATGAATACGATAAAGTTCAGTTGCTCCATTCATGGGTCGAGATACGACGAGTTTATCTTAAATTGGTATGTAAGTGATACATTCGGCCGCCTGTTAATAACCAGACCATCGACAAACTTATGCTGAAGTGAGACGAGTCCTTTTATGATTGAGACATAACTTGATATATTATCTGAAAGCAAGCAAGTCCTTTGCTGCACATAGGAGTCTCTTAAGTCACTACCAGCACAAATTTTCCGTAATATCTGTTGGCGGACCACTTGGAAACAACAGTGTCACAACTCAAAATTCTTCACTTGTCCAAAATAACGAAACGTAATGTGTCCACAATTATCAAACTTGAGTTCGAATAATATAAAACGAGAATAAACTACGAGACCGATGCACTGTTTTACCGTAGATTTGTTAACAACTAATCGATATATTTTAAATTCGTTTACTCGCGGCTTCGCGGACCTTAACGTAAATAAAACGTATCCATCGGGAACAGTTTTTTTTTTCTGACCGATTAATAACTCGTATGTCCTTTTTGCACCTCTTACAAAGTGTATACAAAATTTCATGTTGTTCGAATGAATATTTACAGACGTAAAAGTTTAAGTAGCAAACGAACACATTTTCGCATTTATAAAATTAGTAAGGATAGTAGAAATGCCATTGAGTACTATTGCAATAGAATGGGTAAAACTGTTGTGTTGTTAACTAGCTGTATATAGTTAATGAGTCATCATCATCAGCCAGTAAGAGACCCACTGTAGGGTCATAGATCTATTCCGGAAAGAAGGTATGGGCATAATCACCACACATGCCCACGATGTATTGACGATTTCAAATTCTGAGTAATCCAGTTGTATATTGTCCCACATACGGTGATACTACATGAACATTTCTCAGGTTTAGGTTTCCTCACGATGTTTTCCTTCACCGTTAGCCAATAGTGTTACCAATGCAAGTTAGTAAATGTGTGCGAATTCCGAAAAATTCGTTGCTACATGCCGGGGCTTGAAACCTGCGGACATCGGATCGATATTCCACCGGTCAAACCACTAGATCACCACGACTTAGCTAATGGGTCCATAATCATATATCGCTTTCTGTACATCTGACAACATGTCTGTAAAATATAATCGTAATTAGTTGAGCCGTAAAAGTGTAATAAACTAACAAACAAACGCACTCTCGGGAATTTATGATATTAAGGATTTATTTTATGAACGTCACGTGCGCAGGCGGCGGTGGAGGGCGCGGCGTTGCGGTGCGTGCATATGCGCAGCCGTCCGGTGAAGTCCCCAGTGGGCGTCGCCGCGTGGCTCGGACCCCACGGACACCTCATGGTCACGTGGCACGACTACAGGACCTCCAGAGACCCCATCACTTATAAGTAAGATTTGTTTCGTCAATAATGCGTCACTCATTACGTTGATTAAATATATGACTTCAATATTGGCAATTTTTGAAGTTTCACTTCCTTCGGTTAATGGTGAGAAATGGTTGAGAGTGAATTTTTAACTTGAAGTGAAAGTTGCGTGTACTGATACGATCACCGTGAAGCTAGTTTTAGTTTAAAAAGGAAATTGCGCACGTTGTAGTAATACACTATGAAGTTACTTTTGAATTGAAGGGAAGTTGCGCGCCCTGATGCAACATACTATGAAGTTACTTTTGGATTAAAGGATGTTGTGTGTGCTGATATAACACATTATGAAGATAGTATTAGTTTGAAAAGAATGTTGCGCGACCGACGTGAGTAGAATAATTGACGACTGTCTATGACAATAATTGTAAAATAATTCAATAGCTTTATTCATTATTGATGTATAGCCATTGTTGCTAACTACATATTTTGTACATGTGGGATTTAGTGGGATATAACAAACAATTTTAAAACGTTGTTATATCGATTTATTATATTGAAAAAGTAATTTTATTTTTATATAAATTCTTAGAACATTTATTAACAACGGCTATGGTATTGTCATCATACCCCCCACGTATTTTTTTTTCTCATATTTCATACCACTTCTTTCTTATTGTCTTTTTCATTCACACTTGTAGCTCGTTCATAACGTCATCGCTTTCATATCATTTAGTAAACGACGGACTTGATTGAAATACTAGAAATAGTGACAAACTAGTCATCTCACTGATTCAGGCTCAGTAAGATTAGTAAAAGGTTTTTAGGTAATAGTGTTAGGTTTTGCAAAAGAGTCCTAAAGCACATTACCGATTTACCGGATAGCGAGTTGTAAGTTCAAGCGAGTTTTGATGTCAAAACTGTCTGGAGTTATCAAACCTCTTTGTGCATCGGTTAAAAAGGATTGTAACGTTAATATGTTTTATATAGATTTGGCCTATCCCTCGGAAACAGTACTTATTATTAATGAAAATTACCCTTTGTTATTTTGTGTAGCCCGACAAAGTCTATGCAAAATTTCATGTCGACCAGTTGGGTCGGTCGTTACACAAACTCACATTGGCCTTTATAGTATTACTGAAGATGAACGTTAAAATCGATGTTTTATTAACGTGATAACGTCTTATAAATCGATAAACGCCGGCTGCACACACGAAAAAGCATGACTCATTGTCACGTTCCACCACAGACAAGCGTGCAAGCGAGAGCGTAGAACAACCGATAGAGAGGTGCGATCGGCTTGTGACCAATCTATCTCTCTTCCACTTTGTATTGTACAAAATAGTGATAATTCAGTCATAATAATTTAATTCTGAATTGAAAAATAAAAGTATGCAATTTTGCATCAATGTTTTCTTATGACGTTATCAAGTAAAATTATCGTCCGTAAACCAACTTTACAGACAACTAATTTTTTTTAGTCTTTGGCCCCTGTGAAAAATTCGACAACTCAGCCAGTGTCGTGTAGATTTGTATCAAATCCAACGAAAGAAATCGACAAAAGATTTGATTGAATTAATTACATGAAGTATTTTTTTCTTTAATTCATAATAGGCAAAGATCATTCCAGAGAGATCATTCTAGCCAGATATATGTATATAATAAATAAATAAATTATACATATATGTAATTTACAAATGAGAATACTAAATTAGTTTTGGTTCCTGAAATTTGATATACTGTAAGACTAACTACACGTCACTATTGAGAATAGAGCACAGTAATTTGCTCTTTTAAACGTGGTCATTAATTTATACGAAACTTTATAAGCGGACGAATGTCAAAACGGCTAGTATAGTGTGCCACTGCTATAATTTTGTTTTAATATTTCAGACATAAATTCCAAGTGTTGGTATCGGATAAGGAGATACCGGAGGACACACTGCACCCGTCGGAGGAGATGAAGGCGGCGGTGGCGGACGCGTCGCCGCTGCTGCTGACGGTACCAGTGGAGCGCACGGGCCCGCTCTACGTGAGCGTGCGAGCGCTCAACGAGCACGGGTACTACAGTGACCTCAGTGAAGTGCAGACCCTACTCATGGAAGGTCAGTTTCCACTTACATCATCCTAAAGGATAGGGAACGTACCCAAACCGCGTGATCCGTATTTGTCAATTTTTACCCCAAACCCCTTCCCTCCTTCCTTACCCCTTTCTATCGTTCCCCTCACCTCTTTTTCCCCTCATCGGTTAAAAATGGTGTTAAAAATGATCAAAATTTTATTTTTTTACTTTTTGTCATCAATCAACAAGAGATTTGAAAACTGTAGAAGTTGAGATTTTCAAACATCAAAAAGAAATAGTTATAGAAAATTCATTTTCAGGCTGGGCTTAAAAATTGAGAAATGGGTTGAGTTTAAAATGAAAATAAAAAATCGATGTGTACAAACGTTTTTTTAACACTCCGATTATATTTTAAAATTCAAAAATCTTTTTAAATATTTTTGATTAATTCTTTTCTATAAAGGCCATGTAAAAATAAAAAAAAATGAAAACAAATCCGGACCAATTTAACAAAGTTATATCCAAAAAACTAAAAAAAACTATATTTTGCATAAGTAATAAAAAGAATCTCAAAATTTCCCTGGACTGCTATTTTGAGGAATACGTTTTAAAAATATCACAAAATTTTATTTTTCATACCATCCGGTATGGTGTGAAACTCCCTATAACCGCGAACCCAGCTAATGTATATATGTAATGTGGGGTTAGACGAGTTGGAGGCGGAGCCGGCGTCGGCGCTGGCGGCGGTGTGGTGGGGCGCGGGCGGCGCGCTGGTGGCGGCGCTGGTGGTTGGCGCGGTGCTACTGCACGTGGTGCTGCGCCACCGCCGACTCGCGCGCTCCTTCATGCGCTTCACGTCGCACACGCCGCGCTACGACACACGCCGCGGACAGGCCACCATCACCGACCACGGTAACAACTCTAACAAACTATTTCTTTGCAATTTCAAACAACGCTCTATCAAAATGGTGGAAGCAAGAACTTACCAACGGAATTTATGGGACAACTTAAAGTATACGTTTCCGATTATTATTTTTGTTTACTTGTTTGTACCACTTTTATAAAATATTCTTTGATTGTAAACGTAGCTTAAAATTATCATAGTAAACCTTTCGCTGGAAACTATAATACTAATAATTTTTAACATTAAAAACGATCAAACATAGGTACTGTAATATATGTCTGTAGCGTTTATAGAAATACAATAGAAACTTCAAAACCAACTCATAAAACCAATTAAAATATATGCTATAATATTTTTTTATGAAGTAAATTTATTCTAATAAAAGGACCTGTGAATGTGGTTAATTTGTATTTACTGCGTGGATATATTCGATTACACATTTTTTTAAATGACTTAATATACTGTTAATATGGTGAATTAATATTGTATTTTCAGATGACGACGATGTGCCACCGATCCACGGCTTCTCGGACGACGAGCCGCTAGTGATCGCATGAGCGTACGCGCACGCGCACGCGCCCGCACGCGCGTACGCTCGAGCGAACGCGTTCGTCCCGCGACGTGCGACATTATTGTGATGTAACCGTGATCTTGTCATTATATAGTATTTTATATTTATTGAACGCGCGCGACGCATTTTATAAATTTCATTTTTGAAAACCCTCGTTGTTTACTTCAAGTAACAAAATTACTTAGTAATAAAAAAAAATCGGCACGTATTGGAATTTCTCTTTAAATTAAATTTTTTTGTATACATCATTAGTGCGTCGTTAAGTATTATTATGTTACTAAATGACATGTATGTTTAGTTTTTATGAAGAAAAAAAAATTATGCGTACAATTTCACTTGAACATGCCAATTTGTCGTTGTTTCAAATAATTTCAAGTGATCTTGTCGGCAACGAATGTGGGCTGTAAACGTTAAGACTTGGTTTATCATCTTAGTTAACGACATTAAAGTTTATATAATTATTATAATATTATAGCGTCATTTATCTCATTCATTGTTATGAAGTTCGACACCAAAGAACGTTTGTAATTAAGTACAACAATTTTTGTTTATATTTTAATTAAATAAAAAAAAATGTATGTGTTGAACTTTTATGTAGTGTATTTCGTTTTTCCTTAGGATCTCAACATTCCCATTGTTTTATAGGGTTTTAATGCGTTAGTTCCTATAGTGGGCTTTGCCTGGTCATCTAAAACGCGTTGTCAAGTTATCATGGTTGTAGAAGCTGGACTCGTAGATAAATTATTGTAACCACGAATTAAAATAAATAAAACTCTCGACATGAAATGTTCTTTTATTTTATTGTAATTTACATAAATAAAAAAAATGTTAGTAAGTGCTGTATATTTTTTCTGGATAACCACGATTCCTCTGTTTTGTTATATCTTAATAAAAAAAAAAGTTTTTTGACACAACACATTTATTTATTATCCGATCTCATATTGTAAATGTAAACGTGAATTTGTTAGTAACTTTTTCCGTCTTAATACAAAATAAATGTACTGTTCTTGGGGAATAAATCACAATTATATTAAAGCGATCGAGGCCGCCGACAAAGTGTCTTATAAACGAGTAAGTGATATCTGGAAGTGCCCTTTTAATACTTCTAATGTTTATTAGTTTCTAGATTCTTACATAATTCTATTTAAAAGAGATTACTAATGTTAATCTTAATGCTCACTGAATGGAATGGTAGTTTACTTCTTCAAAGCATTTTTTGTACTTTAATACCATTTAGGTCTCGTCATTTATTATGTCTGTAGATTGCATCACCCACTTCTGAACCGGTAACAGGACGGGCGTGTGCCGGTGTCTCACTAACACGCCCACAAGTGCGTCACGACCGCTCACATTGCATACTAAAGGGCCACCGAGGCCGGTCTGAAAAATAATTCAAATTTAATTCATTTTTAATTGACATCTATACAAAAGTTTCGATTTTAATTCCTAGTACTATATAATCCTTTTATATTACACTAACAATCGGCATGTGCGAATGAAATTCTTGTACCTTTTTCCGGGACAATTCTATGCAACAGCTGAATTCGTAGTGGTAAAACTTTTGCAGACTTATTCTACTAGACTCAATATTATCTAGACTTTATAAACACTTTTCCCTTAAACTAACATCAATTTAGAAAAGAGTTAAAAAAATTAAATATAACTTTTATAACCTAATAAACACAAAACATATATAGAGTTCTTATGAAACATTATTTTCACCAGAAGACTTGTTGCGCCAGTTTGTATACGATACAATGCAAACCAAACCGACGTTTGAAATTTATATTTGTAATTTCCAAAATTTTGTGACATATTGTAGTACTCGTCAAAATAGCGCTAGTAAACTTTGAGTTTTTTTTATTACTTCTTCAAAACATAATTTTCTGAAAAATACCCAAAATTTAGTCTTTTATTTTAGTCTTTGTTTGTTTTTTCTTAAATCGAAAATGAATAGTAGTTATAGAGAACACATTTCTAGACAAAGCATAACATTTGAGGAATGGATAAAAGTTTAAGATAAAAAGAAAATAAAGGAATAGAGGGGAACATTCATTTTTCAAACTCGATTTAAAGGTTAATATTGAAAGATCTATATAAAATAAATTGAATTATTTTTGATTAATTTTCTTTCTATAAAATATCTATACAAAATAAAAAAATAAAAATTGAAACCATCCGATCCGATGTGGTGTGGAACGCCCCATGCATAAAAAGTTTGTAAGATATTTATAGTGTTTAAAACTTACAACAAGAGAGTGCCTAGGTTCAACGCTCACACAAAATGAATCGGAAGGCAAATCTTCGCCTTTCGTCGACAAACTTCGAAAGTTACAAGTGCGTATTTTACCGCGCTGCCACCAAGAACGAGAACGCATTCCTGAAATTAGAATTATTGTGAGAGTGTGAAAGCATCTAAACGTAAATAAAACAATTCACTAAACTGATTAAGATTCTTAATTCTAACTCAATGTAAGTGATATGAATTTCTTTTCAAAACTAGGTTAACTTTGTATCAAATTTGACTGACTTTTTTCAATTAAGTTTTCTTTATACTATGTATGCATTGACGTTTAACCAGAATCGTTCAAGGACCATGCAGTCTAAGATAGTAATCATGCTAAGCTTAGTTGGGCTCTCAAGTATTAGGTACTATCTAGCCGGACAGAGGCTTAGAAAAAATCCTCCCATACTATGGCTTCATCACGATGTTTTCCTGCAACGAAAGCTCAGTCTCCTTCGCAAGGACACGTTACACGTTAACCACTGAGCTATCATTGCGTTAATTATATTGCATTGGTAGGTTATGCATGTATTCTATGATATAGATAATTGAACAACAAAAACATGCAGTACGAGTATATTTTCGCAATTTTGCTCCACCAAGCCTATTATGCATGGCCTATGACAATAAATCGCATTGCGACACAGTTTACATTTCCTATGTCCAAGTTTCAATACCGGTGCATTGACACGATGCATAAGTACGTGAATGACACAGCGCATATAATATTGTTAGAATACTTTACAGATTATGTATTATGAAAACGGTTTTAAACTTTTTTAATGTTATGACGAAAAAAATAAGCATACGGTATGTCTGATGTTAGTAACTGCAACCTTTAGGTATATACATCCAACTTCAAAAGGATTGCAGTCTCGAAATAAATTATAGATTGCTACTCTTGAGCCCTAAGTTGCAAGGTTTCGTGAGCCAACGAGTGTAGCAAACCACATCCTTTGAGCCACAACATAATAGCGCGAACACTACTGCATTGCGATAGAAATACGTATCTTGGTGGTGATTACGCAGTCGCACGTTGCAGAGGCTATTATTATTTGCTGACATACCTTTCGATCAAGGAAGATTCGTACCATACATATTTTGTTGGTGTTTATTTTATAACGGTCTAATTTTAAAAGTAAACAGAATTACCTGACCCAAACTCGTTCCAACCAAAGAACATACATCCTTGTCCATTGTCAGGGTCAGCTAAGCATGCTGGTTGAATGGTAACACTTAACTTCAGTGAGACTTGCAATATCTATAAAATGTATTCAACTGATGAAGATTTTGCTTTGCGGAAATCCATCGTAAGTAGTCCTACGAGTATTCCTTTCTTTGCAGTTCCAGGAGGAAATAGCAAATAAATATCGAATAAACTTTCAGATCTCGAAGTAAAGTTAATCGATCTGATAATTGTCTAAACAAAATGTTGTATAGTTCTTATTACACAAAATATTTAACCTTTTTTAAGACAATATTTGACAGAAATAATACATTCGTGATTATAACTATAATATTATTAGTTTTATAAAGTTATAATTTTAACTTACCAATAATGATAAATCGTTTGCAAGGTCACCCGGCGAGTAGTCAGGGTGTAAAATAATCTTAGAAATGCGGTTTGAAACACGAGGTCTTCTATTCGTGTATTGCATTCCAGTTATTAATGTTAATTCACTTGGAGAAGTTATGCTGAAATCCAGATTTTTTTACAAGCGTTCCAGAAGCATAGATACCACCGTATCGATGATATGTGCCCCTAATTTACAGGAGGCCCAAAACTATGTGTATTTTATAAACTCGTACAATCCACATTCTTTAATTTTTATTAATAAAGAAACTTTTTATATATGTTATATAAAATGATATGTTCCAAGATCATAAGTAGTCCGGTTAAACTGTAGCCGCCTTAACAAGCAAACAGTGTAGTCAGTTCAAAAAAAAAAAAACAAGGTAATAATGGCTCCTAAATCGTAATAATAATCGTAAAATCATTAAGAGGACCCCCTCAAAAATGGGATGCTGAGTCCCTCTAAAATAGTTGTGACTCACTGTCATATTCTGAATTCTGTATTTCGTAAAATATTTTAAAAATGAATCTATATACTTTTTAAATCAAATGAACTATGAGACAAAAGCCATAGAAATATTCTTTGAAATGTCAGTACAAATTACCACTTAATTTACGTTATCCTTTCAATTGTTGGAATAAAATAATAAAAATCTGCTAAGTGTGAGTCAAACTCTCACACTGAGGATTCCGTTCCACCACACAATACCTATGTTTGTATCATGTATACATCAATTTCATTTATAATCTAATTGCAGATCAGGATCGTTAGCCTGTACGTGATTTATAAGTGGTCGGTATTAATCTTTGTTCTTCTACTATGGGTAAGCACTATAAATTATTTCGTCGATATGTATTTCCGAAAGGCCTAAATATAAATGCTGAAAAAGACCAACTGCGTACAAAGTTAAAGAATATATAGCGCTTTGATGTTTTTATTCTCTTCATTTCCTCAAAGGGCAACTCGGTTGGATAAATGCACCTTTAAATTTGATTTTGACATTTAGAGTGTAAAAAAAAATTAAATTACTTTTACTGCGTTAACTACCAGCTTTCCCCACATTATATTAACCTCCTCACTAATCCTTCGGAATTCGAAGAGCATCTTTTGGAGTAATTCCTCGGGCAGTGCACATCCCCACAACAAATGATAAAATAATTCGTATACTCCAAGATTTCATAAAGCGGACATGTTTTTCCTATAATATAACAAAAGTCTGGCATGATCAAACCAATAAAACAGCCACAACTTGCCTGCAAATATTTTGCACTAAATACCCTTGTCTACAGAAGACCTATATATGTGTTCTTTCCACGTCGTGCAACAAACATGAATCGCTAGGGGTAACAACTCTGTAGTCAAGCATTTAATAGGATTAACTATGGCTCTGACCCTTTAATGTTGAGTAATAGAACGAATGTTTAATGTAAAACCCCTTTTAAGTTTAAGGGCTTTCTATCCAATATTAATATATATACTTACTTATTTACACAACTAGCAACAGTCACAGCGGCACGTGGGTGAATGAGTGAAGCGTAGCATAAAAAGCTGTTCCTACGTTTGTTATGGAAAACTAATGCAAGCCATGGATGTGATCCAACAGGTGCTTCTCCTCTTTGTTGATCTGTAATAGGTACAAATTAACCTATTGGTCTAGGTTTAGCAAGTCTATTACTAAGAATAGCAATTATCACATACATATGCTTCGATTTCTCCGAACACTTGTTGTCTATCACAAATATTGAATCTAGTCCTTACCTTTTTCTTTTATTTGGACTGATTTTCCACAATCACTAAATATTTTATCGTTTTCAGCAGAAAAATATTCATCCGAATTTAAGTAATCAAATTCTAGAGGTTTGTTAAAAAGTAGTTCTTTACTTCGGTTGTCGTCGGTTGATTCTTCAGGACGGTTTTTGATGTTTGTCGCTAAATTGAGAAGTTTGAACCCTTCGAATACTTTAAAGTCAGGATTTGATTGAAAACTAATAATTTGAAACTTTGGTTTGGAAGGTGTTTCTACCGTTGGAGGTTGTAGTCTCAATGGTTTGAGTTTTCCTTTCGGTGTCTTTATTTCTGTGGAAATAATTAATCATAATAAACAAGTCTTGACAAATTTCAGTAGAGTTTTGATACGATCATTGACCAAACATGCGATTGGAGTTTTATAATAAACTTAAACAAATTGTGAATTGTATGTACACTAGTAGCCGCCTGCATATCCGTAGACATTTGTATGTATATAAATAATGACACCACACTTTATCATCATTAACAGCGCACTGCGGGACAGTTCCCAGATGGCAGGATTATGATGTGACAACCTCTTATAAAAAAACGCCGGCTGCACGCACGAAAAAGCATGACTCATTGTCACGTTCTGCATGAGCCGAGCGAGGGCTTGTGACGCGTCTATCTCTCTTCCACTCCATTGGTAATTCAGTGATAATAATTCAATTCAATTCATAAACGTAAGCAATTTGTCATCAATGTTTTCTTATGGCTTTATCACGTAAAATTATCGTCCGTAAACCAACTTTACAGGCAAACAATTTTTTTTTCAAACTTAATAGACACGGCGTTATTTTTAGTAAATTTAAATTTTTTATAAATTGTAGTCTATGTATTGTGCTGATGTATAAGATGTAAACTTTAATTAAGTCAGTTTAGTAGGTTTTACCTGAAAGAGGATAAATACAAATAAAATAATGTTGTGGTATGTTTAATAACCGTTAGACCCATTACCATAAAAATCGGCACACCTGGTGTTTTAAATATAACTGACCACTATATTATGGTGTATTTTATTGTCATTGAATCATAATGTAAGTTGCGAGCGGCTGAGTTAATTTATGAAAGTCATGTTTACCTCCTCGAGGATCAATAGCTGAATAACCAAACGATGGCGTATCGTCTACATCGTCATATATAGAACCACTGTCGTACATGGACGAAGAGCTTTCTTCTGGAATCGACCATTCGGGTGTATTTCCATCATCAGAATAAATACCGATTAATCCAGGTCGCGGTAACTCATCCACGGATTCATCAGTAACAACTTCTTCTTGGTTAATTTGAGATTTGTAAATATTTGAACTCTTTATATTCCAATAAGGATCTTCGTCGTAATCTGTCTGAGGATCACGTTCTTTACTTGGCCCCTTCAAATTCATTTTTACACTCCTCTTTGATATACGGTTGATATAATTATCATTATTTCGGTATCCTGGAAAATATATTTTCGAATCTTCTTGGAGAGGTTGTCTCGGTGTTTCTAAACAGCAGATCAACTGTGGCTCGCGTGGACCTTTGGTATTACTTCTACAAAGAAACAGTTTAGTAAATTTAGATTATTGGTGATAGGTTATACGAAATCAATCCTCATTCAGTTACTTTTGATAAAATTCATTAGAAAAAAATATTTTTTTGTGACTGTAGGCAAACGAATCTGCAGAATCATAGTGAGTGATTACGGTTACCCATGGACACCTGCGACACAGAGAGAATCACAGATGCGTTGCCGGCCGTTGGGAAAGGAGTAGGCTCGTTTCTTCATGGAATGTAAGTTCTTTTGGTCCAGAAACGCCACCATTGGTAGTTGATAATACGACATAATATGGATCTAATAATTAAATTTAAATTTGTAGCGGATCGTTCGGTAATAGAACTCTGCGGCAGATATCAATCCGAACAGCTCTTTGGAGCACTCTCCGTGATAGATTTTATAAAAGACATAAAGTGACGCAACGTCCCTGCGAAACGCCAAAGGGTCGTGCATTAAGGAAAGCACCTGGTCGCCGACGATTCGAGACGTTTTACGTTGGATACGGTTAAAAAGAAGTATATGGCATTTAGTAGATCAAGGCAATTTATAATTTTGAATTAAATGTATATATTAATATTCTACTGTATCAATATGTACAATTTGGCTCTAGCTTGTACATGTGGATGAATTTACAATAATACATTACTTTAACTTGACATCCTACAAAAATATTGTATCATATGTGTGTGTTGTTGTCAAATGTAAGTCATTTTTTTACTGGGTACCGTTATGGTAGATAAATATCAAACACACAATGATTCATTCATAAGAAAAACATATTTTTATTATTAATTATGAAAATTACTACGCGGTTCCGAAGTTTTAAGTAGGTATAATGTTTGTAAATAGTTTTAACTTTAATACTAAACGTAAAAACATAATAGTCACCTCGTTTAAACTAATAACGTGTTCTTAATAAAATACAACTTTTCCAAAATTTATTAAAGGATTAATACATTACTTAAAGTTACTATCGTTCTGTATGCTCACTAAAAACTATAATTAACGGCTATAAAGAACTAAGTATAGTTTAAAATATTAACAAACTTGGTAGTGTTTCTTGCAAGCTCTACTCAA
Organism: Antheraea assamensis; assembly: GCA_035772565.1. Lineage (NCBI taxonomy): Eukaryota > Metazoa > Arthropoda > Insecta > Lepidoptera > Saturniidae > Antheraea > Antheraea assamensis. Next base: position 1,082,754 of record JAQQSE010000131.1, on the reverse strand, counting down.
TTACTGAGATGTTTACCGAAGTAATATTAGTGTTTTCTTCAATATAAACTTTGTAGGAGTTCGATAACGCAGAAAACATTTTCAACTGGTTTTTAAACGTTTTCTAAAAAAAAAATAGGTATTTATTATATATGTAAGGGGTGTGTTTGATACGTTTTATCTATCAGTGTGTTTGATTCGATTACTTACAACATATCATATGCAGAATAAGCGGACTTTGTAACTTTACCATCAACTTGTATAATTGTTTAGATACCTGGTTAGTTACCAGGTGGCTTCTACAGCGGTATGTAGCTTAGCGTGGCAACTGTTACTGTCGATGGATCTCTGTATACCGATGGTTCAGTAATTTTATTGGACCCATTTAAAAGATTTGAATACATTTGCGTAGAGTACCTATAGAGTGGTAAAAACAGCTACTGCAAAGCAGCAATGTTTGCTTTACTGTGTTCCAGTTCGAAGGATGTGGTTGGCAGCATATATGACTTGGCGTTTCGTATCAGTCTTCAGGAGAAGTAATCTTATACATAGTCAATGTATGCTCCCGTCCACAGAATGAGGTGCACTTCTACCGTTTCTTGCAATATTTAGTTTTATATATGTCAATGATTCCTATTAAAAAAATACGGTCGCTATGGCAACGCAATAACGACGTGATTCTATTTGTTCTCATCTTATTGTAAAACTTTATATCACTCATATTAAAGACTTGTATTACCTCATTATAATATTTAATCAATGCCCGTTTCCCTATACAATTATCAATATATTTCTGGATTCAGGAAAAACGAAACATCTAGTTCATAATATTTGTTGTTCCGCTATCAAGCTCTTTTCCCAAATTACACTTAATCAAAAAGCAAGTTGACATAATTCACTAAAGGCACAGGCTAAAAGTGTTCGACTTCTCTCCGATTTTGTTTTAATTAGATGCACCTATTTCCCTTACGGCGCGGCGGCAGTATACACAGTGATAGGTTGTAGTAACCACTTAAATACAACATACGTGTTTGCTACTTGTAACTTAAAAATATATAATAGTTTAAGAAATAAAAATATGAATTTACAACAATAATATTTGTTTCGTTATTCATAAGTATTTTGAAAGAACATAAATTATAATTTTATTAATTGTGTCGTATTTATCGATGGCAGAACGTTGCGCAACCACTTTTATATCACGAAACAATAAGATAAAGTGATGCATCTAAACTGTCTTCTTCTTGTCTTACACTTAAAATTGTTTAGTTTAAAATAGATATATATGTATATATAATTACTTACTTGCTGTACTTTATGGAGTAAATTACACCTCTGCATTCACGTTTTTTAACATAATGGCAGATATCAGGGGATGTATTACCAATAAACTTCTTGTTGTTAAAAATTGGCTTCAAATTAAAACTATTTTGAATTGGGAATTCGTCTCTAAAAACAATTTTGGCGCTTTCGTCGGTTTCAAAAGGACTTATATCTTCGATTACCGGTTCGGGGATTTTAATTTTGTGAAACTTTGCAACTCTACTATCTGTCCACCAAAATTTACCGTCTAGTTGACAATAACAAAAGGAGACTGATAATAAAAAAAGGAGAAATATTTCACGCATAATTATTACACTAGTTTTATTTTTGAGAAATAATTATTTACTTTACTGTCGAGTCCTATGACAATGCCCGCCGAACAAATCTAACGAAATAATGGAATGCTACTGACGGTGACGGTTGGACTGTGTTCTATATAAATAATGAGATACTGTCACCAGATCAGCACACGTGTAAATAACGGGCAGCATTATTTTTATAATTATACTAGCAACTGCACGTATCTTTACGCGTTAAATCGTATGAATACAATATACTAGTTTGTTACTATTTCAAGCAAAAACTACAGAACCGATACGGATGACACTTAACAGTGCTATAAGTTTATATATTAGAATAACACACGATCTTTAACTTACATAAATATTATTTAAATACATTACAAAAACGAAAGTTTTGATTTAAATTTGTGAATGCCTGTAAGAGGTAATCTCGGAAATAATTTACGTGATTCTAAAAGAATTATTATATAGCTATAAAGATACATTAGATATATACAGAAAGTATATTTTATTTTTATTGAATTTTGCCTTGTAATTAACATGTACGAAGTTACGGCGATTGCTAATATACATATAGATAAAATAAAGATGGCTAAAATGAAAATTATTTTTGAAACTTTCATATTTTAGAAAATTGCTTAAGACGTTTTAGAAGAATTGAAAGATTTTTTTAAGGAATTGGTAAAACTTTGCCATTATCTATGATTTTATTTACAACTAGCTGTGCTTGCGACTACGTCCGCGTGGATTTTCAATTCAATTTACAGTGATTAATAAAACCATAGATAAAAATGCGTATCAAAACTCGACATCGATCCTTCGTGAACGATTTTGTTCTTCGAGGCGTGACGTGGTACTACAATGTCTAGTAGTTGCTCATACTGTGCATGTATGTATCCGACTTTCGATACACGGTGCGGCACTCAAAACAACAGTCAACAATGTCAAAATCTATCCATTAGCTTTTGCGTAAATTACTTCTCTTTTGTGAATTCTTATAAGTAAGATAAATATATATACAAATGCGATATATGTGTAAAACTATATCCTATATGTTATACTGGTGTATAATCTATGACCATACCAAATTTCGTCAAAATCCGTCAAGCAGCTTTTCCGTGATGCGTATACAAACGACAGACAGACAGATAAAAATTCTAAAAACATTAAAAATACGTTCTGTCATTGATTCGCAGACCCCCCAGAATATTTTTTCTTAAATATATTTAATGTACACATTTCGGCTCGTTAACCTTTTAATATATGTATAGATATGCTTAAAACACGAATATTGCAATATTGTTTTCATTCTATATATTGTAAGGGCTCCAGTAATGCATATAGTAGACGCTTATCACTTTAATTCAGTGTGTGTGCAATATTATGATTAGTGCCAAAATTATCAATTCTTTTTGTTCTTTCTTTTATTCTAGAAATCATGTCTTATGGGAATTGTTTACAGTACTATCCATTTTACTATACGTATGCGTTAACTCTAATTAGGAATTAGTATTGATGTACAGATGTTTCCTTTACTTCAGTAAGTTTATAAAACATATTTAATTTAAAACGTTCTATTAAGTAAATGAGTATTTAATACTATAATATAATGTCCATCAGAATGCCTAAATGTTTTTGCAAAGTTGCACTAATCTGGTAGAGTAATGATAAACCATGTTCGTATTTTATTCTACAAAGGAACAATTGAAAACCGGGTATCAAAGTTCTCGTGATTCATATAACTCTAGCATTAAATTTATGTCAAGGTTTTTGTTTTTACATTACCGTTAGTGTTAATTAATAGATTGATTACGTATTAGGTTAAGTATTTCTGTTTAATATATAGGTCAGTTCCTAAATGAAAAAATAAGTAGCGGTGACTTTGTATATAAAATGTGGTTTTAGACAGAAGTTGTAAAATCATTATAATATATTGACTATTATATATGTACTGTATTGAGGCAATGCGATTGCAGGGTTGGAGTTTTGGGGGGTTACAGCGATCGACTCATTACAGTAGACCACCGCGCTAAGTCATGTGGGGGCTTGAATCTTATAAAATGTTTTTTTTTGTTTAATTCAGATATTACTGTTCTGAATATTGGTGTAATTTCTCGCCACTAATTGTATGGTTGTAAATGTTCCCTTAGGTTTGATCCCTAGTTGTCTCGTTTTTATGTGACTTATCGTATATTATATAATTTTAATTTTGAGATACAGAGATCCAATAATAAAATAATCGAAACTATCATTGTTTAATTGCAGCGTATTCGTAAACTATTTGATAAACTTATCTGCGACTCCAAAAATAAACCTGTGCTTAATAGCTCTAAACCAAATATAATATATAGCAAATACATTTTTATTGTCCGCCTGGAAAGCCATTGCTTTACACTTCAGCTGAAAATCTATCGCCAAAGACATCTAAATATTTTCGGAAATTGTATTGATAGACGCCTTCCTAGATTTCATGTGTTAAAGCTGTATAGTCATCAGCTGAGCATGTTCTTGAATTGTTTGTTCCATCATTATAAAAAAAAACATAGTGGGTCGTAAAGACGTAAGACAGAAGTGAAACTTTTGTATTACAGATAAATATTTTAATTTAAAAAATACAAGGAAAAGCCAGCGTCACGCAGTGTTCCTAAGCTGTCACACATCCAAGTATTAGTCCGCACCCGACGTTGCTTAACTTCGGTGATAAGACGAGAACTGGTGTTTTCAACACGTTTCATTTTAATAGTTTGTGGATAAAAAAGAAAGAAACATCTAAAGACAACCTAAATAGAGTAGCGAAATTGATTACGATAGAAACTAAAAAACTTAGTTAAGGTACTGATATCTGAGTTTCCAACAAGCTAAAGAGAACTCGTTTACGAGCTTTCATTAAACTTTTGTTAAGTGCACTTTTTCAGAGTGGTAACGATAAGTGTTACGGAAAAGTTTAAACGTTAACTAAGTTGCATTATAAACAAAATCACACAAATAAGTCACGGCGAAGCCAGATTTACCTTTTCTTATATGTTTGGAAAATTATTCGATCATATGAACATGTCTCCAAAGAATACAACAACGATTGACCCGGTTCGGTTTAGCATAGATGCAACTTACAAATGGCCACACCAAGTAGACACATGTACTATAACGATTCATTTTGTTAAGCTTTGATTTTTACAATAAGCCTGTTATTTGCCTGTTATTTTAAATCTCTCCTATCTTCAAGTATTTTTCATATGATCGAGTGGTATGATTGGTGGAATGTCAATTCACGTACATTTGCTAATTTAAATTGGTAACATTATCGCCTGACGGTAAAGTAAAACATCGTGAGGAAATCTGTACCTAGGAAATGTTCTTCTTGTACCACCTAATGAGAGAAAGAATAGAACTGTGGATTTCTCCGGGCCTCAAATCGTTTATACGTCGTGGGTTGGCGTGGTGATTATACCCATACCTCCCTTCGAGAAGAGACCTATGGCCATGTAATAGGTCTCTTATAGGATGATGTGATGAAGTTGATGGTATCTCCTACGTAATTTATTGCAATGTTATGCTATAAGATTTCTGAGATAAGATCTACTACGATCGACTACTAAGATCTCCTGTACAACTTTTTAATATGATTAATACTGTGTATTTATTGTCAAAGTAATTAATGTTTTTTTTTATTTCAAAATGACTTCGTTGTTTTAATATTTCGAGTTCGAATTCTATAAAGTGGTTATGTTCTTCGTGATACAAAGTAAATCCTATGAAACCGATGCATTATGGTAGGTCATTTAGCTAGACACCATTAACAAAATAATACCTGTAGGCAGCTACTCTTGAACACCAATTCCCTAAGTTAAATGTATTACTGATTGGTGCATATTAACATGAAATGTCGTCACAGCTATATTTAATAGAAAAAAAATATAGTGTGTACTTTTCGTACACGCGTTAGAAGTTATACTTTTTGGCGTAACTTCTTTTCAAAAATTTTATCTTTCGCCTTATTCTACGTCTGTAGAAAAAACGACACTAATAATAGAAAAAAGGTATTTAATACATACATACTTTTTTTTAAATAAAATGTTGACTATAGCTAATTTCAGGGTGTCGGTTTTTCGTGACGGTGTGCGCGTGCATCGTAAAAATTTATTCTCATCATTTTTCCCTAATGCTTCAAAAAATAGTCGAATTAGTAGTAGAGTAGAATGTTTGTGACAAATACTGTGATCTAAAGATACAAGATTACCTAAACAGAAAAATAATAAATATATATCTTAGAATATTGATAGGTATTTTTTACAACATATACTTATAGTGAGTAATATTTTCTATAAATTTCTTTATAGGGCGCCACTATCTGCTGGCCTCATTTATATATCCAAAGCACATAAAATGTTTTATAGTTTTACGACTATTTTCCTCGTAAGTTGCAACAAAATAGTTCTAATTAGAAATATCGTATTTGTTACTTAATTCTGAAAGTGTTACATTTGCTTTTTTATTTATATATACATCTTATTCTCACATAATTATTTAGTTCACAAGATTATCATTTATGACATTAATTTATTCTATTTCCTAATTATTATATTATATCATAATAATTGTCATCTATCGGCTAATAGGCTTAACTATAACAAGAAATAAGACATTTTTATGAATTACATTATTTATTATGCCGGTAGGTGGCAGTTTAAAGTAACTTTACCAAATTACATTGTAGTTATAAGTAATTAATTTTGATTTACTACGATTTATAAAGTTGCTATAACTGGTTACGTATATTGTAAGCGATTATCAAGTTGAGAGTGGTAGCCTGTTGAGTACTAAATATTCTATAACATCGTGTTATATTTTACTAATCGAGAATTTTTCTTTGATCTCTGAGTTTCTGCATTCAGTTGTTATGAAAAGCTTTTAATTGGAGACAATCTATTAATTTTAACTAGATGTCTATAGATCGGTATTAATTTGTGACGAATCCCTTAACACTGCCATTTTTTTGGCTAGTTATTTATTTAGATAGTTCATTTATTTATTTACTGATTTCTTCGCTAATGGTCAGGTGAAGTTGGTTTGGTTTTGCGGTATTATTCAACAGAGATATATAGATATCTATCTTATAGATATATGGATAGATACATCATGTGGTCTTTGGAATCTATGAAATGTGACATCTTTTTAATAACTTTTCTTAAAAATGACTTTATCGATGTCTTGAAACCAACTAAAAATATATATACAAATTTTTGGTTCGATTGTTCCAATTTTTTTTTTCTTATAATAAGTTAATTGAAAGTAAGGCCTGGTAACTAAAATTAATATATTGTACGACATTTTAAATATCTTTATTTTGTAAATACAAAAAAAAACAACTCAAATACTTTAAAACAAGAGTATATAATATTTAACTTTAAATTTTTAAATGAGTTTTCGAAAAACAATAACACAAGGCCTCATTTGCAGGGCTGAATTTCAAAGGTCGCGATGATAAATGATAAATTGCGTAATTGTGCACAAAATCGTTATTAAATGTTCGTAAATTAATAAAGTAATAATAAACGGACACATTTAATACATGTGTTGAACTTTGATTGGACCGTATAACAAATCACAACCTCGCAAAATGACATAAACAATATTTTATTCTATGTATAGGTATATTGCAAGTTTAATAGTTTTCGTTGTGCAGTTCTGATTTTTGTTATGGTTTTTGAGACTTACAAAAGAACAGAGTCTTAAGACTTAAAAAAAAATTGTATGGCATTAGCTTTTTTTTTCGAACTGACTACGCTATTGGCGTGACGGGCCTTCATAGCTTCATCGGACTACTAAGGCGAGCTCTTAAGGCATTTCGCCGCCTGGCAACAAGAACCTCGGCTTGGGGTGTTCGCCTTGAATGCTTGGCCTTAGGAAAATTCAATTTTGCAATAGAAGATTAATATAATATACATTACATTCATTTGGAGCATTACATGATTTTATTACAATAAATAAATTATCTTATCTGTTAAGTGTGTGTATTGTATAGGATTATTTTCTTTTATCCCATTATTGATGGTACACCTACGATTAGCGAAGTCTAATGTAGAATTGTATAGAAATATAGAACTACGAGTAATTTCCAATTAACCCTTTACCTAACTTCAAAAATAGGCGATATTTTTTAATTTTCATCTTGTTTGCATATGAAATAAAAAAAATGCTACTAACATAATTAATATAAGAAATATAATTGATCATTATAATTTATTAGGCACAAAAACAATATACTTTCTTTCATTTACAATTACTTATTTACTCAGTGTAACAGATAAATTTAAATGTATCCAGTAGTTATTACGTGACATACAATTTTGTTTATCATTCTATTTACACAAAAGAAGATAGGATATTATTATTTATAATACTAATATAAAGAGAAAATAAATGTTTATTTTTTTAATGGCTAAAGTTAAAAATATTTAAACTATCTTAAAGATTCTTTCACATGTAGGAATCACTATATAAAACTAGTGAAGCCTCGAGCAAAAACAAATATTTACTACGCGATTTAGTCATTTTAAATACTATTTACAATTTCATTATAACGTGTTTTTAAATTATATATCTATAAATTCAGCTCACCAGTTGTTCGTCTAAGAGAACTTCATATAAGACCCGCCGGGGAATACTCCTTATAATATACGGTTAGTTCCGAGGGGATCCGCAGTTAAAGAGCAAACTACCAAACTTCGACCGCTAATTAAACTCTATAAGTGATATTTATACGAATGGACCAGTCATTAGAAACGGCTCCGGGTCTATTTTAACAGTATAAGTTTGTGTTGTTTGAAACGTTATTTGTGAACAAGTTGTATTCTTAATGGAAATGTTATCTTGAGTACATTATGTTATAATATCGGAGAAATGAATGATATGAACGGTCATAGTTTTCATCTTTAAACCAGTCCACAATTCTGGGTTTTACTGCTGTTGGTCTGGACTATCTGAACATTTTTATTCTTTTTGTTTTAATTTACTAAATACTAGTTTTTGCCCGCGGCTTCGTTCGTGTTAATGTAAGTTTGACTTATCCCTCGGGTACAGTAAGTTTTAAACGTGATAACGTCATATAAATCGATGAACGCTGGCTGCCTCCGCAAAAAAGCATGACTCATTGTCACGTTCCGCTTGAGCAGAGCATGCAAGCGAGAGCGCGGAACAAGCAATAGAGAGGTGCGATAGGCTTAAGCCGTTCGGCTTGTGACGCTTCTATCTCTCTTCCACCCCATAGGTAATTCAATGATAATAATTCAATTCAAATCATAAAAGTATGCAATTTTTCATGAATGTCTTCTTATGAGGTTATCACGTTAAAACATCGTCCGTAAGCCGACTTTACAGACAACCAATTTTTTTTTGGATAAAAAGTACCATATGTCCTTATTCCTACTTCAGGCCACGTGTATGCAAAAATTTAACGATAATCGGTTTAGTAGCTGAGACGTGAAGGCGTAACAATTACGTAAACAAACTCGCTCTCACATTTATAATATTGGTATGGATACTATGGGAAGTATGGATATCTGAATTTCTAGAATTGTAAAAGTTTATGCCATTGCACATAATAAATATATCGTGAACACATGCAATGTTTACTAATAAAGCACTTCTAAAATTTTAAAACAATTTTATATGCACAAAAGTTGCATTTATAAAACGCAATTCGACTTTAATATAATGAGAATAGTCATTACAGACACCGGAGCGGTGAGATGAAAACAATGTAGAACTAAGTATTAGAGAAACTGGTAAATGAACATCGCCAGTGGACTATTGTCTTGGTTGAGAACTTAATGAATAATCAACGAACTGTAACAAGCACTTTACTCAGGCTTCCTGTTGTGTGAACTTGTTTAATAATTACTGTTGAAAATAAAAGAAATTGATATCGTAGATACAGCAATTTTAATTATTCTAAATTTAGGTATATTCTTCTAATATATTAGTGATAACAATATGAGACTATTAACATCCAATCTTATCTCAATAATAGTTTACATGTAAAGATAGTTAAAATGTGTAGTATAAAATAATAAATGCATACACCAATGTGTCGCGAGACGGTGGATGAAAACCGTTGGTTTAGACTACCGGTAAAATAATTTTGATTTATTTTAGAAAACTTTAGCTCCGGTTAGCAAACTAGCGATATTTTTCTGTATAGTCAGGGATTTATAAATGACAATTATTTCTATAATAGAAATATTTGTTATGTTTGTTAATTAATAACATTTACGATTCGTGGGCTGAATAGATTTAATTCCCTTGCGTTACGAAGGCTGTTTCAGATATAGTAAGTCGTGGATATGAAATGTTGGTTCAGTATATTTTTTGATAAATATAGTGGGTATATGATAGTACAAAATTACAGAATAACGGTAATTTATAATTGTTTTTCATTTTTTAACTGAATTAAATCGTTTTTTATTGTACATTCAAAGTTTGATTCATATGTTAAGTCTTATGCGAACGCGTTTATTATTTTCATAATCAGACATTACATTCGTTGTTCGTGTTTCCTATACTGATAGACATTGCAAGGAAATCTGCTGATAAAGCACTAACTCTTAATATTTCTGTTGACGCATCGGTTGATTCGATAATCAATATTTTCTTTTCGAATCTCGTTAGATCACGAACGTTGAGTACTGACAATGTTTTCAATACGACTCATACTTAAGAGCATTGCAAAATATCATTACTGCATAAGCATATGCAACTACGATGAGAATTGTATACTATTTGACTTCCGTGTTTTCGCTCCGGTTGTAGAGCACAAGATTCAGCTCGGAGATACATTTTTAATTCTTGTTAACATTAGTATAATATAAGCCATCCACATCAATGTCAGTTTTATTGTTGATTTATCTTGTCGTGCACGATCTGGTAAATAAGAAAACAGACGTTAATATTATGTGCTAACATTTCCCCATGGCTTAATCCGCGTTAATGTTGATTTAATCTGTCCCATCAGAATAGTACATTTTTTCTTGTTGGGCCTCTGACAATATGTATGGACAATATCTTGTCATCGGTTGAGTAGTTAAGGCGCACGGTCGTTCGTCTCCATACAAGAGGTTGGACGTAGGGCTTTAAAAATATTAGTCTTAATTTTACAAAACTTTCCTCTAATAAAAATCAATATAAATGTATTAAAGTACTTTTAGATTGAACTGATTAGCTTAACTTACAATTTAAGAGTAAATTTAAGAAAATTATTTGTTTAATGCCTATAAATTTATTATTTAGGACATAAACCGAACTATGTCATTGTGAAATGTTTTTAAACGCTTGACTTAAAAATGTTATGTTGTATAATTTTAAATTAACTGTTAATTTTTTTTTTATTTAGGTGTTTTTATGAGAATATCCGGCCCCATTGTAACCTTAACTTAATTTACTAAAGCATAGCTGATACAAACGATAAAAGATAAAAAGAACGGGAGCGTCACCAATGGCGACTCGACAATTTAAAGCGACTTAGTACTTCAATACTATTAGATTTGGACAGTAAGCCATGAAACACTCCAATATATTGTAAATTTAAATTGTGAGTCGACTCAGTAACTGCCTATCCACTTTGAACCGAATACATTCCGTTTGTATATGATGTATCTACATCTTCTATTATCCCACAGACTTCATCGTTTGGTGTAAGACATTTCTTTATTAAATATTTATATTTGTTAGATGGAATGTTGTTTATTTGTACAAAATGTTATGGGGAAAATATTCGAATTATTGTAAACACTGTATTGCGTCATTACTTCCTTGTTATGAATTTTGTTATTAAAATATCTATTCGTTGTATGTACGCTAAACATATTAATTCGTCTATATTATGGCATTTTTATTAATAAGCTCTTTAAAGCATTTAACATAGTCTTAGTAACTATCCTAAAATGTATACATGTATATGAAAGTAGGTTGCAGATATAGAAAGAGGCAAATTTTAAAATATTACTACGTAAAAAATTAAAAATTAAAAAATATGACTAGTTAAAATATAACATAACATACACATTCAGATAGTAGTTATTTTTAATGTTTTTTTAATTGTGCGATCCGAATTATATAATTATAATCCGAATCCGGTACGGGTAACATCCAAAACAGCCATGACCTGATAATACCTTTGCTTTTTAAGCATAGTGGTAGGGTATTTTTCTAATTCCGCCTGGCTAGCTACCATCCTTCATTAGAAAATTTATTGGCAAGTACCTATAAGGTGTATTCCCACAGGTGCGTCTAAAAGCTGGTCCACTTCAAGGTTTGGCGTTTGACAACTTGAGGGTGGTAGCTAGCCAGGCGTACTTAAAATCACGATGGTTTCTTTCACCGAAAGCACCTACTCAATTGCTAGGATTCGAACCTACGTCCTTCGACGCTATGTCCGAACATACTACTAACTGAGCCATTCTCGCTGTAAATAAAGATATTGCTAATGAATACTTACGTAACGCCTACTTTTGCATGGTATAATACCAAGATATAATTCTTTATAGTGATTACCAATACGGCGATCCAATAACAAGCACATAATTCTTCAAAAAGAAATAAAAATCTCTTGTGCACCCACACCGGTACTCAGGAAAATATAAAATTTGGAGTTGCATTTTGAATCTGAAATTGAGAGTTTCTTATTATTATTTTATATAATTCAACCTTTCCTTTATCATATATCAGATTTTCTCATATATGTATAGAAATAAAAGTGTTATTTACCTGTTTATCACGGGCTATAGCTACGAAGTGAGGAAGTTTTCAGCAATACCGATGATCGTAAGCAATATAACACAAATAGAGGCGAATCCTATAGTTTGCTTGCTGTGCAAGCGTATTATATAGCTCCGGAATAGCTTCACAGCCGAGGGTTCAATGTGCAGTGTTCAAACATTTTACATTGTTGGATTAATGCCAATTTTCCACTCATCTTGCAAATGCTTAATCTTAAGATATCTCTTTATATGTAGCTAAATTATAATGTACTCATATTTTGTTATATAAAATAAACATAATAATTGTAAATAATGATAAAACAAATTATTTTTTTACACATAAAAGAAGCCGAGTGTAAGAGCTAGACGATTATATATTTATACTAGCAGGCCCGGCGGACGTTGCCCTGCCCTGATAATAAAAAATATATACTTATATGCATGAAATGCTTAGCGTAACTAATGTATTTTATTTGATAAGAATTAATACTGTATCCGTCTAAATAGCCTTGCAATTACAACATGTGACCATTTTTCAGTAGATAAATGGGTATAGTAAGCTATCCTTAAAAGATAGGTATATGCCATTGCATACTTTTTGTAGATCTATAAAAGAGTAATATCTCACTATATATTGTTTTGTTACATCTTAAAAGAATTAGGCAGCCTTTTAGATGAAAGCTTCCAAGCGGTTTGACTTTTTCCAACATTTCCAATAATTACCGTTATATTTCAACCAATTTACACAAAACCTTGACAAATTATACACCTAAACCTTCCTCGTATACTATTGGATCTGTTGGTGCAGACCGCATTAGAACCCGTTCAGGTAGGTTTTGAGTTTATCGCGAACATACAGACAGACGCGGCGGATGACTTTGTTTTACGATATGTAGTGACAACAATACTGTAAGAATCATGTCACTATATATATATATATATATAACAATAATAACGTAATGCCTTAAATGTAATATTTGGTTTTTTATCTTACCACAAATTATTGTCCAAAGAGCTACGGTAATAAATCAATTAATTAATTTTTAATGACAAAGCGATTTCATTAGACTTTTGTAAGCCTTTCTGTATTCACTCGACATCACGACATATATGATAGGATTTAGGCAAGTGGTCGAATGTATTAATAAATAGCTAATAAATACCATTATTGGATAAGATGAAAATTCTAAAGATAAACTCTTAATCACCATAACAGGCAGATGGCAAACAGAAAAAGCTTATCATTATTACAATTATCATCGTCCGCAGCTTTTTATCTTTCCTCGTTGGAAACCACTGCTTCATATTAATTTGTTTTAATTTTAATTCTAAGTGTTTACGAATTTTCTTCGACATACTTCTTGACTTTATTCTCATCGGATTCGGTTCAATTCCATTGATATTTTCTTGCCCATTTGGTTCATCATTAGGTAACGCTTGCTGTGTTTCAGTCGATTCTGTTTCATTTTTTAATTGTAATGAGACGATGCTGGATTCATCACGGTTATCGAAAACAATCCTGCTTTTTGATTTAGGTCCTGATTTCCTTACTACTCGTTAACTACGTAGAATATATGGATGTAACATAGAATCATTATTGTACATGGTACAAAGAAAAAAGACATCATTAATAATTCTTTTGGTGTCCGATTGTATTTATCCGGAATTATAGCACAAAATCCAATGTACGGATCTAAGCTAAAACGACCCCAGACTTCAAACAAAGTTGGCATTAATAGCGCAAAGGACAATGTCCAAATGGCCGTGATCACAATAACCAAATTTCTTTTATTGAAACACCTGTAAAAGTAAAGTTATGTAATCAGTTGCATATTGTTTTCTTATATCAATTAAAGAGTAAGAGCTATAACAATAACACCAGGCTTCACTTTTGGATTAAAGGCCTCTACGTATAAGAAATGGGTAAATCTATGATTATTGCGTGGACCACTGAAGCGACTGAAGTTTGACCGACATGACACCGATCAGAAAGAGCACTCCTATGAGCTTAACATAATAAATTCTTCAGTAAAAAGTAATTATAACCAAGACTAACTTTTGTACTATAACATATACATACAAAGAATTCACTTACCTGTGATACATATGTGGATGAACAATCAGAATATATCTATTGATTGTTATGGCGACTATACTAAATAATTTCGCTGCACTTAGACAGTGCAATAGTAGTGGATATATACGACATAAAGTTTTGCCAAGAATCCAAGATTTATATATCAATACACAAGCTATTACAGGTAATACTGTACTACAGACAACGAGATCTGCTATCGATAGGTTAATAATAAATATTGCTGCAGCGTTTCGAACCTACAAAGAAATGTAATTATTTTTACAAAAAATTATAAATTATCACAATGCCAACATTTACGATGCCCGTCAAAAACCATTCTTCCATTATCAGTGTATGTTAAATACACTTTAAATTACTAATTAATGCATTATAACATTTCTTAAGTAAATAATTCGTCTTTAAATTACAAAACTCTAGAAAATTCGAATGTGAAATGTTTACAAATTGCACTAAAACCTAAGATTCGTTTTGACCACTTGAATCAAACAGAGTCGATTGTTTGAACAATGTGCTTTAAATGAATTGATGATGCTTTCAATTATAATAGTTTGTAAATGATATTTCCTTACCCTTTTGTATTGCGTTAAAGCACAGATGGTGATCAGGTTCCCGGGGATGCCGATGACTATGAAAAGGATATGGCAAATAGATGTAAAGTACAGTAATGGCTCGGGATAATTTATAAAAAGTTCCACGTTAGATAATTCTTCGTTAGAGCCATACTTGTCCAAGCCCACCACGGAACCGTTTTTAATCCCATCGGATATAATAGTTCTTGAGATATTCGAAGACATTTTGTTTAAAAATACGTACACGTCTCCCGTCCTGGTAATGTAGGTTATTTATTATAAAGTATGAAGTTAAATTAGTAATGTATTCATGATACCGTTTTCCGTGTTGTGTCATTAATTCAGCGCGGCGACACACAATGGATAGAAAATCAAGTTTCATGGATTTATAATTTGAAAAGAATTAAATTCAGACTATGTTTGATTAATATGTCAGTATATTGATGCTATTCTTTTCTGTGTATTTCTTCAATAATATCTGGAGTTTTGTCACATTCCGTTTCGTTGGTTACAAACTCTGTAGTAAATTATTTATGATTAAAAGAAACGTAATATAAATGTCATGTCAAACTACTTTAAGGAAAAATAGTAGTAAGTATGATGTTAAACATTGAAATATACACTTGTAAATGTCGTTTCTTTATCTGCACGTGGGTTTTTTTGTTAAATTGTGTTTTTCGTTTATAAACTATAGACTTGTTTTAGTATAATTAATAAAAAAAATAGAAAGGATACGTTTTTATAGACCCTATATAAATGTATAATTATAAATTATAAGTATTCTCGTGATACTTCACACTCCTTATGTCTACAATTTACAATAATTATGCAATACCAACTACAGATAACAATATCTATATATTAACATGTGAAGAAAAATGTTTGTGTCCATTAGTATGATCGAATTTCGACCAGTGGATGATCAAGAGAAAAATTAATTAAGTTTCAAACATATAGTAATTAGAGATTTATAATAATTCACGAGAAGATGGGGTCATTATATTTTTGTCGAAACAAAAAAAAAATAGTTCTGTTTAATATCGACCAAAAGTAACAACAATCATCTTTAATTATAAATAATATAAAAACAGAATTTGATATTTTTTACTTTGTTTCGTAGTTTGTAGAACTCATTTACCGACCCATTGTGCGACTTCGGGATAAACTATTATTTTAGCGGTTTTTGTTAGTATAATAGATAATTCGTCATGCACATAATTAGCATATAACTATTTGATATATTATTGACATTCTGTGTCTTTTAAAGAAAGTTTACGAGAACTAATGAACAGTTTATTACTCTTTCATACATAAGCTACTAATGAAACTTCACAGTAATGTAGCGTACATTTCATAATATATAGAGTCATAATTTATACAGATATTTTTATAAATTTACTGAAATAATACGGTAAGTGTAAGTATATTTAATTGTTTCTTTTCAAACTCTATTGGCATGACGGGCCTTCACAGCTTCATCAGACTGCCAAGGTAAGCGCTTAAAAGCACTCAGCCGCTTGGCAACAAGTTCAAGGGTGCCAAATTGGCCGAACCTAGGCTTAGACTGTTGCCTTGGATGCAACATCGCGATTCTATCTAAGATAACTAGCTAAACTATTCATACATATAAGAATTGTTGAGACACATGTATGTACCTAGCACCTCATTAACTCAAACATGTATTTTGTATCTGATAACTCATATAAGCTAGACTAACCAAGTTCGAAAATTAAGGGGAAAAAAATAAAACTCTCCTTCCATCTGTGAGTGTGTGCGCGTATATGGAACTAGTAAGTAAAAATGTTCAGTGTCACTGTACCGTGATAGTAACTCGCTCGAGGGCTCCACTCCGGGAGTTCGAACCTAGGCTTGAGCCGCTGCCGAGGGAGGTCGCGATGAGTTTGCGGGAGCGAAATTCATTGGTAGACCACTGCGGCGTAGTTTGTGACTACGCTGGTGTGGGCGTGCATTTCAAAAGCCGGAGGGGTGTGTTCCGGCAGCTGCACTTGACAACGAGCCTTACTCTAGGTTTGACGTGTTTATCGCATTGTCATTTAACTTCATGTGAGATTGTGGTTAAACGTCAAAAACCTATACAGTCTAATTACAAAAACAAAAAAGAATACGCGTTTAAATTTTGAAACCTTGTTAAACACAAGTTTAAAATATTCTATTACATAAGTGTGTCTAAGCGGTATTTAGCTATACGTCTGGTTTAAGTTTTTTATGCATGTAATTCTGAATAGTATTCATTCAATTCAATTTCAGAATGAAAACGTTCCATTGCATACAGATATTGTACATATTATTTGAATTTATGAATAATAATTTTATTCAGATCTTTATTAAGAAAATTTTATTTTATGTAAATTAAATATTATTATTGTGACATATTGATTAAAAGAAAATTATGTAATTGTACAAATAAGCATTATATAACTTTAATATAATGTATTATGTATGACGACAAAGTGCGTAAAGTGGAATAACATTATATTCAGACATTAAACGCGTTGTTAAATGTCAATAGTGTCATATAGTAATAGTTGTGATTTAGTTCTGAATCTATAAAATTGTTTAATTTATCTACATCTAAATAAATCGAAATCCATAATTTACTACGAAACGTCTTTTTCTGGCAAATAGAAATACAAGTACAAGTATTACACAATGTTTAAATTGAACAAGTATATCTGAACAAGTCGAAGACAGTCTTTCGTGATCAAACTTTTTTAAACTAGTATTGGACACGTATTTAACTTTTTTCTAATAAGAGGGATAAAGTTTAAAAACGTTTCACGAAGATATTACATCATTTATAAAGATACCAACACGGACGAAATTGCTTGCGGATGCTAGTATTTTAAAAATAAATAAATAAAAAATCGTTTTCTTTCCTTGTTTTTATTAACAGTTTATGCCATTGTGATATGTGGATTTAATGATGCAATACATAATATTGATATTTTAGTAATAAAATGTGTATTTTAAGGTAAACTGATATAAATTAATACTGTGTCCTCATTTTATATCTGTTCAAAATATCAATAGATCATCCAAACATATCACTAATTGAGTAATCAGAATTTTTCATTTCAACTTTTCCTTTAAATTTAGTATATTGAATTACATTGTGCATAATAACGCTACGAGAACAGCCGGTTTCCTCACGATGCTTGTTAATTAAATTTAAAATGATGAAGTTATATATACTTTAATAAAGTTCAACGTTTATAGCGCTTAACCAAGATACCCAATAAGTCAATGATAATATAATTCATGCAAATTCATAATTCCAGTATTTACAATCGAATTTGAATTTGCTATTGTAACCGATCGTATCGGAAGTGTCAACGAAATTACCTTTAATTAGTAATAAAAACGTATCTTATTGTATTCCTAAAATTGAATAGAAACTATTCGGCTTTATAATAATTCATTAACTTAATAAGGAATATTATTACGCACATTATTTTTATGGATTATGATTTAACGCTTCTTGTTCCTGATTAGACTCTTGTAAGCCATTCGATATTCTTTTGACATCAATACATATATAACCGGATTGATACAGGGTGTTAAATATATCAGAAGATAACCTAAGATGTTGGCCACAGGATATGTGTGTAATTGTTCGAAAAAAATCTTGGTCAGTGTGATTGGCAAATAGCAGATAACAAAGCACAGCATTATAGCTGTCACCATCATTTGTAGTCTTTTGTCTCTTCTAGTCGGTAAGCCTTTTTTAACCTGATGTTCGTCTAATATTGAGTCTGGTGCGACTTTGTTGACTATTTTCAGTATCAGACCCCAAGTCGATTTCAGCAAAACGTTTATCGTTTTCATTATCTGTACTCTCTGTTTCGGAAGATGTTGTAGGTATATCTGAAGGATTACTGGTGGTTACAATTTCTGTAGATGCATCCGATGACCTGAAATGCATACTTTGCATTTCAAATCGTCCTGCACCACCATTGTTAAGTTTCAATGAATTCTTTCTTACCACCCATACTATACAAGCGTAGCAGTATACCATTACTGCGCAAGTAAAAGAAACTGCAAAGAGAAGTATAAACTTTTTTGGAGTTCCGCCTTTTCGATCTTTTACCATGGTGCATGATCCCACACGAGGGTCTAACGTTATTCGTCCCCATATTTCGAAGAAAGGCATCAACAGTAATCCAATGGAGAAGGCCCATATCAATGTCAACATTATTGATATGTTCCTTGTTGTGTACAATCTGGCGAATGAGTAAATTAAGAGTAATTATTATGTAGCAAAGTAACATCAAGTATGCAAAACGTAAAATAAAAATAAAAAGTAATGTGTACCTATGTACACGCGGTAGAAGTTATACTTCTTTGGCGTTAGAAGATAAATATCTTTTCGAAAATTTTATCTTTCGCCTTATTCTACGTTTGTAGAAAAAACGACACTAACAATAGAAAAAAGGTATTTAATACATATATACTTTTTTGAATAAAATATTGACTATAGCTAACTTCAGGGTATCGGTTTTTCGTGACGGTGTGCGCGCGCATCATAAAAATTAACTCTCATAATTTTTCCCTAACGCGCCAAAAGAAGTATAACTTCAAAAAATGCTAATACTGTTACCAATACTATATTCTTTTCAGCATGTGTTTTAATACAAAATATGTAATATGTAACTAGTCGTAAAATAACATGAAATTGTCCTAAAACTCAAAAAAAAATTACGTCTGTTACCAATAGATTATTCCTTTCGACTAATGTGTCAATACAAAATACGTTGATTTGCAAAAATAATATAGCATATTAACATGAGATTCTTAAGAGGAAAATATTGCTCTGTTCCATAGTATATTACTTTAACATACAACTAGACTGTATCATCGGTTAGGATATGAATAATACCAATAAAATCCAAAGGGTATATTACTCAACAACAGGTTTTTGCAACAGTAAACCATTCGTAATATTTAAAATTATAAACAGTTAACTATACCCGTGGCTTTACACGCGCTTGTTATTTATTGTAATACATTTTTGAGTTATAGTAAAATCTTCAACAGCGTTTGGTGTGTAGATAATAAATAAACAGATGACGATTACGACGTGATGGTGGCTACAGAGCCATTGGGTTAACGTGTTCAGACATCGCATCGAACGATGTCGATTCTAGGAGCTTTTGGTGACGGAAGATATAGTGATTGATGAAGCCATGGCATCGTGGTAGGGCGTTTTCTAAGCCCGCCTGCCTGGCTAGCTATCACCCTCAAGTTGAAAATCTGTCGCCAAGAATCTATAAGAGTGTTCTGGCAGCTGCACTTGAGAGTTAGTCGCTCCCTTATTTTAACTTTTTACCATCATAAACTATTTAACATCAGGTGAGATTATGGTCAAATGTAAAAAATTATAAAGTGTAAAAATGAAAATGTATGAAGTAGCTATCCATAATGCGGCAAGAAATATTTCTTAGATTTACATACATTTAAACAAACATCGTTATTTTCGGAAATGTGTAACACCCCACATAAATAATATGGATTCAAACTTCCCACAAAATACTGTTATGTATACGGGTACAGTTGTATATACTTACGCTACGTATAATTTCGGATGGCATATCAAAATATATCTATTAAGAGTGATCGCCAATACTGTGAATAGAGATACCACAACAGGTATATATTGCACTAAAGGGAAGAAGTGGCAGTAGAGTTTCCCGTGGACCCAAGACCGTGTCCAAAATGACACGGACACGGTTGGAAGTACGAAGCAGTAGAATATAATATCCGTAATCGACAGATGTATAATGAATACAGCTGTAGCATTTTGAACCTGCAAAAGAGAGTATATAAAATGCTTTGGTTTCTTCCCATGTCTGAAAACTACGATCCTGGTATTATAAATGTGAATTATACATACACTTGTCGAGGGTAGAGAAAAGGAGGTAAGGTACATTTCACCCAGACAAACAGTACTGTACTCCGGCGTTAATTCAGATCTACATTAAGGTGAAAGACGCCGCGAGCATAAGCTAGTTTAAAATATGTGTCTCGTATGGAAAGCTAACCCTATTAACTATTAGTGAGGTTTTCTGATGAAAAACTGAATAAAGTTCATTTAATTTTCATAAAATACATAAAAGGAAATATATCTAATCGTCTGTTTTATTGAATAATTACCAAATGTAAATTATATTAAGTATAAAATATTTGATTTATAACATTATTAAGGTTAATTAAATGTTGTTCACCTTTTTACATTTTACTAGTGCTAGTATAGTGATGAGGTTCCCGGGGATACCGATGATCATAAACAGTATGCAGCAAACAGAGGCAAATCGTAGCAATGCTTCTGGGTAATCCGTGAATATCTTTACATCTGACAGGTCAGCGTCTGTTGCATACTCATCCAAGCCAGGCACATAGTTATCCGAATAATTCAAGTTTTCCGTTTCACTTGACATATTATTTAATTTAATTTTACACTTCTGTTCAAGATTTAAATGCTTGCTCTTAAAATATCACATACAAAGTAATGTGTTTACAAAACGCAAAGCTAGTTGCGTAATTTTAATTACGCATACACATATATATTTTCCTTAATGATATTAAAAAAAATACCTATGCTCGGTTAAACAACACCATGTTATTTAAATTGTTTTATATGTTAGTATTATATAATGTTGGAAAAGATTCATCACAACATTGTATTTTTTGGTATATATGTTAACATAATGTCTTGCACATTTTTTCACTGTAACTTTTTATCAAAAGCTTTAATATATTTTTGACGAGTCTGCCGTAAAAAAATAAATTTCTTATTATTTACTTATGATACATTAGCCATATACCAATTAAATATTATTTAACGAAAATTGATTTCAATAGACTTTTATAAGCTACTCGGTATTCACTCGACATCACTACGTATATGACCGGATTCAAGCACGTCGTAGAATACGCTAGTAAATAACTAATAAATACCATTACTGGATAAGACGAAAATCCTGTGCACAGTGTCTTTATGACCATAACAGGCAGGTAGCAAACACAAAAACATATCATTATTGCAATTATCATCGTCCCTAACTTTTTGTCTTTCCCCGTTGGAAACCACTGCTTCATATTGATCTCTTTTAATTTTGATCCTATGTGTTTGCGAATTTTCTTCGACATATTACTTGATTTCAATCTCATACGTTTTGGTTCAGTTTCATCGTTATTGCCTTCTAATTTTGGTTCATTGTTGGATAATACTAGCTCTGTTTTAGTGGATCCTATTTCATTTTCAAAATGTAATGAGACATCGCTAGAATCATCACGGTCATTGTTAATAATTCTATTTTTGTTTTTCCGTCCTGAGTTATTTACAACTATTGTAACTACCCAGAAAATATGGATGTAACATATAAATATTATTGTACATGTAACAAAGAAAAAGGTTATCATGAACAACTCTATTGGGGACTGATTGTTTTCATCCGGAATCATAGCGCAAAATCCAATGTATGGATTTAAGCTAAAACGACCCCAAACTTCGAACAAAGTCGGCATTAATAGTGCAAAGGAAAATATCCAGATGGCCATGATCATGATTATCATATTTCGCTTATTATAACACCTGTAAAAGTAAAGTTGTTTTAATGTTAATTTTATACATTCTTTATTTATATTAACTGGAGCATAATACATATAATAATTATGAATGTGTTATCTATTACAAAACTAAAAAGAAGATTATAATAATATAATATGTGCTATGCACAATTAGAGGTTTGTTGATCCAAATAATTTTAGACAAATGGAAACTTTTTAGAGAGAAAACCTGATATATGGATCCGCGTTTTGTAAAGGTTTTAATCATTCACTTGATGTAGCATCAATTTTAATGCTGTGATTAATATGTTGTGGGGAAGGTTCACTACCTGTTAAGGTGGACGGAGTTTAGGACACATCTGTATGGCTTTGAAGTATTAAATGTTAAAGGAATACTGTTGGAAATAAGCCATGCATAGATAAAAAAAATTGTTGTGTACGGGTAGTTCCTAGCTACAAGTAATAAATAGGTTAAGCTATAATAATTACGAACTAGAGATTATTTTCAATAACATGAGACACTGATGAAAGAGAACACTTGTAAACGCTTAATAGAGTATTTTTCCATATAAAATATTTTTCAAGGATCAGCATTGACCAGGATCGAGGTCTAACTATAATATACACATACATGAATTCACTTACCTGTGATATATATGTGGATGAACAATTATAATGTATCTGTTGATTGTTATGGCGATTATACTTAGTAATGAGACTCCACTTAAAGCTAACTTCAGTAGTGGATATATACGGCATAACGTTTTCCCAAAAATCCATGATTTAGTTATAAATACTGTTACTGTTATAGGCAATACTACAGAGCAGATGGCAAGGTCCGCTATTGATAGGTTAATAATGAAAATTGCTGTTGCATTTCGTATCTACAAAGACAAACATTAATATTACAATACAATGTTAAAGTGTTTGAAAGGTATTTTATAGAATTTACAAATTATGAATTACAAGGATTCATTGCTATTAAATACAGTAATTTTTAAATGCTGTTACTTACTTTTTTGTACTGGATTAAAGCATAGATGGTGATAAGATTTCCGGGGATGCCGATGATCGTGAACAGGATGCAGAAAACAGATCCAACGTACAGTAACAAATCAGGATAATTTCTGAAAAGGCACACCGAAGATAGTTCCGCGTCTGAGGCATATTTATTCAAGCCTACTACAGAACCGTTTTTAACCCCGTCAAGTAAAACACTTCTTGTGATGTTCCCAAGTAGTGGACATGTGATCATTATTGTTATTGTATTCACGTCCTCTTCACGAATGTATTTTATTACCGTAGAATTATATAAATTACACTAAAAATCTATTCACGAATTGTGATTCTATATTCCATAATGTGTCATAAACGTGGCTATTCATTCATGGTCCAAAAAACCGAGTGTAATGAGGAAAACATTTATTCAGTCATACGATTTTATTACGTACGTTGTACGATTAATCAACTGGTGTTGCTATCCCTTTTTATATAATATAAATGCGCTGCGATATCGAGTGTGATATATCAAGTTCGCTTTGTCCCTAGCATTATAGTTATTTTTATAGTAGCTCGATAACAGCACTGTGCCTAATGGTACTTCTTTTTACCCTTATCCCACCTACCAACGTGTTGGTAGTGTTGTGACGAATGAATTGGCTTAAGTTTTATGTCCGGCCGCGCGTGCCTGACATCAACCCTCCTTGTGATTATTTTGTAGTATCACTATATGTGGGAAAATATGTAAATGATGATTTCTCTTCATTTACTACAATGATGTGTGCCGAAGAGATGATTATGTTAGTTAATTCCTCCAGGCAGAAAGTTTTGCCCCGCAGTGCTATACATACAGGCTGATATTATCTAATATTTCTATAGAGAGTTATGATGATATTTCATGTAATATAAACGTGTCAGGCCGCCAAAGTTTTCACTTTTATGCTATCCAAATGTCGACATTAATTTCAAGAGAAACTCAATCATTATAGCTCCCCTGATGATTGGATTATCTCCCTAGGTTTAATCTTTGGTGGTAACCTATTAATATAATTACCAGGCACATATTTAAGCTTCAGAATTTTACTGTACCTGATGGCACATAGTCTCTAAAAACTGGGTTTTGAACCAAATCGGTAGAACTGCTATTTTTCGGGATAATGAGCATTTTTCGTATCGCACAAAATGTTTACGAAGTATCGAATGAAAACCTTTTGAAAGGTAATGGTTTTCTATTTGTTTTTGTTATGTTCTTAAGTACCTACTTACTTTTTCCAAAGTTGGGTGAGTGAGAAAAGTTGAAAAATTATAAAGAGTCAAAGCTTTTTGGTAAAGATTAACATCGTGACGATATGGTATCATGCTATGGAGCATGGTGTTAATGCTATTTCTAAGCCCGCCTGGCTAGCTGCTACCCACCCTGAAGTTGAAAATCTGTCGCCACGCATCTGTAGATGTGTTCCGGCAGCTGCGCTTCAGAGTATGGATAGGGTTAGTATGTTTACCAACTTGGGCTACATCATCATTTAACATCAATGAGATTGTGGTCAAACGCTAAAACCTATAATGTATAACAAATATAATATTTCAGCATGCCATTTTGATATTTCATTGTATAAAAAAATATATATACATACTTATTAATATAAATACATAAATAAAAATGATAGAGCTACGCTGAAACTATTACTGGTTTTAGAATGAATGGGTCGGCTCGGACGGGGGTAGTTCCACCCTCTCATAGAAAGCCGACGTGAAGTAACAGTGCTTGCACTGTTGCGTTTCGTTCGGTCAGTGAGAGCGCCGGAGGTCCACATATATTAAAAGGCCGGCAACGCACTTGCGACTTCCCTGGTGTTGCTAGTGTCTATGAACGGCGGTGATCACTTACCATGAGGTGACCCACCTGTTCGTTTGCCCCCTATAATGTATATAAAAAAAAGTGACAAATATCTACAGTTGTACACGCATCATGCAAAGACTACTGAGAGAGCGGTCCTCTCCGCCAAAGGAGGGCTGGCAGAAGGAGGGAGGCGCACCTTAACTCTATCCTTCCAACACCGTAGCCGAGTCTGGGGAGTTGGGCCGGGGGACCCATCTCCCCATTGCATTGGTTCAGTTGGCGAGGAGAGACAGCTAGGTTAGTGTACCCAGCTTGCCTTCCTATAAAGACGGGACCCAGCGGGCACCTTCCGCCGGGTTGACTGCTGGGGCGGCATGATTATAGCATTGCATGATCCCATGCCACCTCAACTAAAACCGACGGCCAGTACACCGTGGGGTTTTGGCGTGTGGACGAGGATTTCCACACGTAATAAAAAAAACAACTGCTGGTACACACCCACAGGTGCTTGGCGACAGATTTTTAATTTAAGGGCTCTACCATGTTATGGTTTCGTCACGATGGTTTTCTTCACCGTAAAGCTCCGACTCATTCCCATGGCTTCGAACTTACGTTATCGAGGAGGTGTCTAAACACACTAACCACGGAGAAGTCATCACTTTAAATATTTCAAGAGACGTGAGCTTTTAATATTATTCAGTTACACACATATAAATTCGTGATATGCTACATTCCTAAAATACATTTACGTATAAACGGCGATACTCGACTTTACAACGAAGTACTCACACGATATAAATAATATATCAAAATGAATTTTATTTATAAGGGAAGCTGTAACACATCTCCGCCTCGGGAACCCGCGTTTGAATTGAGAGTAAGCCCCCCGGATTTCCTTATCCGGTATTGGTGAAAATTTATAGAGTGTGAAAATTCTCTGTCTCTACCGGATCGGTGTGAAATGACAAACGTGACGAGACTGCAGAATCGTTGTACAATATTTAGAGTTAGAATAGATCTATTAACAGAGTACGATTTATCGGAACTTTAAATGATTATTATTGTCGAAAATCGTCTTCAATAATCTATAGATTAACCTAGATAGGATAATTTTGCAAATATTGAACTGTAATTATATGGTGGTATTGAAGCAGACGGATATCATTGAATAGAAATGAGTAGAATATGTTTTTGCAAATTCCTGATATTGGAATTTACAGGCAACATGATGCTCGTTTGTTGGATTGCATTGTATTTGTGAATGAAATAAAAAAAATATTATATTGCAGAATATACTGCCGTGATACTGAAGTAAGCTAAAAAATCAATCTTAATTTCCTTTTATCAAATTGAATATAATATTTTTTTATACATAAATGTTTTAATTTTATGCATTACATACATGTATAATCAATGAGATTAAGCTGGGTGCTGTACAAAACTAATGTAGTTAAATATATTTATACTGAATGAATGAATACATTATAACACTTTTTACTTTGTATACTGGGCAGCTTAATGCCATAAGGCGTTTACTTTCAGCTAACCGACGGGGTATTGTTATTAAAAATAAAAGTTATTGTAGGTAGTGCAAAGATAAAAGAAGCAAAAGAAAAATGAATAAACTGAAAATAATAAGATATTATATAACTTCAGAAATTATCAATTTTTTTATCAATAATTATCAAGTAGAAATGATCGTTGTGGTACTAATATAAGATTTAAAGCTTCTTTATCCTACAGATTGTTCGTAATTATTATATTCTAAGTTGTTACTTAACCACTGTATATTTTTGGTTAACATATTTTTATAGGTGAATGTACTTTTGTTTCTACTTAATATTCGATTATCCCAATAGCTTCTTCTATACAATTATTATGATTTGTAAGTATAATGTAACAAACATATACTAAATCTTGACCAAAAGCTATATTTATAATTTAAAAAATGATCATGTAAATTGGATAAGTCGTTTTCGAGTTTAAATGCATTGACGGTAGACAGACATTGCCTTTTATAACATGTAAAGAATTATGCTTTATTATATTTCTTCGTTCTAAATCTGTCAGTTGTTTACCCGTTGATACGATTTGTCGTATAATCTTTAAGGGTTCATTCAAGTTATCGTATGTTGTTTGCGCGTATGCACTTGTTGGTAGGCAAATATGAGCTTTTCTGTGTGCTTACTCGTTATGATCAGGGTTACCGTGAGTTTTTAGTGTGCTTGCTTTTAAGGTTGAAACCATGGTTGCAAGGTGAACAAAGCAAATACACTGTATAAGAAATAAATGAAGAGAAATGATAATACAAGCGAATATATGTACCACATATGAAAATAGACATTATATCCACATTTAAACTCTCGCAGTAAATTGCGGTTTTCTTTGATATCGAATTCAAATTCACCACGCATGAGCGCCATATTACAACACGAATGTATAATTCATCATTAACTATGAATAGAGATAATGGTATGTCTTTGCACAAATGTTACATATACCCGAATATTCTTTTTGTTATTGCGTTCCTGTTTAGAACTGTGATTACTATCAGCGCATCAACTAATCGTATTTTAGTTTAGGAACTAATTATAGAGGGAAATGAGTTTAAAAAATACCGAACTAATGATATCTCGTATTTGTTTTTTTTTCATCAATTTTAAAAATAAACACCGCTATAAATTACTGGAACTGGTAATCAATGATTGTAAAATGATACATAAAAATTATTTAATTTAGTGTTATGTGATCAAAATAAACAAGGGTTATATCAGTTATATCTTTTCAGACGTACGCACCTTACCGCGAATGTGATGAATTTATTAAACAAAAGCGATTGAAGCGATTGAATTATTGAAGCGTTGATGGCTCAGTTGGTAGTGCGTTCGGACACAGCGTCGAAGGACGTAGGTTCGAATCTTAGTAACTGAGTCGGAGCTTTCGGTGAAGGAAAACATCGTGATTTAAAATCTGTCGCCAAGCACGTATTGGTATGTTCCGGCAGCTGCACTCGAGAGCCAGTCTCCCCTATCTAGGTTTAGCGTGACTACCATCTTAGACCACATCATCATTTAACATCAGATGAGATTGTGGTCAATTGCTAACCTATAAAATATAAAAAAAAAACAAGAGAAAAAAATGCAAAAGGGAATAAGGATTTTAAGAAATAAAAGCTTATCCGTTATGTGTGTACGGCTCAAGAAAAAAAGGTGAACATATACGCTCTATTAAAATTAATAAATAGTTTTGTTTACATTGCAACTACAGTTCTTTTGACCGCGGCTTTGCTTTGCCTTGCTTAAAGTAGATTTGACCTATCCGTCAGAATTAATTCTTTTTTCTGGATAACTCACTATTCTATGACTTGTTGTGTTCCCTTAACAACGTGTATGCAAATTTTCATAGTAATCGGTTTAGTGATTAAAGTTTGAAAGCGTACCAATAAACAAACTCACATTCGTATTTATGTTAGTTACTTATGCTCTTATATTTATATTATGCCTGATTTTAATCTCGTTGGCGCAAATAGCAATACAAAATAATATATAAAAAAAAATTGAATAAACAACAGTCTGTCAAACTAAAACTTTGCGGTCAACACAAATAGTATAATGTCCACATAACGAGTGGGCATTATTGAAGGTTATAAAAGGGTCTAAGGTCGTGCCTTTTCTAACTCGACCCATGGGGACATTATTTATACCCGCAGAACATACTACTGTACCCCAAGATGTTCCGCTTAAAATATGGACTCCGCCCTGGCCCAAGGAAGAGTAATGAGTGACCCAAATGTGTGCTTTTGACATACGTAATATAGTGCCTCTTGATCTTTTCGTATATATCGTCGGTTAACGAGGTAATTACTGAATTAATACAATATATTATATATAGTATTACCATTATTTACAAGAAAAAAATGTAACAAAAAAAGTATAATGCCATAGGATAAACGAAAGTATTAGGAAGATTAAAAAAAACTTCAAAAACTTGTTACAAAGTAATGTTATAAAAGATTTTTTTTAATAAGAATGTGAATATTGTTTTATAAACTGAGCACTCGTTAATAAACGCTGGTGAACAGAATAAATTTTTTACATCGGAGTCATACAAAAGTGGTTTACATACGAGTGCTGCCAAATGGGATTCCGAGAGGACCGCATACTGCGGCTTACTACAGCCCGACACGACTTCGTTACAAACCGCATAATATTTAAAATTTCGTGAATAACCCAGTACAGGGAAAACGGTGCCATTTTGTATTTAATTGTGAGATGCATCAGGGGAATTATAGACTAATTTCTATGGAAATGTATTTGCCACTTTGTCATACTGAATTTTCTAGACTGATATTATGACGCTGTTAGGTTTAATGAGATCGAATGGTTAATTGTTGTTAAGAGAAATTAGTATTTCCGATAAGTATTTAATTTTTACTAATATTATAAATACGAATGTGAATTTGTTTTTCTTTTTATGTAATTTTTGGTAACCAATCTACTAGTAGATTATTACTGCCATTGTCGATTAGGTAATGTTATTACAAGTTTTTTGCGATCATTTCAATGAACTAACAAGATGGTGGCTTCTTGTTAGAACTTTCTAGAGAGTTTTTGTGGCAAGTCAGAATCCATGTTCCGTGGCATCATTTCCCATTCACGTCACTTGTGCATAATAACCAAACTATATTACGGTAAAACACCAGCCAACAATATTACAAAATATAGAGAAACATAACACAAGATTATGAATAAAAAATATAAACTCCACTGTATGAAATTGACATGACAAAAACTCCAATTTGTTTGTTTATTACTCTTTCAAACCTTAAATAATCAACTGGTTATCATGACATTTTGCTTACACGTTGTCAAGGGTATAGAGAAGGGCTTAGCATGCATTTCATCTAGAAAAACTTGCTATTCTCGAACACTATATCAAATCTATATTAACACAAACGCCGCCATTGGTAAACGCTAGTTCTTGATATTTTTGAATATATTTGACACCATGTTAGTTTAGAACGTTTTTCGCCTTATGCATTGATACTTAAGACATAAAATTTGGACAGATAAATTTAGACAGATATGTTATTCAATGTCCTAAATTAGTATAGTATATAATGTATTTATTTGGAGTAATTAAATAAAATTATTAATAAGAGGCTTATATGCCCCGTTGTGGGCGGATGTAAACCAATAATGAGAAATTGATGAAGATAAGCCCAAAGTCAAGCATGCATTATCGTCACTTCAAGGTAAAAACTTATCGAATATATTTTAATGTAAAATTTGGTATTTCACTATTTCGTTAACAGAGTTCTATTATCGTGTTCCCGATAGTGACGTAATTCATTAACAGTAATCACAGTACGAATCGAGTTGGAAATAGTAATTTGGTTGGCGAATCAGCTCTAACCTGCTATTTTCGATTATTCCTCTCCCAACGTGTGATATAAACAGCTAATAATGATTAACTGTTAAGTGACATTATGCAAAGCATTATTATCTCACGCAACTTTAAAAGAGTTGTCCATTTCACTGTTAGATTAAACCATCGCTGAGTAAATTATTCGTTTCAATTTACGATTTGCTAAACTAATGCAATGTCGCGTGTAGGGAAAGTATCTCGTAGCAGCGTATATGCAATCGACAAACTGTCTGCCGGAGTTAGCGGTGAGATTCGATTTGAAAGCAATTAAGTCTCAGCACTAGACAGATTTTTGGGTCGATTAGCCATCTTAAACTTGGAACAAGGTTAACTTTCATTATTGAGATCAAGAAGTTTAATTTTTTGACTCTATGTAATACTAGTTATGCCCGCGGCTTTGCAATCGTTTGTTATTACTCGTTATTATTATTATTCATCATAATTGATATTGTTGCAATAAATCATTGAATTATCGCGAATTATCCGTTTTGTTTAGATATTCGTTATGTCCGAATACAACATTTAAATTTGTGGGACAATCACTTGTACAATAGAAAACTTGATTTAATGGAGCGCTACCTAGTGGCAAATTTTAGTAAACTAGTGATGACCTCGATTTCATCTGCATTGTTTATTATCTTGACAATATATTTTAAGTACAGAGGAATATAAGTATCACACTGCTTGCCCCACTTCTTTTTTTTTGAAGTAACTACACTATTGACTTGATGGGCCTTAACTGGTTCACCGGACCACTAAGGCGAGTGCTTAAAGCACTCAGCCGATTGGCAACAAGCTTAAGGGTGCCGAAGCGGTCGAACCTCGGCTTGCGCTGTTGGCTTGGATGCAACACCGCGAATCTATTTAAGATAAAATAGCTAAGTTATACATACCTGTATACGTTAGTAAGTCATACATTTAAGCTTGCGTGACTCACTAACGTTTACGTGTATTTTGAATCAGACTATTGGCTAAACTAATTAATTAAGTTTGTAAAATAAGGGAAAAAGAAAACCCACTGTATGTATACCTATTGTATGCACGTGTTGGGGTGATCTGTGTATGTAAAGCTAGCCGGCGTTGAATCACTATTTCACAATAGCAATATACCAGCAGATACCAGCAGGAGCTCTGGGTGGGACTATCTGCCTTGACAGTCGGGGATGCTCTGTGTGCAGTACGCGGGGATATTCGCAGTAATCCACTAGGGGGCTCGGACAAGGCTCCTTACTGGAATGATATCCGAGGTACTTAATACATCTGGGACGCAGGTGACAGTTACGTATGGAGTGTCCATACACCAGACAGTTGTGACATTGTGAGAGGTCTCACTTCTCCACGGCAAGAAAACATATTGCTGAAAGGGCAGTTATAAAAATCGTATTTTGTTACATTTTATTCACTTTATATTAAACAAAGATATCCCATTTTTTTTAAATAAGGACCAAACGTCTAAGAAGAAGTAACTAAAAAAAATCTACCGAAATCTATCCCTTAGTTTCTGAGTGATTCACGCAGAACGATATACCTCTACCTTTTTATTTATATTTATTATATACAAAAGACAACAAAACGGTACCAGTTAAACTATATCGGAGTTTCTATACCGACATTCTTTTGCATATATATATAAATTAAAATAGTACATAAAAATATATGAATAATTTTACACATACATAAATAATTCATTTGGTAGAAATGTATTCGAATAAGAGCGGACGCAAACGAATACAAAATAAAATTATCTCTCGTTGGTGAAATTTGAAAAATTCAAACATTAAAGCTTATTATTCTAACATATTTAACGAGTGCGAGCCTCTCTCGCGGCGAACACAGACAGGCGCCACCGAGCCGTCCAGTTTTGTGTATATCCGGACGTTTCACATATTTGCATATCACATTTGGATAAAGCGACACATGGTCCATTTGTTTTTGTTTCCATTTGTAATGCTGTAATGTGATGCTTTATGAAAATACTGGGTTTTCGATAAGTGTAGTATATTTTAACCTAATTCATATTTTACGAAATAATCCTGTATCTCTTTTTCAGAAAATATAATACCTATGGAATTAGTTAATATCTATCAGACATTTGACCTCCTGTCTTAATTGAACAAAACACACATACAAACACTATTTGATTGTCTATATTGATGTTGGTAAGAATAACCTGATTTGTTAATGTTCCCTTAACATTAATCATTAATTATTTGTTTTCATTTACTGTATATTTCTTTCACTTAAATTAACATTTTTAATACTAGTTAACTCGTAAAACACCAAAGTTTTTTTAGATACTTTAATTTCATTTATATGTGTTAATTATAATTTCCTTAATAGAGCTTCTGTTATAACAATTAAAGCTTCTTAAAGTTCATTTTTATACTGCGAGTTCGCACTCATTAAACGCATAATCTCTATTGTATTAAATCAAATTATGATGTATTGGGTGACCATTAAATCTTCAAACATTTTAAATATATTTCATCACATTATTTAGATAGTTTCGTTATATAATTTTTTCTATGCATACTGAATTACACTTTAGGAACGATAACTGTTCAAACTAAATACAAAATTAGATGTCTTTTAAAGCACATCTATTTACTAATTTAGCTTATTCTTCCTAATTATTACTACGGATATAAAAATTGTATAGAATTCATAATTATAAAAGATTAAAATGTCATTGAGATATTTGCCAGTGTCTTATTTTAGGTGAAAGTAAATGTAGATGTGGTCAGTTTTTTTTATTATTAAGGCCACTAGGGTACAAGTCCTTTAAGCGTAACTACCTACTATTGTTGTAATATTCATATATAGCATTAACGAGATGTTATGTTTCATTGTTACAATTTTCCGTGCGTTTTCGTGGCAACTCAAATATCACATTTTTAATTATTGTTTAATAACTACTTGTACAAAATAACAAAAAAATACCACCAGATAGATTACGACCCTACCAAAGGCTTCATGTAAACCTCTTTTTTACTTAGGGATACCATATATGCATTTGTAATATTTAAGTCGAAATAAAAACATTCATTATTATGTTAAAATTAAGATTTATAATCATTGCAATCTTATAAGCAATTTATATAAAAATTTAAATATAATATTTATTGCAATTAAAATATGTAAAATCTCGAATAGCCACTGCGTTACTTTGGCCTTATCGCAAATGGAAGACTAGATTGTCTGGAAAAGCAACAGACAACAGGAAAACTTGAAGAAAAACAGTTGAGACAGTGATGTCTAAACGTTGGTCGGACTAATACGCTGAACATATGAAACTGCTCGTCAACCCAGTCTTCATCAAGTTGAAGATCGAGATCGATGGTAGCAACTCATTCAGAGGATTCTATTTAGTCATGGTCCACAGTAATGATGTTGACGACCAGATGAAATAGTGAGAAATGTGTTAAGACAGTATGAAAACATTATAATTTTTTTTGTAATACATTTTAATATATTTAAATGCTATAATTTCAATAGTTCGTATGAGCTGTTATAGAGATTTTACATAAAATTTACTTCCTACATTTTGAATTATTATTCTTGCGATATCAGCGATCCTAATACTATGCGTTTTTCATTAAATTTTCACCTTAATGACATCATAAATCATCACCACCGGAGTTATCTTTCCCATTATTAGAATTATCCTCCTTTTTATAACGTTCATTTTCTAACCATTTTGGAATGTATGCATATCAATAGTGATACTAAAATTACAAAGAATATACTTTCAAATGCAATAAATATTTTAAAAATTAATTACGATTGATTTAAGGATGAATACTACATTTAGATATTTAATTCTTCTTAGAAAACATATATTACAATACAAAATTTCAAAACATTCAAATATGTCAGAAGTTTATTGAATGAGATTGCAGAATTGCAGTGTTGCTTTACAATGGTCTAGTAGACTGCCGTGTCGGCGCTCTGTGCAAGCTACGATAGAACTGACTATCCAATCTATTCAGGACACCAATTGACCGTAAGATTAAAACTGTTAAACGATACTTCTATACCTATTTTTTAATTCTTCGAAACATATATATCGTAACACAGTATATTAATATTTCTTTAACAAATGTTGTAAGCACATGGTATAAATCTAAGTTTAGGAGCGTTTCTCCCCATGCGATTCATATCCTATCTGGCTGTTGGTCACCCCACACAGATAAAATTTTACTTGTTTCTTATCTCTGTGTGATTTCCGAAAACGGTTACAATTTATGTCATCTGAATAGAGATAAATCGAATTACTGTTACGATAGTATCAGAAGTTCATGGAAACGCATGAAATTAGACTGTCCTATGAAAGGGCGTTTTTGTAATTATGTACCGTAGTGAGTTACGTGCTTTTCGTAGTGTGCATAGAGGTGTGTTTTTTTTCGATGGATAGTTTATCGCTTCGATCCCCTTAGAACTCCATAACGAAGTTTGGTGGTGTTTGATCGGGATATCAATCACCAGGTCGGTATCGTCACTCGACGACTCCTTTCCTCGAGGATCCTGTCTAGACTAGGCGAGGAAGGATTGTTTTTAAGATGCCGATTTAACTTCGCGTAGTCAACGACTGTATCGGATAGACGACTGGGTTCAAACGGTTCCAGCAGATGTAATACGGATCAGTGCCGTTATCGGAGTTTAATTCATGTACAAATTAAATGAATTTTAACCGAAATGAGACAGAGAATTTGAGTGACGTTTGTCGGTAATTTTTTTCTAAGAACAATTAGGTGTCAGGGCAATCCAATAAAATAAGAACGCCTAAAGAAAATCTATAACCATTTAAGTAAAATTTCATTTTGTAATAAAATATCTTAAAAAATTTCAATAAAACTTCACAATGAAATCAAAAATTTCAAAAAACTCTCACAATGAAAGAACGGGACGTTTATTTCTACTTCACTATAAGACTATCTATGTGTCAAGGCTCTTTTTCTCAAAAACAGCTCATAATCAACCTTATTACAAATTATTTAATTAAAAAAAAAAACTTTTAAAATATTAATTCCATAGTCTCATTGTCTGACCAATTATCAAAATATATGCAGTACTTCTTGGGAACCAACATACTTGAAACTTGGTACGAAGAGAATGCTGTTGGTTCAAGTTATGGAATAACATATTTTAAATTTGTACACGAAAAAAATCGGTGTTCATTTCATAAATAAATAGATTTTAGTAATAAAACATTCCATTTTATTCAAAGTAAATGATGGGCTACATTTCGCCATTGTTCGGCCAATATTTTACTACAGTCTATAAGAAAAATCGGCGACACGATACGAAGTCGAGCTCTTCGGCGTGTCGCATTTATCAAAGCGGGGTTATTGCCGGCTTCCATGTGGTGAGCTGGACGCCGTACCAACTTCGTTGATTCCGGTGCACAGCGTAAATAATGGTACAGAAGGTTCACTCTATTTTTCAATCTTATCAAGTTATAATTATCCTTATATATAGTCCGGTTATGTGCACTGCTGGATGAATCCTCCGAGTACGGCATTCGGTTTTGTGTATTCAGTCTTGCGTCAGCTGCGTCTAGCTGAAGGTGTTCCAGAAAATGACTTATATATTCTAATATTTTCTATAAATCTTCTAGAGCTTTAATCAATCGCTGTAGAGTAATTAAGAACAATAGCGTTTATGCTTTCATGTAATACAATATAACAAGGACGCAACAACTTCATGATTTTCTATAAACTTATTTACCTCGAAATGTATATTAAGAAAAAGGAAGAATCTTGTGTGAAGCGTGATCTTTTGTAAAATATTTCAGTAATTAAACGTTAGTAGAATGCAACATTTTACATACATAAACTTCCTACATATCTGAAAATTCTAATATATATCCAGTAGATTTAATAAATGAATACGTTGTTGAAATAGCTTGCATATTTATTGAAATACATGTACATTGAAAAATAGTTAACAGCGTTAAATTATAAGCTTTATGAATTATAATTCATAATCTCACCCGTATGTCTGTCCTCTTTAATAGTTTTATTCTGTGTCTCGAAATGGAAAATGAGCCAGACAACTTTAAAAGCTCCTGAAAAGAAAGCGCAGGAGTCTTTTGTGTCGACTATATTCACATTTATGAGCGTCACTTTAAAATCCACTGCGAGTTTTCACGACATAAATCGGAAAGATTTGAAGATGATGCTATTGCGATTGAGATGCGATGCGAATAAAGATTGAAATTGACTACGAGATATTAAAATTAATCTTTACATAATGCAAAAAAATAATATATAAATATATTCATGCCTATCTCATCTTACTAAGATGTATTCTTTTAAAATAGTTAATAAATAACCTATACTAAAATCAGAATACGAATATATGTAATGAATTTATTGAAACAATTATATATTTAATTTTTTGAATTATATTTACGTAGGAAAATATGACAAGGAAGGAAACAACATATTATATGGTTTTCTATTCAACTGCAAGCAAAGAAGAAAATTATACCTGGTGTTGAATGTGAAATCCAAAAATTCTTATAGGTTTGTAATAATCAAATTATATTTTGCCCAAAAATAACTGAGGGGTGAGCATTAATCATGGTATTTTACTTTTTTTTTATCTATTATTTTGTAAATTGTATTGTTATAAAGAAAACTATTTACCTAGAAGATGTACAACATATTTAATTATTTTAATTTCGAATTGCCATTACTATCAAAGATGCGAATCTCGCATGATTTATGATTGTATATCAAATGTGATTTAATTCAAAATCGTTGGTTAAATAAAGAAACAAAAAGGTGAATTTGTACAGTTTGGTCCGAAGAGTTTGGCAGGTACACTAATAAATCTATATTAAATCATCGCAAGCTTGCTTTTATCCCACCTAAGTCGGGTCGATACAAAATGGTTTCCTCTTCCACTCTCCTCTATCAGTACAGTATTCACAAGTATCAATACAATACAGTTCAGTATTTCCACCCCACAGATTCCCAATACAGTATACCCACTTTTGTACACAATTCGTCATACAATTCATACTTCTATGTTTATTAGTTATAAGAAAGTCTACCATGTTAACTTGTTATTCTTCAAGTTCTTTGTCACTGGTGTTATTTTCATATTGCCTATGATATATATTTGTAAACACATTCGAGTCGTACATTCATCTTAACATTCGCATCTTTGTCATGATGAAATAAAGTTGTAATTTTATTAACTATTATTACTACATATTATTATATATTGTCTCCAAAATAATTACCGACATTATAAGGTTTTCCTACAAATAATAAACATGTAAAATATCGATATCTCATAATTAAAAAAAGAGTCAACACATCCCTAATTGTAAGTTCAAGGGAAACGTGGCGTCACGTTTTAATGTTTCTAAAACAACCCTCCAAGTGGAGATGGTACAGGCTTATCTTTATTAATATTTGGGTATCCTAATAATGTCTTAGAGTAAAAAAAAATTGCGTATTTTTAACTCTATTATTTTGCTCTATTGTTCTTTAAAAAAAGTATACTATTATTTGCAAATGTATCGCATCGCAGCATTTCTTAGTGATTTGTTCTGTAATAAAATCACTCGTTAATTATTATGTAATATTTTTCCTATATGATAATAGTAGTGAATGTTTATAATTGGAAAAAAAAGTTATATAGGAGTTAAGGAGTTTAGTTGATAATGGCGATATTAAAAATTAAAAAAAAAACGTGTACCTTTAATACGCGGTAGCAGTTAAATATTCAAATTATGATAAAATATTTAAATAGGACACGAACGATGAGGCATTCTATATCATTCTTCCGCACGTTAAATCCTATATATGGTCAGCATTAATGGGTCGGCTCGCCCGGGGTAGTACCAGCCTCTCACAGAAAACCGACGTGAAGTAACAGTGCTTGCACTGTTGCGTTTCGTTCGGTCAGTGAGAGCGCCGGAGGCCCACATATTTAAAAGGCCGGCAACGCACTTGCGACTCCCCTGGTGTTGCTAGTGTCTATGGACGGCGGTGATCACTTACCATCAGGTGACCCACCTGTTCATTTGCCACCTATAATATAAAAAAAAAATGTTTTTCTTTTTTCAATGTCGCTTTTTCGTTTCATTGGTTCAATAAAGTTTTTACTTAAAGAAAAGAATAAAAGGAAGTTCACGATTAACCCTGATGAAACAAATAGCTTCTAGACAAAAGTCGTTCTTATGAATCAATAAAAGCATTAAACGACAACGCGACCCCTGGATAGTAGTACTGAATAATTTGCCAAAATTGCATGACCTGTTTGATTATAGTTCTTGTTATTTGAACAGTAATGAGTATTAGGAATAGCTATTGTCTTTATTGTAGGCACCGTCGAAAATTATTTTCGATTTTTGGAATATGCAGTATATGATGTTCATATAGGGTTATCAAGCCCATGTAGTTTTATAATTAAAGAAAAGGTTGTTAATTTTGCGAGATGTTGAATTAATTCGTCCTTCAATCTATGTACTGTATATAGTTAATGAAGTGGTACGATAGATGATCTTTAATAAATTCAGTCTTTTATCGTCCCTTGAAAATTAAAATGCATAAGGTTTAACAACGACTTTAATACTGAGAAAGTAGTTCGTTCCAACATATTTCAAAGAATCTTTATCCATTGTGAGCAGTGAGTTGTGTGCGATGTCTGCGGGCAACGGTTAATGGACGCCGAGTGGCGGCGGATGCTGTGAATTGTTTCTGTGGAGTTCATCCCTGTCTTAATGGGATGCCTCGGTTCTTGCACGTTTAGTTATGTTGAATTTTTCATAATAATATATACTATACGAACAATAATTAAACACTTCTGGAACTTGATTTTTTTCATATAAATGTTTGATAAACACTCCTTTAACGCTGTGAGGCACAAGTTTATATAGATTGTTTAGATAAGTTATTAATATGATTACGTATTTTTTGCTTGAAATACTGTACGATTACTATTTTTATAAGAGTATGTACAAAATTAAGTGATTTTGTAATTTATATTGATTGATCTATTGATAAGAAACTCTTGGAAATTAAAAAATCACCGAAAACATAAATATTTTTATGCATTAATTATTCAACATTGAAAATTGAGCACCTGCAAACAGCCGTCGCCTAAGATATGAAAATTCTTGAATATACTAAAATAAACATTTCAGCTTGTAACGGATCTATACTGGCCCCTTATAGAAAAAAAAAAAAAAAATATACGAACAACTCCATCTAGTTAGAATTATAAAGAGTTTTCCATACTTGGTCAATATTGGTGTATCGAAATTTTGACAAACAAAATAATAGTACAATAACGTAACTAGCGCCAACTTTGGAAACTTTTATAATACAGGTTAAATAAAAGGAATAAAAGGAAAATACATATTATAATATATTCGTAAAATTATGTAATATATTTTAACAGTTATTGTGAATTAGATTAAAGTAAAGATTGAATAAAATCTTTATGTAAATATAGAACATTTGTAAAATCATAGACAAAGTGAAGAATTTCTATTGGTTGTATTTTGTTTATAATAAATGACCAATGGGGAATCAAATCAGGGATCATTGTTTACGTTTAAGATTATGAAAAGTAGGTCAACGATTATTTAACAAAGGGCTTTATAGAAGTTTTTTTAATTTTCGATACTTGAAACAAAGAATGGACTGTTGTTTAAGATTATGAAAAAAAAAGTAGGTCAACAATCATATAACAAGGGGGAACTATAGAAATTTGTTTACATTTAATACTTGAAACAAAGGATGGATTGTGGGAGTAAGAGGAATAAGTGGTAAATTAAGAACGGAAAAAAACCCGAAAAATATTAGTAAATTCGAGGAATGAAAGGACTGATTGTTTGACGAGATTTGGGAGAGGGGCACATGGATAAAAGGGGTTTCAACTAGGGAATCGGGGCAGTTTACAGTTGATAGAAACGGGAAGTGCTTTAGCGGTCGTAATGACTGTCTAGAGGCAGTTTAGAGTTTTTAGAATCAGTGCTTTAGAGGTCGTAATGGCAGTTTACAGTTGATAGAATCGGGAAGTGCTTTAGCGGTCGTAATGACTGTCTAGAGGCAGTTTAGAGTTTTTAGAATCAGTGCTTTAGCGGTCGTAATGGCAGTTTAGAGTTTTTAGAATCAGTGCTTTAGCGGTCGTAATGGCAGTTTAAAGAGTTTTAGAATCAGAGTGCTTTAGCGGTCGTAATGATAGTTTGCACATAGAACAAAAGTAAATAATGTTCTTCCAAGTTAATATTCGATTTACTAGTAGTTAGGGTGTTAATAGTAGTCTCATATAGTGCGCGTGAGTTTCGTTAATAGTGTCAGGGAGATCCCACAGTAATTTCAAGTAAAAGTTTTATAAATATTGTTAGGTGTTGTAGAAACGAAATATCAGTTATTTTCCGTCGTAGAAATATTGAAATATCTAAAAGAAGAGGTATTGTTGTGTTAAGCATTGTAGTCGGTAAATTGTATTTAGAAAGTACATTTATTAAATCTACGAGACTGTAAGTAATTTAAAATATACATTATTACATATGTACACTATAACTACTATTTATAGAATTCAAACAAAACACACACATACATACATAACACTACTGTACATAGTTTTGTAGTTCTGATAATACTATCAGAATGAGGTAAAACTGGCTCAGATAAATTCGTGACAATGTTATAATTCAGTAATACATCATTCCCAAAACTGAGGTGATTCCACTACACAAGCTTTTACTCATCAGTGTTTTATTATAGGAAGTCCCAGTAGGCGTTGAATTGAGTTGGCACCTAAAGCATATACGCTTCGGCGGTTCTTGAATTCTCTCTCTCTGTCAAGTAAAACTAGTTTGCTGGATAGCGAAGAGGTTCCTGTATGCCTGAAGACGAACTGGGTAGTTGTCGGCGATACGTTTGCCTTGACCCGGGGAATGGTTTGGTCTTAGAAACATAGTTCTTCTTTACCAAAGTACGAACCGGTAGCCTTCATTGTCCGACATCATCTACCTAGTGAATCTTCCGCCTGGTGTTAGTCGGCCCTAGCTTTGACGTAACTCATTCGACATCCTCTTGTGTTTATAATACAAAAGAATGTGTACTGGAATACACTGAAAGTTATAATAAACCTCTTTGTTAATGTCACAACCCCACATACAACTCTTTACAGACATATCAACTAACTTCAGTAAATATACATCTAATGCTAAAAATATCAAATATCTATTAGAGTTTGAATTCTATAACATAGTAGTAGAATTTCAACAAATTATTAGTTTTATATAATATAAGGTAAGCTAAATATATTTCAATCCATTTAAAAAGGTATATTTTCTAGATCTACAAGAGTGTGAGTAATTTAATATTATACTTTATTTATATGTACATTGTAACAATCATCTATAGAATTCAAACGAAGACACATACGTACATAACACTACTGTACATCAGCTAAAGTTTTTGTAGTTCTGATAATACTATCAGAATGAGGTAAAATTGGTTCGGGTAGATTCGTGACAATATTGTAATTCATTAATACATCATTTGCTAAACTGAGGTGATTCCACTACACAAGCTTTTACTCATCAGTGTTTTATTATAGGAAGTCCCAGTAGGCGTTGAATTGAGTTGGCACCTAAAGCATATACGTTTCGGCGGTTCTTGAATTCTCTCTCTCTGTCAAGTAAAACTAGTTTGCTGGATAGCGAAGAGGTTCCTGTATGCCTGAAGACGAACTGGGTAGTTGTCGGCGATACGTTTGCCTCGACCCGGGGAATGGTTTGGTCTTAGAAACATAGTTCTTCTTTACCAAAGTACGAACCGGTAGCCTTCATTGTCCGACATCATCTACCTAGTGAATCTTCCGCCTGGTGTTAGTCGGCCCTAGCCTTGACGTAACTCATTCGACATCCTCTTGTGTTTATAATACAAAAGAATGTGTACTGGAATACACTGAAAGTTATAATAAACCTCTTTATGAATGTCACAACCTCACACTCAACTCTTGTACAGACCTACCATAGAATTATATATATGTATATAATATCAAATAATTACTAAAGTTTGAATTCTATAAAACTCAGGTAACATTCTTATAATTTCAATGAAGAATATATGTAGGCCAAGTTTAATTAAAGATAATCTAAATTCTATATTTTAGGATTATATGAGCATACATAGATAACTAAGAAAGGAATTATGTTTAAGTGATTGTAGTGTTAAGTTTATTTTTCCAACAAAATCATGTAAGTATACACCACACCACACCACACTACACCTTTTGTATTGTTGATTTGCTAAAGGGACAAAATAGCCCTTATGCCTAAATAGTCAACTACCACATTCACGGCTGAAATGTGTGTTGAGTAGAGTTAGCACAGCATTATTAAATTAATTTATTGTTATATAATAACAACATTGGTAAAATGAATAATCTGTGTGGGATTCCGTTAGCACATTATAAATTAATGGTGACTGGAACCAATCAGATGTTCAACTACCAATCTAAATTAATATCTACAATATTATTTTGTAATACAAATGCTGGTGCTGACTTAACTCTGCACATAATGCTACTAAATCCTATCCACTATCCTTCTGGAACTAGTGTGATTTTAATAATTCATTACTGGTTATGTCTACCATTTAAAAGGCAGTAATTTAATCCGATGGGTGTGTTAGCGAAATCTCTATGCAGGCTGCTGTGATTCCTCCAAACAATCTGAATACTTGTTAGGGTGTTTCTTGTCTTCCCTATATCCATATCCGTCGATCCACACAGTGTTAGACGCCAGACGAGTGGATTGGAGCTGAGCTTTGTCTCCCTCCTACTTATCCCAGTGTCTATTTTGGCCTTCTTTCCTGTGCGGGGAGGTTTGGATTGAAGCAAGTTACTTATTTTCTCCTCGGTTGACTTTGTCACCTTGGAGCTTTCGCTACTTCGGTGAGGATCATGGTATGTCTGATAGTAGAATAGCTATAATCACTTATTAGATTGAATCATTATATTTTTACATTATACAATTAAGGAGCTAGTTCCAGAATCCTTATATCCTGCCTTTTGCCCTTAACTCCCTAGCAATGCTTGTGGTAGTTGACTATTGGGTGTCACTATAAATTTATAGTCAATAGTGCTTCTAAGAGGCGGGACTTGGGACGGTATTGGGGCCTCCCCCCCTTCCGGG
Source organism: Antheraea assamensis (assembly GCA_035772565.1). Classification (NCBI taxonomy): domain Eukaryota; kingdom Metazoa; phylum Arthropoda; class Insecta; order Lepidoptera; family Saturniidae; genus Antheraea; species Antheraea assamensis. Next base: position 1,038,699 of record JAQQSE010000131.1, on the reverse strand, counting down.
GGAAATTAGGGAACATTTTAACACAACCAACATGCACATATTTAAGACACAATTATATTTTTATTATAACTAAGATTAGGATGTATATTGAAATTAAGTAAATGTATTATGAATACAGTGTTACATATAGATATTATCTTTAATTTATTTATTTGATTTTGAATTAATTGCATTTATAACTTATTGTCATGTGTTTGCTAAAGTTCTAATTATACTAGATTTGATCTATGTAATGTTTTCTGAGTACCAGATAAAAGAATTTGTTTACTATAAATTTGTTTCAATTTACAACGTAGAAGGGTCCTAATTTCTAGACGATCATGGCAATAATTATATCAATATAACGCTTATACCAAGATTTTATATCTTTGGTTAACTAATATATGGTAGATAGTGAGAGAGGTGTGTAGTGGCGACTAAGCTGTCTCAGTATGGCGAAGAGGTGGGTCGTTACAATTTGGTGCCGTGACCAGGATACTGGTCATTCAAACTCAGAAAACATGTTAGAGCTTGAGCGAACACTGACTTTATATTTTTGTAATTTAAATTTGTTTTCTATTTATGTGTGCACTTTTATTACCTGTCTGTACCTTGTTTTGTGTATGTTTATGTTTTATATAGGATTGTTCAGTTTAAGGTAAGTGAAACGATATCATATGTTAAGAAATTGTGTGCATGCTTAGACACAACAATACTATCTTCTTCATCTTTGTTTTATGAGATACTATTAGCAAAATGATTTTAAATGTCATTCAAATATTATCATATCCCTTTGAATTAGTCAATCTTGTCTGAAAATAACAAATGCGTAGTAAGTTAACTAAAACATTGCGAGAATAGGTTGCATATAACGTAAATAATAAAAGATAAAGATGTACCGGAACCTATGAGAACGTTGCGATTACAAAACAAATGTACATATTTCATTGCTAATAATACATAACGATGTATACAACCGTTTTGTTTACAAATTTTGCAATAGGAATGAGGTATCCGATTTGACAGGAAAAATCAATATTTAGTTGTTACATCGATATAAATTAATAAATTTAATTAACTGCTAAAGTTCTGGTGTTTATAAATTCATTAAAATAATCTAGTTATTGCTTAAAGAATTTAATACAAGAAAACATTGTTTTATAGTAGGGTAATCTATAAACATATAACGGAAATTACAAAATTAATACACGGTTAATCGATATCGTCGATCGATTTCAATCAATATATTAGATCTATATCAACTACTTCTGATTGCGTTACTATTATCAGTGTTGCCGGAGCACTAACATGAAATATTGCTGTTAGGTTGTTTCTAATTAATAAAATACTATTTCTTAATAATTTTATTTTTCCAATTAAAAACATAATAGGATACATTTAACGATTTATAGTTAGTCTCATACAAATTTAAGTACTCTTGTGTATATTTAATCATTATGGTTCAGTGATTATAGAATTGGGTAGAGATTATAGAATCATGAATCATAGATTCAATTATATACATACACGACTGACTTTTGCGTGGCAGGCATACTTGTTACTAATATGTATCTGCATATTTGTTATGTAGAGATATCTGATGTTTCTATGTTTGTAATTTCAATGGTTGGATGATCGTGTGTATATACAAATACTTTGTTATATTATGCATATCTATATTATGTATAAATATATTGGTTATTAGGAATCTTTAAAAAAAAGAATAATAACAATAACCTTAAAATAATTAGGGGGCGTGGTTATTAGGAATTACTATAGGTATGACATTGTTTAGAAAATACAATATTACAGTAATTAGGGGGCGCAGTTAATAATAATTTGATATCTGTTAAATTATAAATTGCCTTGATTTAGGGCGTTACACTTTATATATATAATATGTTGAGAGAATAAAATTTTACGGTAATTAGGGGGCGTAGTTCATAATTATATTGATTTCTTTAGAATTTATTTTATATACGGAGTACATATAAATTCAGGGTATTTATATTAATATATGTATTCTTACTTTTAAATGTGTTACATTATAGACATATATGATGTATATTTGTGTATGTATATATATTGCATATATTATAATACCATATTAAGAAATTAAATATAAAGAAAAGGAACAGGGTTAAAAATAATAATAAGGAGAATTACAAGTATAATTTAATGATTAGTTATTGATGTATTGTGTTAGGACAGTGTTTTAAGAAATTATATATATAGCTGAGGATACATTAGTTTGGTATAATTAGTGTTTTAACAAGTGTTTAAATAATAAGTTAAGTAGTTAACAAAACGAAGAAATAATAAGCAAACAAATATAAGGGGAGAGAAGAAATAACTATAAAATGTCTAAACCAGCACGCTCAAAAGCGTCATATATTAAATCACGTGGATTAAAAAGTCAACCAATAGAAAGTATAGCCATGGGGTCTACTAGTGGTACAAGGATTCCTATGAAACGAAAAGTAAATCCATTAATATATATGTCTAAGATGATGAGACAGGCAGTGAGCAATATCAATAATAAAATTGAAAAACTGGAAAACAAAGTAAATTCCATGTCTTCTACTGAATCCAATATAGAATCTAATCATACTAGTATACATGAAAGCACTCGAGGCGTTACTAATTTAATACAGGGTCCATCTACTATGACTCCATGTATGTATTATCCAATGCCACAAACACTAGGAATAGAAAAACCAAGGTATCCAGTTAAAAACAAACATCCAGTTTCGTTTATAGAAGACTTGACTTCGTATCTACGAAAGATACCTTCAACAAATGGCAACGAAATTGATGTAATTATTGAATGCTTAGAAGGAGAGTCTCGCAATTGGGCTCGAATTTATAGAGAGAGGTGGTCACATTTTGATGACTTTAAAAAGGATTTCCTAGATACGTATTGGGGGGAAGCTGAACAGAACGAGTTACGACGGAAAATTGTCCACAATATGTGGGATAGTACTAAATCCACCATGTTAAGCCATTTTATTTCATTAAGTGGGCAAGCTAAAATGTTAACCTACCCAATACAAGATAAACAGCTTATAAGTGATATTATGCATCACTACCCTAAAGAGGTTCAGTATGCATGGTCAACTGTCCGATTTACGTCAATGTTAGATGCTACCGAATTTTTGAGAAAATTAGACGACATCAACAAAAGTTGTCAATATTTGGAAATACAAAGTTCTACATCTCATGTTGAACAACTGCATCTAGGAACTTCTCGTACTCAACGGAACTATAAAAATGTTATCAACAGGAAAAGACCTTTTAAAAACACAGCAACGGATCAACAGTTAAATGAAACTAACGTTATAACAGTTACAGACACTAGTGAAAGTTCAAATAACAACACTAATACTTTAGACACTAATTTAAACTAAGGTTGGTTGATGATATGCACCCCAATACATCAACTAATAACGGGGTTAGACGAAATAATGTAGCATTAAAATTAATGTTATCCATGGGATGGATACCTGGAAAACCATTAGGTATGCGTGGATGGGGAATATTAAAACCTATAGTACTTAAGGGTCAAACTAACCGTATAGGATTAGATGGTAAGGGAAAATACACAACCATTAACATATTAGAGTCTAAAATAGTAAACGCATTAAAGTTAAATTCTGCACATGAAGTTAATCAGGTAATAGAAGCCGAGGGCATTGTTTCATCTCTTTTCGATGAAGAAGATGTTATTACTCAAGATAAATTGGAAATATTTAAATCAGAAATTGAAATATGTATTTACGATGAAAAAGTAATTTGCTTAATAGATACAGGTAGTGACATAACATGTATTTCCGGAACCTTTTGGGAACGTTTGTTAACTAGAGCAAAACAGAAAATTAATCTGTTACCTGTAAAACCAATACAGATACGAGGGGCGGTAGGACAAAAAAGTGCTAAAATACAACAGATGGTATTGTTACCAGTCCGAATAGGCAATATTGAAATGGATATTAGGTTTTTAATTGTACCGAAACTCTTACATTCAGTCATTTTAGGATTTGATTGGTTAAAGTTAGAGGAAGGTTCAATAGAGTTGGGAAATCCTTTAGCTGGTCTTAGGCTTAACAAATTAAGACCGAGTTTATTTATTCCTTTTATTAAACATATATTTGAAGATAAAATCGCTGAAATAATACAAATTAAATGTAATTTTGACTTTAATAGGTATTTAGAAAATATATCAGTCGGTATTCCTCTTAATAAAATACAACTACTCAAGTTAAGAGAGATTTTAAGTAAACATGTAAAGGTTTTCTCTAACAAGTTGGGTAGAGCTAATTGTTACGAACATGAAATTAAAATGTGTGAACATACACCGTTTATTAAAAGAACATATCCCATACCCTACGCTTATAGAACTAAAATGGAAAAAAAATTAGAGGAAATGATCGAAATGGGGATAATTTCCAGGGGTTCTACCCCTTATAGTAGTCCATTAACTTTTACTGTTAAATCAGATGGTTCACTTAGAGTATTATTAGATGCTAGGGAAATTAACAAATATATGATAGCTGAATCTGAGACTCCACCTATGCAGATCGATGTGTTAAACTCTTTTCATGGGGTTAAATTTATAAGCATCATAGATTTAAACAATGCTTATTTTCAAATACCGATCTCAAATGATAGCAGAAAGTATACTGGATTTACATTTAATGGAAGGTCTTACATTTATAATGTTTTGCCACAGGGTCTTAAAACATCTGTGGGTAGTTTCAGTAGAGCGATGGACTTGATACTAGGGACAGAAGTTAGAGAGTTTTGTGTAAATTATTTAGATGATCTAGCCATTTTAACAGTAGGGACATTAGAAGATCATTTAAAACATATTGATATAATTTTGAATAAATTAGAATTAGCGGGACTTACCTGTAATATTGAAAAGTGTAAATTTATTTGTCGTGAGGTAAAAATGTTGGGGCATATAATATCAACAACGGGTATTAAAACAGATCCTGAAAAAATTGAGTGCATAAAAAAATTTCCTGTTCCTAAAAAAATTAAACATTTGAGAGCATTTTTAGGACTATGTAATTATTATAGAAGATTTATCCCTGATTATAACAGTACTATACAACCATTATGTCAGTTACTAAAAAAGAATCAAACATGGCATTGGGGACAGGAAGCTCAATTTGCATTCGAAGAGTTGAAAAATAAATTTTTAGAAACTATAATGTTACACCATCCGAATATGACAAGACCTTTCTACTTACAAACGGATAGTTCTGGAGTAGGACTTGCGGGGGTACTATTTCAACTTGATGATAAGGGTAATATGAACATCCTGGGGTATTGTAGTAGAGCTTTACGAGGTGCAGAAATTAGGTGGACAGTTACCGAACAAGAGTTTTGGGCCATAATATATTGTCTTAGAAAATTTGAAACTTACTTACGGGGAGCTAAAGTTATAATTAAAACAGACCATAAGGCACTTATATTTGTTAGATCTTGGAAATTATATAATAGCAGGATTATACGTTGGATTTTATATCTTGAACAATTTAACTATGAAATTGAACATGTAAAAGGAAAAGAAAATGTTGCTATTGACGTTTTATCCAGGTATCCCTCCGATGCGGCAATCATTCAAGAGGAGAAATGTTACTATCCTGAAATCCATTATATGGAAATTACTAAAAATAATTCATTAATTTCTAAACTGAATAATATTGTTAATTATCAAATTCAGGATAGTGAAATTCAGAAAATTGTAAATGTATTAAATAAAATAAATATGATAAATATTGATAATAGAATTCAGAAAATAGCTCAACGATGTCTGTTATATGAAGACGTATTGTATTTTTCGACAAAATCTGGAAATCACGTTATATATTTGCCAAGCGAGTTAAGAGAAAGTATAATTTTACAAACACATGACGAAATGGGTCATCAGGGGTCATATAAAGTTTTAAAATACTTGAAAGATAGATTTTATTGGTTAAAAATGAATAAAACTGTAAAAAATGTTCTTAAAAGCTGTCATTTATGTCAAGTTTCTAAAAATGATAATGTTAAATATGTAGGTGAATGTAAATCTATAGTGACTGAGCAGGTGGGTGATTTTGTTATGGCTGATTTATATGGTCCTCTACCTAAAGGAAAATTTGGATTATCTTATATTTTAGTAATTCAAGATTCATTTAGTAAGTTTATAAAGTTATATGAATTAGCGAAAGCTTCGTCGCGAGCGGTTATAGCCAAATTGAAACATTTCTCCAAAATTATTATACCTAAAATTGTAATGACAGACAATGGCAGTCAGTTTAGTTGTAATGGGTGGAAATTAGCATTAAAAGAAATGGGAATTAAACCAATCTATACAACAATTAGAAACCCTAGACCCAATACTACTGAAAGAGTGAATAGAGAATTAGGTAGATTATTTAGGACTTATTGCCATAATAATCATAAAGGTTGGGCCACTATTGTAAAAAAAATTGAAAATTTGTATAACAATACTTATCATGAAAGTACAGGATTTACTCCTAACGAAATTTTATTTGGAAAATGTAACAGTATGACTTATGATAACTGCTTATCTAAATTAATGAAAACTAAGGATATAGAAATGGTTCGACAACAAGTAAGAGAAAATTTAAAGAAAAATAGTATTAAGAGACAAATAAAATTTAATAAAACTCACCGCTTAATCGCTTTTGAGATAGGGGACTTAGTAAAAGTACGGAAAGTCAATAAATCGATAGCTAGCAAAAAGCTAATAAAAAAATTTGAATTGTTATACGAAGGTCCTTATGTAGTGGCTGCTGTCCCTTTTGCTAATGTTTATACTCTGATAGATCCTAAAAGTGGGAAAATAAGGGGTAATTTCAACACTATTCATTTAAACAAATATTATAAATAGATAATGTTGTTTTATTTTTACTATTAATAAATATAAAATACTAATAACATTTTGATTAAAGTTGATGATTATGAGATAATAAGAAGGAGTGATTTCGTTAAGTCTATGACCTTTATTATTTAATGAAAAATATGTTATGTTTTTTTTTTATATATATCCCGTATAGATAAGATAGCTTATAAGATTTTAGTTATTGTCATAATGGCATTTCAAATTTTATAAAATATAAATGTTTATGAATAATGTTGTTAATAAATATTATGGTAATATACACTATTACAACAATACTTATTCGGGCGTGGGGATGTTGGGTCAGGGGAGTGACTCAGTTAGGTCTATCAAAACCTGAGAATAGTTTGGTAACGTGTTGCTATATAGTAACATTCTTGAATTTTTTTTTGTTTGTGCAATTTCAATACTGTAATAAGGTTTTACCTAATGATAAAAAAGGAGTTAATGAGCTAAAACCTTCTTATCGTTTAGATAGACCTGGCTGAAGGGGAGGTGGTGGTTGCTCCGGGGTAATTTTATTAAAAATTATTATTATTGATAAATATGTGTATGTATATGTGAGTATGTATATATATATATATATATATATATATATATATATATATATATATATATATATATATATATATATATATATATGTATGAGTGTGTGTGTATATATATGTGTATGTATGTATGTGTGTATATATGTATGTATGTATGTATGTGTGTGTATGTATATATATGTGGTATATATAATATATATATAAGATATACTATTGTTAGATCTGGTATATATCAGTGATTATTCTTCCGGTAAACTTCATAATAATCAAGGGGGCGATTGTAACGGATCTATACTGGCCCCTTATAGAAAAAAAAAAAAAAATATACGAACAACTCCATCTAGTTAGAATTATAAAGAGTTTTCCATACTTGGTCAATATTGGTGTATCGAAATTTTGACAAACAAAATAATAGTACAATAACGTAACTAGCGCCAACTTTGGAAACTTTTATAATACAGGTTAAATAAAAGGAATAAAGGGAAAATACATATTATAATATATTCGTAAAATTATGTAATATATTTTAACAGTTATTGTGAATTAGATTAAAGTAAAGATTGAATAAAATCTTTATGTAAATATAGAACATTTGTAAAATCATAGACAAAGTGAAGAATTTCTATTGGTTGTATTTTGTTTATAATAAATGACCAATGGGGAATCAAATCAGGGATCATTGTTTACGTTTAAGATTATGAAAAGTAGGTCAACGATTATTTAACAAAGGGCTTTATAGAAGTTTTTTTAATTTTCGATACTTGAAACAAAGAATGGACTGTTGTTTAAGATTATGAAAAAAAAAGTAGGTCAACAATCATATAACAAGGGGGAACTATAGAAATTTGTTTACATTTAATACTTGAAACAAAGGATGGATTGTGGGAGTAAGAGGAATAAGTGGTAAATTAAGAACGGAAAAAAACCCGAAAAATATTAGTAAATTCGAGGAATGAAAGGACTGATTGTTTGACGAGATTTGGGAGAGGGGCACATGGATAAAAGGGGTTTCAACTAGGGAATCGGGGCAGTTTACAGTTGATAGAAACGGGAAGTGCTTTAGCGGTCGTAATGACTGTCTAGAGGCAGTTTAGAGTTTTTAGAATCAGTGCTTTAGAGGTCGTAATGGCAGTTTACAGTTGATAGAATCGGGAAGTGCTTTAGCGGTCGTAATGACTGTCTAGAGGCAGTTTAGAGTTTTTAGAATCAGTGCTTTAGCGGTCGTAATGGCAGTTTAGAGTTTTTAGAATCAGTGCTTTAGCGGTCGTAATGGCAGTTTAAAGAGTTTTAGAATCAGAGTGCTTTAGCGGTCGTAATGATAGTTTGCACATAGAACAAAAGTAAATAATGTTCTTCCAAGTTAATATTCGATTTACTAGTAGTTAGGGTGTTAATAGTAGTCTCATATAGTGCGCGTGAGTTTCGTTAATAGTGTCAGGGAGATCCCACAGTAATTTCAAGTAAAAGTTTTATAAATATTGTTAGGTGTTGTAGAAACGAAATATCAGTTATTTTCCGTCGTAGAAATATTGAAATATCTAAAAGAAGAGGTATTGTTGTGTTAAGCATTGTAGTCGGTAAATTGTATTTAGAAAGTACATTTATTAAATCTACGAGACTGTAAGTAATTTAAAATATACATTATTACATATGTACACTATAACTACTATTTATAGAATTCAAACAAAACACACACATACATACATAACACTACTGTACATAGTTTTGTAGTTCTGATAATACTATCAGAATGAGGTAAAACTGGCTCAGATAAATTCGTGACAATGTTATAATTCAGTAATACATCATTCCCAAAACTGAGGTGATTCCACTACACAAGCTTTTACTCATCAGTGTTTTATTATAGGAAGTCCCAGTAGGCGTTGAATTGAGTTGGCACCTAAAGCATATACGCTTCGGCGGTTCTTGAATTCTCTCTCTCTGTCAAGTAAAACTAGTTTGCTGGATAGCGAAGAGGTTCCTGTATGCCTGAAGACGAACTGGGTAGTTGTCGGCGATACGTTTGCCTTGACCCGGGGAATGGTTTGGTCTTAGAAACATAGTTCTTCTTTACCAAAGTACGAACCGGTAGCCTTCATTGTCCGACATCATCTACCTAGTGAATCTTCCGCCTGGTGTTAGTCGGCCCTAGCTTTGACGTAACTCATTCGACATCCTCTTGTGTTTATAATACAAAAGAATGTGTACTGGAATACACTGAAAGTTATAATAAACCTCTTTGTTAATGTCACAACCCCACATACAACTCTTTACAGACATATCAACTAACTTCAGTAAATATACATCTAATGCTAAAAATATCAAATATCTATTAGAGTTTGAATTCTATAACATAGTAGTAGAATTTCAACAAATTATTAGTTTTATATAATATAAGGTAAGCTAAATATATTTCAATCCATTTAAAAAGGTATATTTTCTAGATCTACAAGAGTGTGAGTAATTTAATATTATACTTTATTTATATGTACATTGTAACAATCATCTATAGAATTCAAACGAAGACACATACGTACATAACACTACTGTACATCAGCTAAAGTTTTTGTAGTTCTGATAATACTATCAGAATGAGGTAAAATTGGTTCGGGTAGATTCGTGACAATATTGTAATTCATTAATACATCATTTGCTAAACTGAGGTGATTCCACTACACAAGCTTTTACTCATCAGTGTTTTATTATAGGAAGTCCCAGTAGGCGTTGAATTGAGTTGGCACCTAAAGCATATACGTTTCGGCGGTTCTTGAATTCTCTCTCTCTGTCAAGTAAAACTAGTTTGCTGGATAGCGAAGAGGTTCCTGTATGCCTGAAGACGAACTGGGTAGTTGTCGGCGATACGTTTGCCTCGACCCGGGGAATGGTTTGGTCTTAGAAACATAGTTCTTCTTTACCAAAGTACGAACCGGTAGCCTTCATTGTCCGACATCATCTACCTAGTGAATCTTCCGCCTGGTGTTAGTCGGCCCTAGCCTTGACGTAACTCATTCGACATCCTCTTGTGTTTATAATACAAAAGAATGTGTACTGGAATACACTGAAAGTTATAATAAACCTCTTTATGAATGTCACAACCTCACACTCAACTCTTGTACAGACCTACCATAGAATTATATATATGTATATAATATCAAATAATTACTAAAGTTTGAATTCTATAAAACTCAGGTAACATTCTTATAATTTCAATGAAGAATATATGTAGGCCAAGTTTAATTAAAGATAATCTAAATTCTATATTTTAGGATTATATGAGCATACATAGATAACTAAGAAAGGAATTATGTTTAAGTGATTGTAGTGTTAAGTTTATTTTTCCAACAAAATCATGTAAGTATACACCACACCACACCACACTACACCTTTTGTATTGTTGATTTGCTAAAGGGACAAAATAGCCCTTATGCCTAAATAGTCAACTACCACATTCACGGCTGAAATGTGTGTTGAGTAGAGTTAGCACAGCATTATTAAATTAATTTATTGTTATATAATAACAACATTGGTAAAATGAATAATCTGTGTGGGATTCCGTTAGCACATTATAAATTAATGGTGACTGGAACCAATCAGATGTTCAACTACCAATCTAAATTAATATCTACAATATTATTTTGTAATACAAATGCTGGTGCTGACTTAACTCTGCACATAATGCTACTAAATCCTATCCACTATCCTTCTGGAACTAGTGTGATTTTAATAATTCATTACTGGTTATGTCTACCATTTAAAAGGCAGTAATTTAATCCGATGGGTGTGTTAGCGAAATCTCTATGCAGGCTGCTGTGATTCCTCCAAACAATCTGAATACTTGTTAGGGTGTTTCTTGTCTTCCCTATATCCATATCCGTCGATCCACACAGTGTTAGACGCCAGACGAGTGGATTGGAGCTGAGCTTTGTCTCCCTCCTACTTATCCCAGTGTCTATTTTGGCCTTCTTTCCTGTGCGGGGAGGTTTGGATTGAAGCAAGTTACTTATTTTCTCCTCGGTTGACTTTGTCACCTTGGAGCTTTCGCTACTTCGGTGAGGATCATGGTATGTCTGATAGTAGAATAGCTATAATCACTTATTAGATTGAATCATTATATTTTTACATTATACAATTAAGGAGCTAGTTCCAGAATCCTTATATCCTGCCTTTTGCCCTTAACTCCCTAGCAATGCTTGTGGTAGTTGACTATTGGGTGTCACTATAAATTTATAGTCAATAGTGCTTCTAAGAGGCGGGACTTGGGACGGTATTGGGGCCTCCCCCCCTTCCGGGGGAAATTAGGGAACATTTTAACACAACCAACATGCACATATTTAAGACACAATTATATTTTTATTATAACTAAGATTAGGATGTATATTGAAATTAAGTAAATGTATTATGAATACAGTGTTACATATAGATATTATCTTTAATTTATTTATTTGATTTTGAATTAATTGCATTTATAACTTATTGTCATGTGTTTGCTAAAGTTCTAATTATACTAGATTTGATCTATGTAATGTTTTCTGAGTACCAGATAAAAGAATTTGTTTACTATAAATTTGTTTCAATTTACAACGTAGAAGGGTCCTAATTTCTAGACGATCATGGCAATAATTATATCAATATAACGCTTATACCAAGATTTTATATCTTTGGTTAACTAATATATGGTAGATAGTGAGAGAGGTGTGTAGTGGCGACTAAGCTGTCTCAGTATGGCGAAGAGGTGGGTCGTTACAAGCTCACTACGGATATCGTCGGTTGTGACCTAAGCCTGGGAAATGTAAATAGATAATATAGGTCATGAAATGCAATCGCTTACTTTCAATGATTACACATTTTGTGTGAATAAAATATCTTCAAGCTTATGTAAGTGAAATTACTATGATTTAAAATACTTTATGTATTTAATTACTGTATGTACATATATAAAATAGATCAACGTCAACTATAAGCATTCCTTCATATTTGGTACAGAACTTTTTAAATAAACATATATTCCTACCATTAATTTGTTTGTATTTTATTGGATCTAAGCCCAAGTATATAAAAAAAGAGTATAACCAAGAGATGTGATTACGCATTTTCTCAGGGTAAATAAATATTTAGACGACTCAAAAAGGCAAAGCAATAATTCGAGTGAAAATCTAGGTATAACTTCAAATGTTGTATTGTGTACGGAATCATTGCTAGTCATTTCATATAATAAATTTTATTTATATGATATTAATGTATTCCAAAATTATACTACTAAAACTATGCGTCTATTGGAGGTTTAGCGTACTATGTTGTTCTACAATATCCGTTAAAAGCATGTTCGCGTGAAACACAATGGAGGGATTACAGAGCTTAGCACAATATACTCAGATAACTTTTATAGCTCTTTGAATATGTAGATAAAACCGTTAAGGGTGTTAATAAGCTATATTGATTTTTTAAGTGTAGAAAATACTTGAAAGATAATGCAAAATAAAGACATACTCGCGAAGTTTGTAAATTGCTAAATATCGCATCCTTAGTAAAGGTTTAACTTATAAAAGTAGATTTTTGGGAAACGGCAAAAAACAAATCGACGATCACATTTTTATTTTACAAAATTAGCCCTAACTGTCTCATTTACAAAGTCGTTGCCATGAAAATTTACTCTTTCTATGAGATACACTTTGTAGAACTATTTTTAATGAGCCCTTCTATTGCAAAAACTAAAATACCTAAAAATTCGATACGTGCTCTTACTTTATTGAGGGATGCGATATGTAGAAGCGAGATTAATAGATGTCATAAAGCATTATTAATTTATTATTAAAGAGCAATGACACAGAGTTAGTTATTAAACTGACCGATTGTGACACCGTACCGCTATATGTACTCGAACGTAGCAATATAAGGAAATGTTTTTGATTAGGGAAAGTACAGTTAAAAAAGGTCTGTTTAAGAAATAATATGTAAAAAGAAAATTGGAATTACCGCAAACGTTTTTTTTAAATATTTTTATACGAAAGAAAAGAAATTCCATACTTTTTATTCAGAAATAGATCGTTTGTATAAACTAACCTTTGCATGAATATGTATAGTGCAAGGATTAAAGACGGTATTGTTATTGAGAAAATGCTTGATATTTCATCCACTGTGACGTAATAGTATAGCAAAAACATTTATTATCTGAATCATTATACTTATCGGAGCAGAAAATCTTTTGATTTTATGTCTGTTAACAAACTATAATATATTGAACAGTAATAGACATAATACATTACTGTGTTCTTTCTTAATAGAAAAAAAAATGAAATTAGGTGTAGTTTATTAATAGATTATTGAGTTATTTAGTATATTTCCATCGATCTACGATTAGGCATTGACTTGCGTAACCGGTTCAATGCTTTCAACAACAATCACTGGGAAAACACCTTATCATCATCATCTTCTTACCCTTATCCGACCTTAGCAGGGTCGGCAAACATGTTTTCCTTTTCCATTCTTCCCTGTTAGGCGTCATCTCAGTATTTACACCTTTTATACACATATCATTTTTCACACAATCTATCCATACCTTCTTCGGTCTACTCCTGTACCTGTACCTGTACCTCATGGGAAGTAATATGATAACATTTTTTTGGTATTTCAATAAATGTTTTTATTTTACGAATTATTTTATTGGTCAATGCGGTGTGCAGGTCTGTTTTTGGAGGTAAACAAGTAATTAAATAGAATACTACGGGGCGCGGGCGCCTCTCGCCGTTGAGAGTACGGCGCCACCACGCCGCGCCGTACCGCCGCGCCGCGTCTCCAGTTGCTAAGTGCATACAACGCAAACCGAGTTCATTTGTAATACGATTTATTTAGATAGGAAATCTAATACTATATGAATATTGTACGAATTTGGAAAAATCTATCTTTAAACTTATAAAAATGTAAATAATATATGTCAAAACACTTCTTATAAACAAATGTCGAAACATGTTTCGATTACAATTTAAGGTAACAATTTTTATTGATGGACTTTGAAAAGTACAGTGAAAATATACTCATAAAATCTAGATATTGTTATACATTTACATTTATAATATCATATTAAGTTTATAGTCTATGTAATTAAATATTATAGATTCAAACACTTTAAAAAGATGGACAATTACCTAAGGTCTTATTAGCAATTTCTGTACGCTCTTTCATCATGACGGTAATTTTGTCCTGGCATCATTCAGTGAATAATTATTTAGCGTGTGTATTTTCGGTTCATGAGAAGAAGACTCAAATTCGAACAGCACCTTCTAAATAAATAAAAGCACCAAAAAAATTAATGTAAATCTCATAGTAAATGTAATCTTACAGGATCTCCTTTAAACTTGAATCCTTCTGAATATTTCCACATGTACTCAGTGTTTTAAAGGTAGATTATTTTGGATATTTTGCTGATGCAAAAGGCACGTTCAGTCAATAAGGGACATATCCCCTTGGTATTACTTTCCGAGTGTCAACATTTATGTAAACAGCGGGCGAAATTCCGTAACATAACTTGGTGTATGTTAAATTCGCTCTTCAGTTGTTTATTGTGATTCTACGAACCCGATATATTTTGAATAAATGATTAGGTAAACGTCGGAAATAACATGAAAATGGTATAGAACAAATATCGTAGAAGGATATGAGTAATTTTTTCGGTATAAAATGTTATTTCATCTGACCGAATTCCGTATATCTTTGTGAAAACAATCTATCTTTTAGTTTTTTTTTTCCTCACGATGTATATATGTTCATATGGAACCCATACAGAACGCGATAGAACAAAATGAAAGATAACAAATGGTATCTATTTTATGAAAGAAGTAAAATAGATCAGATTACCTTGCTACAGAATACAATATAGTTTACTTACTTATGAGATATTTGGCCGATGTTACGGAGCTTTCAGTCTCATGAAGATAGTTTCATGGGAACGTAGTTGAATTGGAATAATAGTGAACATGGTTTTATTTTTATCAATATTGTATAGTCCCTACGGAAAAGGGCAATAATATTTGGCTTAAATAATACTTTATAAAAGTTTTTCATCTGTCAGCAAGTGTCGCCAAAATTGGTATCGCCGTTTCGTAAATTAGCCCGGGCAAGTCACGAATACGTCGATTTGATTTTTTTATATATATACTAGCCGATTCCCGCACGCTTCGTTGAATATTAAAATTACAAAGGGTCATTCGAATCAAACATATAAGTATCCTAGAACCACGTATGAAAAATTGCGCGACAACGCCAATATGTTCAGTAGGTGTGACGTTACTAAGCCTTAAATGAATTGTATTTTTATAATATATATTACATTTGACGATGATATATTTTTATTCTTATACAATTAATTAAGTTATCTGTTCATAAATATATTATTTATAGAATAAATGATAGTACTATTTAAAATAGCAAAATCCGACCCAAAAGTAATTTTACTTCAGAATTATTGTTTTTTGTGTCTATGGAATACTTGAAAAACTTTTAATGAATGCGGCAATACAAAGAAATGAAATGCCGACAACTGGCTACGAGATAAGTAATATTTTAACCGCAATTTAGGGGGAGAGCGATGAGGGAAACGAAATTACGCTGGCATCACCGGTTTACCTGGTAAACTCGGCACCTGCTCCCTTGCCCCGGTAACAGCCTCGGCTGTGGGTTTAGCCAGACACCGTGATGTATGGCACCATTTGTTATAATTTGAGTAGAGCCTTACCGCATTCGCATGACCGAGAGTAGGTAATATAATAAAGTTTTCAAACTCTTTATACTACGTTTTGTATTTATTTTTTCTATGTTTTAACTTATTACAAAGGACTTAACTAATGAGGTTGAGTATATCCAAGACTGATGATTTATTATCTATAAGTTTCAAAGACGACAAAGTGCCTTAGTTATTTCTGACCTACTCTATGGTCTAAGGTCAGTAAATAAAAATTAGAAGAGGTTAAATACTATGAAAACTGAATACGATGTAGTAGGGTGAAGCTGTGAAGGCCCATCAGGCCAACAGCGTAGTCAGTTCGAAAAAAAAACTGATTAGGTGAGTACAGTATGTAAATAATTAATATGGGAATTTACATTTTGTACTTTAACCATTATTGTTGCTGATTAACGTGTGGTAATGTGTCACTTAAGTGTAATATTTCATCGTATCTAATATTACAAACGGGAAAAACAAATTATTTATTTATTTGTTATGCTTTCATACCTTAACTACACTACCAATTATCATGAAATTTGCACACACGTTGTCAAGAGTATAGAAAAGGTCATTGAGTACCACTCATAAAGACAGAATGTACTGTTCTCTAAGGATACATTAAATGTACATTAACGCGAACGAAGCCGCGAGCAAAAGCTAATTTTCTGATATGTGTTTGATGAAGGCAATTCTTTGTGGAATGTATGATACATAGTTGATTTAATTCAATTTTCTTATTTTTGACGGAAATATATCGGCTCTAGCCGAGTCAACCCGTTAAAACTTTTGACTTTAGACATTTCTTTCATGAGTACTTGAAAAACTTAAATCTGAAACTAGTAATAAAAAGGACTATAAACGAAACTCTTAGCAACTAAAACTAGGGAAAGAGGTATTTGGTCTGACTCCTAGTAACTGTTGTTATGTGACTGTAAATAATATGTTAAAAGAATTAAAATATATTGAAGATGAGACAAAAGATGACCACAATTGTTTATACGTGTTTAGCTCCTCTATAGATAATCTTCAAATTGATGATGACACCTACAACACATAACAACAGTGTTTACAGATTTGACCATCTCTTTTCTACTGTTACCGATATTTTTATTTTTCATTATTGTTATGACTAGTTTCAAATGTAATATATTCTATTGCACGTGGAAGTAGCGGCTACTGACAAAATTCTAGGCAAAAGCGGCAAATGCTTGAGACTAGGTAAAGTCTATGTTAATTACGATGGACATTAAGTAAATGATACTTGTACACTAATTTTAAAAGTACTGTAAATTATAATACTGACTCATAATAAGTACATAGCAAATAATCGGTCTAGTTGCACTCTTATATTTATTTTAAGTTTGTTTCTGTTTCCTTTAGTATTCAAAGGGGTGTCGAGCATTGACTTTCGTAGTTCTAAAAACTTAAATATATGCAATTTCTGCGAAACTATTATTGAAAGAGTAACGACGTGACTTTTAAGTTTTGCCTTGGAGAATAAAATATTAAGTTTTTGGCGCAAGCTGCGACGGACTAGAGCTAAATGCATGAAACTTTAAATTTTCAAGTTCCGAAGCCAGGATTACTTTGAGTTTTTATTAAATTTACTTTACTGTTTCGGTATGTTCAGTATGTAGCTTACAACAATTCCAGTGAATAATTTCTCGTCGTCGGCTTCTGATGTATTTAAAACGATGTTTTAGACTTTCTGAGATGCTGTTATGCCCTGATCGACTTCTTTAGTGATGAAACGAATTATAAGCTTGATTGGTTTGTAAATTAATTTAAATACCTATTTCAAATTTGTTACATATGATATAAATTTCCTAATGCCCCGAAAACCCATGAGTAAATTGTGCAATGTACGTGAAAATAATCAATTCTAGTGAATAATAAATAATAAATGAAGTTTAAATCTTGCATTCAATAAATAATCCGAATGACAAACAACAGTGATAGATTTAGATAGTTCTCCATAAAAAAGGTTTATACTAGAATTACATGTTTATACCAAAATTTTAGTAAATGTTTAAACATGTTCGGAATCAAAC
Organism: Antheraea assamensis; assembly: GCA_035772565.1. NCBI lineage: Eukaryota > Metazoa > Arthropoda > Insecta > Lepidoptera > Saturniidae > Antheraea > Antheraea assamensis. The sequence continues at coordinate 1,020,489 of JAQQSE010000131.1, read as the reverse complement.
TTGAATAGTAACTACTGTATTCTAAAATATGAAAATAATTAAAAAAAAGTCTTTATCCCATTAATATTATTAACGAAAAAAGTTTTGAGCATTTGTTAGTATACAACGCAAAAAACTACTGAACTCAATCTTTAAAATTTTACATTATAGCTTAATTAATACAAGAACAATAAATATAATATATTTATGAAGCTATTACTTAAATTAGCCAAAATATGACGATAACGGTCAATTCAGTTGGAAAGAATGCTGGCATCCGTGAGCTATCACGGCATGCATTATATAAACAGTTAGTTACAGTAATAAAGCTACAAACGCAGATAAAATCCCTGATAACCGCTAATAGTAATTAAACAATTTGATAAAAAAAACCATCAACATTATATTATAAATCAAATATAAAATGCCAACTCTTTATTAAGTGGAACATCGCTTTTTGCCTCTTGTGTGAGGAATTTTTGATAATCGGTTGAAACAAATTTTTTTGGTTAAAGTAACTTTGGCCAGAAGATTTGTTTGTTACTAATAGTTTGGTGTTGTTGCCACTATATACTGTAACTATAACATCTATATACATGATTGTTCTTCAATTGTTTTGCAATTTGTTGCAACGTATGCATATATTATAGTGCTTTAGGAAATTGCATATATTTGTTTGAAATCGTTATTGAACGCGCTAATCTATGGAACTTCAGTTAGACTTGTTTTTTTTTTTTATTTTAATAATTTATTAGCATCGATGCTATGTAATAGAACAACTTAATAACGAGGAGGAATTTCGTATAAGGTCAGGACATACGATTGGGGAAGTAATAGTAAGCACGAGTGTGGGACGTCGTGGGGTTTATTTCGGTGGTCGAATATGATAAAATGAAATGCAAGTGAATCCGCAGGATACAGTTGATGATACTTTACAAAACGGATTTTACTAACAAAACACTGTAAATTGTATTATCACTAAGATTAATGAATTATCTATTATGTAAAATAGAACAATTTGTATAGTTGTATTTTTTCTCAAGCTTGAGGGTTTCCAATATGCGGTGGATGTATATGAACATTGTTGCTAAAATAGTTCTAAAAGGGATTCCGTTCACAATACTGCTGCTTTATACGGGAATACCTTAAAATACCATCGGAAGTTCATTTCGAAATATTCTATTGGGTGATTGCTTTTATCGTAAAGAGGAAATCAACGAAAGTATTCGAATCAATTGAATAGACCTGGGTTCATTTTGTTCGGTTTCAAATGATTTTCTGTACTGTTTCTATACAAGTTTAATGGTATTACTTTTGGTATGAATTGCACCTAAGATTGTATTATTATTGTTTAGTTTGGTCCAAACTATTTTAATAAAACAGTTTTACTAGTAAAGAAAGTGTAATTTCAAAAATTCTAATTGAATCTGTTTTATTTCATAGTCTAACTTAAACAACCTCTTTTAACAGAACTTTTTAAATATTTTATTGTTGTAATGAAATATTTATTAGATGGCCTTTTTTATGCATCATATTTATTACCATATCGCATATCGCGTTTAACATTTTTGTTCGCTTTGGCGCGTAAAAATGATCACTGTGACTTAATTATAGGATTTAGATATACGATAACAGCTTTTTTTTTGTTTGTAATTTCTATTCTAAATAATTGTGTATTTCTTTGTATTTAAAAATTTAAGTAAAATGTAAAATCACAATAAACTAGTCGTCATTTTAATATCTAAAATGTATTTTTATCCTAATTTAATGTTTACTAAATCAAGGTAAAAATATGTTATAAGTTAGAATATACTTCTAATTTATTTGTTTATGGAGCTTACGATAGACATCAATCAAAATAATACGAAAATAAGGATTATGAATAATACACTGGACTGATACAACGTGTTTAACGTATAGACAAAGCTTATAGTACTTACCAATATAATTAAAACTAGACAGTTTAAAAATTACATTGGAATAAATAAGCAAGTGACAATATAAGAATCGAATCGAAACTCTAAAATTAAATAAAAAAAGGGAAGAATAAAACTAAAAAAATTATTGTATCTAATAGTTTATTAATATTTTTTAAGTCGATTGTTATGTTTGTGTATCTGTGTTTGTATATATATACATATACATAAATAAATATACATTTCAGCCTTGACTGAAAACACGTCAACATCACTTCGTTCGTTTTAGGGAACAATATTAACAAAAAACTCAATTTCTACGACCAGCTTTGTTCACTTACCAAATTGATCCATTCACGCCGTCGCAGTTTTTTCGAAAGGGGAACTAGCAAAAATGTGATTTCCGGAACATTAGACGAGTACTTGTACTGATATTGAGCCCCGACAAAAAGTCTACACAGATTTTCGCTTAGCCTAAAAATAACATGACAGAGTATTTTTGTAAAAGGAAAAAGGGAAAAGTTCAACGGAAATGATGATACGATATAACTTTTCTCGTTATAAAAAAAGTAATGATATGTATGAGTCAACTAATTTGCTAAGTTTTCTTGAAAATACATGGAGAAGTATATTCTTTTTCAATTTGTGTTAACACAAACTTTTTTATTTAAATAAAAACTTTTTTTTTTTTTTTAACTTATATTTAGGGGCTTTTATTCTATTGAATATATCGGCCCCATTGTTTCCCATTCTTTCGAGCTTCAACAGGAGAGTCGTTGATGAGATATTATTACAAGGTCATACAACATCTTTGCTTCTTCCGAACAGGGTTCTGCCAAAATGCTGTGACAAATACCGATGTCTTGGCAATTAACATTCATAATTCTCATCAACGACTCTCTTTCAATGCTATTCTTGGCACACTCCATCAATAAGTGATGCACATCATCAATTTTGCCACATAAATTGCAGTTTGGTGACTCCGCTTTCTTCATTAGATGTGCAAAACTTCCCGATGGATAGTGCCCTGAACGAAGTCTTAACGCTATTTTGACATATTGTCGATTTAAAATGCATTTGTTAAACCAAGGTATATGAAGAGGCTGACACTGTATTGTTTTATACCAAATACCTTTTTCTTTACTCCTTTCATCAAAGTACTCTCTCCAATCATTATAACAAATTTCTTTCAATTTTGACAACCTTTCCCAGTAATTTACTTTAACCTCCTTCAATATACCGTGCGTCGATCCTAATTTTGCACTACGGTTAGCCTCTTCATTCCCCTTAATGCCAACATGAGATGGAATCCACTGCAGTATCATAGACTGGCTGTCAAACTGTTGGCTAAAGATATGGTCTAGAATATTATATGCTACTGATAGGCCTCTATAACCTGTGGCACATTGAACCAGGTGCTGAAGTGCACTTCTGCTGTCAGTTAAAATTACAATTTTTTTAATTTTATTTTTAATGGCATATGTTATTGCCTCTGCTATTGCATAAAGTTCCAATGACATAATTGACACATCTTGAGTAATTTTATAACAAGCCGTAATATTTGTTTTGGCGTCGTAGTAAGCCATTCCTAAGTTATTAGTGTTCTTGGAACCATCCGTATACAATTTATACCATCCTTCATATTTTATATTTAATTCTTTTTCAATGTCATACTTAGTAGAAATTATATTTAACTTATTTTTGTTTGTTGTAATACAGTTTAGATTTACTTTGACCATACTCTTAATATTTATATAAGAAACCCATACATCTAAATTATACATTTCTAAAATGTTGTAAGAATTAATTTTAAGTACTTTTGTTTTCTTATAAGCTAAACACAGTAAGGGTTTCTTCTTTCTTTCCCAGTACCTTAATTGACAAAGTGCTTCAAGCTCATTAATTAGATCGCTTGTTACATTATTCGATGTAGATAAATATTTTAGACAGTATTTATTTGCTAAGAATTGATTTCGTATATTTAATGGTACAATGGCTAGCTCACTTTCCATAACATGAATGGGAGTAGTTTTAACGAAACCTCCTATATTTCTCAGTGCCATATTTTGAATTTTCTCAAGTTTATACATATGCAGCTTTGCACAATTTCCGTATAAGAAGCTACCATAATCAAGTCTGCTCCGTATTAGGGCTATATATAATCGACGTATATGCTTTTGAGTCATTCCCCAAGCAGGCCCTACTAAAACTTTTAGTAAATTTAAAAATTTTGAACACCTCTTGCCGATTTCATTAACATGTTTATTCCATAGTAATGATTTATCTAGCCACATTCCTAAGTATTTAATATCGTCCGTTTTCTGTAATATACTATCATCTATTTTCAAAGTAATTTCTTGTTTCTTCCATCCTCTACTAAAAATCATATATTTAGACTTATTATTAGAAATGCATAATCCTAATTCCGTTAAAACTTGTATCATGCTATTTATTGCAGCTTGCATCTTAAATTGACACTCCTTTAAATTACTATCCCTTACATAAAAAACAAAATCATCGGCATATTGCACGGCACAAGTACTTTGTATAGTATTACAAATTTTATGAGTAACTATATTAAACAGAAGGGGGGAGAGAGGGTCTCCCTGCGCCAAACCTCTGCCCGTCCATCGAGTCAAACTCTTGCTTCCACCATTAATGGTAATTTTTAAATGTCTTTCACTTAGGAAAGACCACAAATAATTACACATTTTACTGCCCACTCCTAGTTCATCAAGAATACTGACAACCTTTTCTGGTAAAACATTATTGTAAGCGTTCTCAATGTCTATAAAGCAAGCAACTGTCGATATATTTTTGGAAAATCCTATTTGAATATAGCTCACAAGTCTTGTTAGACAGTCCAGGCTAGACTGTCCTCTCCGAAAACCACTAGTAAAGGGAGATAAAAAATTTTGTTTCTCAACGTACCATTCGAGTCTCTTACACAACAAAACGTGAAAAATCTTACATAAACAAGATAACAATGATATTGGCCTGAGATTTGCATTTGTGGTATTACCTTTGGGAATAGCAATAATTTTGATATTTCGCCACTGGATAGGAATATAACTAGCTAAGAAAATGTTATTATAAATATTTAATAAGTACTCTTTAGCATTCTTTGGTAAATTATAAATCATTGAATAAGAAATGTCATCTTCGCCAGGTGCAGTTTTTTTTTCTTTAAAGAATTATTAAGTTCTGTCATTGTGAATCTAATTTCAAGGAGATTATTAGTGGATCTAAACGTTCGAATCCGACTCATGACTGAGTCTGGTGCAAGAGAGTTTAACAAGTCTTGAATATTATCCTCTGACTCTATGAGTTTAGCTTTAAAATGCCCCTTCATCCATCTCATACGTTGCCACATATCCGATGCGGAAACTGATTGGTCAGTACTATTACAGAAGTTTTGCCAACTTTCTGATTTGGCCTTTTTAATTAACTTCTTTGTTGTGTCTATGCTTTCCTCTAATACTACAAGACTTCTAGGTGTCGGGTTACGTCGGAAATTACTTAATGCAAGTCTGCGTATTTGAACAGCTTTAGACAAGTTTGGACTCCAATATGGTTTTGGCTTAAAGGTTCCTTTAGGATTATTGTATATTTTAGCATAAGGAATACTTTTATCAGCAGCTTCAAAAAACTTGTAATATTATTTTACTACGCTTGACTCTTATTTCATGAATAGCCAGCTGATACACGCGATTATGTTTGCGTCGTTTATTATATTAACAATTCATTTTATGATTATATTAACAATTCATTTTATGTACACAGGAAGAAATATAAACATCACACCGCATTCCTCACTTCACAGCATGAGAAGACATCGCTGAACGCGTAGTGCTTATAAAAATTGTAGTCTCTCAAAACTTTAATAACTTTAAATGACGTGAATCTAACATCTATTGTATTTAGATAAAGAGAAAATATCTCTAAGAAGTAAAATAAAAAAGTTTGCTCGAAATCCTACCAGTAGTTTTTGAGTGATGCCCGCACAAGAACAGACCTGTATCATAATATTTATACAAATTTGTATGATTAATCTTGAGTATCATATCAAGAAACAGTGAAAATAATAATTAATAGGTAGTTATGCCACCTTATGGAATAACTCTATTGTCAGCGGTGAATCATTTTATTATACACTAGCAACCCACGTCGGCTTCCACGGATGCAATGTAGATACAAATATAGAGCAGTGTGGAGTGATTAATAATATTATAATTAGTCTATACCGCAGGATGTACAATATTTACAGCTGATTTTTTTATGAGACAGTACAAACATGTTTTCTTTGGAAGTTATTCTTAAAACCGCGACATATAACCTGCCGTGTGAGAAACACTCAACGCTCAAATCTAACCCTGCGACGTTGTATATTTGACCCTGTGATTGATTAATGGTCATTGCAAAAGATAGCTTTACCGGAAAATGCAGGCGCTTAAATTTAAATGGTAACAGCCCGCCAGCCCCTGTACCTCCGCGTTTTAAAACTCTGATATCTTCTGAGATATTGATTTTAATGAAATGCTGTTAGGGGCAGTTTTGATCAATATGGCATATACAACGTATGTAATGTATTTAATTGGATAAGGAATAATACTGTATTGTACAAAATAGCTTGGTAAATAACACATATTTTTTGTAATATGTAAAAAAGCTACAAATGATTACTGTGGGTTATCCTTTGGTCATAAACATATGCCATTAAGGATTTTTTTATAGATCCTTTTAAGATATACAATTCCGTATTACATAAATTTGATCTATCTCGTGAGGTTTTAGCCAGCGTTTGCGATTTAAGCGTACAAAAATATGTTTGTTACGACATCACAATACAAATCTTTAAATTTTTCGACTTTTTTGTACTATAATATGTATGTATTATACATATAAACCTTCCTCTTGAATCACTTTATCTATTGCATTAAAATATGTTGCATAGTTTAAAAGATCTAAGTGAACATACAGCGGAAACGACTTCATTTTATACTATGTAGAGGTAATCTTGTTCAAATATTTAAAGAAATTTACTTAGACTGCAGAAAACACAGATACGCATAAACTGTTGTATGCAGAATGCGAATTCATTTACAATTCTTAATCTTGTCCCTCGATGCACTTATATTATCTGTTATATATACATATCTTCTGTTTTTTATATATGTCGTGTAATAATTATGCGAAAGATTGTTATTTTGCCTACTAGATGACCCGGTGAACTTCGTATCACTTGCATATATTTGTGTAATATGTGGTCAAAACTTAATACAAAATGTTTATTTAGATTATAAATACAACACAGTCATGCATTTAATCAATTTAAAGCTTTCTCATGTACTATTTTTATTTTTGAATCAGAACTGTTTTGTATTTCAACAAAACAGACCAAAAAGATCGTACCTTATACTACAGATATGAAACGGACACATTTCTGAAGCCACCTATCAATATTTGACAAACGAATGACATTTTTTTATTTTTTAAATGACAAAAGACATCAAATATTTCATAGCTAGGAACATATTATATTGTCTGTTTTAGTATTTTCCATTACTTATTATTTATATTTCTCACAGTTTAAACCTTCCCAGAACTTCCACCAACGTTTCAAGATCAAAATTAGCCAAATCGGTCCAGCCATTCTTGACTTTTAGCAAGATAAACGAACAGCAATTCATAATTATAAATACTTACAAATTCTTTGGGATTTGTGTTCTAAATATATATTTACTAGCTAGTACCTATCAGCATTTCTATGTAGTTTTAAAAATAGGTATCTTCTTATTTAAATTCCCAGTTAACTGTTTACCAGGTCAAAGTACGTTAGATCAACAGAATTATTTTCGCCTTTAAAAATCGTCTAAATAGCAAGTACAATAGGAAACACGGCAGCTTTAAAGTAAATCTTATATAAGAAGTTATTTGGCAAGACTAGCACCACCCTACACAACATATTAACCATCGGGAACTACGTTGCAAATCTTTTTAACTGCTCTTTATGACTATCATAGGGTAGATATTATTTTTGGAAAAAAAAACGGAACATAAAATGACGTCATTACTTACCCATCTAATATTAAAATTAGTATTTCAGTTATTGTATACCTAAAGATCTTACTGTAAATAGGGTCTTAATATACGAACAGATAGATATATCTACTAACAAGTAATAATGAAGTTTTTTTCATTTTCGTAATGAAACCTTAAATATATTAATTTAGAAGTCATGAACTGAAAAATTATATAAACAAATACTGTAAGAGTTACTACTGTTTTCTTTATTCAATATGTTACGGTGGCAGAAAGTTGCGAATGTGAAGTTTACGAACTTTAGACGTAAACGTTCTGTATTTTCTTTGCCTACTTTAAAAGAGACATGAATACATTTAGATTTTACAAGACATTTTAGTCATATCTCCTGTGCGTTTTTGAGTATTTTCAATGTTTTTTTTTATTCTACCCATAGCTTAGCATACGATTAGAGTTATAAGGTTGCGAATACTCCAATATAGGAAGCCATACTATTGACCCGACTGGTGGTCGTGAGTTCGATCCACGAACATGACTGACTTCTGCATGAAGCACATAATTGTAAGGTCCATGTTTTGGTGTTAAGTACCTATAGATGTATGTATATTCATTATAATACAAGCTACGTTAATATTGGAATTAAATGACAGTGTTAAAATTGTGTCTTCATATAAAAAAACACACCGAAATTTATTCTCCTGTATACTTTTTATTTTCCTATATAATATTGTAAATAAAGTAATAATAAATTTAACAAGTATTCTGACTTGAAATAAAACAATCTACATAGACCCAAGGATATACGAACAGTCTCACGCGCCCTCCGTTACGCATACGGAAGCGTAACGCATTTTCCAACTCATAAAACTAAGTGGATTTGGCGACGTTTCAATAACTTTACTTGGGAATCTCGACAATATTGCGGTGGAGGTGTTTGCCGCTGCACGTGGACGATACATATACAAGATTACATTCCTAAGAAAATTGAACAAGAAAAGCTGACAATATTTCGAACTTAGGAACGTATTCGTGCCACCGCAATTACTTTGTTACAAATAAAATTTTCAATCAATAAATGACACAATACCTACAACCCATCACCAGGTTTTTATTCGACATGATTATTGCTGTTGGCCTGATGAGCCTTTACAGCTTCACCTGGATTTTCGGGCGAGCTTTTAAGGCACTCACTCAGCCATAGAGCTCAATGGTGGTAAAGGGGCTGAACCTCGGCTTATGAAGTGAATCCATTACCAGTAGTTGTGTATTAGCGTATAAGCCTCTCCGTGCCTGGATATACAATAGACCTAACAGGGGCACTATAACAGGTGTTACCTCTAGTATAGGATCAACGAATGGCTAAACATATGTATACTAAGCCGTCCGACAGACACTCGTTATCACCGAGAATTTATAGCGGCAGCTGAATTTGAGAGACAAGGCTTAACGTTTTTGCTGTCTTAGACAATGAATACGATACAAAAAAACAAAAATGTACAAAACGAACGAATATTAACATTATAATCTAAAATATAATATTATCAAATTAATGGTGTCCGGTTCCCAAAAAAGTACTCACTCGTAATTTTCCCGGAATCTAAAAAGGAAAATTAAGAAGAAATCGAGTACCTATTGCGATGTTTTACAATTGTCTATATTTAATTTAGTATAAAAAAGTTGTGATATCGATTAAAAAGAAATAGAACACATTATTTACTTGCATACATAGACGATAGCATCTTTTACCAATAAAATAATATTAAAAAAATAAAATTGTTTTATGCACCATATTTAAATTCAAACTGATTAAAATAACCGATAATAAAAGCTTGTTTGAGATCAAATTATACCCTTTCACGCCTCGAAGATCTTTACTGACCTCTAAACAGTAGACAAAGAGGTGAAGTATTTCAATACAATGTCAGTAATAATATATTAGTCGCTTACGAGTTGGAATATATTCTCCTTTATATTGCGCTCGACGAATTATAAGGGTGGGTGACGTCACAAAAGTTTTATGATATGACTGACAACATAATAACTAGCGTATTGTTTTTATTTGCATTTTTATTAAAGACGTGACATTTTTTACGAATGCCTTATTTGTTTAAATTTATTACTTATATTCTGTGGGCCTACATGTTAATATTTAATGAGAGTTTATAGAATAAGGTTGTATATTTCGAATGAAAATAATTACATTTTATTTTGTACTAATTATTTATATAAAACCATTATTTTTATCTACACGTTAGAATTAAAATCGAAATTGTGGTTTTAATAACCTATCTTATGTATGAATTGAAACGTCTAGCCTCTTTTCTTAATATTTAAAAAAGGATTACTTTCAAAGTGTATGAATTCAGAATAAAAGTTTCTTACTAAAGCGTTCCTATTGAAATATCAGATATAATCCGCTTATGTCTCCGCGTACTGGCTCGGTTGTGTATCAAATTCGCAAACAACAGTAACGATCTCTAAGATTTTCAAGTGTGCTCGTTCCTTGGTCTTTATTCACTACCTTGTGTTGTGTATAACTTCTAAGCATTGAAAATTATGATCCTTACGCTCAAAGTATTTATTTTAATAAAGTGAATAATAATTTTATTGTAAACAGATATAGATTGATATATCTTAAATACATTTTTATATGTTTATATAGTTAGAACTTAATAAAATATAATGTTTGGACAGTCGCTAAGGCAATAAATGAGTTTTACAGCAAAATTATTACTGTAAAATATATTTGTACCTAAACTTTGCACTTGCCGTATTTCATTTGAGGGTAACATTTCTGGAACAATCCACACAGGCGATGTCTAGTCTAAAAATACGTGGCGCATAGATACGACATCATGGTAGGTTTAAAATCACATTATATAAGGTGGTTGCTATCCAGAACGGATCAGAAAGAAATTCATTTAGTTTGAGTGTTACATGTTGTTATAATGAAAATGTAATTAAAAATTGAACTCCACTGTTTTTAAACTGGGTTTATATACTTTTACAATTTATTTAAAATAATATCGACTTACGTCAATAAATCAGATCTGGTTGAATGCCAATTTGATACATTCGAGTTACTGTGCTATTTACATATTAGTAAAAAATATGTAAACCCATTTGCTACTACACATATGACAAATTTTAAATTTAATAAAGCTAATCATTAAGTTCCTTTTTTCTATCTAATAGTTATATGTATCATCAAATATTGTTTCTTTGTATTTAATAAACTATTTATTTCCATGTGTTTTATTTTTAATTTCATTTTGTTACGTGTATTTTAAATTGTTCCAATTGTATCTTGCTACCAAAAAATTCTAGATCTCTGTTTCTTTGTCTTGTGAAAATTGAACATCGAACTTACATTGCATTATAAAATTTAAAATCTTAACATTAGAACTCGACTCAACGCTATTACAAAAATCACTAGACTCGTTCAGCGACTCTCTAAAAGCTGATAAATCGAAAATTAAAAATAAATACAGTTAATGACAATTGAAAAGCGAAAGAGACAATTCTGCTAATTTTGCCAATTTCATTGTCAATTTATCGTGTTCTGTTACATACGTCGGTGACTCGTAAGCATCAATCCGAGTTAGTGCAATCCATTAGCGAATAGACCGAACTAAAAATATTGTGCAGTCAGCATGCAGATTTAATTTGATGCCATTAATTGATACAAATGTATTTGTTTCCCCTTTTCAGCGAGTGAAATATGGATAGAGACAAGTGTTTGGTAATAATTTATTCAATTGAAGTATATATTGTTTAACTTTTAAAATGTATCCTGTAACCAGAATCCCACCTCATGATAATTAATAATGTCGCTCAAAGTACTAATGTTGGAATATGCTATAAATACTTCGCGACAAATTTTCAACTTAAGGATGGTAGTTAGCTAAATAGGAATTAGAAAATTATTTACAGTAATATTATAATTTTATGAGTAGGTTTTTCTTAACCAAAAGCTTAAGCTCATTTGTCTTTTGCGATCTCTTATTTTTAAGAACTGACTACGCTATCGTCTTGACGGGCTTTCACAGCTTCACCGCACTACAAATCTCTTAAAATGTTATCACTAGTCTATCATCCCTTCAAAATCTTCTTAATATACTTATAATGAAGATACAGTTCCTTAGAGACTCAATAACGTCAAAAATACTGAACTCATCGTCGTAAGACTTTTGACCATTCGATGTGGATTTTTTATTTTTTTGGGTTCGATTGAATTTTTGCTATTATTTAATAACCAACGAAGCGAGCAGGAATCAGCTAGTATTTAAATAATATTTCTATAAGTTATTCAATAAGATCCACTTTCTTAACATTTTGTGGAAACGAAGGCTTAATATAATAATGAATCAGAACTTCAATATTATGATTTATTAACCACACCCTTAGTCGATTGGCGTTGAGATATTGCTGCTTCAAGTAATTGTAATTTGATTGAATTTGATTTAAATATTTCTTTATACTTTAAAAGAGTACACACACATCTAGTAAAGAAGATTATAGAAAGATGACATGATTTTAATTAAAATGTCTGTCAAGTCAATAATGGGAATAAAAAACATAAAATTTTATGTTAACATATACCTATTTAATTACAAGCACTCTTTATGACACTGTTGTATCCAAATATTGAGTAATTGTTTTTTTTTTTGGAAACGAATCTAACGACTTGGTTCAATTTTGTACGATTTTTAAATATAAAATAAAAGAAGTGTTTTTTACAAGAAGCCAAATAATGGTTCATCGGTCAGAAATTATATAATTATTGAAGAAATTTTCGCTAATATCTAAGCCTCCGTGGCAACTACCACCTCGTGACGTAGTTAAGGGTGAGATCATGATTTCGGTCGGGCTGGTGGTGGAGCCACGTGTCACTTCGCTTTGTGACATCTGTTTGCCCGTTGAATATTTCATGAAGCATGAAACAGTTCCGCCGGCGCGGCTTTGTCCACCTTCCGACCCGGTTACCGGTCGTCTTTAAAGCGGAGATGTTGTAATTAGTTGACTTTAAAAATGAAGTGCACACTGAAGAAAAGCAAAACCATTTCTGTTACTTGATTTTTTACTGAATATTGGTAATTTTACTTTTTGTAAATAAGTAAAGGTTTATATTAATTAGTCATATACAGCAATATGTGTCGATATTTTAGAGCATTACTTGATAGTTCATGTTTCATGAAGGTGAAGGAAAACATCGTGATGAAACAATAGTATGGTGGTAGTGCTTTTTCTAAGTCCACCTGGCTAGGTACCACCCCTCAAGTTGAAAATCTGTCGCTAAGCACCTGTTGGTGTATTTCGGCAGCCGCACTTGAGAGCCAGTCTCCCTCTAGGCTTAGCGTGACTACCATCTTAGATCACATCACAATTAACCATCAGATGAGATTGTGGTCAAGCGCTAACCTATAAAAAAAAAGATTAAAAATATTATTATTTTTTTTTGTCAAAGAAATAACCAAATATATAGGAACTTTTTAAATATACTTGACCTAACAAATATGTGTACAAAATGGTTTGATTTTGCGATATTCATTTACAAAATGCTACATTTTTTTTTATATTACGATGTTTTTATTAATTCGGTTTCTTGGATGTATGTTCGGGTGGGATTTTGAAATTTTATACATAGAAAACAAAATCAATTTTATGTTACAGAATAATCTTTCTATAATATACTAATTATAAGATGAAACGTAAGCGAAATAAATCTGAAAGTTGTTGCGAAATTTTACACACAAGACTAAAACACTGAAAAGATCGATGTATAGCTCACTAACTAATAATACCCACGCGATTCGCTGTGTATGTATTACATTTTTGATTAACTTTTAAAAGGGTCCATAGAATAAAAAAACAATAGCGTAGAATCGTTTACGCAAACTTCAGCGTCGAACGCTCATAGTCCTATGACGATACGTTCAGTAATTTTGACGTAACTGAGTCTCAGTAGAACCAAATTTTCATTAAATATAGTACACATTCCTACTTCTAACACATTCCAATAACATTGTAAACCGATTCTCTAAAACCAAGTCAAAGATCTGATAGGTTCCGACAAGTCTCGGCGACTCATTAATATGCATTAGTCTACGAGCAGTGTCGGACTTTGGCTACGCAAACTTGGATGTCTTGACAAGGAAGTGATAATCTCTGTATGTAAATTATTGCTATGCAAATTGCTATAAAATCTACATATTCTGTATTCAATACAGCAATTGTTTGAATGACACATTGTGTACTGTGTATCTAGTGTCTTTTTTTTATACTTTATAAGTTAGGTATTGACCACAATCTCATATGATGATAAATGATGATGGATGGCTAAGATGGTAGTTATGCTGAATCTGGGGGGAGATTGGCTCTCAAGTGCAGCTGTCGGAACACATCAACCGTTATTTGGCGACAGATTTTCACCTTGAGGGTGGTAGCTAGCCAGACGGACTTAGAAAAAGCCCTACCACTATGCTATTTTATGACGATGTTTTCCTCCACAGGAAGCTCTGACTCAATTGCTAGGATTCGAACCTACCTCTTTCGACGCAGTGTCCGAACACACTACCAACTCAGGTATCATCGCTTGTATCATTGATATTAAAACAATATTTACTGTAGTTCTTTAGGAACCATTACTATGAATTTTGATAATTTGTGTTTGTCTGCAATTTATTATTCCGAAGAAAAGTGTTCACTTTATATGTCACAAATATATGTGTATAGTTCTATAATCAATCAAAATTAGTAAATAAATTAGAATTACATGTATGTATTTAATTTAAAAATATTTAATGCATTTTGGTAAGTATTTTCTACAACTGCAAAGCCGATTTGCTCGAGCAAAAGCTGAGATGTCTTCGGTCTCAGCAAGTTTTCGTTACTCATGAATATTCATGAATATATGCAATACCGGACCTTGACAACACAAACTTGTATTAGAATATCCGACGTGTAAGCAAAGATTGCTTTATATATAAAGGATTCTATGTGACGGTTATTTAATACTTGAAATAGGTTTTTAATTATTTATTGCATTTTACGATATTTCAGTCGTTTCGGGTGATTAACAGAATCCTTGAACTTAAAAATAATAACATTGTACACAATTTTTACTTAGTAAACTGAGTTGTTATCACACTTGCTTTACCTAATAGTTGAAAATCAAATCGACTCTAATTTTGGTTTCACTTAAAAGTTTTCTATGGAAACTGAAATGATAATATACATTTTAAGCTGTATTGTCTACAGAAGTAGACTCAAGTCTCACGTACATCTGTACCTATTTTACGCGGATAAAACAGAAGTAACACTACAAAACTAATCGCATTACTACTCTCCGTTGAAATCCCTGCGTAGCAATCACCAGGGGCCGACTGACAAGGATTTAACAATATTCCTATATTTCACGCTACGATTACCATGGATGGGCTTAAATCCATTTTTTACGCTATCGGATATATCACCCCAATGACGTCTGCAGGATGGTCTAACAAGTAACTGTGTTACATCATGTCCCTGTTTTGATTTCATATCAATTTTGGTGTTCCGTGGAAGTGAATTAAAACGGTTCCTTAATATTGATAAATACTTATAAAAGTGGTAATATTAAATACGAATATAATTACGGTATACACTAGAAGTTTTTGAGTTAAATTTAATAATAACATATGGTGTCGTTACTATCCGGGAATTGTTTGGAAATAATCACACAAGGAGTAAAAGGGAGCTTTGGTACAATATTTATAGTAATTTAAATTTCTTTGCTGAGTTAAAATTTGTTCAACTGTTCTATGCTAAGGCGGAAACAAGAATAATTACAGTACCAATACAAAATCATGTTACTTCAGAAAGAAGTCTTAACTATGTCTATTAACTTTACATAAATACACTTATTATTTCCAAAGGAAACACCACATATGGCGTCATCTTGTCATATTAAACATTTTAGTTAGGTACTAAATATAAATAACATTAAAGGTTTACAACTTTTTATCTACGTAATTACTTTAAAACAATTAAGGTATTATTTTAAAATTATTTACAATAAAATGTTGTAATTGAATTATTGATAAATTAATCAATAATAATATAGAACAATTTCATCTATCTTTTACAAACTAATTTTATCAAAGTGATAAGATATAGAAAAATACTGTCTGTATGTATCTTTAAGAATAATTTACAATTAAAACTACATTGATTTTGTCAATAAATGATGTTATTACTATGTTATCCATTTATTTTTATATATTATAGATTTCGCCACACTAGTTCAGTTTTTACTCTTATAGTTGAAAGAAAGAAAGAAATATATTTTGCTTACTTATGCGGCTACTTGCAGAAACTTCAGAGCGAATTATATGTAGTAGTTTGGCAATACCTGTATCTACTAAATTTCTTGGGTAGATGGCATTACAGGTACGCTATACATATTGACGAGCGTGCCCATAAGTACTTTACAAGTTAACTACATTAAATTAATAAAAAATAAGAACAAGAATATAATTCTATAAAATAAAAGAAATATATATTAATGTCCGGAACTCATACAAAGTAATAACACAATATTACTTGCTTATCCACAGTTTTTATATGTTAAAAGGCATGTCAAAATTTGACACGTGTTTAGTATTCGATTTAACTGCTATTGTCCGAAGCCGTTTAGGGAGAACGCGCTTTGAGCTTTGAACTGTTGTGACATGATAGAACTGATTCGGAATTATACAACTTTAATCATTATAAAGTTGCGATGACAACTCTAGCGTGTTTTAGGAGTTGAAAAGGATTTAATTTTGTATCACTTTTATATGAAAGTACAAAAGTCATCACCATTATATTTAATTGTAATTAAATGCTAGTTCTAAATGTTTATTGTTTAACCCCTAGGCGGATTTATTAAGACCCAGATCTCAAAATGGTGGATTATGTTATTAATTATTCTACCTTGTAAATTTTATGATTTTGTAAAAAAAGTTCTTCCTACAAATAAAAAAATAAATACGTGTTTCATAAAAATTATAGTTTTCATCACAATTTCATCACATTCACAAATCATTCGCTATTTTTCAAGGTTTGTAATAAAACAGGTATTTTTTAAGCTTATTCTGCCAACTGTCTGTTGACCTGTGCCACATGAGGTCTGCATTAATTTGTACGGACCTTAAACCTTTATGATTTTGGACAATCTAGGGATTAAAGACTAAGAGGTAATGTTAAAATGTAAATAAATCTACTAGTTGAGGCACTCGGTTTCAATCGAATGAGCAACAAAACAGTTAAGGGTTTTTTTTTAATTGTAAATATGTTTTTTTATTCTAATGTTTATTGCACGACCTCTGTGTACACAATACGTACTTCCTAAATAATTAAATCAGATTCGAAGCTGTGAAGAATTAATACATTTAGTTTCAATGACGAAACTATCCCTATCAGTTAGCAGTAATATTTTGCATGTCGGGTTTGTAATTTTTCATACGTATATCTTGTAGAATAGTTCTTGTACTACCGTTTATTAGTTATTTCTACTCTAAATCGTTATTATTATTATTCAATTTTTTTTTCTCTTAGTGGTTTAGGTAAAGTATTCTGTAAGAAAAAATACCAGTAGAATTTTTTGTTGACTTTATATATTACTTTTGCTCGTGGGGTCGTACGCGTTATAGATTTCACCGATCCCTCGGGAACAACAATTTAATGAAATATACTCTATGTACTTTTTTGTACCTCTGACAATGGTGGCGTGGAAACATAACAAACTTGCATTTATAACAATAATTAAGATTATACTCATAACTTGTATCATATACTATTTAGAATAACAAAAATGTACTGAAACTGGTTAGGGAATAAATATTAGCATTTAAAAATAATCGCATAAATTTGTCTACTGATTTTTAATAAGCACAATACGGTCAGAGAGAGAGACTTTACCTTTTATAATTAGATATGTTTTATAGTTATGTTACCTTATAAAACTGACACTGTTTAATAAAATTATTGTAATGCATCCACTGTAGCATTGTATATTACCGCCTATAATCTCTAATTTACAGTAAACGATAATACAACAAAAAATAAAACTAAATTAATTATAAAGTATAATAAATACATAAAAATAAATTAAAATTAAATTCTATTATTAATTATATTCAATTAAATTTACAATAAAATTAAAACGAAATAAAATATAAATAAATGTAAATAATAACTTAAAAAATAAAAGTATACAAATAGTTAATTTTATTTTATGTGAGTGGCCAAAAATACAAAGTTATCAAGCAATGAACAAATCAATAAATAGAAGAGATAAAATTGTAATAAATTGTATACAGCTTTCAAATTCGTTAACATTACTCAAAGAATCTCAAAATTTCTTATACCCCTTAAAATTTGTTCATAGCAATATATTTTTACAAATATCTATTTAAAATCATCAGGCGTTACATGATATTAGTTTAATTTTAGAAATGCTAACTATCCTAATCACAGTTTTATATTATAAATGTGACAGCGAGTTTCTTTGATACTCTTTCACTCTGTAACTACTCAACCAATTTTTGTGACACTTTGCAAACATATTTTCAGATGTACAGAAAAGTTTAAAGAACTTAAAGGTGCCGTATCTCGAAATACTTTTTTTTTTCTGTATAGTTTATAGATTAGCGTTTGACCATAATCTCATCTGAGGTTAAATGATGATGTGGTCTAACATGATAGTCACGCTAAACCTAAAGGAAGACTGGCTCTCAAGTGCAGCTGCCGGAATACACCAACAAGTGCTTGGCGATAGATTTACATCTTGAGGATGGTAGCTAGCCAGGCGGACTTAACGGCTTACCACCATCCAAAAATTATGTACTGTCCTTGAGCTACAGATGAAATGTATACTAACGTAAACAAAGCCGCCAGCAAAAAGTAGTATATTATATAACAAAAATTTATATTAATTTTTAAATCAAATCTAATTTTTGTATTTTACCTTTATTAAAAAGAACATAAATGAATTGAAAATTGATCTTCAATAAATTCTACAAACCTTGTAAACATATTAAATAGACTTTATTCGTTGTCAATTTGTAATAGTGAACACAGGAACGATCCACAAAATTCAATGACCAATAAAGAACAAAGAACCGATTCGAGTCTAAATTCGTTACCACTAAAATCGACACAGACGTTAAAAATTTCAGATACAGAATCGTCCGACGCCAATTTTAACTTGCTTTCGAAATGGTGAAGTTAGGTAATTGAAGTCTGTGTAAGAAAAGGAACAAATGAATAGCTTTTCGTTCAGTTGCACGACGGCTTTTAACGAGATAATGAATAATTCGTGACTGTATACATTTGAGCATTTTTTTATTTTTATTTGAGAATAGAAATGATTATAGACTGATTAGCACTATTGAAATTTTACATTATAAAATAGTTATTATTTTATCTCTAAGTGTCTATAATATTGTTTTCGTATAAATAAATAGAACGTTGTGTACTGAAAGTAACACTGGAGTACACGATTATAGATTTTTTTATGTTCGCTGTTCACTGACTTTTGGTTTGTTTGACTTTTGTAGCCCTACGTAGTTAACGTCAGAAGGCGTGATCATTTTATTTATTTAAGATTTTGTAGTGAAAATTTCTTTAGTCCCATTGCTAGATGAAACGTCAAGTGACAGTAGAGAGAGATAAACATAATATACATCTATAGAACTTAACGTCCGTGAGAATTAGATAGAATACGTTATACAGTGTTTCTTATATTCATGGTCTCTTCAGTACATATTGTGCTCCATAATACTTGTTCTGGTCCGAGCGTTGTATGTGTATGTGCGAAACCTTTATATAAGGCCTAACTAGCTTGGTGTGTGTTTATTTAGAACGTTACACTTCTACCGCCTTAATTATTATTATTATTTTTTTACGTTTTATTTTTGGTAACTTCAACCTTTTGTAAATAATACATTTCCCTTCGTTTCTTTTTGGGTCTTGGTTTTTATTACATACTACATTTTTAATCATTACGTAAATGCAAATGTGAGTTTGTCTGTTAGTTTAACCGACCCTTATACATTTTTTATTACACGTTATTAGGGGCACAGAAAATGCTATAGGGTACCTTTCATCCAGCAAAAAGTACTTCGTCAGGGGATAGACCCAGTCTTCATTAATATGAGAAAAGCCGAGAATGAAAGCTAGTAATATAATAAAATCGCAATGCGTACATTTTTGCTGTATCACGAATTATTATATTGAAACTGATGTACTTTAATTTATATCTGACACGACTACAACTGACTGAAAAGCTATAATATTGATCAATGTCTAAATGATTATTTGTGGAAATAACGGTGCAACAACAAGGTGGTAAAATTTTAAATGCTTTCTGATTACGTTTTGTATCGTGAAATTAAACCAAATTATAGCTAATGAAATTACGGCCATTTCTATTGGTCAGAACTTTTTAATAAAAGTAAAACTGATGTGACAACACCACGTGCTCTCTGTCGGCGCTTGTCAAGTGAGTTGACATGTGAAATGACGACGGGGAACTGGCACTCGCAGTGAAATGACATTGTGTTGTCGGATTTATATGCATGAAAGGACAACACAACGGCTGTCATTACAAAGAGATGTCCTGCAGCTAGTTGATGTAACTATTTTGATACGATTTTTTATACCATATGTATATCAAAATACAGTCAACTCGAAGTCACAAAACATTTAAGTCGACTTATTACTCACAATAATAATAACAAAAAAATCCGTAAACAGAGACACATCTTCCATGTACCTATATAAAAAACTATTCCATAGATTTCGATCAAACTTTTACAGTTGTACTTCTTAGATTATTGGTCCTTATCTAATAAAATAATTATCATAATAGCTTTATTTAGTATAAAGTTATTACAGATTAAAGAATCTACTATTATTGCAAGCACTATGCTTTCAATGATGTGTATTTTCTTGTGACGTGGAGCAAGCGGTGTGGTGCTTGTGTTTTCCTCTGTATATAAAATATACTACTAAATATCGCAGACGAAGTTGCGGGTATCTGCTAATACATATATAACATAGATATAGGTACAAATTTGTCACTATTCGTTTTATTAAAATTCGTTAATAGATGGCACTACATCGTAATCGACTTCTGTACCGTTCAAATGTTAGTCATAAAAATGAGTATAGGGTTCAGCGTTTGACCACAATCTCACCTGATGTTAAATGACAATGTGGTTCAAGATAGTAACCGGTGGTAGTTTTGACGTTCATAAGCGACTTCGTAGGGCCTAAATTGAATAAAGTATTTTTGATTTGATTTGAGTAAACTCGCTAATCCTAAAAGAGGACTCTCAACTGTTCTTGCTGGAACACACCTACATGTTTTTGGCAACAAATTTTCAATTTGAGAATGGTAGCTAGCCAGATGGGCTTAGTAAAGCTTTACTACCATACTGTGGTTTCATCGCGACGTTTCGTTCACTGAAAACACCAATCGACGTGTTGTCCAAAGACGTTACCTACAGAGCCATTGCTTCTTCAAATGTAGATATTTCAACAATGATGACATTTACATATTATCCATTTGGCAATAAGTTGAATAGAATAAAATAAAATTTATAATAACAAATGTTAATATCAACAATTAACTCTATCGAAGCCGTGCGCATCGCATATGTAGAACGAATTTAGGCTATAAATATGTTAAATTGCATAAAAATGGTGTCACAAAATCGTTTAAATTCGAACGATAGACGAACCGAACTGCAATAAAGGTTACTATTGACTACAACACCAACTGCCTGACACACACACACACACAAAACACACCATTAATAAAATTAACAAAGGCATTTGCAACATAGTTCGTTTATGAGACAGTTAACAGACAAGTATAGTGAAGCGCATAGAGTGTACTGTACACATGAACGCATCAGTGGACGCATCTAGCTTTGCAATTATTAAATAGGTCGCCCCTCGGACTGCTTTCAATGGGTAGCGATAGATGTGATTTCTAGACCGTTCGTATAGAAACTGTTAATTAAGTATTTCTGTAGACAGATATAGATTTACATTTTCAATATTTAATAAATTTTCTTTCTATGTCAACTGATTTTTTTTGATTAATTTGATTTTTGTTTATAAATACAGTAAAGTACATATGGTACATTTCATCCAAAATACGTTGACGAAATCTACATAATGTGACTGAAGGTGCAAGAAAAGCTAGTTACTTATATTAAAGACTGCGGGAGGTTAATTTCAAATATTTTTATTCTATATATAAAAAAAAAATAATTAAATGTCGGTCTAGTGAATAAAACAATTTGTAGCTTTAAAATGTATCATCAGAATATTAGTTTGTAATATGTAAATAGCAATTTATATGCGTCGCTTGAAGAGTAATATCGTTGAGGGTTGTATATGAGGTTTGATCACGCGAAGTAGTTTCATAAAACTAGGCAAACTTCACGACCTACCGCAAGGTTGGTCGATAAATAATCAGGTCATTGCCGATAGAAATAGAACAGCTTAGATTTAGTTACCTCTTGTTTTTTATAAAAACTAAAAACTGGTTTATTATTTTCAAGAAGTGTAAAACTTTAGTATTAGTGTCGAATGTACAATCCGTAATTATACGAAATAAAGAAACAATGTAAACTGATAAATCGTATATAATAATAGATTTAAAGTCCCATCAAAATATGTTTAGACGTTTCGGGGATAACTCTAGACAAATAAAGAGGCAGACATGCAGAAGAAAATGTTAAAGACGCGTGTTTGGGTACATGTGCACATATAGCTCTACGGGCTTGTTTTTAAATCACAAACCTACAATTTATTTATTTGTGTAGGTAAAATTTTTACTTTAGTTAACATCTTCTATACTAGATATTATTTAAACCGCTATTTCAAGCCACTATTCAGTTACATTTAAATTTTTAATCAAAGTGAAAGAGATGTCTCGGTCAGATGTCGCGGCGAGGCAATTTTTTACAATCTTTATAATTTCAATATCATTCAACGCTTTGTAAGTATGTTTAATTAAAATATTTTTGAGCGTTTCGTTATATTTGAGAATAGAAATAATTTAGTTATCATCTTCTTACCCTTCTCCCATCTAAGTAAGGTCGGCAGAACATACTTGTCAAGTTGTGATGTATAATTTCGCTAAATTTTTACGATCGGCCGCCTGCTTGACATCAATCCTTCTTGGGATTATTTTGTACCTTCGTATGGATTCGTATGAATGCTCAACATAGAAAGATGCTCAACATAGATATATAACTCTTCAATAACAGGTGATAAGCATTAAAATGACGCTTTTATGCACGATGTATCCGTGTATTGCACCTCCACAGGCTCTGGTTTCTGGTCTGTTATAGCTATGATGATTTCTTTCTACAAATCTAATTTAAGAGGTTCACTGGCATTTTTTTTCCACTTTCGATTTCTTGTTCTTTTTTCTCATTATTATGTAAAAAATATATTATGAAGCTAAATATATAGAATAGTAATATTTAGAAATAATTTAGTATTTATTCGAATCTCTTACTGTGAATACAATATGTATAAATTACGTGTCACGTTGTTTGTCTGCAATGGACTGAATACGAAACCGATTTTAATAACATTTTGCACACTGTGTGCAGTTTCATCCAATCTGAAGGATAGGATAATTTATATCTCAATTAATAATCGAAATATTATTTTATTGCGAATAATTTGTTTATTAACAAAGAGTCATGATTATCTCTGTTAGTTCGATAAGATTCTAACAGATGGCGGTATAACCTTAACCACATAGCTACTAACATAATAACCTAGCCAGAGCAACACCTGGCCGGGTCTGCTAGTAGATTATAATACTTGAATATCTTATTGTAATAAACTTGTTTTCCTAATCCTGAGTTAAATTATAAATGTGAAGAATTTGTACGTTTGGTTGTTTCAAGCGTTAAATACTACATTGATGATCATACAATTTTGCATACTCGTCGCCGGGGGTACAGATAAGACATAAAAAGGGTAGTTTTCATCCATAGTAAATATTGTTGCTAGTAGAACATAAAAACGAAAACCACATATCACAAGAACTATAATAGAAGTAGTTTGTATTTATTTTTTTTAATTGGAAAAATGATAAGAATTCGGTCTGTACAATATTTCTTTGGAATCATTAGTAACTAAAATATCTATAACAATCCGTAAGGGGTCTTGTACTGGGCAGGTTATATCTGTCCTATATAATGCCATAATTCATAAGTCATGTGTGATGACCGCGTAGTATCTTAAAAGTCGTGACATTTTTACTTTTTAAGTTTTAACTCTAGACCCCAATCTCGTCTGATTTAAATTACGATGTGAGCTAAGATAATAACATATTTAGTGTATGAGTCGACTAGATCTTAATCGCAAAGCGCAGCTGCCGTTACCCCTGTAGATTCTTAGCGACGGATTTTAAATGCGAATGTGGTAGCTAACCAGATGACCTTAGTTGGCACCATGCAAATGACTGATCGTTCAATGATGATCAATCGCCAGTTACATTTCTAATTAGCTTATAACAATTTTTATATCTTGTTCAACTCATACTTAATTTGAACATGAGGTCAATTAACACCTTATAGTGAGTCTACCTACTGTTCAGTTTTATTTTAAACTGGTTGCTATAAATCATCCATCGGTTATTTGTCGGTAATTTTGTTGTGTAAGGCAGTCCATAATATTTCGATCTTAAGCCTAAATTTTCAAATTTATTAAACCGTAAATGCATGACTTCTTCATTTTTACCAAAAATTATATGTTACGTGGAGAATTATTTACATGTTTAAAAAATTGTTTTTGAGTGTTTTTAAAGTAAAGTTTTTCTATAATCATACACGTACAGTACAAATAATTCATCAATGTAAATGTCATATTAAAAAACGAGAAAAAAGTAGAGTAAAACGAGAAGATTTATGAACTGTATTTATTTATTTCGTTTGTATGCCTCGAGCTATGACATACCGCCCAAAAGTTAAATTTTCAATACAGTTAATAGCATATTTGCAATTAAGAGACAATGTTTCAATATTGAGATACGGTGCATTGAAGCGTTAACTATGTTTTAAAGCAC
The DNA here is from genome assembly GCA_035772565.1 of Antheraea assamensis. Taxonomy (NCBI): domain Eukaryota; kingdom Metazoa; phylum Arthropoda; class Insecta; order Lepidoptera; family Saturniidae; genus Antheraea; species Antheraea assamensis. Next base: position 995,424 of record JAQQSE010000131.1, on the reverse strand, counting down.
CAAGTCCTTAAAGTCGATGTATAATTTGGAATGATTCACGTAACAGCCTCAACGCTCTGCGTTGCGGCTGAGTTCAGGGATGTAACGTATAAATGAGATGTGAATAATGGAGTGTGAAACGCACTAGGAATTGAAAATCGGGCTTCAGCGCCTGACTATGGCTATAGGGTTGTCAAGAGATTAGATCTCGGTATATATTAAATATTATGTCTTATAACTTTTTGCTCATTATTTGTTTTCATAGACTCACACAGAGGTCTTTCTTTGATGGTGCAATCAAGGCGGTATTCTTTATGTATAAAAGTACAACCAAATCTATGTAACGGTAAAAAATACACGTATATTTAGTGCTTTTATTTCAAGGATCTATTTACCAATTGACACTTCAATTTTTTTTTAATCTAACACAGATACTAATGACAAAGTATATAATCTAAAAAAAGATTACCACAATGAATCTACAAAAAATACGTACTTCGTATGTAATGTAGCTTTATTCTGATTGTAGTTATCGGTGAAAATGATGAAACATTTGAAAATGAATATTAAAAGTTTCTAATATATTGTTAATGACAAAGTTATTTTAACTAATACATCGATTTTATATATATATATATATATATATATATATATATATATATATATATATATATATATATATATATATCTTTAACTTCTATATAAATAAAAATCTAATCCTGAATGTATGTAAGCGGGTTACTTTAGAACGACTGCACCTATTTAGTAAAAAAAAATTATTGTGTTTCGGTAAAGTTTGTATGAACGAAATGTTTCTAAAAATCGCACGGAATAGTGAGAAGTTTGGGTTAAAAAATCTCTATATACAAAAAGTGAATGAGCGGGTGAGACAGATTACAGTAGAGGTCCAGTTGTTCAGTTGCCATTTTATTTAATTACTTTGTCGAACTATAGAGGGAAACTTTGGTCTCATTTTTTTCCTTAGTATATCCGTGCGAAGCCGGAGCGGGCAGCACAAAAAGTATAAGTTAATAATTTGTAATACACGGCATTTAACAATATATAACATTTAATTTATATCACACGTCTTAACAGAATACGATTTAATTATCTGTCGAGAATAATCAAAAGACACAGGTTTCATTTATGATTTAACTGCAATTTTCTATCTACAGAAAGCAACCTGATGATGAGTCAGAGTGCGTTGCCCTCATCTCGAGACAAAGAATAACAAAACGCGAGGGTGGTTCGGCAATAAATCAAGGATACGTCATAAATACCAACTCCCCACTGAGGGTAAGAAGTGTCGCATTTTCCAACTCATAACGTAGCCTTTTAATGCAGTGTTCTGAATGTTGTGTATAGTGTTCTAAAATGTCGATACATTCGAACGATAGTGTCACATATTTCATATATCGATAAAACTATCAGCAACAGTAATTTTTCTATGATATTTCAAAAGTTTTTATTGACTCCTTTCTAGAATTTATATATTGTTTAGAATCATAAAATTTATAAGCAATTGTGGCGACGCAATTTTGCACGTAGCCATCTGATTTCAGAACAACCGTAGCATATATCATAGTAACTAAGCATTAGATATATAACACATGAAGGCAAAATCAAAGTGTGCGTGTATTGAACCCGCGACCTATTGCATCAACAGTGTGATTTACTACCTCTCCTCTGCGAGGTTTGAAAATAATATTTGAAATACAGTGTACTCATATTAACTAGCATGGTGACCTATGCATATCTATACTTGCAGTCCAGTGAAACTGTATAGGCTTTGCCAGGTCAACAGTGTAGACAGTTCGAAAAAAAAATCTATAGTTTAAATTTATCAATGTTTTAATCTCTATATATAAATAAATAGAGACAAAAAATTAAGTAAAACTTCCTGCTCAATCGATTTTCTTTTGTTTTGTTATGTTTTTTTTATTTCGCTTTTTCTTAATACTGAAACTTAAAAAATTTATGATTTATAGTCTAATTACGCTCACTAGAAGATCACTAGTAATTATAAATTACCTACTAGTGATATTCTATATTGTATTATATTTTGTAATTTTATAATTTTTTATTTCAAATATTACACATTTCCGTTTATTTAAAATATAATAATATAGAAGGTGTAAGATGGTTATCGAATGATTCAGTTTTATTGCTTAAAAAAATGAATATACTAATACTATTTTCTATAATATAATTACTATATAATTATTATATTACTATATTATTAGTATAATACTATTTTCATTATTAAATATTTTAACAATGGTATAATTTGCGAGAGGTTTGTCTTGAAACCAATACCGTCTCAACCATTTCTGATACAAAACAACGGTGCTCGAATCGCTTTATTCCGATCTAAAGAGTGTGATTGACAACACACATTGACACACAATACGTTTAAATACTGTCTTTATGATTGATTGGCTTTAGAATTGCTATCCTTTTGAATTGTTTTATACAAAGCTTTAGGCTATGATAATCACCCAAAATGAGGTGGACTATATCACTGTTTGCTACTTGATAAAATAGAAGAAAATATCGATAATAATTTCATTTTAAATCGATCCCTCCCTAACGCGAGAACATGCATCCGTTCGTGGGCTATTCGAAATTCTCGATTTTGCTCAATTAAGTTTAGAAATCGTATATTCTAATAACGTATATTTAATCTGACGGGATTTCATGTTGTGTTCGGAATGCTAGTTTGGCGCCATCTTTTCTATTACTAAGCAATTCCGTTAACAATTATGCGTTATTTATTTGCCACTGAAAATATTATCAAGGTAATTTATTGTAAATTAGCGTCATTATAACGGGCTTATCATCATTTGTATAGGAGTCGTGACCACGTTGGGTACTAATCTTACTTGAAAGTCACTGGTACTGGTGAAAATACGTCAATAATTATTACTATTGTGTCAACTAGAACCAATAACGTTAAAAGCAAAATCTTTAGATAGCTGGATAAATTGAAAACGTATATAAGTTACTAGATTTTACCCGCGGCTTTGCTTGCGTAGATTTAACCTATACCCTTGAAATATACTAAAGTAATAAAAGGTTTATGTCCCATTTTCTGTACTACTGACAACGTGAAGGTAAAAATGAATGATAATCGGTTGAGTGGTTAATGAGCGAAAGCGTATCAAATATACAACTTCGCATTCACGTTTATAAGATTAGTTACGAACTAAGCACCACCTAAGTAGAGTCGGCACAACATGTTTTCCTTTTCCATTCTCCCCTGTCAGACGTCATCTCAGTATTTACAGCTTTTATACACATATAATTTTTTACGCAATATATCCATATCTTCTTCGGTCTTCCTCTACTCCTATATACGTCCACCTACGTACTTAAAACTTTTCTAATTACATGGCTTTCATCTCTCCTCGTGACATGCCCATACCATGTTAATCTAGTACTCCTCAATTTCTCTCCCATTGATGCTATTGTCAAACATCCTCTTAGTTACTCATTCGATCGATTTTAGTTTTACCACACATGCATCTGAATATTCGCATCTCTGCCACGTGTAGTTTTCTCTCATCCATCTCTTTCGTAGCCCAGCACTCAGTTGCATACCGCATGACTGGTCTTTTAATAGTTTTATACATGTTACCTTAAAAGTTTATATAATATTTAGAAAAATGTTGACCAGTACTTTAACTACTATTATTTATTTAAGATTATTCATAAGCATTCTGTTCGTTGAGATATAAATTAACTTTAAATACGTACGTCACTAATGAACATTATTATTATGTAGAAAATGAGTTTATTACAATATTAAATGATTTTATTTCCTACTCAGGCCATAGTGTCTCACAACAGTCACTCGTATTTAATTACAGTTTAAAATATGATTAACAATAATTGCTGGCTGTGGTAATATACCCCAACTTATCATATAGAAACAGGGGGTCAATACGTAATCACTTTTTGAAATAGCCTTGTTATTTGAAATTAGGCACTATTATGTTTCCAAGTCATGCCTATAATTACCCTAGCAACACTTGCGATACTGGTTCAGTTCTGATCCTTTTAATTTCATGCTTCATCGGCACGGCATATTGCTATATTTAGGATTTCGCTATAATATTTTGTGCTTCACCTTAACGATATTGGTTCGAAAAGCCAGCGGACCGGCAGTAATCCGCAGGGACGCGGACGCCGCGCTGCTCCGCGTGAGCCTACGGGACGTGCAACCCTAGCTGTCAACGGGGATGTCATGGAAACCGCCCTGAATTTAGCAGGCAACACCGTAATAATTACATACTTTTCTATGAAATAAGCACGAATTTTCCTATATATATTTATACTGCATAAGATAAGAGGGAGTATTCAACAGATGTACGAATCCACTCAGACGGCTATGTTTGTTATTGGAATATGACTCGCTTATTAATCTTGGGATCGGTTTTTTGCATATCTGTTTAAATTATTTGTTTTAAAAAATCTCGTGTTACTTTCCACTTTTTTAATGTGATTACAGGCAAACGAACAGGCGGATCTTCTGATGGTAAATAATCACTAGCGCCCATGGACTCCAGCGATACGAGGGGAATCATAGATACGTTGCTGACACTTGAGGAAGGAGTAGGCTTTATTAGTAGGCATCGGTTTAGAAAAGTTGACTGGGTATGTAATGGTCCCAATATAAAAGAGTAACTTTACATATCAGATCATATACTCCGTTTTAACCCACTAGAATAAATAGATACACGCTAGTCTCAATCTTCAAAATAATGTTGACGTATTCTTTTTTGTAGTATTTTCTCTTACACATTATTTTACGTTCTGATTATATGAATCGTAAAACATAAAATGCTTTTTAATTAATTTATTCATTCAAATGTTTTGTAAATTTCTAAGTAATCAGTAATTAAACACTATCCTTACATTAATCATTTAGGAAATAAATAATGTGTAATAGCTAACTACTTACATGAAACTTATTCATAAACCGCTTCGATATTTCCATAACAATTGCATTTTTTTACCATATTTAACCTTTTAGGACATTCAATAGTTTTTCAGAAAAACCTGACAAATCGAACATCGTATGCTTTTAGGATTAGAATCGATTTGTAGACATCAATATTTTTAAATAAAAATAAATAGCACCTCATGAAATATTATTTCTGTCATGTACTGTATCTTGTATTTTATTCATAATCTTGTGTGATTAGACTCTATATTTTGTAATATTGGTGGTGTTTTACGTAATATAGTTCGGTTATTATGCACAAGTGAAGTGGATGGGAAATAATACCAGGGAGAATGTAGTCTGCGATGCCATAAATACTCCAAGTTCTACTAATGGAGTCACAATCTTGTTTATAATATTGGAAGATTTATTTTGGGATTTTGTGTGTACTCGTATAAATTATGATAAACAAGAAGTTAAAGAGATGCTTTAAAGAAAATCAAAACATAACATTCCGCTTTATGAACATATTTTTTTTTTTTTCAAAGAGCGCAGAGGTTATGATTTTTCCTTTATAAAATGCTATGTACATTATACCTATATATTAATAATATTTGGAAAATTCATTACATCTACCAAAACTTATTCTATACTATTTAACAGCTTATAAATTATTATAAGTAATATAAACATATAAATGAAATGCATACAATTTGATTTAATACTTTATAATATGGAATTATATTTGTACTGTTAAATAGACCACACCATATCCGAATATGGGGAGCATTTTAATTATATTTGCGCTGTTCATACAAGGGCTAGCCTGATCCCTCTTCAAATAATTTATTGTTCGAACGTAAATGAAGCCACCATTTAAAGGTTTGTTTTAAACGAACAAGTTTTAGTATTGTTAGGTATTGAAACGATTGATTATTTTTTTATTGTTACAAAAATAACTTAACAGTATCTGATGGAAAACATAGAACAGCCCAGAAACATTAGTAATGTAAAATTTCACCAATAGTTGTCGACGTCATGCAGCCCTGCTAAGATGCGTCTTCCCACCATCGTTCGAAGACTCCATTAACTACGAAAGCCGGGAGGTTATTTCACATGTTCATAGTACAATATAGATAAGAAGAATCTCCCACTTTATTTTATGGAAATACATGGAAGTTACAATGTAAGTGACGTTTCGAAGACCAGCCTTCGTGGTTCTGTACTGGAAAGAAGATCATGGCAGAAACAAATATTTAGTACACTCGCCACAATAATGACAATAAAACATTTAGGTGGTAGAGCTACGCTGAAGCTATTACTGGTTTCAGCATGAATGGGTCGGCTCGCCCGGGGTAGTACCATCCTCTCACAGAAAACCGACGTGAAGTAACAGTGCTTGCACTGTTGCGTTTCGTTCGGTCAGTGAGAGCGCCGGAGGCCCACATATTTAAAAGGCCGGCAACGCAATTGCAACTCCCCTTGTGTTGCTAGTGTCTATGGACGGTGGTGATCACTTACGATCAGGTGACCCACCTGTTCGTTTGCCCCCTATAATATAAAAAATTTCACTGTAACATATCAACAGGATATTCAATAAATTAACTATTAATATTATTATATCTCGTAGTGTAGTGATAGTGAGCTATGTAGAGCCGAGAGTTCGACGGTTCAAATCCCGCATACGATAGACTTTTATGAGATAGATATAATGGTTAGTTGTGGCCGTGTCTTAAACACTGCTCGCGTCTTCGCTTACTTGTATTAATGTAGATGAGATCCTATCCCTTCGTAATAGGACTTTTTTTGAGGATGAGATTATACCCTGTTGTTTTCTGTATATTTAACGTGTATGCAACAACTTCATGACAATTAGTTGAGTAGCGTAACAAACAAACAAACTTACTTTCTCTTTTATAATATTATAAATGGTAAGTTATGGAGGTATACATATACATCTATATATGTATGCATATCGGATATTAGCAACTATAGTACAAGCTACGTTTGATTTGGTATTAAATGACCGTGAGCGAGTTGTAACCGTATATTAAAAAAAGAAACAATATTATTATACGTAATAATATTTTTATATTTATTCCGTTTACATAAATGATACAAAAATAATAATGTGTGGTTTTATGAAACCACGATACAAGTGAAACTTTTTCGGATCGTAGGCATTTAACTGAAAGTTTTCGGGAAATATTTGATATACGGTTTTAAAATCGCGTTTTTCAATTTGTGTATTAGCATAGAATACATAATAAATACAATCAAAACATCAAAAAGATGTTTATTTAAATCATTGAATCATTTTGAATTGAGCCATGGGCGTCTCTATATTTGCCTTAGCTATTCTACCTAGCACCTTTCACTTTACCCCTATTCCGCGGCCGGCTGTAATGCGACATGCGATAGATGGACGAAAAATTTGAAGCGATGTGAAAAAAGTTTCGCTTAAAAATGCGTTATTCGTAAATAATAACCTAATTGTAAATCAATTTTAAAATATAGGGAGGCACATCACCTTTCGACAATGATTACGACCCTTTATCCGGCCACCCTGAGGTCCGCTTTTTAATTTATTTGCGATGAAGCTAAATCGAAAACCCGTCGAATACATTTTGCTAACATGACAGAGTAACAAACGTTCGCAATTTCAGATACCGTTTCCGATATACGCAATTGAATAGATAAATTCCATTTTGAAAACAAGAATTATTTTCGACCGCTTTTAATAACCCCTGCTTAATGGTTAGGTATTTTTCTTTAAATAAAATATAAACATATATTTAAAATCAATCATGTTCAAAATTACACAAAATAATCTAGTATACATATAAATAGAACTAAACTGTTTGTTATTTCTTGGGGTCAATCAAACGAGATATTGAAGCGATTTTCACAAGACTTTTATTCGAAGACTAACAATTTTCTTCAGCTTTGCACGCGTTTTCTTTGAGGTAATTATCTTCAAATATTTATTTATATTATATATATATATATATATATAAGCGAAATACCACTGACTGACTAATCACGATATCTCTAAAACTATTTAGTAATATTTTTGAAACAGCATTGCTGAATCTTAAATGAATTTTATATTTCTTTACCCTATAAACGCGTGCGAATCCGTGGGCCAACAGCTAGTATATATATAATGTAGTCTTGTATAGTAACGAATAGAAAAGAAAGAAACAAAAGAGCTTATATGTCCATTCTAGAAATATTTAAATTTGAGTATGTTTTATGCCATATAAGCGTGTTCTACAAATATTTCAGACCAAACTTTTAGCCTTTCATATCTGCAGTGGTGGATAACACTGAGTGGTACTGCTCATAAAGTAAATGGAATATGCCGTTATTATTATTATTATTACCCAATGATATTTTGTTACCGACGTTTTACACAGATCATTAAACATTAGTCTAAGTCAATGCAGGATATTAATTTAAAAGCTAGATTCGTGATCACACTACCAAATTATGTACGTCTTTTTTATACGTATCGCGTAAATATTAATCGAGAAACCAAAACGTATCTATAAAATCAATTTAGAACACGTGTGTAAAATGGTAAGAAAAGGGAAAATGACGAAGGCCAAGTGACGAAATGTTTTAATGGCGCTGAAAAGAACAGATTTATCAATTCAAGCGCATTGGAACGAAACAACAAGAAGACTAATAAAATAGTACATTTTTTAAATATTTCATTTTATTTTATTTGAAAAGTATAACAGTATATCTTAGACTTACAATAAGACAATTTAATACCCGTAACTTCGCCTGCATTGTTTATTCTCTAAACAATATATATTATGTATACAGGAAAAACATAAAAAAATTCAAAGCAAAGATATACTATGCTTACGCAATTTCTTTGTACATAATGTTATCCGTTTACTTCCCCTCTCCTGCGCATGCGCACTACACCGGTTACTTCACTTCTGCACGACAAGAACACACACATCACTGAACACGTAGTGCTTATAAAAACCGTAGTTTTTTTAAAACTATAATAACCATGTTCACCCCCGCACTCCCGCGGCTCATTCACGCCCCTGAGGCCCTAGACGATGTCGGCCAAATCGAAGACTTTATTCGCTTTCATATGTTCGCGTGTCAGGAAAACCCTTTGCTAGTCTCCGAGTTCGATAGACTCAAACGCACTTACGCGCGCAAATTAGGCGGTTACAAAGTCCCGCGTTGTTTTCGCGATGACCCGTTCGCGCCGTCCGACTGAGACTCATGCATGGTCACACATGCATTTTTCACGAATTCATATATGTGTATAAAATGGATAGATAGCTTAGCTAGCTTAGTCAGATCGGGAAAGTCGGCGACAGCTCAAGCCGAGATGCACCGGGTGCCCTTGAGGTGATCGCCTAAAACAAATCGGGTGAGTGCCCTAAGCGCTCCCCTTAGTAGCCCGGTGGAACTGTAAAGGCCTTATTGGCTAGCAGTGTAGGTCAGTCCGAATAAAAAAAAACTATAATAACTTTATATTAAACTAGCTGTTGCCTGCAGCTCCGTATGCGTTTTTTTTATAATTGTATTAAAGGAATTTAACATTGTAAGATGAAAGTCCTATCAAAATTGGTCTAATCGTTTTGGAGATACTACAAATGAAGTCACGGATAATAGCTAGTGTAAAATAAACAAGCTTAAATTACTTTTTATAAGATCAACTATCTGTTAGAGAAAGTTCCGTGAAAAATGGTTGAAACCTTTTGAAGATAGTACTGCAAAGGAAGCCACGGATGACAGCTAGTCTAAATTAAAGTAGCCTATGTCACCCGCTATAATTTTAACTATCCGTCAGTGAAATTTCTATCAAAATCGGTTCTGCCGTTTCGGAGATTACCTGGAACAAACAGACAGACAGACAAAAATTTTAAAATCTGTATTTTTGTTATCATTATCGTGTATACGTTCATATCCAATCAGTAAAAAGTTGTTTTTTTGATAAAAAAAACATGATCAAAGTCTATCGTGTCGTTTTTGCTTGAAGTGCACACAACGGCAAACGTCTATGATTTTTTTTTATATAGATTTTCTATGTAACAAGTTGCATTTAATTGTGATTTAATTTAATGTTGTACATGTATATATGTAACTCATGGGTGCACTTTATCCCTATCAGTGTAATACTAGTATCATACAATAGTAATAAATATGATGCTGCCGTTGTTGGTTTCATTAAAAATTATAATAATTTATGTCACGGATAGCTCTGTCTTATTGCGAGATTCGAACATAGTACAATCAACGATGTCCAAGCGTGCTTACCGCTGAACTAACATAGCTTCAAACTAAAAAACGAATCTAATAGCAGATTCTAAATTAAAATAATAACTATTAACTTTATCGAGGATAAATGCAAACTAGCTTATGCACGTGACCTTGCTGGCGTTAATGTAGAAGTGATGTCCCTCGGAAACAGTACATTTTTTCTAGACGAAGTTCTCCTATGTCCTTTTCTGTTTTCCTGGCAACATTGTGCAAATAATTGTGATGATCGCTTAAGTAGTTAAGGCATGAAAGCGTAACAAACAAACAAAGTCACGCATTATAATATTAATAAGGATAAGAATATTCTGACTAGTGTTCGATAAATCCGAGCAAGCGCTCGGATTGCTATTGAAAACCCATGCTTCAATTCTGAACCGATTTCAAAAAATTTTGAATAGAGAGAAATTTTCATAGTCCAACGAATATTTATTTATTATGTTTTGCCCCGACTATAATAAATATTCTATTTTGAGAGTAGGAGTAAAAGTAGTAAGTAAAACTTCCTATTACACATATAATGCGCCGTAATGTGAACGCAATACAAATTATTAATTAATTATCTAATTATTACACACAATTGTCTATATAAATTACTTAGACTTCGAATTAGAATATATATAGCGATGATTCATTCATAGAATTACAGATAACCAATTATAAATTAGAATAAATTTGCGTTACTTATTAATACCATTTTAATTAGGAATAAATTAGATAATAAGCCTTCCTTTATGTAATTTGATCAGAATGTATTATATAATAGCTATTTGTCATACCACCTTATGTTAGAAATAATGTATACATTATTTATATAATCTCCTTTAGCTTGTGAACCTAGGCTATTATGAATTAAAAACGAATGTTGAAACAATAAAAAAATCATTTTATCTAGTAAAGTACTTTCAATTAACTTTATCTGAAATCAAGTGTTTCCAAATCTTCTCGATGGTTCCGTTAATTGACATTAATCTCAATAGTAGAGCAAAAATGTTGTACTGTTTCTAACTGCATTTGCAACGCTTTTGAATTACTTTATTTTCTAGAGTTAATTTACTTAAAGATTCAGTTTGTTATGTTAATAATCAGCTATATATTGTTCTGATAAGCAAATGATCTAAAATTCCATAAATTTTAATGATAGTGTGTGTAAGTTGAATATAGAAAACGTATTTTTATTGTATATATTAATTCATTATTATAACAACGAAAACATCAATTCATGAACACGTGTAGAGGTTTAGCCTTAATGCGTAGAGACATATGTTCATTATACCAAATTTGCATTAACGCAAGGCTACTTTTCTAAGCTAATAATAACTCAATAATCTTACGACTATGTAATCTTGATCCTTGTATCGTTTGTAGTTACTGGCGCCACTTGAATAGTTGCACACTGGTTGTGACGCTTTATAGTTCCGCATGCGCCCGTCACTATGCCGCGTCGCCCCCATCGCGACAGTACTGTCTAGAGCTCGCAAAGGACAGACGTACGCCAGTTGCGCAGTGCGTCTCTATCCTCGTACGAAACAAGTTTAAGAATTTAACTTCCTAGGATTCCTTCCCTAAACTCTTCATCACTTTGAATCATCACCATGGACTTTACTGTAAACGTTAATAGAACTTATTTTAAGTAGTTTCTCGACATTTTAAGCGTTTCTTGTGCAATTTGTGACTTTTATTATCTTGATCGAAGATAGAGTACGTGAAACAAACGCGAGTGAAATTGTTTATTATTTGAAACAAAAGACATACCGTTGACGAGTTTGAATTTTCTGTTGTTTTTCTTTTTTACGCGTATACATAGCGTGTTAAAGAGAGACAAGATGAGGCTTAAGCGGGTGGGAGCGACAGGTGTGGCGGCTTTGGCTGTTCTGTTGGCAACTATAACAGGTAACTTATTATAACTTAAAAATGTATATGGACAATTTATAAAGCATTATATAAAATCTGCACCTGATACAACTAGTGTATTGTTTATTTTATAGTGCACATTAATATGTTTCTAGTACAAATTATTAAAACAATAGACTAACACTTATTGATACGGAATAAAGAACGTTTACTTTTGTAAATATTATGTTATCATGTTGGTACACATTGTTAAATTATAACATGATTCATAGATCACACATCACTGATACTATACGAAGTTTGCATAGAATTTTGAGGTTATAATAATATGCTTATAATCTGAATCTAATTGGAAGTTCTTCATATTTTTTGATGGAAGTAACATGTGTTGAAATTGATGCAATGGGTATTATTAATAACATAAATTTTAAAGATCACAGCCTACAACACAAGTGTATTGTCAATAGTAAAATATGTATTTTTATTAGACAGAACGGGACTATAAAATCGTTTTTATAATATTTTCTATAGTGGTAGGTTCTTTTATCTATGGTATTCCTTGTTGTTTGCCTATGAAAAATAAATCTTAAAAACTTCAACTCATTGATAGTAAATTATACTTTTATAATAAAGAAATATAAATACAAAAATTGTAATTTTCGTTGTAAAGTGTTGTAATATTATAGAGATTATTTTTTAAATTTGTTGAAATAGAATTAATGTGATCTAAAATAACAACTCTCACGAAGTTTGCTTTAACAATTAGAAACCGACGCAGATTGTCTCGAACGAAGGCCTAGTTGTGCAAAAACCGTTGTCGTCCGTTACACATCGATCAGGTGGCGAGGCATGGTCGAATGGCGGATAGTCGCTTTCCTGGAAGAATCGTGAGCTCTAACATATTCGATCTAGGTGCAGTCATGCGTTACTTTCTCATCCGAATGCTACTGAATCAATCTGCTGTAAATCCGCTTGATAGGCTTGTTTCGTCTGTTTTATTTATTTCAAGTACATTTTATTATCTCTCGATAAGATTGCATGCCTTGCAAAATAAAAAAAATACTCTATCATGGTAGTCATTACAGTTTTTTAGTTACCTAATCTACCAATATAATCTAAAAGGAAATCTTTTCTGTATATATATAGTTGTAGTATTTAAATTATGTCATGTTACGATACTTATCTCCTTATTAATTACTAAAATGTCGTTCCTTTATGAAAGAAGATACACCACTCCCAGAATTGAAACTTGTAGAATTAAAAAAAAAAACGTACAAATATCAAAGAATTTCAGGTTTCTATTTCCTTAAAATTGTTCACAAGAAAAAGGTATTTCCTTATACATAATATTATTACGATATTGTTGATTAATTTAGTAATTAGGTGTCTTTCACGGTGAGTTAATATTAAAATAAAATACTTTTTAGATTTTAAATGAAAATCACAATTTAAAAAAATCTTTAAAACAGTATATCACTCTAATCAGACGTAAATATAACAAAGAAGGCTCCCACGAGTTCGTTGGCGCTAAATTGCAGTATAAAGCTTAATAACAGTAAACTGTAGTTAGCGCCATCTAGTAGCGAGTTATTAAAAAAAGGAATAGCATAAAAACCTTCTTCATGAGATACATTTAGAAGTGCCAAACGGTGTTAAATTTATCGATCTCCGGTACGCCAATATCCACTTTTACATATATACGCTAGTACATACCATCACGGTTCGTTGGGCATTAAAAAATTGTAAGGGGTCAATCGAATTCAAACATTAAATCTAGAACCATCTATGAAAAATTCTGCATCGAATGATCATACGTTCTATGCCGATAAGTTTAGTCGTGTTAATGTAATTAAGAATCAATTGAATTTTCTTTTCATTGTATATGTAGATAAAAGAGAAGTTACAAAGATTAATATATACCTACCTTAAACATACGTTTGAAACTCTTATTTTAAAAGCCACCGTTTTTAATTTATGTCTGGTAATATTGAAAATTGAAGTGAACAGCAAACCAATTACGTTGATAGCTTGCGAAAATTGTCTCTTGGCGCGTGGATTTCTCATCATCTCAAGATATGAACGTCTTAATTTAGTCTAGCTTCTATATTTTCAGGTATGATTAAGTTTACAGTTGCCTACGTGAGTACCGTATTGAATGTGAGGTATGCTTGTAGACGTAACTAGTGATAAACGCCACGTTTCTCGATGGAATATAATAGTAACTTAAGTTAAATCACTGAAATGTGATTAAAACAATTATAATAATAGTAAATTATATAAAAACGTATTTGAATTTTTTTGTTTCTGTTGTCACTTATCTTCAACGAAGCTTATAAAATACCTAGTTATACCTGCGAGTATGCCTGCCTAATAATGTGTATTATAAAAATATATTAGCGGAAAATATATCCTCCTCCTTTTGTTGAAGTCGGTCAAAAATGTATATTTGGTAAATATTGCCGTCTTAAAATGTGTACACATATCGTCTTCGCCTGTCTTATTGACCGTTATGGAAATAGATTCGCAGAACACAATTTTAAGTATAAATACGCATTATGTTATATGTATAACATTAGACAACGTGAAAATAAATAATAAATGCCAATTTCAGATTCCCTTAATAATATATTATTTTGTTTTGTATTAAACTCGTTGCCTATAGTATACGCAACCCCCAAACTTAAGACTATTCAGAGTAGCCCAAAAAACTGACGAGGATTAAGCCAATGTTATGATAACCGGTGAAATGGTATATAAATGAATGTGTTGTATTCCTATTTAGTGGCGAGTTATAGTAAAATGGTTACTACAAAAAAATGTAAATAAAAAGATATTTTAGTGTGTCAATTTGTACATTATCGTCGATATTGTATTTACAGCTTTAAACAAACTGTCAAAATCGAATCGAATAGAGTCGATACTATCAACGCGATCGCTCATCACTATCACACGAGTTCAAATGTACGTGTTTAAAGTGGACCAAATACTGTTGACATCATAACTGTAGGTTATCTTTGCTAACCTCTCCTTATTGAAACTATAATAACTTTGTCTCGGTTCTAAGCAAGATATTATTTAAGCAAATTCAAAGCATCTGCCGTGTCATTACCCTGAGTCATTTAACCCTGTTAACTCAGCGAGACCGTTGTAATGGCATGTCGACGACACTTTCCATGTTCATGATCATTCGTGATTACGACCGTCTATGATAAAGATTTCATAACATACATGTACGTTATAATTATTATACGAGATTTACATAATTTTGTGGTGTTTTGAAAATATTAGACAGTTATTTTATGGATTAGCCGATGTCAGCGACTTCGTTCGTATGAATATAATGTTTTCTTTTAAATATTATTTATAGATTTTGACGTTTGACCATATTCTCGCCTGATTTTAAATGACGATGTGATCCAAGATGGTGGACCCTAAACCTAGAGAGGTCTGGATCTCAAGTGCAGTTGGGTAAAGTAGTAGCTAACCAGGTGGGCTTTGAAAATTCTCTATCACAGGTTATGATTTCATCACGTTGTTTCTCTTCACCGATTTCTTCTATTATAGCTTTTAGCACATTAATTCTCCTTTAAAATGTAACTTAGTGATCGTTAAATGTTATATTAGACGAAATACTGAGATCTATTTTTTAAGAAACTCGTGCAAGAGACTTCGTTCACGTAAATATAGTTTTCTTATTGCATACTACGTGATTTATCTGGTTTCATTTTCAGCTGTCGTTTATCTTTTTAGTTGCAATTTTGTCATTATTACTAACATTCTAAAACTTTCATAGATTTTAATTACATCCGAAAATTTTGGCATCACTATTTAACTCCTACGGAAAAGTGTGATTAATATGTAGCCTAGATAATACTTTGGAAAGTCCTCTATCTCACAGTAGAAGTTTCGTTAAGATCGGTTCAGTTATTTCTCCATAAACAATAATCATTTCCATTTTATTTGTGTGTAGATATGTATGGTAATTAATTGTATTCAACTTCATCCTTATAATAACACTACTGTCTATTTTGTTGAAATAAATAATCCAAAATTCTTATTTGCATTTTAAATATGTATAATACTAATGAGTACATACTTTTAACTTATAATACTTTTAATTTATAATTAAACACGAAATAAATTCGTGGAGAGTTATCTGAATACTCAGTTTATCCTTCAAAGATTAATAAACCTTTAAATCTTATAACTTCCTTGTAACATTTGGGCCGGTATGAAGCCAGGAGAAACCTAAAACGAATTCAGCACTTAGCTTTACTGCGCTTACTAAAGCTTCCTGTATGGAAATAGCGTGTGTACATTTCGGACCGTATAAAGCCGTTCTTGTTTATTATGAAAGGAGGATTTATTGAAACATTTATCTCTGAAATACATATCGATTTTATACGATTACTAGTGCCTCGTTCTGGCTTCGCCTGCGCTACGTCAACTGCTCCCGGTATTGTAGCCAGCGTAAATCTATTAAACTGATCGTTTCTATGATATGAAAACACATTACTCTTTTCATTTTTTTTTTAATAAAAATGGTTATTGTTATTTATCTTTGGTAGACATACATATACTGCCAAGGATTTTTTTTATAGATTTTGTCATAAAATAATTCGACCATACATTTTTTTCATGTAAGTTTAACTAATAACGCAGACCACGTCATAGAAGCTCAGAAAAGGCACCACTTTTCCTGAGTTAACTGACAAATATCTTCATAACTTTACTGAAAGAATTTATCAAATCAGGTGCAGTGATTCCGGAGTTTAATTTCCTTACATAAGATACGCTCTCTTTTTTTACAATGTTAATATTAATAGATAGATATGTATATTCAAAATAATGTGTTATAAACCACATACTTTTCGTAATTAATTAGCAATTTTACTTGACATTTTTAACATCATAGATAGGTAAGAATAGGTTTCATTAAATTCAGTCGAAGTTTTTGACGACTTCTTTTGTGTCACTGACTGAACCGGTTTAGCAAATATTTAATCTTTCACAGTCAATATAGATATTTACCTCTGTAAAGTTAATAGGACGGTTGCGGTGGTTAGTCCTAAAGAAACTTTCTTAAAATTTCGCAATAGTGATTTATCACGTTGTTGAAGTTTTATGTTTGCATAAGATTCGAGTACAAAACATATGTAAGTCTTGATGATTCATAAAAATACGGTTACAAATTACAGTTTATAGTTCAGTTATGTTTTATGATAGAATTATTGAAATATCGGTATTTTCGATATGTAGAATGTTGCCAACTTATTATATAAAATAGTGTATACTCATTACAGGAAGACCATATTGTAATGTATTAATAATACACTTGTATCTCAAAATTATAAACAAATCTACACATAAATAATAACTTATTTTAAAATCATAAGCATAAAATAAGTACCATAAAGTATTTAAACTGTAATGTCTAACCGGTCCAAAGTGTGTAAAAAAAAAACAAAATGTGATCAACTGTAAATGTCAGTAAAGATGAAGTCATATCACTTTTCAAATAACAAAATTTAATTTCTGTATATTTAATTGACATACTTTCCTACTAAATGTAATCTCACTTTATTATAATATTGTTAATACTGTCGCACATATATTAATGTTTTATTTTGGTATTCCGATTATTTTATATACAACGTTGCGAAAGTAACACAACAAAAATGAAAGTAATGCGTGAAATGATTTCTATAATTCTGTACAAATGCAAGTACTAAAGTAAGTACTCAACTATTTTAACTGTGAATTACATCGTGATATGGGTCGGGATGATGAATCACATGTGAATGTAGTACGTGAAACTGCGTTTATTCTACGTGACACTCTCGTATTGGACACTAAAGTGGATTTTTAGTGAGATTTCTTGGTAAGTTAGCGGTAATGATGTTTAATGGATTGTAATAAAAAGTAATGGACTCAAAAAACTTCGTATGAAATCATTTTTATAAGAGACAAAGTAGGTAGTGATTGATGATATGTATATTTATGTATATGAATAGGCAGTTTAATTTGACTGGTTTCTGCTTTAGTTTTCGCTCACGTTAATGTAGGTTGTACTCATCCTTGGAGAACGGTACTTTTTCTTTGTCCTTTTCTGTACTTTTGACAACGTGTATGCAAAATTAGTGCAAATTAACATTAGTAAGGATTACAGTTCAACGAATGGCACACACACGCAAGATAAATTTTGAACGAAATGTAAGAGTTTATTGCTTATAATATCAAGGCAGTTAATGCGTCTTCTACTACTTTTAAATTTATTAACTTCCAAATATAGTCTTTATATTCAAACGCATAGTTATTTGAAGGAATTTTTATCAAATGTGTAAGTTTTATAAGTATAATTCACTAAAAATAAATTTACAATAAAAAATAAGATGTGTTCTTATGAGTGTATCGTTTCACACTTCTTGTTAGACGGTAAACGTGATGGATGACGACTGGTCCCGAGTATACACGATCCTCCATCACCGACCCTAGCGCGCTTGATGTCGCGTCTAACCGAGTAAACCCGATGCACCGTCAACAGTGATAGCGTGACGGCTCACTGTGTAATAAAAGTTCATATAAAGTAGACGTACATTTACAGAAAAATATGATTTTTTAATATAAAAGGCTTTTTTATGTACAAAGTAATACATGCATACATGTGGATAAAACGAACAAATATTAGCGACAAAGTCAATAATCAACGCTGTGGTTTCAGCTGGCGTGCGTAACGCTTAACTGGGCTATAACGTCAACAGATAAAAGTTGCTTTATCTAATCTAGAACTAGTAGAGGTAGTCCCCAATCGGGCAACGTGTTCGACGTAGTGCGAGAAATGTCATGTTAACGAGCGATGTCCGACGCTTGAAGTTACGCTTGCGTATGTTTACTGATAAGTTTGGTATGTACTAATATCAGTTACTTGTGGTGTATCACTAAACGTAAAAATAATTTGAAGTGACAATTTTTTTAGACGCATTAAACTGTGAAGAAATGTGAACCGTCATGCTCACATCGGTGAGGGTGCTTCGGGTTTACTTAGCTCATCTCGACATCAAGCGCGCTCGGGATGGTGACATACAATCGTGTATACTCGGCTCCAGGAGGACCATTTTGAGGGGTTTTAAACAACATATCACAAAATTGATGAAATGAAAAAAAATCATTCCATTTGGCGTGGAACGCCCTATATACCTATATTGTGCATCCTTCAATATTACTTATTTACATATACACGTTGATTAAATCTGTGTGAATTTTAATGTGCATGTATTTATTTATTACTTTTCACTTCTATCGTGTGGTCATAAGAACACACGTACTTTTTATTGTTGACGTGCATTTTCAAAATGAATGTCAAGCAAAAAGCTTATTAACCAATATTACATACGATTTACAAAGTTGCTCGGATATAGACATTAAAAAAAAAGTAAATTAATTTTTAACATCCGAACGTTTTATAGGAAAAAGTCTCCGCACCCTAGACTTGGCTCATTCGCTTTCATGTTGCGCTAGTGAATTACTGATGGGACAGGTTTGGCCAGTCTCTGTACATGTTTCAACGGAAATGCCATCGTTATGTGATTTCCATTTTCTTTTATAATTTGCAATGACGACGGGAAGGAAACTAAATGGTATTCCGGTGTTCTTCAAGTTTATTTTTTGTATTATTACAGTAATAATACTATAATTTAATTGACATTATGTATTAAACGATTGGTCTCATTGGATCCATATATATACAAAAATTGATGTCTATGAATTTAAGATCGATATATAAATGAAAGTATATTGTTTTTTCATAGAGATGATTTTAATGTCATATATTTTACTAAACTACAACACTAGATAGCGCTTGGCTATGTTTTTATTATAGTTAGTAGTAAAAGTTAGTTTAATATATTATTATACCGTAATTTAACGGGAAGTTGCGGCATGTGTCTGGCACAACATAAATACCAATATGTATATAATATTTAATTATATATTGAATTCTCAATTTAGCTTCAGCATAAATTATCTATATAGATGAAGATAAAATAAGTGCAGTAAGTACTTTTTCCTCTGTGTATCAATAAATTTTCTTTATTTTTTTTTTGTTTCTAAGCTATATACGAGCTTTAGTGATATTACTAAAATGTTCGAAAATAGTTTTTATTCCCTACCTTTGAACACGTAAATATTCTAATTTCGTTGTCCGAATATTTATTATTAAAATTTTGAAAATAGTATTTTCCCTACTTTTGAACGCGCAAATATTCTAATTTCGTTGTACGAATATTTATTATTAAAAGTTTTCAAAATAGTTTTTCCTTCACCTTTGAAAGCGCAAATATTCTAATTTCGTTGTTCGCACATTAATAAGATTCTCTGTTGCGAGATTCCCAACAAAATGTTATTGAAATTTTCGAATTCGAATTTTCATTTCATTCGTTTATTTTGAAATAATTATGAATAATATTTATGGGTGGTGTGTGACCAGTGTACGAACACTAGTTATTTTATTTTTTAATTGAAAATCATGCTATAGATATTTCATTTCATTTTATTTATGGCGATTTCGAATTTTAAAGACAGTTCTATTGGATTGTACTTAGTACATACGATAATTTTTAAAATAAAACCAAAAGTATGGCCATACGGATTACCTTTACGGGTCTACAGATAAGATAATCCTTCACCTTTACACATATAGTATTTTTATTTGGAACATAAGAACATAGCTTAGCCTTGTAGTAGTCTACAATATCAGATTGTTCGTTGTAAGTATTATTTGCTTTAAATAAGTCCATAACAATGCTCTGGTTCATACACATTAAGTATTTTAAGATTCTTCACTATTGCGTTATCAGTTATATGTATGAGACTGTGTCTTTGTGTTTGAACTTGAGGTTAAAAGAATTTTCATGTTAGCTACTTATCCGTGGACTAGAATTTAAAGTAAGTGAATGACAAAATACCTATTTAAAACAACTAAGATTTTAATTCCTTAACAAGAACTTGTAAGCACATTTTAAGAGTCTTAGTCAATTGATATTCCATTTTTTAAATATAAATCTTCTAGTAATGCAGGTTGTGTTTATGATATGCATTTTGTTTTTAAGTGCTAGAAAGAGTATTTTGTTCACTGTAACTATAGTAGTCACTTATTTGGCTTTATGTTTGAAATTATTTGTTACTACTTTGTAATGTATTTTATGTAAGAACTTATTAGTTGGTACTGTATTGAAAACCTCGTGGTGGTTTAATGGTTTATCTGGTGGAATATTATTCCGATGTTAGCAGGTTTGAAGCAACGAGTTTTTCGGAATTGCGTACATTTACTAATTTAAATTGGTAACACTATCGGCTGACGGTGAAGGGAAACACCATGAGGAAACCTGAACCTGAGAAATGTTCTTGTGGTACCATCATATGTAGGAAAAAATATAGTGGGTTTTTCAGAATTTGAAGTTGATAATGCGTCGTAGGCTAGCGTGGTGATTATGCCATATCTTCCTTCGGGAAGAGCCTTGCAGTGGGTCTCTTACTGGTTGATGATGATGACTGCATTGAATACCAAAGTAGTTCATAAGTCTAAATTGCAATATATCATCTTCATTAATATATATTAATGACCGTTCGCGAGTAATAGTTCTCTATCTTTTTTAAAATGTATTTTTTGATATGAAGGATAATCATATTTTTGGATATAAGGATATCATATAAGGATAATTATATTGTTAGATATGGAAGTAAATTCATTATGAGGAACATACATTATCACGCTATATAGATTGTTGGGTAATTGCACTGAGTAAAATTTATAAAGAAATTAGTTCTTTGTAGGTTTGTTTATACACAAATGTAATATAAGGTTTTTTATTGCATATACAAATGAAATAAATGAAGTCACAAGAGACAATATTAATATTTTCTTTATATCGTTAAGGTTTTATAATTTGATAGTAAGTACACCCAAATTTTAGATTTAATGCTATATTTATTATAATACTGTAAAATTAAAATGTTATTTACAGTGATTACAAATCGTCGTCTGAATTACATCAAAAAAGAAACCACATTAACCGTAACACAATTACGAAAATTAGTTATGCCTCGACTTACAGATACTACTAATTCGTACTTACATAACCCGGACGAAATAAATTGTGGTTCCACGACGTAATTATTGATTGTAAAAGCTTATAGCTTTCTAATTTTTCTACGTTATAAAGGTAAAATGCTTTGTGTTTATTTTTATAGTTCATTGTAAGTGGTTTTCCCTTTAGAATTACCAGTCGAGTGTGACTGATGGCTTGTCAGTAGTTTTGAAGTCGTAATTTATGCTCTCTTTCGATATACTACATAGAATTTTTTCGAACTTACTACACTGTCAACCCGGCAAGGCATCCACAGTTTCACCGGACCACCAAACTACATAGAAACAATTGACTGGTTAATAATATATGCTGAATTGTTTGTTACTTTTGCTTTAATCAAAGAAATGTGGGCAAAATTTATTGAAACAATGTACGCATATCTTTGTCAATAATAATACACCTTTATTCATAGATATCCCATAGTTTTGTGGTTAAAACAATTAGACATATTTTTTCTATCTTCGTAACTAATCTTCAACATTATCAAAGCGGTATTTTATACAAACTGACTTATGATTATTTCAGTATTGTAATAAAATAGTGACTCTTTATTAGGACTTTCCAGAAAGATTTTTATCTCAGAATGTTCTTTGTTATTATGTTTAACCCATTTTACTTGTGTACATGAAACAAACTTGACCTCAAAATCAATGATGGCTCGGTGTTTAGCGTATTCAAATACAGCTTCGATCCACGTAGGTTCGCATCTTAGCAAATGAACCGAAGCATCATAAAATGGTGGTAGAGTTTTTCTAAGATCACCTGATTAGCTTACATCCCTCGAGTTGAAAATCTATCGCCAAGCACCTAGGTAATCTATGCAGCTGCACTTGAGAGTCAGTACCTCTAGGTTTAACCTGTGGACCATCTTGGACTGCATAGTAGTTGATGTTATCAAGTGAAATTGTGGTCAAACGCTGATATCTATAATGTACCAAAGAAACATTAATCAAACTATCGTGTGTACAATATCATTAATATTTAAAAAACATACATATATATTAAACATTTTGGGAAATAAATAAAATAACTCATTAATTTTTTAGGTTTCAATAAAAAATATACAATATGCGAACGCAAGTTTATGGCTACAATAATATAAAACCATATACTTTCAAATCATAAAAAAATCAAGTTAGCTACAGTAGAAAATAAGTTTGTGTTTATACCTGATAATTATTTATCCTAATCATACTTATGTAGCTCATGTCAAGATAGCGTAATAATAATGACATATTACATTTAACAGTGACATAAATATAGTAGTTCTCTAATAATATGGCTCTGTAATGAGTGCATACGATACAGTATTGGAAAGTAAAGCAGCATGACGTGTTAAATACTCTTGACTGTAATGTCGAGTAACTGTAATGTGTAATATTAGACTTATTATTTATCAATTTTTTTTTCAATCATTGTTGTTGTTCGCATCAATATATTCGGAATTAGCCATATAATTGGACAGGGAGGTGGTTTCGATTTAATACGAGTCGCTTTCCTTCCCTTTGACGCGTTGCATGAACATTATATAATAAGGTCACAAAGATTCGTCGGTCATGATTTAGGTACAAGTCAGAGAGTCACGGTAATTTCAAAGTCCATTAAATATCTTGTGATTAATGGTCATAGCTGACTCATTTTCCATCAAGTCAAAAAAATCGAAGTTTATCAAGTGAAAATGTATTAAAGTATCACATCTATATAAATGAATGGTAAAGGTCTACGTTTGTGCGTGCATCACGTAATAACTACTAGATATATATAAATCACTTTAGTTCTACTTAGAAACTTAGTCATTATCTAAAAAAACAATTATCACGATATATTCCTTTAATACAAAGTTATTACAGTTTAAAGTTTTTATGAATTCCTATTCACCAAGGGAAAGTAAACGGATAACATTGTTTACCAAAACATTTTGTAAACGAAGTATATTTTTGCTTTTGATTTTTATGTTTATTCCTCTGTGCATAAAAAGTTTTGTTGAGGTAATAAACAACGCGGACGAAGTTGCGGGTATCAGCTAGTATTTAAACATTACCAACGAAATAATACGAATAAGATGAGAATTATACATAAATTTACTTATGCAAAACTTTAATTACATAGCGTGTATTATTTAGAGAAAGTTGTAACTTATTCTAGTTGAGTATACGAAGAATTTACGTTTTGATTGATATGAAGTCGAGAGACGGTATTATGTTAGATATGAAAATTTAAATTTGAAACCGAAATTAAAATTACTTTGGTGGTCCTTAAATGTCCGTCTGTCATGTACTTTGTCAATGGATAAATTCGGTCTCCTTAAAGACAATTGATTAACGTATAAACACATATTACCATCGTGTAACTACGCACGGACGTAACGCCATAAACATGTCAAACGCACTTTCTGTTATGACGCTGTAAATTGAATAAAATGACTAGCACGGGTTAAGGAATATGATATATTACTAATTCAAAAGTACGCTGGTTTCAATATTTGCCTTTAAAACAGGCTTAAACGTACGAATAGATTCTAATAAAATTAGGTATACAAGTTAAAGAGTTGTATACTTTTTCTCAACCATTCTGATAGTTCAAGTTGCGGCCAGCGAAAGAAACGGGTAACTTAGTTATAATAGATATTGAGTTTGAGAAATTTTAGTGATGACCGTTGAATTATACACTTTTTCATACTTAATTACATTATACGATCTTTATTTAGAAAAATTAAGAAATGTTTTCGAAATATTTATTTAAATTCTATGAATATATAAATGTTTGAATATGACACCAAATTTTAATTTAGAAAAATACGTACTAAATTTTTAGATATTTCGGGAGTGTGTCAATGTATTCGAATACTTTAATTAATAATGCCCATTTCTGTATTCTAATGCACATTAATTTGAATGCAAATATATACTAATAATCCGAAGGATATGAGTAACAGCATTTTATGAATACTACATATTTCGATAATATGCTATCCACAATACGAACTGTTTAGTGTATATGATGCGGACTTAATAAATGGGAATTACTTACCATTTAGACACCGTTACGATAAAAATCGAAAGAAAACTTCGTTATGATGAACTATAGTATGTTTATAGGGAATTTAAAATATCTCAATATGTAGTGACAGTCTTTAAGTAAAAATCTGTCGCATAGCACCTATCTGTGTATTGCAGTAACCCTCTTCAAAATTAATACACTTGTGGATGTAAATCGTTCGTCTTGATATCAAATGAGCTTCTGTTACTCTTTAGTTTACACCTAAATAAGTAATATGTTATGATTTACAATAGAAAGCTAAAAATTGCTCGTGTCGCACTTACGTAAAGAAAAACTGGCATGTACATTCATAATGAGTAATGCAACCTCGTCAAGGTCCACAGGTTCGCGGTCGTCAGTCCGGTCACACCAGCGGTCTGGACATACTCTGTTTAGCACACAGTGGGCCCCACCGCAAACCCGTTGTCTTTAAATGTTTCCACTAACTTACAGTTTACGCGTAAAGTTACAAGTGATACTTTTGTCAAATTCAACAATTCTTTTTCGTTTAATTGCTAGCTATTTTTAGAATTCTTGGTACAATTCTTGGCATTACTATTTAATAAACGTGATGTTTAATATAAACCTTCTATATAAACCTTCCCTTCATGGTATTATCCCGTAAAGAAATAAATTTGTAACTAAATAACTGAACACCAAACTATTAAAATTTATGAAGATTTCTCTGTTGTCTTCTATCTTACGCCCTCACTTTTTGTATGGTGATTATTACCCTAATTTTCTAATCCAAAATGTTCACTTTTCCTTATATTTTTTCAAACATGCATACAAACCTTGTTCTGACAATTTCAAACACAATAAAACAATTATAAAGTTAAATAACTGCAGTTATTCTAAAGTGATGCGCTTTACATACATTTGCCAATTGATTTTAATTTATGCAGATTAGAATTTATACAAAACTTGCTTCCACAACAGTGTATTGTCTATCAATATGTTTGTCTTGTATGTTTCGATTTCTGATATAATTGTGATTAAAACTTATGAACTTATCTAGTTCTAACGCTAACAGAATATCACACTACAAACTTTAATAGAACATACATTCTCAAACTCCAACAAGTATGTTAAATTGTTAACAAGGATGTACTGAAGTTCCGACAATACAGTGTGAAGTATATAAATGTGTTTCTGTCACCATTCGCGCCAGTGATAAATTGTATATGTAAAATTAAATAAGACAATACCTCTAACTAGACGTAAAGCTAGCTTAAGTAAAGCAGTTCTAAAACTACGAATGAAGATGGAGATTCTATCGAGAGGTGCATTCGATCTGAACATGCTTTTTGTTTTATAAAAGGGCTATCAGAGATGGCAAAATGCTTAAATATTGCCGTGTAAGCTAGTACAAAAACATGTCAGTTAAGAAAGATTTGATAACGAACAATGTTTAAAGAGATAACGCTTGTTCACCTTAATCTTAACGAGATTTCAATCTATTAGGCTTAGGGACCTTTTCAATTTATACCTTCTTATATTCATAGTTATTACAAATAATACTATTCAATTTAATCGAATTCTCCATCATATATCAGTTACCTATCGGCTTGCCCTATAAAATAATTATATATTTCTTCCTTGTTAATCTTCTACCAATTGCTTTGTATTTTTTTTTAACCAAAACCTTTTTTATAATTTATAAGTTTTAGCATTCTAATATGGTAAACACTTTATACCTAGAGAGACTGGTTCTCAAGAACAGCTGTAGGAACTATACTGTGAACGGATGCTTACTATGTTTAGAGTACCTTCTTGGAATATTTTGAAAGTTATATATAAAGTATAATATGCTTACCCTCTAAGTTTCCACTCGGAAATAAAAGTGATAGATTAAAAGGAATGGGATTTATTTTAATAATAACATGTTAAATTGAAATACATTATTAATGTTGAAATATAACATCGATTAAAATTTATTAACAGGAGCCTTAATTACAATTAAGTAAACTTGGGTTTTTAACAATTATATATATACTCGTATATTGAATTATTCATTTAAGCACAGGCTAAACATGTTAAAACAAGAGAAATGCAATAATTCGCACTGTTTTTCTCAACACGAGCTTGCATTTCGTTCTTGAGGCTCGTTCCCACTATTGTTACTTGTATTTAATTGTACATTGTTAATGAAACCATGCGATTATCAGTACATCTTTGTTTTTGACTCTGCTTTCCGTTATGCGTAGAAGGTGTGAACCTTGTGTTGGTTAAAATTATCGCCATTAGTTAAAATCGGTTGTTTCGCTCTCTAATTTAGTAGTAATTACAATGTATCGTTTGTAAAAAGGAAAGTTTTGAATGTATCAAAATTAGGTGTAAATTGATCTAGTTTTTTGTTTAGTTTGACTATGATGTCTGAGGAGTTATTTAGAAGTCTATTGTGTATAAATGTGCATTAAATAAGTTAGTTACTTTTAGAAAGAAGTTAAGTATTCAAGTTTTAAAGAAAATAAAGAACTCATCAATCAATATCTATGTATTACTTATATATATGCACTTGTTCTTATTCCACAAAATACGGATAAAACTCACATTGAAGACTCTTTAGAAATCTTACATGACCATTATGTTCTTTATAAATTTTCTGCATAATTGTAAATTAAATGATTGTGTCCAAACTATAGACAACATTCGGTTACACTAGTTAGAATCTGTTTAACTTAAATTAGTTTTATTATTATAACAGTGTAAATAATTGTTTTACTGATACGTAAAGGTACGTTTTGAACTTGAACCATAAACAAAATCCTATCTACTGATGTATGCTCACGTTATCTTTATTTCGAACGTTTAACGATACCTTTGTACCCGTAGTTATTTTAGGTCATAAGTGAATTGATAAGTCGGCTCGAGCTGCATTCAACCGAACAGCCATCAATTGACTAAGAACATTAACCGGTGCAGGAAGCAAGTGCATCCACTAAGACATACTCATTGTACAATTGAAGTAGGGATAAAATTACTTTACAATGAGAACGATATAAAACCACCACCGATACATATTTTTTAAGGTATATTCATATCGGTAAAGATTATTATCCTGAATGTACTACTACCTGTAAATATTATTTCTTGGTATTCCTACGAACTGGCTGTTTTTTTTTTCTTTAATAAATTTAAATCAAAATGAAAAGTTTTCAAAGAGATGTAAGTCTAATCAAACTTATGTTAATAATGTAATAATGGTTGTGATACTTTATATTCATGTGGAGAAGATACGATATTTTTGAAAATATAATTAAAAGATGCGTTTATATTACATCAATAGACGAATTCTTAGGAAATGTCTAGACGTCTGCTCAATAAAAAACATTGTTATTTGTGAGGGGTGCTTTAATTATTTTCACAGGATATGTTCTAAAAAGTCTATCAATTGTAATTAAATCTTAACTATTACTAATATTATAAATGCGAAAGTCAGTTTGTCTGTTGCGCTTTCACGCATTACCTACTAAACCGATGGTCATTAAATTTTGCATACACATTCCAAGGGATAGAGAAAAAGATATAGGATACCTTTCATCTAGAAAATGTGCTGTTCTCGAGGGGCAGATCAAGTCTATATAAACGAGAGCGGAACCGTGCGTAAAAGCTTACTAGCTTTTTAATAACATTAAATAATGAATATTGGCTTATTTTAAGTTATTTATCTTTGAAGGTTTAGACACGTTTGACACGTTCGATTCTTGAGAGCATACAATAACATTTCAAGCGATTCATATGATAGAGGCAACGTTAAAATCTTTTTACTTGTTTCATGTCTTGCTTATACGTGTAAGTACATATGCAAATTACATGTTTTACAACAAATACACTCGTCGTTGCAATTCCCATCTTCACTAGTGGTACTGAGACAGCTCTAACGACTATACGGAAAACGACTATGACGTCACCGAGTAAATGCTACTTTGGCTATATTCCAAGTGATAACCGCCTCACCCCGGCTCACCCCCGACATTTAATGCACGGTTAATGACCTGAACAGTTTACAGTGTTCCAAAAGTTTCGTTGACCGGTTAGTGGTCAAGTTTGCGTTTCTTGCAAAGTTATTTCAACATAGTATTAAAGTTGTAGGTCGTAGTTTGCCTCGTTAGGGAATGAGAAAACTTACACTTAGCATTAAATGCTAAGCTGGAAAATATTAAAAATAAATTGAAATTGTGAAAAGTCATAAGCCATTTATGGTAGTTTCTCACATATTGTTAGAGTGACAAGTAATTATACTAAAGATATCCTGTTGGTAATTTGCTTTTATCTTCAGGTTCATGATATTGACTGCATAAATTAATATAGTTCAACCATGGATCGGAACTCGGAAGTAGAAATTAATAAAGACCGAACTTTTTTGGTGATACGGAGAATGTGCCAAGTATATATAGCAGTGCCGGATTTAAAATGAAAGGACACAAACAAATTGATAATTGATACGATAATGTTGATTTAAATATTAATTTCTTTCAATCATTAATTCATTCATATTCATTGTTATGTACAGAAGTAATAATTGCATATAAATAAAATTTGTTATATATGCTAATCACAACAATATCTTATAATAAAGGCTTGCTAAGATGACCGTTTTGACGTTTTTCTGCTCATGAATTTTCGTATAAATTAATAACTACGTTTGAAAGAGCAAATTATTAGTGTACTTATTTACAACATTGGATATTATATACTTATAAAATATATATATACAATGATTGCTGGTCAGCACTACTACCATTTCCATTTATTTTTTCGAACTGACTTACACTGCTAGCCTGACAAAGCCTCTACAGTTTCACCGGACTATAATTACCACTTCCGGCAAACTTAGATCAATACTTAATGCAAAACAAAGTAGCATTTGATTATATTTTTGACGAAAATAAATCGAAATTTCACGTTACTCTTGTAACGTGTTAAAACGGCCATCATAGCGTGATGCTATTATTATTAGTCGATTGATTAGTGTTGTTACTTTATTTATTCTAAATTTAAATAAATATATATTCTCTAATAAGAGCTATTTTAAGTTTAAACTCCAATCCATATATGTCTTGATTTACATATTCTTTTGTTTCTTTTATAGCATTTACTCATTGAATACAGATTAGTCGTAATTCATATCGCAGGGTAACTCATAAATATTAATAAAACTCCCTTGTCTTACTATTATTGAAATTAATGTGTTCAATTGGCCCGAACATAACTCGTTCTAGACGCCCTTGCAATTAAATTATGCATTTATTGGAACAAAAAACGCCTGTCATTCTCAGAATTCAGATTGTCTATGCTGGTACCATTCACAGTAATAAACTTTGGTAGTATTAATGGGTTGACTTTATACGCGATAATTTTCAATCTATTTTTTTATATGTATTAGCATTTGGCTACAGTCTTATCTGTTGTAAAATGATAATATAGGGTTATGTAGGTAAACACACTAAATCTGCACGGGGACAGGCTCTAAACCTAGAAGGGGTTAGGATCTGAAGCGCATTTGACGTAAAACACCTATAAGTACACGACGACAGATCTTTACAAGGCAGTGGTAAAGTAGATGACGCGTAAGCGATCGAAAAACGCCGTAATGTCTGAAGACCTCACTTTTTGACCGATAAGTCCTGCTCACAATGTCGTGTGACGGCTAAACATAGATGCTCACAAAGGAAACCATGCACGAAATGAGGGTTGCACAAAAAGCCATGGAGCGTATCATATTAGGCATTACCTTGAGGAATAGAGTAAAAAAATACTAATGTGCAGGACATCGGTATACGTATTGCTCAACTCTAATAACGTATTGGGTAGGCCACCTGGCCTGATGTGATGGCAGGTGGAGCAGGTTCCTCATTGACTGGCGGGCACGAGAGGTTAGGTGACGTCGATGATCGCGTTATTTAAAAAAACGTAATGTTTGGATCTATGAACGTATTTTAGCTTATATTGGGAAGTACGTAGGAGTAAACCGCGATTTTTACCTGCTTATCTGCAATTATAATATGACCTTAATTAGCTAAAGGAGATTGACGATTCAAGCATGACTTTTCTACTTACAAATTTCTTTTATTTCCTACACATTCTTTATTAGTTATACAGATGCATCGGTATCGAGTACTTATTACTTTCGTCACAGTCAATAGATACTATTTCGTGTAGTAAAATCCCATATGATTTCTTTTTTTGCTTTTCACTGAAAATAAATTAATTTTGTTCAACGTATAGGCCAATTTGAATAGGTATTTCAACTTAGGTAGTCTACAAATTACAAAGCAATGATAAATCACCTATTCATTTTTCCCAGTTCGAAGCTTACTTTCTATATAAACGGTGTGAATAACTCGTGTTAAATTTAAAAGTGCGAGAGTTCGAAGTAGTTCTGCGAAACTTTCTTAATAGCGAGTATATCAGCGATGATGACGCGTCATCTCGCGTCCATCGGCGTAGGTTCGAATCATTGCGAATGTTCCAAAGCTTTTGGGAAAGGAAAATATTGTGTTTAAACCGTAGAGTAGTGTTTTTTAAATGCTTTCCGGTCTATTTACCACCCGTAAGTTAAAATCTGTTGCCAAGCACCTATAGGTGTGTTCCAGGAGTTGCACTTGATAGCTAGTCGTCCTCTAGCATATTTGCTATCTTAGACCACATCGTCATTTAATATCAAGTGAGATTTTAGACAAACCCTAAAACCCATAAACTAAATAACGCGGTTTAAAGGAAAACCATATCATCCACAACAGGTTATAAAAATAACGTTCATAAAAATTTTATACGTTTTTAAGTAAAACAAAGATGCTTTTAATGTGTCATCAAAAACGTTGTTTACGACGTATTTCAACAAGAACCCGCAATTAGACACATCCCGGGAAAAGTGTGGGGAGCAGAATTGAATGTTTAATGCGTACTACCATTTTCGTTTGTTATTAATGTCTACGAAATGAACATATTGTTTGAAGTATCTTTCCTTACTATAAAATAAAAATCTTTTCTTTTATTATTTAAATATTTGCTATACATAGCTATACCCATGGTTTCGCTCGCGTTAATTTAGATTTGACCTATATCCCTTGGAGACGGTACTTCATTCCGAATAAAAAGTACCCTATATCATGTTTTATACGCCTGATAACATGTATGCAACATTACACAGTAAATTCACATTTATAATATTATTTAGAATAAAGACTATTTGTTATATATTTCACTAATTGTAGTGTCCGTATAACGGTAAGATTGATCAGGTTGTCCGTATTAAAAATATTTAGGCATACCAGTTTTTATGGCGATTGGTTGAAGGGGTATATATAATATTTGTTTTGGTTTAATATTTTAATTTATGATTTGCTTATGTTAGTAATAAGTATAATTTAGTTCCTCGTTTCTTATAACTCATAGTCCAGGTTTTATTACTTGTAATTTATAAATTTCTGCTTGTTCGTTTTAGGCATAATTTTAATTTGGGTTTTATTAAACCTAGTATATTTAATAGTAAATATTGTCAACCTAGATAAAGCCTCTGTCTGTTGTCAGAGGATTTACTCGTTACTTAGTTTAGAAAAAAAAATGATTTAATGAACAAAAACTAAGGTGTGTTAAATTTTGTGATGATGGGTGAAACGGTTCTATAATTTATCTAATTCAAATATGTCAACATTAATTTTTGTATAATTATATAGATTACGTCGCGAGTAAAGATGGTAACCTAATAATTCTGGTCTTTTTCGAGATACTAGTAAGTCCCTAAGTTCGAACGAACTTTTTCTAGGTACGGTCTATTTCATTTATTATCTCCCAAAACAGTATTATTAACACTATCGGTTTGTAAACGGGAGAAAATGTTAAACTATAGTTTGTAGACTTGCCCTAGATAATGTTGACTCAATATCTTAATGATATGTGTAGAATGTGTGACTCATGCTTTAATAAGTGTCGTCCTACTTTAGGACCCATTTATTGACATTAACGAGTAACGTATCCGGACGGGAAACACTGGCGCGGATGACGTATCGCGTTACTTTTAAATAAACAAAAGGGGCCAACAATTAGGGTTCCAAACATCGGCCAGAGGAAGTGAAATGTTCATTAAAGCACCTCATGTGTTAATGGGAGTGTACAGTTGCGTTGACCACTTTATGATTACGGTTGAATCTACTTAAAACAAACCTCGTTCTCTAAATGTAGTTTACACACGTGTTCATGTTACAGTGTTGTTTATTGTTGAAATGATAAGTAGGTATATTTTGTGCTTGTAGTTTTATACACAATTTTCTAGTATTCATTAAAAATGAAATACTATTTGTAACATCGCCATGAAGCTATAACCAAGCTTCTTATAATATATATTTAACATAATTGTAGTCAGTTATCTTTTATTACTCTACAAAGGATTGATTATTAAACTATAAAATAATAAAAATCGTCATCCCTTATCCCACCTAAGTAGGATCGGCACAACATATTTTGCTTTTCCACTCTCCCTTGTCAGGTGTCATCTCCAGTATTCACACATTTTTTACACATTTATTTTACATTTCATTTTCACACAATCCATCCACACCTTTTTCCGTCTTCCTCTACTCCTATATCCGTCCATTTTCAAACTAAAAACTTTTCTCGTTACGTCACTTACGTCTCTTCTCATAATATGCCCTTTTTTTTTTTTTTTTTTTTTTTTTTATGTGGGAAGAAATCCTCCATTGGACACCCACAGCCCTGGGGAGCTGTGGGGTGTCAGACTCTTACTGACTAAAAAAACCCACAAGATACCGTCTGCCGCGCTATGGAGTAGCACGGGATCGAACAAGCAAGCACCATGCCACCCCGGCGACAAGGCCCAGCGCGAACGCCCTGACCGCGACGACAGCCCGGTCAAGCTGCCTACCCATCTACCGAACCAATGTGCAATGGAAAGTCAGGTCCCCAGCCCCTTCCCTCCTTGGTCCGGTTTGGCAGTCAAGGGGTCACCCCCTCCAACCACCACCACCTGTAACTTTTTTACGTGGTTTTCTACCACGGTGACTTTTTAACGAGGTTTTCTCCCTCTCCCTCCGCCCGAAGGCCACCCCTCTGTCACTTTTTAATGTGGTTTCCTCCCACAGGAACTTTTTAATGAGGTTTTTCTCCCTCTTCCTCCGCCCGAAGGCCTCCCCTCTGTCACTTTTTAACGTGGTTTCCTCCCACGGTAACTTTTTCTTGAGGTTTTCTCCCTCTCCCTCCGCCCAAAGGCCGTCCCTCTGTCACTTTTTAACGTGGTTTCCTCCCACGGTAACTTTTTCTTGAGGTTTTCTCCCTCTCCCTCCGCCCAAAGGCCGTCCCTCTGTCACTTTTTAACGTGGTTTTCTCCCACGGTAACTTTTTCTTGAGGTTTTCTCCCTCTCCCTCCGCCCAAAGGCCGTCCCTCTGTCACTTTTTAACGTGGTTTCCTCCCACGGTAACTTTTTAACGAGGTTTTCTACCTCCCTCCACCCGAAGGCCTCCCGTCTGTTTTTTAACGAGGTTGTCTCCTCAACACCCGTAACTTTTTAACGTGGTTTTCTCCCACGGTGACTTTTTACCGAGGTTTCCTCCCTCCCACCGCCCGAAGGCACACCCGTCTGTAACTTTTTAACGTGGTTTTCTCCCACGGTGACTTTTTACCGAGGTTTCCTCCCTCCCGCCGCCCGAAGGCACTGCCCTCCGTAACTTTTTTACGTGGTTTTCTCCCACGGTAACTTTTTAAGGAGGTTTTCTCCCTCCACTCTCATAATATGCCCGTACCATGCTAAGCTATTACTCCTCAACTTCTCTGTAACTGGTACTATTTTCAAACTTCCTCTGATATACTCATTCTTAATCTTATCCATTCTGCTTACAGCCCACATCCATCTTAATATTCGCATTGCTGCCACATGCGATTTTTTCTCACTTGTCTCTTTCGTAGCCCAGCACTCGGATCCATATAACACTTAATTAACTATGGTAATAAAAATTGTCAATCCCTCATTTTCAGAGTTCATCGCAGCTTAGAAAATTAACGGAGACTATTTGGTTAATTGTCACAATTATAAATACGACACGGCCGCATTCCTACGCTTAGTATTGTCGTCATCTAAGCGAACTTGTTTTATTATATCCAACTGCACCGAATCGTCACTTGTTATCCAGAGCATAAATTATTTTGTTTGCTCGTCTTTTGTTAAAGCGCTGAAAATTCGCCCGTCGCTAATCCGGTACCATTGTCATAAAAATAACGTTATTTGTCACGACTATGGCGTTGTGATAATTTGAAATCGCAATTAAATGTTTCGTAATACCTTTTTTTATAAAAAATACAAATTATATATCTCTTTATTACAAATTATGGTAGCAAAGATTGATTCTAATGATCAATAAATTTCGTACTTTTCATGAATTAATATTAACTACCGGTTTTTACTAATAATGTTTTTTAGAAGAATTAATAAATATACAATAATTAAAGCAATGACTTACAATAAGAGTCAGTCCTCATTTTAATATGATAACGTTAGTGAACCCTCTTAGAGGGTAAATATTAGATATTGTATAATAATAAAATTATATATATTTTTTAAATATACTTTATAGGTTAGCGTTTGACCACAATCTCATCTGATGTTAAATGATGATGTGGTCTAAGATGGTAGTTACGCTAAACCTAGAGGGCGACTGCCTCTCTAGTGCAGCTACCGGAACACCACACCAACTGGTGCCTGGCGACAGATTTTCAACTTGAGGATGGTAGCTAGCCAAGCGTACTTAGAAAAAGTCCTACCACCATGCTGTGCTTTCATAACGATGTTTTCCTTCACCAAAAGCTCCGACTCAGTTACTAGCATTCGAACCTACGTCCTTCGACGCTGTGTCCCAAAATACTACCAACTGAGCCATCATCACTTCAAACATATAATGTATGCGAATATATACAGAACCTATTGATAATACAATTATAGTATAATTTTTTTATGTTATTGTTGATCTATGATAATTATTATTGCTTTTGCAATAACAACGGCGATACGACTTCTTGTTATTGGGAAGTGTATTATATTATATAAGAAAAAAATTGATAGATTATGAAAATAGGTACTGTTAATAAATTATTAATAAAAAAATAAGAAATGTCGTAAAGAAACGAAATATATCTATATATTAACAAAACCGTGGGAACTTCTTTCTTGCAAATACGAAACGCTTCCGCTACCTTTAAAGGTAAGAGATACATGGTTCACAAACATCTTGTCGGTACTTCGGGTACACAGCGCCTACCTGCTTGGAGTTTGCCGACGCGTGCTTATGTTTTTATGAACGACATTCTACGAGTCGGACGCGGAACCACTCGTCCAGAGTTGCTTAACCTTTTACTTTTTATCAAAATGCATGTGGTATTATACCCTATAAGCGCATGAAACATAAGTGGCATTCTACTATTAAAAGATTGTATACTATTAATAAATATTATTTGTACGGCGACGTTCCGAACACCGACAAGGTGAACAGGACGATATCTGTATATAAGTGGGTGTTTCCGTTTCTTTCATTTTACGATTATAAATTATATATAAACGACTTTGTTGTTCATACTATTGTAGGTTCGCTGGAAGAAATACTATATGACAAGAGCAATATTTTCGCCATTTTTAAAAACTAAATCCGTTACAAAGTATTTATTTGCAATTTATTTATTCAATTAAAACATTACTATTAATAATTTTAACATTTATATATAAATAGGCAGAAACAAAATGTGTACCAATAACAAACATTTGGAAGAAATTTTGGATTGGGAATTTGGATCCCTGAGTGATCACTAGTTAATATGTAAATGCAGATCTTCATGGTAATGTTTCCATCGTCGTGGTATCGGTTCAATTTTAACAATGGTATGTCACCGGTTGTATCTGTCGAATATGCAGTTTTTTTCTTCCTCAGTGCAAGAAGCTCGTAATAAAAACGATTGTCCAATAGGCACTAATTTAACGCTTAATATCACGCACAGCTTCCCTACCGCCAAATTATAGTACAAAGAGAGAAAAAAAAACAAAGGAAGGCACACAATAGCGCGCGTGATGTATAGGGCGTCTCGGATAGGCTATTGTTATACCCCATCATGTTTTTAGAAGTCGAATTTTGGAATTGACGGCCTCCTAACATCACGTTTCAATGATTCGAATTCTATATACCAATGCGTATTCATTTATTTTTAATAATATAATTCTGATAAAAGCATTTATATATCCAAATGAGAATTGATTTTCGTTTTACGGATACGCATTGAACAAACTTGTTCTTTGTGTCTGTAATGCTAACCATAAGTTAGTAAATCAATCTTTGATCAAATAAATCTTTAGCCATCTCGAACGTATGAGTAAGAAAGATATTGAAGTGATTAAGTTTCAAGTGCATCTTGAGATTATCGTAACTGGAGCTGTTTTAACGCATGATTTCTAATCATGTATACATACACTTAATGACTCCATTGTTTATTTTCTTACTTAGGAAAAGTGCTTTAACACGGTCGGTTAATTTAGTTAAACTACGATGCGGAATGGTGCTAGACGTCTTGTTTTAGATTTCCAATTAATATATTTTGTGAAATACATTTATAAGGTGTAATGAAACAGAGAGAAGGCTTACTTCTATTATTTTATTAGTTATTTAATATCTTACATGATATATATATATATATATACATTTTTTTAATAAATTTTAAAATGTCACACATTGTCCACCCGTTTAGCTTGGAGTGTTTTTATATTGTTGTAAACACTATTCTATGCATTTTATACTCTATTACACGAGGTAATCGATTTCTACGCCGAATTTCATAATATCCGTCTACTCGTTCAAGCGTGATGAAGAATTTAAGTTCATCCAATATTAAGCGGTATGGAAAGTAAATGAAGCTAATATTATCATTTGCAACTAAATCAGAGTCAAATTATAGATCATAATGCTATGTAAGAAACTGCTGCTTGAGAGAGGCCTATAACGAATAATAATATAAAAGGAAATTAAACCATATTTAATACTAGCTTGGGCTCGCGTCTTGATTCTCGTGAGAATGGTCGTTTCATGGGAACCACTTGTTTATTTGCATTAATTGTGTTCTATCATTTATTTTTAATTTCTTTTAGGGCAAAGTTTAATGGTGTGTAACCTATATATTAATCTGAAAAGTAATGATCTGATAAGTAAGTGATCAGAATAAGTAACTGCTTCTTGCAGGTTCTTCTCAATGACTGGGCTATTATCTGAACCTGTGGTAGAGTTTTAACGTTCATACACGCCTTCGCAGGATCTAAATCGAATAAGAGTTTTTTATTTCGATTTTTTGAGTTACATCAAAATCGATTAAGCTATTGCCGTTTGGGAAAATTTCCTGAACAAACAACACTTATACTTTAATTTTATTTATACGTACCGATTAAGGTACCAAAATTATAATATTGAATAAAGTTTTCCTTCGTATTAAGTAGAAAAATGATAACGTTTTGAAACCAAATTATATCCAAGGTATAACCTTTTCGGTTATACTTTGTTATACGATATATATAAATAATACTTGAAACTGTGATCGTAGTGTACTGTGAAATGTGGAGCTGTAATACCTCGAGGCTGTTCTATTTTAAGCGCAGGTATCTCGCAGGACCAGACAATCTCGACTGCCTCGGTTCTACGGTTAAATAAAATTAAAACCTTCATGAAATTCTTTAGTTAAACCGGACCGCGATTAAACCCGAGTTTCAATTTAACGTTGTTCCGCGTAACGTTTATTTATTACACTGTGGGCAGTTGTCATCCCTACTGAAAGCCTTTTGGCAATCAAATTTATCCCACCGATAAATTCCTGTAGGGGCGAATAAGGAGAAATGAAGTAAAGAAATCCCACTATTTTGGGATAAAAGAATGTGACCGAAGGTTTTTGAACGTAGCGGAATTTTCGACAGAGCTGCAGAGGGTCGTTGGAAAGGAGAAACGCTGCTTAAGAATTACCCAATAATGTGGAGGCAATGCGGACCATATAATTGTCGATTGCAATCGCTTATTGCTTATGTTTCTTGTAAAAGATTTGTTTTACACTGTAAATTTTGAACAAACATAATCATAGGTTTTTTATTTATAAAAGTTTTAGAATAATTTTTACATTAATCATAATATATTGTAAACAATGAATAGTCTGCATTTGAAAATATTTTCCAAATCGAATGAAGCTCATTTTAAATATCTCATCTATATTGTTATGGTAGACTAAAACAAGTCATAACTCTGTAACTTATGAAATGAATTCGAGTGCTCTTCAGTTTACTTTTAAATGTTCATTTTCAATGAGGTTGAATCTGAAGCGGGGTCTGGCTGCAATCCAAAGAGCTTTGTTTTTTATGACCTAGGGCGGCACTTTCCGACATGGTATCACCGCACCGCGGCGCGGCGGTCAAGTGCTCCTTTTTAATGTCTGAATTTAACTTCATATACATAAAAAATGGAACATTGAAATACATTTGGGAGATCAATTGAATCAGGTTATTGGAACAATTTTTTTTTTATTATGTACTGGATTTTTATTGACAACATACAATTGCTACAAAATTTGTTAATGAGTTAAAATAATTATTACTTTTATTAAATAAGTAAGAAATTCTATGTTGTCATTTTTAAAATTTAATGAAGCTGGGATGTTTTAATCGCTTAAATTGTATATATGTTAAATACTACAATTATTAGTTACAAAACAAATGATTACACAAATTTCATCAAATATAAACCATAAACATTTTATGTAATCAAAATTGTACGCGGGTTTGCTTAAAACATATCCCGTTTTTAAGTTCTAGGATTACTGTCATCGTACAGAGCCAGTGATACCGAAAGGAATGTCTTACTTTACACAGTGTTAAAAATAATATTTATTTGTTACTTTTAAACTTAATAGTGTAATAAAGTTAATGCTGAGTGAGGAGGGCCCATAATGTCGATCATAAAATATTTATAGCCATTCAATATACCTAGCGAGAGATACTTCTATATGACCTTTCGATACTAGAAAGTAAGAAGTATAAGGAGGTTATTCTATAAATAATGTGTTACCGGTATTTCTTTTATAAAGTTCAAATGTAATTCTGAGGAAGCGAAAATGTTGTTTTGTATAGAAAAGTTTGTTCTACAGTTTCGTATTTTAAACTAGACTGGAAATTCTGGACTACGAAAACTATATTTATTTTATTCTATAATTATATAAAGACCCTAATATTTAACCTTTTATCTTTATTTAACCAATCATATATTTAAATCTATATATCTTCAAATATACCTACGTTGGCTTACACCATTTTGGTTGATTATGATCCACAGCTCTGTCTTTATTCGTTCGACCAGTATTTCTTTTAGAGATCAATTTTATTGGGCATCAAAACATTTTGGACGTCAAATGTCCAGGTCTCTAATCTAACTCTTTCAAAGTTAGTTACATAAAACATCGATATATTCCTACATATTACAGACGTAAGATAAAAACAATTTTGTTATGGTGGCGTCATTAACAGAGAACAAATAATCTATATAAATTGTAAATCATATGGCGTTGTTAAAGCACACCGTCTATAATAACGCACATAAGTATTATTTGTCATAAAACACAAGCTTATAAATGAGAGCTTATTGTTTATTGTTATTGGAAGAGAAACAATTATAACCATGTTCACGATGTCTTCAATAATATGAATAGTTTTCTTTATCTGATATGACAATTAGAAGTAAAAGTGGAGTCAAATATGTATTCGTCAAAAATGTAAAAAGCAAAAGATTTTAATTTTTTTTTAAGACCGACCACAAAATTTTGTAGGTCGTAATTCTCCAGAGGTTTACAGTTAGCTGTATCAGTGGTTCGTGTTGTTTTACGAGGCTCATTTCTCTCAATAATCTTGAAGTGAAGTCTGCAAAATACAAAAAAATGTTTGCGCAAATTATTATAGTTGATGTTAAATCGTCATGTACGTTTCTTTTTTTTATTAATAATGTTGTTTAATTAAAACATCACAAGTAGGTTAATGTATTTTCTTATTTTGAGTATACGCGAAATTATTTCACTGAGTTTTCTTAAAATAGCGTAACAGTGATTTTAAAACTAAAATTAATTGAATTTTTAATGTAAAACTAATAAAAAAAATGTTAAAAGTATTAAATGTGTCTTTCATGACTCATACATACTCATTGCAACATTAATTTGAAAGATTCATATGTTAGTCATTTTTTATTTTTAAATTTCAATATCAGTTATCCCTATATGGATGACGCATTAAAACAACCTAAAATTACAAAGATTTTGTGTATTTAGTAATATTACTTTTAACTGGTAAGTTTGACGTTCATAAGCGCCTTCTTAGGACCTAAATTGAATAAAGTATATTTTGATTTGATTTGAACTCTTTGACCACATTAACGATTTCTACACAACTGTACAGACAACTTTATTGCTATTAATGTTTTTTTTTAAGAAATACTGCAGGAGTATTTTTTTGTTTTGTGGAAGATCTTGTATGCTAGCCCATTTCCGATCATAAATGAACATCGTTCTTTATTCTTAGTGTATATTTCATAGTCTCTAATTTTTTACGATTCGTTATTAATTTGGATAAGGTTTAGGTTTTATTGTTTATGTTGTTGCTCTCATATTTTTCCAATATTTCTTCAAACATGGTCTGCGTAAAAACTGCGTATTTTTATTTACAATAAATACTATTTTGTAAGTAAAAAAGAAAACAATAAATCAAATATTTACTTGAAGCTTACATTAAATCATATAAAAAGATTTATTGTCATTTCGACGATGAATGTATCAAGAGAAACGTAATTTATAGTATTTTGAATTCTGGTAGCCGTTGGTACCAGTAACTAGGTGGTACCAACAGTTCAATAAATGTTTCGTAGAGTATATATATATATAAGTCATTGCATTTAGTATATATAAGACATATGGATATAAAAAAATGTCTGGTATGTAACATGATATCCATGTACTCATCAGACATTTTCAAATAGTCACATTAAACATGAGCTAACTAACAATTGACTAAGCCACCCACCATGCTCGTAAATTAATCAATTTAACCGCTCTCGACGACTCAGTGTGAAAATACATGTAGTAACATAAATCTGTACCTACCAGTGGTCTTTAAAATACTGAACATAATAAACTAAATAAAGCATAATATTAAAGTTGTCTGGGACGGTGTTTTTAGGTAGTAACCGTAATTATTTGACTGAAAACTGACATTAAGGCTACTGTGCTACAGTTGAGAGTTTAACAAAGTTAATTATTGTAAGTGCTGGGATAGTTTTAGAATGATTACACTGTCAAGTTATATGGAGAGGGCAAATAATTTTTGTAGTTTTATTTCTAACAATTATATATTATTTATTAAATAAAGATTCAATTAAACATAAATAATACTACTGATTCAAAGAATGGATGCTGTATAACTCCTCGTTAGTAAGAAACATTTGTAAAAAGTTGGCTGCATTGCCGCGTCGTATGCCAATCTATTTCCTGACTGAGATATTAGTCATCCCTGTGCTCATGAGAGGAGTGGGTCATTTGACTCCCGAGTTCCTTAGAAGGGATGCGTACACTTGGGTGCCGCGGCGTTGTGCCACGGTGCTAGTTTGTACTTGCACCGCTTATTGCCTTCTGTTCAGATAGCTGCTACACTAACCCTAAATGAAATTGAGAAATATAGCAACTGGAATAGAGTTATTATTTCTTATAGTTGCTTAATATGAATGTATAATATTTGGAAATTTTCGTCTATATTGTTAGCTACAAGTACTGTACACATATTTGTTAAATTATGCATCGAATTCATACAAAAACAAAAGACAAATAAAGCGCAATAATATAATACAATTATAAATTAACAGTTTACTTTACCTTTCGTTCAAATTCACACGTTTGTTTAGAACGAGCAGCCTCTATATATTTTTTAATTAAGAAAAAAATGTTGTTCGTAATTATGTAACTGTGTTAATGTTTCAGGAAGAATAGAAACTTAACTGTTATGTAAATTTGTTGCAGGTAACGAGATGACGATGTGCCGGCTCTTATTATCTAGGTTTTAAAATGAGGTACTGTTTTTTTACGAACTCCGTTGCTATTAAAAAAAATTTTGAACCGCTAATATATGATTCATTTTAACCACTGAATATTGAAGTAAAGTGCTGTATATACATTTGTTCTATGATTTTTTCTCTGAACTGAATTAACCAACAGAAACAATATAAGACTAATGGAGCAATTCACGTGAAGCGGATAGGTGAAAATGTCGATGTTTCCGATTTTAGTAATATTTGTTTATGATACCTGTATTTGTCTTCGCCCCATATACAAAATATTTTTACAGTATAAAGTGAGATTAGCGAACTAGAGGGTTTTAAATATTTTACTAACTGGCACGTATGCAAAGGGTCAATAAAATAAATAAAATAGTCGTATAAATACTTTATCTAATGAGTTTTATGAAGGCATATTTGGATATTAATAATATTTTTCTTGTATTTTTTGAATTTTTCAAATTTCAATTTCATAAAGTGAGAATAACTATTTTATTTCTATAATTAGCTAATAGAAAGAAAGAAAACACATTTATTTAATAATGTATAGAAATCTTTGCCAAGTTTTATAACGGGAGTGGAACTTTGTTTAGAAATTAGAGTAATAAAATTACAATGTCTATAGCGAAGCGGCCGGCGCGGCTCATGGCGCGATGGTCGCGCCTTCTGCCAGTTAACGCAAGATTATAGAAGCCTTCAATCCAATATATTGCTTACTTAATTTCCTCTCCGATCCATCCGATAAACAGAAGGCAGCGAACGTTCAGTACTTTTTTGATTCTTAATACAGAATGTGTTCGCGTCCACGCCCGCATAACTACAGATCACGCTGCCGTGGTGTAGCGGTGAATTTTGCTCCCGCACACTAGCCGCGACCCCCGCTCGGCAGCGGCTCGCGCCTGGTTTCGATCCCCCGAAGTGGAGCCTTAGAACACGTTAGCGCGATACAGTGATACTGATTATTTTTACTAACTAGCTTAACAGACACAACACAGATCTCACCCACATACGTGCCCACATACACAGGTAGAAGGAAGAGTTTTTTTTAACTCGGTTAGTTTAGGTGAGATGACTTATCACATATAAAATACATGATTGAATTCGTGAGGTGCTGGTACACATGCGTATCTCAACAATTCTTACATGTATGAATAGTTTAGCTAGCTAGCTTATATAGATTAGCGATGTTGCATCCAAGGCAACAGTCCAAACCGAGGTTCGGCCACTTTAGCACCCTTGAGTTTGTTGCCAAGTGGCAGAGCACTATAAGTGCTCGCCCTATGAGTCCGGTGAAGCTGTGAAGGCCCATCAGGCTAACAACGTATAGTTAGTTTAAAACAAAAAACTGAATTTTGTTATTTCGATATTTTGATGTACTTAATATTGCAATAAAGTAACATAATTATCTTTCGATAACCAAAACCATTACATGTCCCCTTACTCTGTGAAATGGCATGGAAATAAAATTGGAACCGCTGCTTTCTGTACCGTTCAAAAACTATTAGATCAGCATCTCCAAGAATACAACATAGGTATAAAACAATATGTTCAAATTGCTGACAGG
The DNA here is from genome assembly GCA_035772565.1 of Antheraea assamensis. Classification (NCBI taxonomy): domain Eukaryota; kingdom Metazoa; phylum Arthropoda; class Insecta; order Lepidoptera; family Saturniidae; genus Antheraea; species Antheraea assamensis. The sequence continues at coordinate 950,495 of JAQQSE010000131.1, read as the reverse complement.
GCACCACAACTCTGTAAAAATAGATAGAAGTTAATAATATAGCAAAATAAAAACTTTCCTTTTAATATAAGTTATTTATTCTACATAAGGCTATTATCACTACATATTATAAAAGAAAGTCGTTCGCCGCGTCTGTATGTCTGTCTGTTCGTGATGAACTCGACTGAACGGATTGTAATGCCGACTTCACCAATAGATAGAGTAAATACGTGATGAAGATTTAGGTGTAAAATTTGTCAAGGTTTTTTGTGTAAATTGGTTGAAATATAACGGTAGTTGTTGGAAGTGTTGGAAAAAGTCAAGCCGCATGGGAGCTTTCATTGAAAACGCTGCCTAATTATTTTAAGATATAACAAACAATAGTGGAATATTCCTCTTTTATAGATCTACAAAAAAGTCTATAATGGTATATACCTATCTTTTAAGGAAAGCATACTATACACCCATCTATCTTCTAAAAACATAGTCACATATAATGAGGTAATTGGAAGGCTGTTTAGACGGATACAGTATTCATCCTTATCAAATTAAATATTTAGTTACCTTAAGCATTTGATGCACATAAGTATATATTTTTTATTATTAGGGCAGGACAATGTCCGCCGGGCCTGCTAGTTAAATACAAAATTAATATTTCTTTGACTAACAAAACAGAGTTTTTCGATAAGCTTCCCTTATTAAAACTTTAAGTAAAACTAGTTACAACTTAATTGTCTCCCTTGTGCCTCAGTGAAGTCATAACGAGCTGACGTAACGACGACGCTGTGCATAATTAAAGTGTTAAAAGAGTTTAATTGTCCATTTTTCAGGTAAAATACCATTGAATTTTAATAATGAATAAAAATATATTCATTACGATTTAGTCTTCAAGTCGGGATAAAAAAAAATTATGTATCCCTTTCTTTTTGTTTGCTTGTAACTGAAAAACATATAATTACACATGATTCGTTACAATTAAGTTTTGGTCTCAATAAGTAAAATAAATTAACAAACGTCCTGGAAATATCTGGTGAACAATTACGGAGCAGTTTGCACTCGAAACAGTGAGGCAAATCGTGCATTATCATGAATAACAGTGCACTTTGTAGTTGGTAGAGCTACGCTGATTGTAGGTGGTAGAGCTACGCTGAAGCTATTACTGGTTTCAGCTTGAATGGGTCGGCTCGCCCGGGGTAGTACCACCCTCTCACAGAAAACCGACGTGAAGTAACAGTGCTTGCACTGTTGCGTTTCGTTCGGTCAGTGAGAGCGCCGGAGGCCCACATATTTAAAAGGCCGGCAACGCACTTGCGACTCCCCTGGTGTTGCTAGTGTCTATGGACGGCGGTGATTACTTACCATCAAGTGACCCATATGTTCGTTTGCCCCCTATAATATAAAAAAAAAAAACTAAGAAAACATTTTCTTCCAGAGGTCACAATTATTTGACTCTGTCTTCATAATTTTTGGGTTGATAAAAGTGACAAGTGTGTTGAATCTTCTATGATACTTAAATCTTAAACTTTATAATTCATTAGGCCCACTGGGGCTACAAATCTACTTTGAGCAAATAAGCTTTTTTTCTTGTACTCATAAATGTTAATGTCTCAACACTCATACTACACTCAACTACTCATAGTAAAGATGCACTATTTATTAGTTTCTAAAACAACGGAATTTAATTTCTTGTTATATCGGTTAGTAGGTACTTGTAGTGATATGCGTCAAATTTAATTTGTATATAAATAACCCTTCGAATTGTTGAGACACGTTAAAAATCTTTGAAATCATTTTAATTATAATAGATTACAGATTTAAATATTTTTCTACGACCGTTTACTATATTATTTCGTTGCAACTTCTGAAGAATGGTACACAAAATTTCTGTTAGGGGCCACGATTTTTCGATTAAGTATAAATGCGTACCAAATTTTGTTTGAATTTAATGAGTCGTGTCGTCTATATATAGGTATATCGGCGGATACTTCTGGGCGGTAGTTATGGGTCGAGTTATCCCTCGTGGGTGGTAAGGTTTCTTTGATCAATGTCTTATTCGAAGAGGTCGGGATCACTTTATCTATGTTTGAACAGTGAGATTATAGTGAAAGTAATTCAAACCGCATTCATATTCGAAATAGTTCCATATTAATGCATAAGACGTGGATTTATTATTTTTATTTATCATTGTTAAAATAGCGAGTCCTTGTGAGTTAACAGCGGATAGATGCATTTTGTAAACTAGTAAACGCTTGACTTTGCTTAAAGCTAATCGTATAATTTTAATTATTCGTTAGTATTCAAAAAAATCGATAAGAAGTAGATAGATCTCTTTATCGTATCCTTATATTGAAAACGTTTTATTTCTTATAGTTCGATAAATAGCTACGCTAAAAATAATATTAAAAAGTCTGTGATTTTTCTAATTTGAATAGTATTTTATTATAAACGACTTTCTCGTTTTGGAAGAAATTGTTGAATAGAAATTAATGTCTATTTAAATTCTATTCTTTATTGACATTTCAATGTCTATGAAATTAAATTGAATGATCAATGTAGGTGAAATTATTTATCGCAGCCATTGCAGGGTTTTGATAACGTAGATTTAACAGCTCTGATTATTAAGGATTATAATCGATGCGACGACGCGACGCCCTAAAATGACTGAAAAGGTTAGACATTGTATTATAATAACATACTTTATTTGGCCATACGATTACATTAAAGAGATAATGACGTTTGAACAAGAAAATAAAGAACACAAATACTCAATTAAACCTAAATTCTTAAAGAAAGTAGGTATTGCTATTTTGTATTAGTATATATCTCTTAATAACGTGATAGTGTTAAAACCATATGAATAACTACATTACACTACTACCCCTAACATTAGTAGGTGCTAACAATATACCCGCCATCTGCTGAACTTTCTGAATGAAAACGTGAGGCATTTGTATTGTAATTACTATCTTTGTTGAAGATAGCATCTACTCATGATGTTTATGTTTAACAATTACTTTATGACGTTAGAGTAAAAAGGATTTGTAGAAAAAGATAAAGCTAGCTAAAATTTGCTATAAATATTTATGGTATAATTTAGTGCTATGTATTGTTAGATAAATAATTAATGGCTTGTGTTCAAATTTTAGAATCGTGTGAATCCAAATGATGGCCGACTCAATTCTCCATCAGATCCCCTCTGCAGAAATCGTAGTTCTTGGCGATTTCAACGCCCACCACGCTGAATGGCTTGGTTCACGTACCACCGACTACGCGGGGAGATTTGTTTTTGATTTTGCTTTGGCATACTCCCTCACACAATTGGTTACCTCGCCTACGCGTGTACCGGATGTGGAGAACCATATGCCTTCACTGTTGGACCTTCTGCTGACCTCTCATCCGGACAATTATCAGATAAACGTCGATGCTCCTCTGGGCACGTCGGATCACTGCTTGGTTCGGACAACTGTACCACTTATACGTCCAGTTCGCTCGCGCCCTGCGAGCAGACGCCAAGTCTGGCACTATAGGTCAGCAGACTGGGATGGGATGCGAACTTTCTTTGCTTCTTACCCATGGCGGCAGGTTTGCTTCTCGCTGGATGATCCTGATGCCGTCGCCAACATCATAACCGACGTTATACTCCAGGGGATGGAATTGTTTATCCCGAGCTACATGGTGCCCGTCGGAGGGAGATCTCAACCCTGGTTCGGTCACTCCTGTAGAATGACCTGCCGTCGGAAGAAGAAATGCTACCGAGCCTGGGTTGAGGCTCTGGCGTCACAGGATGTAAACACTAGCGCATTAAAGAAGGAGTACAACTTTGCCTCCAGGTCTTACAAAAGAGCAATCGCCTTAGCTAAGTCAGCTTTTATTGATAGAATTGGTGAGAGATTGATTCGTCTCCCTTCGGGAACCCGGGCGTTCTGGTCTCTCGCCAAAGCTATCCTTGGGAATTTTTGCCGGCCATCCTTTCCACCATTGCGGAGGGAAGACGAATCGTTGGCCCATGACGCTAAAGACAAGGCTGATCTTCTAAGCGGTCTTTTTGCGTCCAACTCGACTCTGGATTGCAAGGAGAAGTTACCACCCACCATCCCGCGTTGCGAAAGCTTGATGCCAAATGTTCGGTTTCTGCAAAGTGCTATACGCAAAGCACTCTTCTCTTTGGATATCTCTAAGTCAAGTGGGCCTGATGGAATACCCGCAATCGTGCTTAGGACATGTGCTCCGGAACTGGCCCCGGTTTTAGCGCATCTTTTCCGGCTCTCCTACTCCACAGGCGTTGTCCCTACCACCTGGAAGTCTGCCTTAGTCCACCCGATCCCCAAAAAAGGCGACCATTCTGATCCATCTAACTATAGGCCCATTGCTATTACCTCCCTGCTCTCCAAGACAATGGAATCCTGCATAAACCGCCAGCTCCTAAAGTATCTAGAAGAGAACCAGCTTATTAATGATCGCCAATACGGTTTCCGTCAAGGCCGCTCAGCTGGTGACCTTCTAGCCTTTTTGACACACAGATGGGCGGAAGCAGTCGAAAAAAAGGGGGAGGCTCTGGCCGTTAGCTTGGATATCGCTAAGGCTTTTGATCGGGTCTGGCACAAAGCGCTTCTCTCGAAGCTTACTTCATATGGACTTCCCGAGAAACTACGCAATTGGATATCCAGTTTCCTCACGGAGCGGAGCATAAAAGTCGTTGTTGACGGTGCATGCTCGGATCTCAAGCCCGTGAACGCTGGAGTCCCACAAGGCTGTGTGCTATCCCCTACCTTATTTCTTCTGCATATTAATGATATGTTGAACATCTGTAACATTCACTGCTATGCAGACGACAGTACTGTGGATGCTCTATATACCAGTCGTGCAGGTGTTTCTCGGGAACGCGTTAACGAGTGCCGGAACAAACTTGTGTCCGAGATAGAGACCTCATTGGAGCGTGTCTTGGATTGGGGAAGAAAAAACCTAGTCGATTTTAACCCCACAAAAACACAGGTATGCGCCTTCACCGCCAAAAAAACTTCTTTTGACGCACTCCCTAATTTTCAAGGAGTTCCTCTAGCTGCTGAGCCTAATTTTAGTATCCTCGGTATCGACATATCTAGCGACGTTCAGTTTGGTGGTCATTTGGAAGGTAGAGCAAAACTGGCCTCAAAAAAGTTAGGTATCCTTAACAGAGCGGGACGATATTTCACACCGGTTCACCGCCTTCAGCTTTATAAGGCGCAAGTCCGGCCACACATGGAATACTGTTCTCATCTCTGGGCCGGAGCGCCGCAATGCCATCTACTTCCTTTTGACCGAATCCAACGGAGAGCGGCTAGAATCGTTGACGACCGGATGCTTTCCTTAGGGCTCGACACTTTGGAGCTTCGTAGGGATGTTACGTCACTTTGCGTCCTTTACAAGATCTACCACGGAGAGTGTTCTGAAGAACTATTCGGATTGATACCTGCTGCTGAGTTCCATTACCGAACGACTCGCCATAAAACGAAATTCCATCAATGTCATCTCGATGGTTGGAAGTCGTCTACTGTGCGGTTCTCACGTGCGTTCTTCCCACGTACGTCGGCACTCTGGAATGAACTCCCAGCGGCAGCGTTTCCGGACCAATACAACCCACAGACCTTCAAGAAACGAGCCTACTCCTTCCTCAAAGGCCGGCAACGCACCTGTGATACCTCTGGTGTCGTAGGTGTCCATGGGCGGCGGTGATTACTTACCATCAGGGAACCCGTCTGTTCGTTTGCCTCCATTCTCATAAAAAAAAAAAAAAAAAAAAAAAAAAAAAAAGGTAAACAATGTTTAATATAATTTTAATAATAGTGCTGTCAAATCTGCTTTAAGTTGATTTGTACTTTGTTTTACTAATATATTAACAGGCGGAGCATTTCACGTGAAGTGGACGACGAAATAATGATGGAAGTTCTAGAATTCATTTCTATTCGGTCTAACTAAACCCTTAGTAGGTAATACCTAACATATGCACACATTTTTTTTTGTTATGTTTATTTGTTAAGTTATAGGATTCTAAAGACCAGTCGTATTCCAATTTCGGGCTTTTCGTAAATTGTGTTTCGAAATGAATAAAATTAAACACGACAAAACTTTTTTCATTTACAAAAAAAAAAAAAAAAATTAAATACTTCAAATCAAAATGTTGGTAATTTGGGCGATCGTTTTTTATTTCAAATTTTAGCTTAAAATACAATTATAATTTGAACAAATTCTCCAACCTCACTGTGTTTTCGTTGTCCACTTTACGTAGAATACCCCTGATATGAATTCCATGTATTTTACTTTCTATGAAGTGAAGAATATTTGCAGGAATGTTTATTTCTTGCAGTATTTTATTCCTTCTGCTATAGTGGAAAGTCGTAAATTTGAACAATCACCCAGTGGAACAGTTATCGCCATCACGGGTCACATCACGGTCTGGAGAAATTCATGAGATGTGGACAATAGTTATTGTCACACGGTCCAATGTGATATAAGGTGGCTTTAACTTGTAGTTGGCGACTATTTCGATTATGTTCGTTATTATCTCGCACTGAGATTGTCTTTCACATATCAGATACATTTTGGTTAAACCGACAACTAAGTTAGACTTTAAGTAAATCTTATGATACGAATTTCTTTTGATAATAAAATTGAATATAATAAATAACTAAAATTTTAGTTAACAATATCATCGTAAAACACTTTGTAATTAAAGTAAGATGATGGATGTTTGATTTCGAACTAAAATAACAATAAATTCTAGATTACCTTTTGATTACATTTGTAATATATTCTTATGTATATTTTATATAAATATAAAGAACGGTCTTATCTCTTTGTCTTTTGTGATTAAGGTTTGTATTTTTGATATTATTTAGTGTATTCAAAATTGATAATGCATCTTTTTATGTCGAATAACAGATTAAAATTAATTATACTAGACACTATAAGTCCTTTGCACTCGCAATTCCGTTCTCATGAATGTCAAGGTGAACATTCCTTCGTTCGTCGAGATTGAAGCGAGCGATCCGTGAATAACCTCCATAGAATTCTCTGGCACACTGCTAGGCGGTCGAAATGTGAGGAATTTTTATCAGAAGCGCCATAAGGCATGAATTATGCACGATGAGACCATTATATGACAGTGTTATATATTAGGTCAACATCTTTTGAATACGAAGACAAGATTTAATCATTTATAAGCTTGCTTCAGTAGATATGTGCGGTAACTTCATGTAAGAAATTTTGATGTTTGCATGATATGTTGTCTTAATTCTAACTGCTTGGTCCTAAACAATATTATAAAAGAGAAAATGGGTTTGTTTGTGAAGCTTTCACGCCTTAATATACGCAATATACTAATATATTAACATGTAAAGAAAAACCTTTATACCTTTAAACAAAGCTTGCTATAAACATGATAAAGTCTATTTATATGAAGTAGAACATTGAGTGTCTTTTCTTTTTAAGAACTGTTGAGGAAATTACGTTAGTAATTACAAAATTATACTATTCCAGAACGATTTTGAAACTCGTGATTTTCTGTAGATAAATGAGTGCATTCATTTTTTTAGTTTAATGTTGTGTTAATTCTTTGGGTTTCTTTAAACCTGTACACATAAAAACATACATACACACACACACACACAAACACACACGCGTGCGCGCACACACTCACCCACTCACACAAATATTTGTTGTATGAATAATTGTAATTTTTTACAAATTAAACAATTCCATATCATTTGAATATTATTGAACGGGAAATATAATTAATATTTTATGAAAAACAATTAACTCGTATATTTTATACAAATTAAAATGAATAAATCAATAACGAGAGTATCTCAAAAGTATTCATATATATTTAAATTAATTAAAGTTGAAGTTGCTTATAAATATTATACTAAACATTATATGGGTACAAAAGAAAAAAAATGTTATAAGCATATAATTTATTACAAGGTAATAATCATTTTCATCATATAATTTTGTATACAGTTTTATTTTATAATATCTTTGATTGTTATTTATAATTATTATATTACGAATTTATTCAAATTGGTTGTCAATACATTTTATTGTTTGTTATCATTTGTTTACGATTTATAAAACTTGACAATAGATTAGCGAAAAATGTACACAATGTTATTTTCTAATTTACATGTATTTTACCTATTATTACAATAAATGTTATTAAATTATCGCGTTTAATAGTATAATGAACACTGTTACTGTTAAAACAAATTTAACAAACACCAAAACACGTATCGCATCGTATAGAAAAATTCATTCCATAATAAATAAAATAAATCTATAGTAAGGAAATTTGAAACAAATCAACCAATCACTCGTATTTACACGTATTTACCGGAATCTGATTTCACTGGGTTTTTTTTTTCGGTTTCACTTTTGCGGATTATCGTAGTGGAACGCTTTGGTATATTTTTTGCAAACAAACGTGAGTCATTCTACAAAGAGGTTAATAGACTGTTTAAGATTTCGGCCCTCAAATTTACCGGTGCAATCGAGGTCGTTGTCTCGTGATATCATATAATTGTATTAACTCGTTTAGCTATAAATTATCGAAATATTGTAATGTAGAAAGAATTATACGTATTGAGAGATATATTTATGTAGTTAAAGTAGCTGAAATTGAAAAGTTGAAATATGCAATTTCTATTTGAGCTCAAAGCGTTAGTTTCTGCATGTTGATGTAGAGTCTAAGCAGTGATTATATAGAGATAATTTAAAATCGGTAAAAGGATTATATAGGTAGGCAGGAATGAGAATATTACAATAAAAAAAAAATACCGTCTAAATTTAACCGAGCTTAAACTCGTGTTTTTACAAAACATATTAAAATAATGAGAACTAGCTATCTAGTATTATAAAAAAATATATATCAATCCTCTACTGAGCAAGGAATTTTTTTTTTGAACTGACTACACTGTTGACTTGGTAAGGCCTCTACAGTTTTACCGGACTACGAGGAAAGAAATCGGGTAATTGTAATCCTAACTAACTTGATAAATAGGCGAATGTTCCGTTAAATTTGCTTCAATGCGAGCGAAGCCGCAGGCAAAAGTATATTATATAATACAATGTAATATATAAATAATATAATATATCATGTAACGTATGATATAGTTGAGAGATGAAATTGGAAAGTACATTTTTAATAGGAACGATTAGTTTTATTAAAGCTGTGATAAATATATTTAAAAATATTTTTTTTTTTTTTTTATGTTATAGGGGCAACCGAACAGGTGGGTCACCTGATGGTAAGTGATCACCGCCGTCCATAGACACTAGCAACACCAGGGGAGTCGCAAGTGCGTTGCCGGCCTTTTAAATAAGTGGGCCTCCGGCGCTCATATCCAGAATTAATTTATTTTCATTGTATAAATAAATACATGGAAACAAAGAATTCAGACAATCATTCATATACCTGAAAATATACCATCTAACGCCTTTTCACATTAAACATCACTTAATCTCGACAGATATCGAGCGTTAAAAAGTACTTTACATCGCTATCCACCGGTTTGGATCTAAAGGAAAAATCAAGCGAGTACTAAAAGATTCTGTGATCTCGTAAACGGGTTAAAAATATCCCTTATCTTTCGGGAAAAACTAAGACTCGGGAGTGACAAATAGCTTTCGCATCGCTTTCCTCGGGAACACTCTAGAAGATAGGAATTTTTCGTTGAAATTCCAACGAGGTGATAAATGTTTTTAGGTGCGTAAGTTTTGCCGCGATGCTCGCAGGAATTCGTTACAAAGCTTTGTAAATGAACAATTTTTTGTTTCACATTACATTCGAATATATTATTTCCTTTTTTATGCAATTTTTAACATAATAAACAGCGCATAGGTAGTCTTTTTATATATTTATAAAACAATGCAATTGATATACTTCAGTACTGTTTCACTAATCATTATGAAAGATAGCAGACATAAGTGTTACTTAATGTACACGGTTTATATATTATTCATTTTACAATAACTTGTCTCCAGGTAGCTCTGGGCTTTATTTTATTGTTATCAAGTTTTATATAGCACACATAGCGCGTACCGCACTTGTAGTATTTTTTAAACAAGTAATAAAACTGTTTAAGATTGACTTTTACAAAAAGAAGTACTCATAATTTATGATATTTTAGAGCATATATAAACAATTAAATCTCTTATACTCTTAAAACATTAATGAGATTCTTAGAGGAAAAGTTTTAAATTCAGCTGCATTAGAATAATTTTATTCAAATTGTTTTCGATAAGTATCTATTTCAGAAAGAAAAAAAAAACATTATTAAATATTATAACGGTAATATTCTTATATAAAATACGTTTGAAAAATGAAACATTTTGACATTACCCAACAAATATATACATATATATTTTTAATCATTAAACTAAATATCAAAACCTGTTCTACTTATGAATTTTACTTAACATCTTTTAAATAGTGTTCACACTGTAAGAATTGTATTCAAAAATCCTACGGGTAAAATAATAGCGTCGAAAGATTGAATAACGTATATTTGATGCATAAAAGCCTCAAGCAAAGAAACACCCTTTGCTACGACACCCCTAATATCTCCGCAATTCACTTAACGCTGTTTTGCAAAGCCATACAAACACGTTCGAATCTTTTAGCATGTCTCGTAAATCCATTCGCTAAAACCTTAATCCAATCCAAGTAGCGCTGACCACATCATTAATTTTCTACAATATCGCACACCCCAAAAAGCATCGGCTCCTATATTTCAGTGTGAACTATTTATATTTCTCGTGCCAACAAAGGCGCGAACCATAAATAAAAGTCCCCACCCCTGGGGATGCCTTGCTGCCTTTGATACGATCCCTTTCTTATTTTGATGCGGTCTAATGTTGCTGGGCTTCTCTGTATCATCGCTTTGTACGCACTTCATAAATCATTACCTGTTGTCGGAAAGTGTCTTGCCTTATAAAATGTTTTGTATATATATTTTAGAGTACGCTATTTTTCTTCGATATTGATCGTTCGAAGTTGTTTTATTCAATTAAGCTTAATGGTATCTGATTAAATGTCGTTTACTGTACCCCGGATGAGGTGTGTACAAAATTTCGTGATGATTGGTTTAGTAGTTAACGCGTGACAGTGTAACAAACAAACAAATACACATTCGCATTTATATTGTCAATAAGAATTGTAAAATAAAGTATGTTTTATTAAATTGAAGCCGTGATAGCTTAGTTGGTAGTGTGTTCGGGCACAGCGTCTAAGGCCTTAAGTTCGAATCCTAACAACTGAGCTCTGAGCTTTCGGTGAAGGAAGACATCGTGATGAAACCATAGCATGACGGTAGGGCTTTTTTTAAGCCCGCCTGGGTACTACCACTCTTAAGTTGAAAATCTTTCGCTAAGCACCTGTTGGTGTGTTCCGGTAGCTGCACTTGAGAGCCAGTCTCCTTCGAGGCTTAGTGTGACTACGATCTTAGACCACATCATCATTTAACATCAGATAAGATTATGGTCAAACGCTAACCTATAAAGTATAAAAAAGTAAATATTTACTAACGTTTGTGAAAATCTAAAAAAATAAAAATAATGTAGTCTGGAACTTACTTAAGAAATTATGTGCAGCGTGTACTTATTCTTTAAAATTGAACCATAATAAGCTTTATAAAACAAGAAACTACAACCATCATAAGTAGTAGAACAAAATGGTTTTGAACAAAGGGTTCTTGAAGAAAAACTCTGAAGTTACACCATTGTTCGCTATCTTTTATAAAGTAACATTACTAGAGACTACCTTTCTTTACAAATTCTCCTTTTCGTATGGAAATTACAGCGTCCTGGTCCATCCCACTCGTACTCAAGGGAAATTTGCATTAAATAACTTTGTACGAATACATGAGATATACCATTCATTGATATTATGTATATATAAAAGCGACTATAGTGTAAGCATATATATGCTACATTAAATGAGTATTAAATAACTCTTGATAATGAATCATTATAATTTGATTTTTATGATTGTCAGCAATTAGTTCTGTCAAACGGTTCATTACGGCCGCTAATTTTACATCCGCGTCTACACAAATAGAAAATGTGAATGACTTGGGATATGACTGTTTGTTTCATATTGAAAGATAATTTATAAAAAAAAACTTTTATTATTGGTTACTTAATTACCGTAATATTTTATATATTTTACATACATTTTATCTGGTGGTATCACCGATTGGATCGCTGCAATCATCTACAAACGCTTCATAGACAGGTCACCCTTCTATTTTGTTAGTGTCGGTATCGACCAGTTTATGTCTAGCTGCAAAAGTGTGATATTTAACAAAGCTAAATACTGTACAATACCTAAATATGTATAAACAACTTAGTAATAAAGAAAAATTGTATCATATTTTTGCTACTTTAGATAATATTCTGGTTTATGCTTGTTCATATATTAGGGATAAATTATATGGTTAAAGTTTCAGTTACATATACGAAGTAATGACTAGCTTTCGGTCGCGCCGGTGATGTTGATAGCTCGCATACATTAACATCGTATGTATTGAGTGCATTAATGAACATTCAATAATATTTGGTAATTGTTTGCGGAATTGAATCGTACAGTAATAATAGCTTTACATTACATTATTTATCACTACGCATTACTGTTATTCACTACTCACTGTAGTAACGATAAAATGTAACAGGTAAATTAAAATCAATAAAACGTCTACAGGGTTAAGTAGTAATCAAAATTCCAATAAAAGTTTCCTCTACTCGAAACTCAAAATTTCCTCAAAAGAATATTCATGATAACGAAATTGCTTCTATCAGCTACTTTATCATATAATATTTTATGTATTTACGAATATTATTTTTAATACAACGTGTGAAGACTAAACGAAGATTTGTATATATGATCTTAGATTATAGGATAAAGAAAGCCGTTTTATTTAAGTAAATATTGCGTTGCGGAGCGTCGTACTCGCTTCAGTTCGCATCCTGATTGGGCTTATTACGTGGTACAGACGTCACGACAGCGTTAAAGAATGACAGCTGCAAATTGGATGCCACAAGCAGCATTAATTGGTGCCGCATTGTCTGTAACCTATATACAATATATAATATTATTATTAACTAGCTGATACTCACTACTTCATCTGTGTTATTGTTTACAATATATTTTATGTACGTAGGAAAAAAATGTACGGACCACGTACCACGCAACTCGCTGAAAAGTCACACACACGTAGCGCGTATAAATACCGTAGTTTCTTATACATTTTATAGGTTTATATTAAATTAAGACATTGTGATAATTTCTTTTTTAGATAAGAACCGAGTGTTTAAAAAGTAATATCAAAAAGAATTGATCGGAATCTATTCAATGGTTTTTACGTGATGGGCGCACAACCGTAATACATTTTTATTTACAATATTAGTAACGATTAGAACGGTACCTAGGTAGAGTTCATAGTACTTTATTAATAAATAAAGAAACAAATAATAGGCCACGTTTTATTTTTAGTCTGTTAGTTAGTTAGTTACGGTCCCTGACAGTGTTTGTCTTGGTAGCAATTATTTGTGTGCATATTGCAATAAAAAGGGTTATGACGTATGGAACATCGACGCTTGTCACGTTCACCATTATTAACCCACAACGAGGCCGCCCTCATACAGGCATATGTCGCGGTTTTACCGTTTGAAGCACTTCAAAACCTTCAATTTCTCTGTAATAACTTATTGTCAATTCACGACTTGCCGATAGGTAATTTCACTCTGTCTTAGTTTGTTTCTTGTTTTAGAATTATTTATTAACGTTTTACCAATTTAACAAATATATTTATGTAACTTTTTTGTGATAAAGTTATTTGAATAACTTGAGTCCTTTGTTTTTTTAAATTGTTTACAATTTGGTAATTATTTTAAAAGGTTTAATACATTAAATCGGCTCGATGATTACTTATTAAGTGCAAAACTATAGCAAAAATCGGAAATCATTGCTTCAAAATGGAAAATGCAGATTACCGGTGGTCGTTCATTAGTTGAAATTCAATACTAATTCATAATTTTCTTACTTTCAATATTGTCGAGGTTTTTTTTGACCAAGAGTGTATATGTATTCTAGATTAGAAGATATAAGGATCGCGAAGTATCATAAATAGATACTTATATACGAAGGTTTTTCAACGCGTCAATGGTATGGAAAAATACGAACTGTTTCCAAAAAGCTTTTATTGATAATAAAAAAAAACAGAAGAAAATTGGTACTCAGACAGAGGAGGTCAAAAGGTAATGAACTGTTTTGTCTTCGCCTATTCATATATTCTTATGAGTGTCTATAGAGCAAAGCGCACATTTATTATAATTTTATATACATTATGAGTCGTACTGAATTTACTATTTTTCAAGCAATAGCTATTTTTTGCTTTTGTGATATACGGAGTTATGGTGCCGTCTTGTAGTCACGATCTCAAGCGTTCCACTTGAGTAGCAGGTAACGGTTTTTTTACCGAATTTGCAAGTGGCGATGCGACATATGGCAGCAGTTTTGAAAGCAACTTATCTTGTAAATTTGGGCCATGTGTTTTCGTACGATGAATTTCAAGTACCTAATGATCGCTTGACTGCGCTAATTTAGAAGTTGAATGAAGGGTTGTCAAGAATTTGTTACCTTTAGACATGTTATAAGTAATTTATTGTATAAGATTATCAAGCTCAATGGCTCAGTTGATGGCATGTCCGGACATCACGTTGAACGATGTAGGTTCGAATACATAGTCGGAGCTTTTGATGAAGGTAAATATCGTGATGAAATCATAGCACGGTAGGGTTTTTTCTAAGTCCACCTGGTTAGCTACCTCCCTCAAGTTGAAAATCTGTCGCCAAGTATTCGTTGGTGTGTTCCAGCAGCTGCACTTGAGGGCCAGTTCCCATTAAGGTTTAGCGTGTTGCTGTAAGATCACCTTTTATTGTACGACAAAATAAAATAAGCATCAGATGGAATTGTGGTCAAAGGCTAAAAGCTACAAAGCATAAAAAAGTATGGTACGTATATTCATTTGACCTTCGAAGATTGCTATACTTTAAAGGTAATACACGCAAAATGTAATTTACTGGTCACATTTGAAAATAATGAAAATATTGTTTTTGATTCACAAATAAAATGTATCGATTTGAGAGGAGGAAATCCGTAATTACATTGAACTATTATTTGCATAGTTTATGTATCACTTATTATGCTGCAGGTATGTTAAAGTTAGATCAGACTTCGTTAAAAAAACGGTATCTCTGTACATTTTAGTACTTTAAAGTCTCGAAAGTAGATAACAGTATCCAGAAATGTGATCATGCAAATTGTTGTCCATTAAATATTTATTTCAACATATTAACGATTAAAGAGCAATAAAATCGGAAGAACCATCATAGAGTCGACAACATCAACCAAGTCAACCAACATCAGTACAGTTATCGTAATAAACAAATGTTATGAGCGAAGTGTCAGAGAGTTAAAACTTAAAAAAAACATTGATCAAAATCGATCCAGTACTTTTTGAGTAATGAGCGCACAATAACAGACCTATGCCATTTTATTTAAATAAGAAGATTTCAAATCCCCACAGTTACCTCAGCTATTTTAAAGTTGTATTTGAATATTTTTACACCATTCCACGCTTCATAAATGAAATTTAAATGCAACATGTAAAATCAATGATACCATAAATCAACTATTTAGAACCTTTCGTTGAGATGCAGGTACACGCTAGGGTATTGCAAATTCTACTAACAATAAGCTCGTAATCCGCATTCCGCTGAACTTGACACGTCGTTATAGAATCATGGCGATTTTATTTCTTATATGACACGATTGGGCACGTTTTTGCCCGTTCCCAGTAACGTGTACCCGAATGTTTGTTATTGTAGCAAATGCCCAAACAGAACGTTTGTTTTGGCTGCCGAGAACAAAGACCTTCAGCATTTTCTTAACGCGTGAAACTTTAGTTTCGCTTTAAGTTTTTACGGCGTAAGAGCAATTTGCTTGGGGATCGTTTATTACACAACGTTCTGCATTCATGTGTTCTTTTTTAACAGCTGTATTCAGATTTATGGGAATATGCGTGTTGCTCGAGCTTGAGAACCTTTAAAGTAATTATAAATGAATTAATGACGCAAATTATTTTTTATTGCTTCTTTGATTCCCATCGTAATATTTGTACATTAGTATTTTAACTAAACTTCACTTCACTATTAAAAAGCAAAAACTGAATATTGGTATAAACACAGAAACAGGGTTAATGTTCTAATTTATTGAGTGAAGAGTTTTTTCACTAGAAGTGTTTGTAATTGATAACACATGTGTTGTCACTATTTTAGTACAAAACTTTTATTTCTCCCATTAATTACATTGTTAAGAAAACTTATTTCAATTTATAACTCCTTGATTTTGTTTTCCTTGTTGGTCAAGTTTAATAAAATTTAAATTATTATCGGTCGTTGATGTAGGTCACATTTGCTATCTTATATAGGTTATCGACCGGTTCTGTTGTCCAACGGCTTAATCCTCGCTGTCTGTTGTTACTCACGATTACGTGCCGCTTGTAATGTCAGGTTGTGTTGTAAGCTGATAAGATTGTACTGTCCTATTTGCATGGATTGTTAGTGATTTGCATGCAGATTGTATAAACGGGACTTTTGTCGATAGTCGGATTTGACGTTATAAATTATTTACGAGCGTGAATGAATTGCGTTAATTTCAAACTGCACTAAAATAGTGAAACCTTCCTATATATTTCTCGAGAAGCCCATTAATTAATGTTTGGAAGTCGAAGAATGAATTATTGTATTTTTTCAGTAACATTATTTACTAATAATGTCATACTTCATTGTTTAGTACTGCTCACATATGATAGTGTAGTGCCACGTATATCGAACACCCAGAAAATATATTTTAATTTTCGTAAATATTAAAGTTATTATTCTATCACGAAATTATTGGTAAAAGAGCATTACTTCTTATTATTTGCTATCGACTGCTAACCGGTCAGAGGTTAAGTCCTCCATATAAGTATGAAAAATGTATATAACTCGTAAACGGCTAATCGTAGCTTAAAAATAAGCAACATCTCTTCCGCTCCCTGTAGGAAAACTTGCAATAAATAACTGTTTCACTTCAAGAAACAGAAAGATGAAATGCCATTATCGATTCCAAGTAGTATGACAATAATAGTCATTAATCGAATAGATTCATTTTCGATTACATACTAGCCCATCCCTACTAAGAGCTGTCAAAATTATCATCCTAAATTTGACAATGTAAACTCACTGTTGTTAATTCGAAATATCCTAATATTTACATTTTAAAATCTAGTTTTTATTTTATTTAGGGCTTTAATGCAGAGTACATTACCATCCGGTTTTCATTCAAAGTGTAAAGTTAAGTAATTAATAAAGTGTAAGTAAGTCTCTCGACTTCTGCTGCATTTGTATCTTTATAAAGAAATGTATAAAAATATTTATTTGTTTTGAAAAAAAAAACTATTAAACATATTTTTTAACTTAATTGCTAAATACCAATTTTCAATGCTCTACATTAAAAAAAAAGTCCTACCTAAATAATTGTGGACAGATGTAACCTATAGGTTATATGTAACTTACAATTAGCCTAATAGGTACAAATAATATAGAGTGATTAGACTATACTACCGCTAACGATGTTAACCAGTCTTGTGGTAATAAACGATATGATATATTCTCTGAATATGTGGCTTCGAGATGATTAATTAACGCGATTACTACTAGCAGTAATCGGTCTTTGTGTTGGAAATTAGGTGCTTCGAGTAATTTGTATTCTCCTAAGCAACAACACGTATTTTATTAAGTAGATTAATGGATCGAAGCATGTTTGTGTCTTTACTCTCACGATAGACACGTTTTCAAAGCTTACGTACGATAAATGATGGTTTTGTTTAATAACCTAACTATATTAATAGTTGAACGCTTTTAAATGTCATTTTATTGTATTCTGTGTATAGCATTATTGCTGAGAATTATTTTGAAAATAATCGATTTGGTCCAATAAAGATAACAAATTGAAATTAATTTCTGTAAGAAGTTTCTATGGTTTTGACTACAAGTGGGCTTATAGCGTTGATGCTCTTAAAATATTAACAAAAATTAAATGTTTTGGGATACATCTTATTTTTGTATAGATTAATGTGCTTGTAGGAGATATACTCCAAAATTACCGACCCAATAGTAAAAACGGTTACCTAATAGGAACCTATATTATCCCCACATAGTATAAGGCGATTTTATTTTTTAATTCTGATAAAGATGAGTTTTCTCAAAAGAAGCACGGGCATGGTATTTATAATAAGCATAGATTTAACCACTTAATTCCGCGTTCCTCTAAGCTTTGTTGAATATAAACAACTTAACCGAGAGATAGCTTTGTAAATACGAAAACATTGTACTGGGATTTTTTATCAGGTTTTCTAGACAATTTTCTACTCTCAAAGTAAGAGGAAGAAAAAGAAGCTTTAGATAAATCGTTTGTACTAGAAAATACCAGTGTAGATTTTAAGAATTTCATTTAAATACTTAAGGATTGAGGATTTTATTGCCACAAAAATATTTATGATACCTCTATATTATTGCATAGCATTTATAATTCAATATACTGTATTTTTTTAATAATGCATGTTTATAGTCATTTATTTAGATACTTCTTCTGTATGTGACTAAATTACAAATAGGGTAAACAACTTCGGAAAACGTTTTCGGTGATCGAAAACGACGTTCCTTCTCAGAATCGGACGCGGGTGTTGTCCAAACTTTTGATTTATGCGCATTTTGATGGATCTACGGTGTACACTGTGCTAAGTAAACCCACCCTTCTTATTTGCAAAAACTTCCTAGTCTAGTGAGGTGAAATAATTGTTTTTCTCGTGTTCGTAATAAACTTTTTATTGATGGTTTTTCTATAAACTGCGATTAGAGTTAGGTGATGTGTGAAAAGTAATAAGAAATTCGATAAACGTACGAGATTCGACGTAGATTTATGTTTGTGTATACTAATGTGTCGGGATTGTCGTGAGATTTACTAGCTGTGGTTTCCATCATTGTCATTTGTATATGGAACAAATGTAACACAATTATTTGTTATATCTATGAATTTAGTCTTCAATAATTTTTGTCCCTTTTATACTCCTAAATTTCTCAAATAATAATAAAATGATTTTAGTAACCTACAAGCTTAAGTATAAACACAATAATGATGTACTGGAAAATACTAATTAAGCTGTAGTCACGGCCGTCGAAACCGTAGTAGTGACTTCTCTTAGAGATTGGCCTTATGTATGGTTTCCCTTTGTTGGGATCTCTTTGATACTTTGATTAAATTATGTTCTTTATACTATAACATTATGTCGTTGATTTTTTTTAAAGTTATGGTAACAATAAACTATTATATATCGTGATGGATTATATGGAAAATTATTTACGTTTTTACATTTAATTTTCATACTTATTTCTAGTACTATATTAGTAAGCGTCTAAGTATTGGTATAAGGCATATTTTTATATATCATATAGGCTGTAAATTGCAAATAATATAATATTTACGAGAAGTGGTCAGAAAAATATTCTTATATAGGATTCATTGCAAGACTATTATTGTAATCCTTATTAGTCCTGAGATCCTGTTATTATAACAATCCAAAGAATACTTGGGGTACTAATTCCAAGTCCAATTACTTGTATCAGTATTTTGAGTATACTTAACTAGTCTACTTAATTGTCATTAAAAGGTTGGAGTGGTCGATGTTTGTGGTCCCAAAATCAGCTTATAAAAGTATAGGTATAATGTTGTTATATAAAGTAAATACGTAGTTTATTTAGAAATGCATTATATAAGACTTCAGCAATAAAAAATAATTGAAATTAAGCATTTATTTTAACTAGACCCCATTTTTCTTTTTCTTAATGTCAGTGGACGAAGATTATGATTTTCTTTATAACAATAGATTAAAATCAGCATTATGTAACTATGCTATATTATGTGCTATCTTGAATTGTAACTTCTTACAGGTTTAATTAAGTGAAAGATGAGTATAAATGACAGCACTGATAGTTAACCTTTCACTAAAATATAGTTAGTACGATTTCTCTTTAAAAAATCAATTTGTACAGATCAGCGGAGGCCGGTGAGACAAAGAAATGGGAACTTTACTCGATCACGCCCGTTCGTACCTCTCCGTCACCGCCCATCTTGATAAGTAAATTTATTGAACTTAGAAAGTTAAAGCTTTTGTTTTCGAACTGATAAACTGGATTAAAATGTTCTCTGTTGCTTCATTTTGTTATAGGAAACGTAATTAATAGGGCATTCAGTAAGAGAAAGTATGATAGATCAGATTCTAATGGAAAAATATTTGCAATTTTTTTTGTTTTTACATCCGGCTTTGAAATCTTTTATATAATGAACACAAGTTATATATTACAATATTTATATTGTCTTGTACATCTTGCAGAATTAAATATTCATCATTTTAATGGTAGCCTACACCTATTATTAAAACGTGAGTGCTATTGAAAAGAAGTTATACCTTATTTCAAAGTTTTCGATATTATTTTAAATTATTTTTCATTCTATTTTAAATAATTTTATTTTAAAGAGTTTCATTTTATTTTAATAATTTTTGTCATCAAAATATAAACAGAAAACAGTGTTTGTACTGCCATAGTATAAGTATGTGTATACGACTACCTATATACACAATTTATACTTATTAGTTTTATAAATGCTAATGTGTTTGTTTGCTATGTATAACTGCCTTGACTACTCAATCGATTATTACGAAATTTTTTCATACATAAAAAAGTACTGGTCTCGAGGGATACGATAAATTCAATTAATGCTAGTGAAGGCGCGAGCCAAAACTAGTTCTGAATAAAAGTTAGTAAATCCGAAACTTACTGAATCGGAAATTGAATAGAGTATAGATAAGTTAAACCACATTGTATCTGTTACTAAATAAAAAACTTACTAAATCGGTAATTGAATAGATTATGATAAGTTAAATCATATTGTATTTGTTACTAAATCAGAAATTGTATTGAGTGTGATAAGTTAGACCACGTTATAATTGAACTAGTCTCTTGATTAATTCATAGACTAACACTTGTAAATTGTAATTGAAAGGGCTCATAAATGGTTACATTTTGACTATGAACTCCAAATCTGTTCATTCTTAGTCACATCCAAATGAGTTACGTGATTCGGGTTACAACAGCACCTGACAAAAGGCAGCTTTTGTTAACCTAGGAAATTGCATCTCCAAATCCTATTTGAATTCGACGTGAGGTGCACCGGGCACGGGCGGACTGCTTCACATCGGTTCATTTAGCAATACTGAACGTGGATCAATTCTATTGATACAATAAATGTAGAAATTCTATGTGGTGACACGATTCTTTTCGTAATATTTAGGGCGGTGATTTCTCTTTCTGCCTTACTTCATGTTTACTGTAAATTACTGTCTTACAAAATAGTTCTTGATACTTTAGGAAATGATTTTTACGCGCAAAGTTAGTTATAAATCTAGTTTAGTATTCTTTGTCCGCAGTATATTTTGTACCTATATTCTTATATTAAAACATATCTAAGATACTACTTTCTTCTCAAAGCAATGTGATTATAACATTTCAATCCAAAAAAGATTACTATAGCACTATAGTTTTTTTTATCTCATTCAAAAAATAAATTAAAGAAAAAGTTATTAGTATAATCTATATGCATTTTCTTTAATTATTACACCTCACTTTAAAACGACGGTCAGCGTGATAAGTTACAAATAAAAATATAATGCTATTCGCTATTAAATCTCCGTGGGTGGCATCTCCCGTGACGAATGCGGACTTGTTTACCATAACAGGTCTTCCTGCCAGTCTCGTATCCTTTGTACCCCCGTCGGATGTAATGACACAGGCGGAATTTTGATAACCCCCCTAACAGATATACTACAAATTATAATACGAGAACATGTATTTCAATTGGAGCATATGTATCCTCGATTTTTTCTAAGAATAACTTTTCAATGACTGATTTAGTCCAATCGTACTGATATGTTTATAAATTATTTGATGGTTGTAACGTTTTTATTTATACTTACAAACTATACTTTCATAAATTCTCTTAATTATACCTTCAAAAATATTCGTGTCTGTTGTGGCGTTGAACTGTGTATTTTTTGGGTGTATATTTTAGCACCATGTTTCAGAAGATACATAATGTAACACGTTATGATTGTCATTTCTATTGTCGTGATAAAAACATGTAATTGTTGTTTTTTTTAATATTTAATTGTGGATAGAATGTTTTGAACATAACAATAAAAATTAGATTATCATATAATAAAATTTATTGATATAATGTAAATTATCGACAAAATGCCATTATATTTGATCAATATTTACAACTGTATTGTGCCAAAGTAATTATTGAGTTTTGACGTTCAAAAAGATAAGATTAATAAAATATTAGTCTAATTTCGGACGGTTTTACCCACGAAACAAACAAACTACACCGAATTCGCATACATTTCTATGAATTTTATTAATAACAGTGTCGGTAAAGGAATACTTTAAAGAAAATATAAATCCTTGCCGCGTCACGTAGTATAAAAAAAATCTAATTATTGTTCGTATTTAAAGTCACAAATACGTAATAGTTAAGTTTGTATCTTCTCTGAGGAAGAAAGAAGCCTTCGCTCAGCAGTCATATGTTTATACAATCTTAATCAATATTTATACATAATAGTTAACTATGGTTTCTAATAATATTCCTGAAGGAGAATATATTTTTATTTTTTTCAAGTGAATTCAGGGGCATGAAACTCTCATTTTAATTTATTTTACGTTGAATATAGTAGAGAGGAATGTATTGTGCAAATGTGAAAGCGTGTACCCGTTATTCACTGGGTCTTCATAAGAAATCCATAAATAACAACATACAAGTAGATACGAATAGTTCAGGCTCGTATTAAGGGCTAGCTGTTCATAAATAAATTGAAATCCTCGGGTTAAAGTTCGCGGTTCAGATTTATTTAATTCATTTGACTCAAGTTAAATAAAGATACTTAGATGGATAGGACATAAAAAGATAATGTTATTTCTTCTAACATATGGATAAGATTTGATACGATATATATGTTTGGTGATAGCAATTCAGTCTCAAACAATGCCCTATCAATGATAATACTACAAACTGTTAAAATGTTCCATTATCGAACGATTCGCTACAAAATAAAATTCCATCCGTGTCATCTCGATGGTTGGAAGTCCTCAACTGTGCGGTTCTCGCGTGTGATTTTGCCACGTACGTTGATCCTCTGGAATGAATTCCCAACGGTAGCGTGTCCGGACCAATATAACCTAAAAACCTTCAAGAAACGAGCCTAGTCCTTCCTCAAAGACCGGCAACGCATCTCTGATGCCTCTCGTGTCGCAGGTGTCCATGAGCGGTGGTTGTTATTTACCATCACGTAATCCGTCTGTTCCTTTGTCATTTATTCAGAAATGTTGAATCTATTTAAGTTGCGTTTTCTGTGACTTTGTAAATAAATATAATTTACAATTCATACTAATATTATAAAAGTTAAAGTGAGTTTGTCTGTTACGCTCTAACACCTTAATTACTCAACCAAGTATCATGAAATTTTGCATACACGTCGTCATGGGTACAGAAAAGGATATAGAGTAACATTTATCTAGAAAAAAATACTCTTGTCGAGGGATAAATAAAGTCTACACTAATGCGAGCGAGACCGCAGGCAAAAAGCTAGTGAATAATATTTTATTTTAGTGAACGAAGCCTTAGTTCGAATCTGTTTCTGGGGTAGGGACACAGTGATCTATATGCAAATATTATAACCCGCTTATTATATTTCCCGAACGGGAAAAGCAGTAAGCTGCGAAAATACAACCGGATATACTCTATCAAAATTTATTGACGCTCTCCCCGCATGCATCGTAAAATAATAAATACCACTGGAGTTTTATGAAAAATAAGTTCTAACTTCAACGCTATAATATTTTTAGTATTTAAAAATCACTATTAATATTATATATTTTTATACATATATTCCAATATATATTGTTTATTATACATGTATATTCTTTTTACCACTTTTCTCAACTAACTATGTAAAAATTGGCTTTAATATATTTGAGATGGGTAAACTTCAATATCGTTCGTCCAATCATTGTGAAAGGTGGCACGGCACACCTTAACGTTTTCTTATAATTAATGTTTTTATATTATACATTTTACTATAACTTGCCATTGTTATTAAATGTTATGCTTTAGATTAACGCGGACAGAGTCACCAGCGGAAGCTAGTAGTGTATATTGTTAAATGACGAAGATTTTTTCTGTTGGATTTTCAGAGTTTGTTATCGAATAGTTAAAGCTAAATTGGTCACCTACTATTCTAAATTCGACCACAATGCGACATTTTTTTAATTTTCAATATTATTGTTTTTTTCTTTCAAATAATTCACAAATACAGTTGATTAGTAGATATAAGGATCGCGAGATATAGACGAATAGAAACAAATGAATAAATTATTAAAATTAAAATAAAGCGTCTGACTCGTCGATGGTATGAAAAAAAACTAAGCGTTATATAATTTTATATTGATAACACAAAATCTCATCAATAGCTACCAAACAAAAAAAAAACGAAAGAAAATTGGTTGACAAACATAAGAGAAAATGTACTAAACGTTTTATCTTCCCCCATTTGTTTATTACATGAAGATAATACGGAAAACAGTTTAAATGAATCAGAATCTTATTCATGGAACTTGAAAACGATTGGTCGTGATTTTTAAGTTACTCCGATTATTTTGCTTGAATGTTACCTAATATAAAACATTAATTAAAAGCCGTTATAAAATCGGTATAGCGATTTCGTGGTTCATTGATTTCCGATAACAATTATTATCAATATTTAATTTGTGGCTAAGTGTGTTTGTAATGCAAATCGAGCGTATCATTTGGCTCGTATTTCGATTTGAAACGATCGCATGGGTGGGTATTCATTCATTAACTTTTTCATTAAACCCGCGAAGTTTCAACGTTTAGCAATGTATTCCACCGCTTTGTAACCAAGTTATTATTTGGAGAATTTACTTCACATTTCGAAGGAGACTATTTTCTTGAGTATGCGAATATAGCATTATAATGACTTTATTTATTTGCTAGCTTTCGGCCGCTGCTTAATTTATATTTGAATTATTGGAATACTCCATTTTTCTGGATAAAAAGTACTCGATATCCTTTTCTGTACACCTGACAACATGCGTGTCAAATTCCATAACGATTAATGAGTAATTAAGGCGTGTAAGTGTAACAAATACACTGACATTAGTATTTAATAATATTAGCAAGAATTACAATTGTGCGGATTGTACCATGTTTATTATATTTAAATGTAGTGTTGTCACTTTGTCGTACTACGATTAATAAAAATTTATAAAGCGATGCGAATAGGAAGAGATGATGAAATCGTTGACAGCGTGTTCGAACACCGTGTCGATCAATTAACGTTTGAATAGTGGTAGGTCTTTTTCTAAATCCACCTGGCTAGCTACCACTCTCAAATTAAATATATGTGTATACTAAAAAGATAAACTGGATCGAGTTCCTTGCCATAACTGCAACTATGCCATAATTGGGGAGTGTTTTTTTTTCGAACTGTCTATACTGTTGACCTGGCGAGGCCTCTACAGTTCCACCGGACTACTAAGGGGAGCGCTAAAGGCACTCACCCGAATAACTGGGGTGTTTTTTGAACCTGCGGTAGTTTTGACGTTCATAAGCACTTTCTTAGGACCTAAATTGAATAAAGTATTTTTGATTGATCTGATTAAAAAGTTGAAAATCTGCTGCTATGTATACATATATAAATCCATGGGTGTGTTCCGACAGCTGCACGTGAGAGCAATTTCCTCTAGGTTTGTGCGTGTTTACTGTCTTGGACCAAGTTGTCATTTAACATCAGATGAGATTGTGGTTAAATGCTAAACCTATAAAGTATAAAAAAGGTTTTTCCTGAAAACAGACTTTCTAAGTTCTTAAAATTTCGGATCAATTTTGCTATAATCGCATTACGAGGCAAAAGCAATCATAGCTTACGATACATGTAGAACCGTGATATATTATTACATTAATACACCAATAGAAGATTATTACTTACCCGAAACGCCATTATCCGGTATATATATATTGGAAAGAAATTTAACCGTAAAAATCACGAATGTGCATGAGAGTAATAATAATCGGTGAAAGCAAATTACATCGAATGGGACAAAAGCTATTAGTGACCCGTCTATTTTATTTCCCTCTGCGAAAGCGGGGCACGTCTCAGCGTATTAATTTATCCATGTCCGTTGCTTCACTTCAAGTATCATCCTATATTTCCACACGCTTATGAACATTTCCCACTTTCTTTGTAATTCCCTCCCGGAATTCCGTATTCATTTGTGGCATTACATTAAGGCGTTATTGTTCTGGTGAGATGTCGGATGAAATATATGAAAGGCAAATTTTATTCAATATATTGTATGTGGTGGTAATAGAATTACTTCTTTCATATATTCGAACCGAGCGTGAATTATTACGTGACATATGTTTTAATATTGTTCATAGTTTTCAATTCAGAAGAGTTATCAGTATTTAAGTTTTCTAGTGAAAGCTATTTTTTATTGTAGTGTTTTTATCGTCTGTTATCGTTGGGTTGGTATTTAGAAAAGATCTATGCTTGAATTCTGTTTGCACATATCAAAATAATTGTTGATTTTATTCAATTCATAACTTATATAAGATTTAAGAAAATTGAAAGTAAAAAATTAGGTTAATTATCTATAAATATTGCAAATGTAATATTTTTAAAGAGTATAATATTGTTTTTGTAAAAGTTTCTTGGAGCTTTATTCGTACGCTTTCGCTCTGTGACAGTCGTCCTGCAGGCGTCGAAGTAACAATACTCGCGTTACTCTATTGGTCGTATATCAATCGCCTTTATTGAATTCATTCTTTCTTGTAAGATATTTCGTGTATATCCAAAATGTGATACTTTGACATTTTTCATGTGATTTTATTTAGGCTATATTTGTTATAGTTTAAAATACAGAACAATACCAAATATTGATGACGCCTGTTAAGATAACTAACCATTAAGCATCTTCTTTAATCTATTATTAACACGCGTTATTTGATTTTTTTATACTTTATAGATTTTCTCATTTCACCACCATCTCACGTGCTGTTGAATGATGATGTGGCATAAGATTGTAACACTAAGTCCCAGAGGTGGAATGACTCTCAAATTCAGCTATCGGGATAATATGTCTATACTTGCTTGGCTACAGGTTTTGAACTTAAGCACTACTACCATGCTATATTTTCATCGCGTTTTTTTTCGTTCATCGAATGCTTCAGTATATTGTATATATAAAACAAAACAATTTTTTATAGTTGAAGCTTAGGGATTATGCGTATTTTACGTGAGAAGTAAAAAAAAATGATCGGTAAAATAAAAATATCTCCAATCGGGTCCAACTATACCTAACAATCAAAAGTACAAAAAATCATTGGAGCCGTTTAGGAGATATATAACCAAGAACACATATATATTGAAATGGTGTATAAAAATACTAGTTGTTATGCTTTAAAGTTAAGCTTGTATTTATCGATAAAGACGAGCTGATGAAGCTCTATGCAAGCTCTATGTTCATAATCATAACTTATAATATAAAATGTTAATGTTTTATAAATTCAATTTTTACAACACTCCAAGCTCACATCTAATAATAATTATGTAGCTTTCATAAAAAAATGAAAATAATATTGAGTATTTCATTTTACTTATCAATCTAATAAAAGTAGCGTATTGAAGTAATCCTCTCAATATGATTAGATACGAACCGTAATAATAGATTTGTCAGAACATTAAAGAGGTTTTGTCGAATTAAATGTATCCGAAGTTATTGGAGTGGAAAATCGAATCCCGCTGCCGGTTCTGTTATTTATTCGAAATCAAAAAGCGGGCTGATTAATATGACTTCTCCTGATTAAATATTCCAAGTATTTGAATTATTTTTTGATTTTAGGGACAGTGTGGAGGGAAATATTTTTAGAAATTTCGGCCCCGAACTGATGGAACGTCCCGATTTTTTTATTTACTTTCCGTGCCTCCTATTAACCGGATAATCGCATTTCTGCGTTAAAATGACGGATATATAACTAACTATATTCAAAGAGTGCTCTTTGTTTGTGACTTATCTGTTGTAATTTTGCTCTGTAAACCTTATATTAACATCCCTAACCCTTAAAACAGATATAGAAACCTAGAATCATTTACATGTTAATATTAACTTCACAAGAGATTATTGACAGAAGTGGTAGGGTTGTTCCAATATCACCCGAGTTTCTTGTTTGTTATTCTTGATGAAATACATTTTCCTGGTATCGGAGTGGCTTTTGAATAGCAATAAGAAAATACAATTTATTCGATTTACCATAGTATTGTGTTATTTTGGAAGTATATGTTAGATGTATTTCATTCTGTGATAGACTGCACTGTGCACTGACACTGTGTTATTCCAATACTTTTTTAGCCTTATGCCCTTCAGGTTCGTATTGCGCAAGAGCAAAGCAATAGTACCATCAGTATACTATTCAGTTGTTCCCTATATACTTACTCGTAGGTTCAATTTAGAATATATATAGAGTCGGCATATTCATTGTATATCTAAGGCTTGATTATGACTGGTACATCATTTGAATTTGTCATTACGAAAACAGCTTTTTAGCTAATTTTGTGATCCCTTATTTGTACTTACGATATATGTCCTTACACTTTAAATGAATGGTTGCTGTTTTTTTTCTTGAAAGATATCTTCGTTCTAAGTTATACTCGGAATTATTTCGTTAACACAGTCTATAGAATCATCTAATGTCAAAAAGATATCTCCGACTAATTGGAACGCTACCGAAATTCTCCATTGTTGCCCTCTTACATTTATTCATTGTTATTTCCTATTGAATTTATTATCCGTTTTACCATTTCCAAATGTCAAGTGTCAATTATCTTATATTTGAATAAAAGATTTTTGTTTGAGACATCATTACGTTTAATTATAACGATTGAAGCTTGAAATGATGACTCCCTTGTATTCAAATATTGTTATGATATCTCCTTAAGGCACATTGGGTATGATTTAAAAGTATCTGTTATACATATTTTACTCATACATATATTTTTAAAGTAAATAATTTATTTAGTAATTGTAATGACTAAATAATTGTAATATAAATTAATCTATGTATCATTTTTAAATAGGCTTGATTAAAACTTATTTTAAATTTGTTGTACTATATATGGTTTTGTGTATAACATTTTTTTTTATGTCACAGATTTATAATCATATTTTAAGTCGTCTTTTATGTTCTAATAGCCAATCCCGTCATATCGATGTCCTTAAATTTGTTAGAATTACTTATAACATCTTTAACTCTACAAACTAATTCATATAATTTCTAAATAACTTTACTTGAAATTACTTATTTCATGATCGTTACATGAAAAAGTTACCGAAGTGAACTCATAACTTTTACGTAATCCTTGTCGAATTTACTCAACCTAGTTCCACATACAAGTTACTAGAGCCTCCGACACATCCACCCTCGCTCTAGCCCACGGCTTATCTAAATTATCCTCAAATAAATCAACTGGAAAATTGAAATTCAAGAGTGGGTCTGAAGCCAGAAGCTTTTGAAACTACAAGATGTTTGTAATTTAAAGTTTATTTCTAATTTATCAATTGCCATATATTTGAAATACAAGTAATTGTTATAATACCTTTGCTAACTTGTGACAGCAATAATGAAAGAATACAATTAAATCAAATTTTACTATATTGGATGTCATATTCGTTATTTATTTCTTGTGGGCATGGTTGTTATAATATTTGTGTATAAAAATTAAGTCTGGAAGAAGCATTAAGTAATAAATCAGTAAGAAAGGCCGGTAATGCATCTCTGATACTTCTCGTGTCGCAGATGTCGATGGGCGTTGGTGATTATTTACCATCAGGTGACCCTTCTGTTCTTTAGACTCCGATCGCATAAAAAAACTCACATCTCTATCTTTTTAAGATACACACAAATTATTAATACATAAAAGTTATCTGTATCATTTTGGCTGCAGGAAATAAATTTATTTGAATTTGTAATTGCTAATGTTTGTGAATTTATTTTCAATTTATTTGTTAAAAACAAAAAAAAAGAAAAATATACTATTAGCGAATTTAATAGCTCTTAGTAAAACCGACGAGGTAACTTAATCCTGAAAACTTTGCTTAACCGAATTCGTTTACCTGATTAAAATTTCGAGTGAGTATTTCGTTTCAAACTGAAATTCCTTTGGCATAGCTCTATGTTTCGTTGAATTGTGTACTCTAGAACCTTAACGTTCACTTAAATTCGAATTGAAATTTAATCAGATTTCTAGACTCTGAATTCTCGTTTTAATTTCATTGTTGGCGTTACAGGGTCTCAGTAATACAATAATTTTAAAGCTCTGTCGGAATAAATGCTGTATTGTAATTAATTTTCTTGAGAATCCACAGCGACGCTTCAGTTAACATTTTGTGGATTCTGTCGCATTGACATTTTAATATTTATTCTACTGATGTTTCCATATCTTGTTGAGAAACGTTCGTTCGAACCTCATAAGATTTTATATGTAATTTGATGGTTATATATATAAATATATATTTAAACCTATTGTTTTAAAAGAGATTAACTATACTTTTGCGATTACTATTAATTCATAAGTAATAATATCGAAAATGCTTAATAAAGGTATTTTGTTAATTCAATAAGAAGACTAAAAAGAAGAAAATTCAATTCAAATATTAATGTTAATAATAAAATATTAATATCTTATATATGAAATTTCAACATTGCCCCTTCATTTCGCATACATATACAGTTCATGAGTTATATTATGCAGGACGCTATCGCCCATTCAAATCTTATCTTTATGTATGCCGATGCAAAATAAAATTGCGTTACAAATATAATGTCGATAGGGATGCGATAACGGGTATATTCTGCGACTTTTTTAGATCAAATTTAGATAAATTCACCTCCTCGTATACTACAGTAAGTAATTGGATGGGGCGCGTACATGGACCTCGTTAATCTTAGCTCGTCACTCACAATAAACTTCTACAAAATGTTATACTAATGTTCGTCGTAGCTGTCTAATCAACCATCTCTAATTCGCTACGGCTGATATATATTTTTTGACTTTTTCGAATAAAAACATTGCGTGTAGTACTTTTATTTATTATATAGTAGATATCTATTATGGTCAGTTTCGAAAGTGCGAATGTAAAAGTTAAAAGATAAAAAAAAATACGTGGATAAGCCTTATTAATGTAGTAAATTGAAAGGATAAAATTTCAATTGTTATCAAATAAAAAAAATGTGTACAGGAACCATTTTTTTTTTTTTTTTTTATTAACGTGGGGAGATCCCTAACGGATACCCATCCTCCCGGGGGAGAGAATGGGTTATGTCCGATTCGCACGGACTAAAACCCCACGGTGCACCGGCCACCGCTTTAAGTTGGAGCGGCATGGGACCGTACTAGGCTAACACCATGCCGCTCCCAGCGGTCAGCCCGGCGGCAGATAGCTGCCGGGCACCATCCTTATAGGGAGGTAGTTGTGTACACGATCAGCTACCTCCCCTCGTCAGCCGAACCTACCTGTGCAAAGAGGAAATGGGCTCCCCGGCCCATCCCCTCAGGTTCGGCTACGGAGGTGGAAGGAGGCGGGCAAATCGCCGCCTCCTTCCACCGACCCTCCTTTGGCGGACACGGCCGCTGAGAGGGTCCGCCTCTCGGGCCCTCTCCGCCGCCTCCTTCTGCGAGATGACCTCCTCGCAGAAGGAGGCCATCGCCGTCCATGCGTTTTCGCTGCCGAGCATGGCCGTAACCACGCTCGGCAGCGAAAAATCTCCTCCTACCGCCACAGCCAGAGTGCGGCGCTGCACCTCCCACGCAGCACACTCGGACAGAGTGTGCTGCGCGGTATCCTCCTCAGCGCCGCACTCATGACATGTGGCGGTCGGCTCCCTGCGAGCGATCTGGTGCAAGTACCAGCCAAAACAGCCATGGCCGGTTAGTACCTGCACCAGTCGAAACGTCAGGGAGCCCCACTTCCTCTCAAACCACTGCGGCAGGACCGGGCGGACGGCGTCCACCGTATATCGTCCATACCGCGCGTCCGCCAGGTCCTGTCGCCACCGCTCTATAGCGGCCCCCCTCCCCTCCCTTCTCCTACTCTCTATCTCCCCGGGAGCTGGAGGCACCCCCAAACGTTTCCTTGCCGTCGTGAACTCGTACACGGCGGCAAGAACCCCCGCCTCCAGCTCCCAAGGCAGGGAGCCGGCGAGCGTGAAGGCCGCCGCCGAGGACACGGTGCGGTATCCCCGAATCGCCCTCAGCGCCACAATGCGCTGCGCAGCCCGCAGTGCGCGCACGTTGGTGGCACCGAGGGCGTCGGCCCACACTGGGGCCCCGTAAACGGCCATCGCCCGCACGACTCCCATGTACAGTCGGCGGCACCTGGCACTAGGCCCCCCCACATTGGGGAGCAACCGGCCAAGTGTCCCTGCCGCCCCAGCTATGCGCGGTCCGAGCCCCGCAAAATGGGGCTCGAACCGCCAGCGCCCATCCAGGGTGAGGCCCAGATACTTCATCTGGGTCCCCACCCTGATACGGGCGCCGTCCACCAATAAGTGGGCCCCTGGTGGTGGCCCTCGCCGAGGCCCATGGAAAAATATGGCCTCGGTCTTATCGAGGGCCACCCTGAGGCCCAACGTCCGGATGCGCCCGACCACAACGGTTGTGGCCGCCGTGGCCAGGCGCACCAAATTCTCCCACTCTCCCACCCCCCGGGCTACGACTAGGGTGTCATCCGCGTAGCATATAATGCATGCTCCGATTGGGAGCGCGCCGCGGAGCACCCAGTCGTAGCCCAGGTTCCACAGGAGTGGGCCCAAGGCCGACCCCTGTGGAACCCCACACCCTGTCTCTCGCTGGACCATTCTGCCGTCGCTGTCCACATAGGCGACCTCCCTGTCCTCGAGGTACGCCTCCATCAGGCGCCGCAAATAAGAGGGCACCCCGAAATATCGGAGTGCCTCCCTTATAACTACATGCGGCAGGCTGTTGAAGGCGTTGGTGATGTCCAGGGACACCGCCAGAACCCTCTCCCCCTGGGAGGTCGCCCCTGCAGACAGCGACTTCAGGAGGGTCAGGGCGTCAATTGTTGAGCGCCCTGCCCGGAAGCCGTACTGCGCGTCCGCCAAGTTCGGTCCCGCTCCCTCCAGGTTCTGGGCGACCCGGGAGGCAATAACCCTCTCAAGCACCTTCCCGGTGTCGTCCAGCATCACGAGGGACCGATATGCGGACGCGCAGTCCGGGGGCGGCCCTCCTTCTGCAACAAGCAGAGTCGCCCCCGCTTCCAGGGCATCGGGAACTGCCCAGTCGACAAGCACTGACTGAGCAGCTCCCGAAAATGTGTACAGGAACCAATCATATTGAATATTAATATCTGGTATCTGATAACGCATGAATGTAACGAACTAATGGACAGTATCCGCAGTAATCAGAAGAACCGGATAGTCGGCTGATTTTGTTTTAATAGAGCGTTATCTTTGTCTATCACAGTCACTACGCTGTGCTACAGAGAACGCTCTACAAAACAGAAGTAAGCCGATCTTAAGCGCACGTCCCACTCTTCTCCCCGACGTGACGTGCCAAATCAAATGGCGGGTGCTCTAATAAATTGCTATGTATGCATATTCCAGATGGATGATATATCAATTATCTTTTTTATGTTTGCCGACTAAGTAACATTTTTTTTTTTTTTTTTTTTTTTTTTTTTTTTATTAACGTGGGGAAATCCCTTATGGATACCCATCCTCCCGGGGGAGAGAATGGGTTATGTCCGACTCGCACGGACTAAAACCCCACGGTGTACCGGCCACCGCTTTAAGTTGGGGCGGCATGGGACCGAACTGAGCTATCACCATGCCGCCCCCAGCGGTTAGCCCGGCGAAAGATGGCCGCCGGGCTCCGTCCTTATAGGGAGGTACACTGGGTACACGACCAGCTACCTCCCCTCGTCCGTCGAACCTGTGCAATGAGGAGATGGGCCCCCCGACCCATCCCCTCAGGTCCGGCTACGGAGGTGGAAGGAGGAGGGCAAATCGCCGCCTCCTTCCACCGGCCCTCCTTTGGCGGAGACGGCCACTGAGAGGGTCCGCCTCTCGGGCCCTCTCCGCCGCCTCTTTCTGCGAGATTACATCCTCGCAGAAAGAGGCCATCGCCCTCCAGGCGTCTTCGCTGCCGAGCATGGCCGCAACCACGCTCGGCAGCGACAGATTTCCTCCCACCGCCGCAGCCAGAGTACGGCGCTGCACCTCCCACGCAGCACACTCAGACAGTGTGTGCTGCGCGGTATCTTCCTCAGCGCCGCATTCGTGGCATGCGGCGGTCGGCTCCCTGCGAGCGATCCGGTGCAGGTACCAACCAAAACAACCATGGCCGGTCAGCACCTGCACCAGACGGAACGTCAGGGAGCCCCACTCTCTATTCAACCACTGCGGCAGGACCGGGCGGACGGCGTCCACCGTATACCGCCCGTAACGCGCGTCCGCCAGATCCTGCCGCCACCGCTCTATTGCTGTCTCCCTCCCCTCTCGCCTCTTTCCCTCTATCTCTCTGGGAGCCGGAGGCTCCCCCAAACGTTTCCTTGCCGCCGTGAACTCGTACACGGCGGCAAGAACCCCCACCTCCAGCTCCCAGGGCAGGGAGCCGGCGAGCGTGAAGGCCGCCGCCGAGGACACGGTGCGGTATCCCCTGATAGCCCTCAGTGCCACAATGCGCTGCGCAGCGCGCAGCACCCGCACATTAGCGGCACCGAGGGCATCGGACCACACCGGGGCCCCGTAGACGGCCATCGCTCGCACGACTCCCATATAGACTAAGTAACATACAGGTATCAAGATAATCGAATTTCATATATCTATTTTGTGTAATTAAATTATTAGCTAGTTTTTTATGTATAACTAATTCTTTAATTTTTTTAATAAAAATAAATGCAATGTTTATAAAATATCTTTTTCTTTACAGGTATGTATGTACTCAACACTACTCTTGCTGGTAAATTTTAAAAAGGTACCGCTGTGCATTTCTATTTTTGTTTTATCAGTATTCTCAAGTGCAATTAAGCATTTCAAGGGCCTTGCGTTGATAAGGTATAACCGTATACAGAGCTATAAATTAATATACTAGAAATATCGTAAAGTTCATCACACACTAGCGATAACCTTATGTACTTTTTGTTCGCACCGACACACTATACCGTGAAATAAATATTTCATCTAGGAACCCACTATATACAAAGTGGAATTTCTATTTTCAAAGATAATTTTGATGTCTCTCAAAGGGACATTGTAGTTGGGACATTGTAACCTTCCTATAACCGCGTCAAATAGTGTACACATTTAACACTTATACCCGCGCGCGATCTGTGAGACCGAAAGTGCATCCTCATCCTTGGATTCAGAGTCAACCTTCGATTTGTTCTTCGTCCATCTTTAGGTCATGTAATGTAATCTAAAAATCATTTACAAAGATATCATATAGGAGCGATGAGGAGCCCGTTGGTAGTTGTTGTTCGGACACAGCGTCGAGGGACGTAGGTTCGAATCCTAGTAACTGAGTCGGAGCTTTCAGTGAAGGAAAACATCGTGATGAAACCATAGCATAGTGGTAGTGCTTTCTCTAAGTCCACCTGGCTAGCTACCACTCTTAAGTTGAAAATCTGTCATCAAGCATCTGTTGGTGTATTCCGGCAGCTGCATTTGAGAGCCAGTCTCCCTCTAGGTTTAGCGTGATTACCATCTTAGTCCATATCATCATTTAACATCAGATGAGATTGTGGTCAAACGCTAACCTATAAAGTATTAAAAAAATAATAATAGACTCAATGGTAATAATAAAAGGAATAATTATAGGTATTTATTAGCTAAACCTATGACACCGATATCCGCGTCTGTGTGAAGGACCAATGAGCGTCGTGTACACATATCAAGCGTGCACGAAGGTTTACGTTATACTTGTTTGAAGTAGGTCCATGCATCATCCAGCTACTCAGGAACACAGTTCGACAGCATTTTGCGTAAAAAAAAACAAGTCCAATGTGTTTTATCGGTCTGAGAGAACAACACGCTGGTGTAAAATTATCTTCATAAGTATTTCTTCAGAAACGTAATGTTACTTTAAAGCATTTCTACGTATATTATTTTTTGTTTTATATTTAATGAATGAATTAATCTCAGGGTTTTATCAATTTTTTCATTCAAAGTATATTTTCAACGTTTCAGAGCTCGTAATAATATACGCAGCCGTCATTAATGGATTGCTTTGAACAAAAATACCATCACAATGAATGTCAAGGTTCGACTTATTTCCCATTATTGATTACAGGGCAAAAATACAAGTAACTTTTACAATAATAAAATATAAATAATGAGTTTGCTGTCTTTGAAAAAAATATTGAGAAACGAAATAAAGACAAAGGCCTTTGTTTCCTGTCTGTACAATTAAATTTTATGTGGGCCCGAAATGTTCACGAATGTAGGCTTTGAAAACGTCAACAATGGATTAGTAGTCACAGAGTAAAATTAATATACGTGCTTTTAACTACCAAGAGAACGGTTCTATTTTTTTCTATCGATGACGTCACAGCGCAACAAAGCGTTTTGTTGTTGCAAGTTGTAAACACGATGCACGAAATACGCTTTCGACATACATCTTTTTATGTTATATTTTATGAGCTATTATTAATTTAGAGGAGCGTTTGCATCACAACTGTATTTATCTGCATTTTTAGAAAACTGCTAAGTGAAAGTTACACAAATAATTATTTTCATAACAATTTTATTACTTGATTCGGTAATTTGAATATAAACTGTAGCATTTTATAATGAGATGGAAACATTTTTATAATGAAATAGAATAATAAGATCCATTTTTAAAGATTGACTTACATATCTTTGGAATTTTATTAATATTGTCTCATTAGGAATGTAACTAATATACGCGAAAGCAATTATTATATAAACATTTATTATTTGGTAACAAAACACGCAGTAACATCTCATTGGGGTCCTAAAAACTCCATATATTACGTTTCTACGCAATATGTGTAAACATTAAATTGATTTATATTATTTTTTATAACAACGTGACTAACACGTGTACGAAGAGGCCCATTTTGTTTTGTACTTATTAAGATGGTTGCGTAATACTACAGTTAGTTGTGAGATTTTATAATATAAGATTTATTTAAAGAGAGAAATGAGTTGTTGCGATTTAAAAGAAAATAATGGCTTTAGTAGGAAGTCAACAAAAACGGCATTGGTATTGTTCTCATATTTGAAGTTTTTATAACCAAACGTACCATCTGTGAGACAGATGTTATTAGGAAACGCTGACCTGTTTCTATAGTTTTAAGATATACCTATTCACAAAATTGAAACTGTCCACGTATATATTTTTATTTCGTTTTAGTAGAAACCTTGCTTGTAATATAATACAAAGCCCGAAGGTTTCGTGGCTTTGGAAACTCGAGTATAAGGATTAGTGTCGGTCGGGCGGGGGGATACACGAGTAAGGATGTTAAAAATGCTTCAATTCTTGCTGACGTTATATAATAGAGTTAATAGTAACAATAAGATTACTAGAAGCTTAGTTGATGAACAATGTAGTAGTAAGTAGTATTTAAGTTGTAGGATCTCATATTTTATTTTATATTAGCTCTGGTGCCCGTATCTTCATTTACATTATAATATTTTTGACATTCTACAGAAACGATGTGCGTTATCTGGATTAATGATGGAGTTCCTTTTGTTGTTTTAATTTTAATGTAGCCTAGATGCTTCTTCCTTGGGTTCAGTCCTATATTAACAGGAAAAGATCACCATAATTACACCCACCAGTGTCCTTGTGTTTCGTGTTCTAACACTTTTGTATATTTTGTATATTTATAATAACGTCTACTTAATAATAAAGGATTCACTACTACATCAGCACTCGTGAATTTCATTTGTCTTTACAATATCGTTTTTATTAATTGCACAGAAAATCTTAGAAATTCCGATGCCAGTTGTAATATTCCATAAATTACTTGGTATGGATAACATTTCGGTTGTGAGTGAAGAGTATAGTGATATAGATTAATAATATAAGATTCTGATATCTTTTTGTGCCCATTCACCAAGCGGGCATAAGCTTAGTACTTTTAAGACGTTTGTGTGTTGTAATAGTATAAATGCTTAGTTTTCTTGCAAGAATTGTATAAACGCTGTCCATAACTAGTGGAAGCATTTAAATAATAAGTTTAAAATTAAATAAGCGAATTTTGTGTTCAGAATCAAACTGTTTTTTTTTTAATTGATAAAGTTTCTATTAAGTCCCTTCATTCACACACTCTATTTATTCTAAAAGTTTGTCGAACTCATTCCATGACGTTCTAAATTCAAATAAGCTAACACGAACATTTACTAAATGATAGTTAAAAAAACATCAGCCGTATACTATTGTATTTGTCCTCAACTTTTTGCGGGATTATAATGGAGTCGGCGGAATCCAACATTTATTGTACAACAGAAAGAATCAATGACGTAAGTCGTGCTTTCACGTTGCGGTGTATGAAAGGAAGAGTAGTTTTTATAAATAAATAAGAGCTCACCAGATGATCGCATTAAGCTGTCATCACATTAGAGTATCAGATTGAAAGGCTTGTGTGTGATATTATTGTTAGAAGGGAAATAATTGGTACTTTATGTGTGTCGTAGTAGTACAGATAAAATCATCAAGTGTAAATTGAAATATGACGTGACATATACATTTTCATTATATATTCAGTTCCTAGGATTATAAAGCGTTGTCATGTCAGCAATAAATTATGAGCGAACATTTTTGAAAAGAAAAATGAATGTTTTTATTTTCTACTCTTTCATTCTTTATTGTCTATTCTTAAAATAGTATACAATAATTATAAGTAAATATCTAATGCATTTGA
Source organism: Antheraea assamensis (assembly GCA_035772565.1). Lineage (NCBI taxonomy): Eukaryota > Metazoa > Arthropoda > Insecta > Lepidoptera > Saturniidae > Antheraea > Antheraea assamensis. Next base: position 911,282 of record JAQQSE010000131.1, on the reverse strand, counting down.
ATAAGCAATTATTTAGTTAAAATCTTTAATCTACATGTTTACCTAAGTACCTATCACCCATAATATATTTGTTTACTCCAAGATACACTTATTAACTCGGGTACTTTACGTTTAATAGAACAAGAGGTACGTAAAATTACTAATCATGGTAATCAAGGTATTACGGTCAATTAATAATTAAAACTCAAGGTGCATAAATGTGAAGAGCTGATGACTCTACGAGTATAGTAGTGAGTTCAAACACCGCGTCAATGGCGTTCACTCACCTATAATGAACCTGAAATTTCAGTGAAGGAAAATATCATGTTGTAACTATAGAGTAGCGAATAGTTCTATCGGTAAACTCATGGAATGTTTTACATTTGTTAAATATATTTAAAAAATCATATAGTACCTATAGGTAGTTACGATATTCTAAGCATTCTATTGATCTTGTGAATTTTAAATGTATTTTCGATTGTATATATTGAATGTATAATATCTATGCACGTTTATCATTCTAATATTAACCAAAATTTTGTATTTAATATCTTGTTTACGTTAATATCTGCACCGACGGTCGGCATAATTATAGACTTAGCCTTATAAACTTAGCCTTCACCCTAAGAAAGCGATCGTTAACAATAAAAATAAAGCTAAATAAATAAATATAAACTACTAAAATATTATTTAAAAGTTACTAAATCAGGGTATTACTCTTATGGAAAATATTTCTACATAGTAAGATACGTTTATAGAGAAACTCGAATAAATAACAACCTATGTGTCGTAGAATTAACCAGCGGGGCGCGTCGACTCCACAGGGATTCCTATTTCGTCGTCATTTGGGGTTATAGAACTTTACTAATGCACTTTATACACACATAATATACTTTTACTGCCCTAGTAAATGTAATGTATGTGTACCAATACACATTGTATGTTATTTTTGATTTTGTATTAGTGTACAGAAATAAAAAAATGCTATTTACATGAGAATTTGAAATCCCAAAAATAAATCGACCTGAAAGAAGTATAAATTCGCTCTATGAATTAATTATATTTTAGGGATGTTGTGAAATAAGTTATAATCTGTTTGAGTGAAAGTAATAAGCATAACTAAAATTAATATACTTTCTTTCATATAAGTAGATTAGTTGCTGAATAGAATTACTTATGGAAACACGAACTTACGAAAAAAATGTGTCTTTACTTTTAAAATATTCAGTTCTCATATATACATAATTTAAAACATGATTTTTCTAAAGAAGTCAATATGCACAAGAAATCAGATCTTGAAAACGCACTTACTCCCATACGTTGGCATGTTATTGAAGACTGCTTCTTAGAATTGCAAATGGGACGGTCCGCGGGCTGGTCCTATTGAAATGTCAATTTGTTTTCTATTGGGGTTTGTTTGGTATCCCCAGGATATATCACTATTGTCCTCTTCTAAGCATAACTTTAGTTACGATTTTCATGTGACATTTAAGTAAACCTAGCATTTTTTTTTTCGGTTTAGTAAATAGTGACTGAATAATAATCATTTGAGTTTTGACTTGCATTAATGACGTATTTATATCTATTGACTGATTGTATTGTTGTATGGATGCCAGGAAGTTTTATACTTAAAGTCTTGGTAAAACACCACGTATAATGTTTTGCAGTGCCTAGAATTTTTCGATTATATTATCTTACTTCGGCTTTGTTCAATTTATTTGACTCGGAAACCTCGGGAACAGTATTTTTTCTATACAAAAGGAACATTATGTCCTCTTTTGTACTTCTGACAACGTGTATGCAAAATATTATGATGATCATATGGGTAGTTAAGAGGTGAGAGTGAAGGAGTGAGAAACACATATACAAAGTCACATGCGCGTTTATAATTTCACTTAAGGTTGCTAGTTGGCGCCTGTTCGCTACATTCAGTATACTTTTTTCAAACTTTTTTACAAAAATTATCCTATTTCCTATCCCACGAGTTAAACTATTTTCTATGTTTTTCATTATAATCATTCTAACCATTTGAGCTTGAGTAGATGGATAAACATCTAATATATACTTGATATACGTAAATTGTTATTTATATTTTATTAATATGTTTCATGAAGTACAAATGATATGAATATATGAGATCCTTGAAAACGTAACTGAATTAATTTATTTCAATAGGAAATTGAAAACCTAAAAAGTAATATCATTAATCGATTAGAGGTTGTAGATTCTATTCCAATTGGTAGCTCTAATAAATGTTATTTCAAATAAATAAGTCTCCAACAATATAATTTTATTATTCTCAGATTATCTTCAGCAATAATGTTTACGGTGAAATAAAACAGTGTACGATATAATACCGAATTCTGAATAAATCAAATTAAAACTTGTGATCGGATCTATTGAAAGCTCTTGGAATGTACAAACGAAACAAAAACCTCCCGTTGAAAACTTTAAATCGCTAACTCCGTTTTGATGGAGTGTTCCCGGAATTTAGGGGTGTCCCTTTTTTTTTATTGCGGACAAAAAGTATTGTGGGTTCCGCGTGTTCTGCGATGATCGCGTCCGGGTGTACCAAGCCGTATCCGGTTTTTATTAGAACGGATATCGAGTGGCTTCCTATAGCTTTTGTGAATTACGGAACGGTCCTACAATTGTGAAGAGGATGTCGTATACTCCTGTGATTGAAATCTCTTCGAATTCTTTTGTAGGAATTACAGCAATTTATTGTTGACTAGCTTTCACCCATAGCTTCACTCGTGTTAATATAGATTTGACCTATGCCTTAGGAATAGTGCTTTCGTCTGTGTGAAAGTTATTCGATTATCTGTACACCTGACAACATGTACGCAAAATTATATGACGATCGGTTGTGTAATTAAGCCGGTAAAACATGACAAACAAACTAATTGAAATTCGCATTTATCATATAACTTAGGATTTAATAAATTCATAATATGTTTATTTTCTACACAACTATTTCTGTAATGATGTCGCTATGTTATAAAATTCACGTTTGATTGATTCTGATACTTTTCGTGGACAGAATCGGTATACTAGTTAACAATACAACAATCGCTATTATTGAACACTTGTATATTATAATTCACATCGGTATATCAACGGTGTCATTCCAGGATTTTCATGAATGAACGTTATGATCGGCCTGAACGAATGAATGTACGCCAATGTAATAATAATGCAAGTTGCATTCATGCGACAGGGACACGGAACGAGCTGGGTACAAACGACAGAATTTAATCATTATTATTTGAGCTTACAAAAACAATGAAAACTCCGAATAATACGCGACTATTGTACTGTATTTAATTGGTTATTGTAATTGAACGCTGTCAATGTGAATATATAATTGATATCAATAAAATAGTAAAGCAATATATATATAGTTGCAAAATCAATTAACATTGTAAACTTTGTATCGGATTGTAATAGAAGAAATTAATTGTGTACGTGGTGGTAGGGCTTTTTCTAAGCGCGCCTGGCTAGCTACCATCCTCAAGTTGAAAATCTGTCGCCAAGCGCCTGTTAGACCACATCATCATTTTACATCGAATGAAGTTGTGATCAAACGTTAATCTATAAAGTGTAATTAAATTAATTTGTGAATAATACTTATATAGAAAAAATTCTTCTATTACTAAAATAGAAATACTTCGAAACTCGAATCAATCTAAAATTTCTATAAAGCGATGATGTTTTACTTGATAGCGAGGGCGGAAACCGCGTCGGTCGACGTAGGTCTCGAATCCTTGTAAATGAGTCGCAGCTTTCCACGAAGAAAAACATTGTAACGAAACTATAGCATTATGGTAGGGCTTTTTTAAAATTTGCCTAGCTTGCTACCGCTCTCAAGTTGATAATCCATCGGCAAGCACCTATTGGCGTATTCCGGCAGCCGCAGTTGAGAACCAGTCCTCCTTTATGTTTCAGTTTGTGAAACCATCTTAAATCATATCATTACTTAACATCCAATGTTATCCAAGATTGTAGTCAAACGCTATCATCTTTATAATAGTAAACAAAGTTATAATATGTAAATAATATTTATGAGTATTTTTCACTGATTAGAAATATTTCTATGTAGTATTATTGGTACTGAAATAGAACTTTAGAAAATCGAATCTCGGGTAAGTCGGAAACCTCTACAACTCGCAAGAAACCCTTATCCCGCCCCTTCAAGCTTCAGTACTTCACTGACTCGAAATCTGGGCCCACAAGTCGAAATAATCAATACACACATCAATATAATACATTTCACTATGTAACTCATAAAAATAAATGTAACCTCTGTATTTCGAAAAAAAATTTTTGTTCGATTTTACTGCACTTGTACTCTACCTTGTAGTTGTACCTTCAATTTATAATCTCTAAATATCTTGAAGTAAATATTAAGGCAACTACTACTTTAAGAATATTATCGACAATATTTTTATATATTTTCTTAGATGTAATAATCTATATTTGAAACATAAATTAATGTGAAAAGAACTTTATATATTTAAATTATGTAACTTAAAAGTAAATAGGATATTTAAACCCCTGCAAGCCGGTATATATTTACCTACGAAGACCTCTTTCAGTCGAAATCCTTTAGTAGTCAAGTTCGACTTTCCGAGGTTTTACTAATGTATTTTATTTATTAACAGCATTAACGATCGATAAAAGTCGCCTAATTTAATACATTTTATTTATTTATAAAGATTGTTATTTACTTCTTCAAATCAATAAAAAAAAACAAAGCTACTATAGACGTAAAAAAATTCATAAAATAGTAATATAGGACTTAGCAATTGACTATTAACAAATTTTAACTTTACCTTTTAAAAAATAAGGCAAATTAAGTCCAATTCACCGTCTTCGCTGTCAACGATTTCACGAAAAACGTAAATAAGTTACGATTTGAAAGGTTTACTTCTGACAAGATTAACGTAATTGAAATTCAGATTAAAGCATTAAGATTCAGTCTACGGGCCCTCCGCTAAAATGTTTTTGTTGTACACTTCGTAGTGTTAATGTTATGTACGCATTATAATATTTAATCTACATTTCCATTATGTAAATCATAACTGATAAACTCTGATATTACTACGTTTCAGCCAACTGAGAAATATAGATGCCGGTATGAACAGTTTACATTTAAGATTCGTAACTACTATTTTTACATAATCTTCTCTAACAAAATGGTAATGAATGTTTCAAACTATAAGCGACAATAGTTGTGATTGATTTGTTATATACATATTGTTGTTATATTATAGAATAAACATTAACTGTTTTTAATTACATACTTATTATGCCGACACTATGAATCGTGTTATAGGGACTACATTACATAGTTTTTGGAAGTTCTTAAACATACAGGCATTCAGAAATGTATTGCAGTGTCCGTTGCTCGTCAACATTAATCCACCAAACGGTTTCCCTGCTTTCAAACAAAACTTTAATGGGTAGATAGATGACTTTTCACATTTTTTTTTACAATCTAAGCAAAGACAATGAATTAACTAAGGTTATGGTAACTAAGTAAGTAAGCGGCTTGTAGGACCTAAGTAGTAAAATCAAAGACATTAAAACAGTAAAAGAAAATCCATAATTAATTTACATAAAACACATAGTTTGTATGAAACTACTAGATCCACGGTAGTCCGGTGAATCTGTATAGGATATGTCAGTTCGAAAAAAAATCTAATATAAAACAGAAGTTGCGAATACTAACTAGTTCAAAAATAAATCTTGGTTATTTCAAAAACAAAATCGCACAGTTTAAAGAAAAACACCGCTTTCGCATCATGTTTTTAATTATTTTGTATATTTTTACAAAAATGTAGTTCACCACAATTTAAAGTCATTGACCTTACAACTAATAAGAATGTTTACACGACCACTGCAATCTGGTTGTGAGAAATAGCGCGCTATTTCTGCGAGAACTATTCCTGGCAGTTAAACACTTTTTAGAGTGTTTAGTTTAATTTTAACCAATTTGAAATCTCTACACTACGGTTAAAATAACTTAACAGTTTAGTTTAGAAAGCTGCTTTTGGATGAAAGTATAATGTGATTAATGGAATGTGAGAAAGCATAAGAAGTCTGCAAATGAAGAAAGGAATAAATGTTCCATAATGTCACGTTATTTTAGACGATGCTAAATGTAAATAAATTTTTGTCAGGAATTCTAAATTTCGAGTTGATTTTTGTATGTTTTTGGAGTCGTACATTATATTTTGTAAATTTATTCAATCTTATTTGTATTTGTCATAATTATTTTCAGGCTTAAATTAGTGTAATATATGATTAAAACCGCAATAATTACGAAGTAGCTTTAGATTAATGGTATGACACACTGAACAGTGTATTTATTTACAGTAGGAATGCGAAGCGCTCATTACATGCAGTCTACCATGTTTGGCTTAATTAACAATTTAGTTCTAGGAATAACGAAGAATCTAGATGATTATGTATACGGTATAAAATATCATTTATAGATTAGGATAACAGTTATTACAATTCCCACAGTGACTCTTTAACTCGCACTGTGATATTTAGATACTAAGACACATTAGATGTAATTCTTTTTTCCTTTTAATTTAAAATGTAATTAAAATCTTTTATTAATACAGTACAAATTCAAAACACAAAATAAAAAAGGTCTCGTCTATTTTATCAAGTCGAATTCCATGAGATTTTGTGATAATTAAAATACTGTGATTTCGTTAAAGAAATGTATATAAATAAAAATTAATTGCCGAATGTATGTAAACGTAGAACTTCAGAACGGCAGCACCTATTTGGCTAATACTTTTTCGCTGTGCTTGTAAAATTGTCAGGACAAAGTTTTTATGCAAGGAAAATGTTTTGGGATCAAAAAAGTGAATGAGTGATTGAGATAGAAGCCAGTATGGAGAGATCTGGTAAAATATTTACAGATTTGAATAATTAACGCTCAGTTTTTCAGTTGCCATTTTATTTCATTACATGTTGTAAAGACAAGATTTGGTCTTATTTGCTTTAGTACGGTCGTACGAAACCGGAATCAAGTTTTTATCACAACAATACTTCAGTCATATTTTTAGTAACGAGTGATTATGGGTATAACTATCGCATCCTATGATACGATCACGATAAAATTTTATAGTTTGTTGTTTATAATTAAAAAGGTATATGAATTTATCGCGTTACATCTCCACAACACCTTAACAATTAACCTCTTTGTTCCCACGATAATATCACAAAGATAACTTTCACATAATATATAAATCCTCACCTCACGTTCCGATGTTTTGCCGTCACTCACTTGCCTACAGTTTTCGATTAATCTCAGTAACCCAAAGATCAAACTAATGGATGGTACTGAGTATTTTTAAATTAACGGAGAAATCTATCATATAGGTGCATAAAAATTAATATTGTATGATATATGATGAGATTGTTAAATTTCAACACCGTGTAACCGACCATCATATAAATTGGCATGCCTAAGCGTTTTTTCATAAAGGTTTATTATGCAATCAATTTAATTTTAATTGGTCTCTAGGTGGTGTTACAAATATTTTATTGTTATTAAGTTATATACTTTATTATTGATGATATTGTTTTTGTTGGAGAAAATGCTTCGAGTACCAGAGTAAGCTGGAGAAATGGTGAGAAAAACTAGAGAATATTGGTGTAATGATTAGTAGAATAAAAACTGTACATTTGTTCTGCGACTTCGGGGGCCATCCAATTTTTATCATTTAGCGGAAGCAGTTGAAAAGAAGGGTGAGGCCCTGGCCGTTAGTTTGGATATCGCTAAGGCTTTCGATCGAGTCTGGCACAAAGCGCTTCTCTCGAAGCTTACTTCGTATGGACTTCCCGAGAAACTACACAATTGGGTATCCAGTTTCTTCTCGGAGTCGAGCATAATAGTCGTTGTCGACGGTGCATGCTCGGATCTCAAACCCGTGAACGCTGGAATCCCGCAAGGCTGTGTGCTATCACCTACCTTATTTCTTCTGCATATCAATGACATGTTGAACATCTGTAACATTAATTGCTATGCAGACGATAGTACTGTGGATGCTTTATATACCAGTCGTGCAGGTGTTTCTCGGAAACGCGTTAACGAATGCCTGAACAAACTTGTGTCCGAGATAGAAACCTCATTGGAGCGTGTCTTGGATTGGGGAAGACAAAAGTTAGTCAAATTTAACCCCATAAAAACACAAGTATGTGCGTTCACCGCCAAAAAAAACACCTTTGACGCAATCCCTAATTTTCAAGGAGTTCCCCTAGTTACGGAGCCTAAGCCTAAAATGTGAGTTATAATATGTTAATAAAAAGATAAACCAAATCGAGTTTCTTGACAGTTCTTCTCGATGACTGGGTTGTTTTCCCAACCGGTGGTAACTTTGACGTTCATAAGCGCCTTCTCAGGGCCTAAACTGAATAAAGTCTTTTTGATTTTGATTTTAATTTCAGTATTCTCGGTATCGACATATCTAGCGACGTTCAGTTTGGTGGTAATTTGGGAAGGTAGAGCAAAACTGGCTTCAAAAAAGATAGGTGTCCTTAACAGAGCGGGACGGTATTTCTCATCGGTTCACCGCCTTCAGCTGTATAAGGCGCAAGTTCGTCCACATATGGCATACTGTTCTCATCTCTGGGCCGGAGACCCCTAATGCCATCTACTTCCTTTTGACCGAATTCAACGGAGAGCAGGTCGAATCGTTGACGACCGGGTGCTTTCCTCAGGGCTCGACACTTCGACATTGAAGAGATTCGGATTGATACCTGCTGCTGAGTTCCATTACCAAACGACTCGCCACAAAATGAAATTCCATCAGTTTCATCTCGATGGTTGGAAGTCGTGTACTGTGCGGTTCTCGCGTGCGTTTTTCCCACGTATGTCGGCACTTTGGAATGAACTCCCGGCGGCAGCGTTTCCGGACCAATACAACCCACAGACCTTCAAGAAACGAGCCCTACTCCTTCTTCAAAGGTAGGCAACCTATTTGTGATGCCTCTCGAGCCGCAGCTGTCTATGGGCGGCGGTGATAATTACCATCAGGTAACCCGTCTATTCGTTTGCCTACAATCGCATAAAAAACAATTTTAAATGGTGTATCCTTGTCAGCCTGCTCCAATATTCGGTACCTCGGTTCATTGATCCGAAACGATGGTGCCATAGGCAAAGACGTGAGGAATAGAATAAATGCAGGATGGATGAATTGGCAAAAGATGTCTAGTATAGTTTGTGACCCCACAAATGACGTTGAAACTATAAGGGAAGGAGTATAAAACTATAATGAGACTAGCTATGTTATACGGATCCGAGTACTGGGCTATGAAAAAGACAGTCGATAAAAGATTACGAGTGACAGAGATTCGAATGTTAAGATGGATGTGTGGTGTAATCAGAATGGATAAGGGTAATAGCGAGTATGTCAGAGGAAGTTTGAAAATAGCACCAGTTACAGAGAAGTTCAGGGGTTATAGGTTAGCATGTTACAGGCATATTATGAGAAGAGATAAAAGTCACAAGAAAAGTTTTGAGTATGAAAGGGGACAAATATAGGAGAAGAGGAAGACCGAAAAAGTTGTGGATGGATTGTGTGAAAAATGATATATGTATAAAACGTGTGAAAAAACATGTTGTGCCGGCCCTACTTAGGTAGGATAAGGGTAAGAAAATTATGAATTTTTATATATCGTAGACGAAGTCGTAGGCAGTTGATAGTTTATGATAATTTGATTAATTCTGTAACATTTGTTTCAGATGTTGATGGGAAGTTCTTATAGTCCTAATTTAAAATGTTATATTTATCTCCAATTGCCACAGTTGGATAATTACGTTTAGCTATCTGCATGTTAATATTAATACTGTTCGCATCTAAAACAGACACAAGCTAAAACCGCATTCGCTAACGAGCGTATGCTCTGGACATAACTGAAATGCTTGTTAATGCAAGTTCATAATAAAATTATTGTTGCAAATGGAAACCGCCGGTTGAGTGTACTCTGTCGTTACGTTTATTTAATTTGTTAGAAGATAAATTTTAACGGCGAGTGTATAATTATATACATACTTATTGTTCAAATAATTTGGCATACTCATAAACGATTTGTACCAAATATAAAAGGTTTTAGCGTCATTAAAAGTTTGGTATAGAAATATTCTTTATTTACCAGTAAAAAAAAAGTCTTGTCACATTCGGTCCAATAATTTCGGAGATTAGCCGGTAATAAATTTTTTGTGATAAGTACCGTATATACTTTCATATTCATTTAGTAAAAAGCTGTTATTTTGACATTACAAAGAAACGCTATAATTTTATTTATATGTTTAGATAAATATTATTTTGCTAGAAAATAGGAAACAGCTTTTTTGTCGTTTGCCAATTACTTTATGAAGTCATGATAATTGTAAATCATAGAGGCATCACATGTTTAGTACAGAACAATGTATCTTATAGAATTAAGTAGTAGAGTTAGTAGGGATTAGAGTACATGAATATCAAGTGAAGATAATTTATATAAAAGGCTCCCAGGCCAACTGGGACGATGACATACGAAGAAAAGAAAAAAAGTAACATACAGAAAGAAAAGTAACGCATTTCCCAAAGAGTCCCAATATAGTAATTGGATTTTTTTACTATGCCCTCGTTTAGTTATAGGGGTGTGTACCGTAAGGAATTATTGTAATCGATTTACGAAGCTGTTATTGACATAATATATTTTCAAATCCGGACACAAGTGATGGAATATTTCAATAAATTAAACATACTGGTAAAAGCTAATTCCCAACGGGTTTACGATACCAAGTCCGCATCGCGCTGCTGCGTCACAGACTTGGCATGATGAACGAGAACCGGAAGTTTCAATTACTTTATTAAAGCTCTTTTACGTTGGTCGAATTACGTTTTTATTTACTGTCTTTGTTTAAAGTGAATGTTTTGTTCCACATCCGCCTTTATGTGTAACTTTATTTTAGCGCGCTGAAATGTATGCGGGTTCATAATTACGAGTATTTTGAGCACATTGATCTTTCCTGATTATTTCATACAACCTCTATGCACTAAACTTGATTATGTCATTTCAAAAGTAGAATTAAGTGATATTACGCGAGAAACTAGATGACTATAAAGATGTCAAAATTATATTAAACATCATAGTGCAATTAAACACTTTCTTTTTAAATTTATTTAATCTTTACTGTACACCGTTATACATACATATGACTTGACAATTTAAGTTATGTAATTAGTATAAAGGGCGGTCTTATTGCTGATAGATATGTTCGCGAGAGAGAACTCAGAGGTATTTTGAGTGTATAAGTAAAAGAAAACAAATAAATAAGAATACATTAGAATATTAAACTGTAACATGCATATACGACATTCCATAAAATAACATGTACATATATAACATAACATTTAACTTTTTTTCTTTCTCGAACTGACCTACACTGTTGGCTTCGTCAGGCCTTTACAGTTCTATCGGACTACAGCATAACATATAACATTACAAATAACATAACATATGCCATAAAGACTGTATATAATACTAAATATATCGTTTTTTTTTATAGGTACACAATAAAGAATCTTAATCAAAATCATATTTTACGAAATATAAATAATAGTTAAAACCAATTAACAGAGAGTAACAAAAAGCAAAATTGGTAGTAAAATGTAGAAATTTGTTGGTTACAATTTGTATTTATTTGATGATATCCTTGTTAAAAAGTTTTATTTATTTAATTACTTTCCTTGACAAACGTCTTTATATAAAATGTGTATTAAACATATTTCACTTGAGATGTCGAAACTGTATTCGTAAATTTTAACGCGCAATTTGGTATTTCACTTTTATTTACCTATTATTTGTTTCACTGCAATTACTTTTTATCTTTATGGAACCAATAACTATACACATTTAATATAAAGAGGGGCTATAGCAGTCATTTTGCAGAAAGCCTCCCATCCCACAATGGGAATGTTACTCTGTAACTAGGGTGAGCCATTCGGCATAAAATACCCAAGTAATGGAAAGTAAATCAGCGATTAATCTCGTAAAAGTTTCAATGCAATTTATTGATATTATGGTTCTTGTAGTAGTAGTGGTTAATTTTCTTAGTTATTGTACTAAAAAACTAATAACATTGCGTATTACCATTCACCAACATTAAATATTGTTATTTTATATAAGTCTATTTCTATTAATGTAAGCACAAACTTCTATTATATACAGTTGCTATTTATAAAAACTATAAAAATCTCAAATTTTTAAGTTAATTTAGAAACGTCAACTTATTTTCGTAAATGTAATTTGCGCATCTCCGAAGTCATCAACTACAAGGAAATGGATTCCATTTTTTATCGTTTTCGTTCCATTACATTGTCTAGGGGTTGGAGAAGTGTGACGAATGGTTACTCTTTTGTTGATTAGTTCGTCATTTTGTTAGAGTTTTACAAATTACATGTAATATTTCATACATTACATCGGACAATGTAATTTTATAAATGTAATACTATCATTCTTAGTTTTAGACAGTTGAAATCTCGAAACTCGACATCCATTTATCTTGCATTGTTTATCTTCTTTTGTTTTAATGAGTTACATTAGATAACAATCAAAGTCTGCTCATTCATTTTATTCTTTCATTTTCTAGACAAATTAGCATTAAATGGAATTACATTGATCAGTATTTCACATTATATTATTATAAATAATTTGTTTTCCACTGACAATCCTTTAAATTGATTACGCGCATGCTAACGTCAACGTTGTGGAATGAATTACCCAGCACAGTGTTCCCTCAGGGTTATGATATGGGACTCTTCAAAAAAGAATTGCAACACGCTCTTCAAGGCCGGCGACACAACAGTGATGCCCTTGGTGTTGCAGTTGTATATAGGCGAGGTTAACCATTTAGCATCAGATGGGCCGTCTCTCTGTTTGCTGTATGAATAATAAGGGTATTATTATAATAAGACAAATAAATATTATTTAACATACTGGGATAATGAACGTCATGTTTACATGTCGTTACAGAATTCTATTTCCTATATTTAAATGTCTTCTCGAGTCAATTTAAACTTCATAATTTCACGATCGAACCGAGAAATCCGACAATCATCCCTCTCAAAGTTAAGTCATTAAAAGATTGAAAGATTACTTGTTCACTGCCTAGGGGTAAAAATCACAAAATCACCCCGGCGAAAGAAAATTTATCTCATTAGTTAAACGGCGCGTTCAGTATTACTAGACACCGGGCAGACTTGAGTATGGCCCCTAATGATAGCAACATCTTGGAGAATTTGCTGACGATATTTACACAAAAGTCCAGGTTAATAGATAATTCCAAGGTAGATTTTTATGCTTGCAGGATTTAAAAACAAATAGGTTGAGTTTCTAAAACATCAAAAAACCTAAGCAAAATATTCCGTTTTACGTATATAGAATCCTTACTTCTATATTAATATCATAAATGCGAATGTCTGTTTGTTAGTTTGTTACCCTTTAACGCCTTAACTACGGAACCGATCATCAAGGAACTTCACATACAAGTTGTCAAGGATACAAAAAATGGCATAGAGTACATTTCATACAGAGAAAAGTACGTTTGTCGAAAGATAGATCGAATCTTAATGAACGCGAGCGAAGCCATGAATAAAAACTAGTTTGGTATATGGCAAATTGAACCTTCGTTACGTATCAAAACGAAAGGTAAGTTAAAGGGAAAACTGAACGTTAGCTGTAAGGTGAATACTAATTAGAACTTGATTAGTAGTTTTGCTACCTGTATAAAGCTTTTGTTAAAGTAACGTGGGTTGTGTTTAACGAAACGTGACATGCGTTGTTTAGCTTCCTTCATTATTACGGCTCATAATATACGAGCTGTGTCACGCGGTTTTTTTATTCACGTTTTATTTTGAAGATTTGCATAAGGCACTACCTGTTACATAGGGAAGCGACTGACTCATAAGATAGTACTTCAGTGCTATAGGTATTCATATTTTGGTCCTTCTCGGTAATACTCGGATCTCTTTAGTTGGCCAACGTACCCTCAGCCCGTGATATTTCGCACCGCGACACACTGCCCGCCCACACAATTATTTCGCTTTTTTAGCGAATCTTGCTGACCTATAATTTGTATGGTAATTGCTCTGTCCCTAAGTTTCTTAGTGTATTGTTACACAACCTATATACTTCTTCAATTAATAAACTATACAATGCAAAAAAAAAATCATTTCAAATCTTATGCGTAATACCAGATATTAGCGTGTTCAGACAAACAGAAAACAAGCTATCAATTGAGTTTTCTATTCGTAATTTTAAAATACTCGTAGATATGTAGTTTTCCATCAGTATTTGTTGTAACTAAAGAAAAGAACTTAGCTTACTTACGGTTTTGCATGAGAATTATTATTTAAAAATTACTCATGACACCAGTCATGTGGTTATTACCAAATTTTATGTCTTTGTTTTATTGTCTATGTATTATTTTTATAATAGCTGTATTGCAATAATATTTCATTAAAATAAGAGTTATTGGGGATTTGATAATCATTACAAGAACCACGAAAAAGCAATAATACACGATATATTGCAATAAAAGTGTACATTTAATGAATAGTAAATAAGTTGTGCCTTAGACTGTTCAAATTGGTCACCAGAGTATCACTTTGAGCGATATGAAGTTGTGACGTAGAATATTTTTAAAATGTTAGGTGATTTAATTTTATAAATTGCGAAACATAACAATTTTTACTAACTAAATATATTCTTGCTATGGTTTTGGAATATTGCATACATAGGTTTATTAAATACCATATATGTTTTTTTAATGGAACTATATGTTACCAAAATATTTTTTACTATGAAATAAGTTACCATCACTTGTCCTTGCTACACCACAGAAGGTAAGAAATAATTTATTTATAGTAAAATAAAATGTATTACATATGCATTAAACGTGCAAAATAAACGAGAAAATGTGCCGTCAACTATAATTATACATACCTACATATACAAAGAATAATATACTGGATCAAACTGCGAGTCCCCCTTTCATTATGAATCATTATGAATTTTAGGCTAAAACCAAAACAAGTCACAGTGCGTCACGAATTCTACGTAAAAACGATAAAAAAAATTAAATTAGACTTCTGATATATTAAGTATTTCGTAAATAATTTCGTATATACGAATATAAATATATTCCTGTATTCTTTTTAAAAAATACTTTATATGGTAGCGTTTGAATCACAATCTCACCTGTTGTTAAATGATGATGTGGTCTAAGATGACAGTCACGTTAAATCTAGAGAGCTAATCTCTCTCAAGTGTGCAACTGCCGGAATACACCAACAGGTAAATGACAATAGATTCTCAACTTGAGGGTGGTAGCTAGCCAGGTGGACTTAGTTTTTCTAGGGGTTTTTGCCCTATCACCATGCTACAGTTTCATCTCGATTTTTTCCTTCACCGAAAGTTCGGACTCAGTTGTTAGGATTTGAACCTACGTCTTACGACGCTGTGTCCAAATACACTACTAACTGAGCCATCATCGCTTCAAGTTCAAAAGCAATTGAAAGCTAATTTGCCCACACAGTACTGAAATTTTACTATAAACTTATTCCTAGCGTAACCATTAATCATTCGAGATAAATTGAAACCCGTGATGGATATATTTTGAATTATGAAACATTTGAATTTTCCAAGATACGTTTTTCTGGGACAAATTTAGGAGGACGCTTAGGAAATTTCATGAATAAATTACTTATTTACATAAACATACATTAGAAATGAATGAGACTCTTTATACGCAATTAAACCTTATATTCAGTCACGCGTCTATCCTTATTTCGTGTATTTCGTCATAAAACAGTCACAGCCTTCCTAATAAATTAACAACATTTTATGACGTCAGTATGGACCCAGTATGGAGTAATGCATCTAGGGTGAAATTATTGGAAAAGTTTTAACAGGATTACATTTGATTAGATGAGAATTTCGGGGAGTGTCTCGGGTGGTTTATCGCTTGTAAGTAACTTGTTACGTAGTTATTTAAGAGTTTGATTACATTTTTCACGTCCTAGTGATGTAACGCCGAGTTATGAATATTCATTTTGTTTTACTGTCAAACTTTTGTATTCGTCTTTGTTGGTGTTTTAATAGCTTGTTTGAGGGAAGTGAAACTGGCATAATTAAAAATAATTATCTTTTTATCCTCTGGATTAAAATATTTTTGTCTATTGCGCAATATAAAACGTTATTTTTGTCTATTATGCAATAAAATATGGCCTTTTTAATTATTTTTTTCGAACTAGCTACACTGTTGACGCGGGGTCCTCTACAGTTTCACCGGACTACGCCTTTTTATTTTATAAGTTCCTCGGTTATTACTTGATCATATAAATTGAAGAAGCGACGTTTTTCTCTATAAGAATTTGTTACTGAATGAATGACAATTAATACATTTTATTTTAATTTGCGGCAATGAATATAACGCTTCACGGAACTGAATTATAAAGTGTATGGTGTATGGTGTAATTATACCAGATTAACGTATTTGTGAAGGAAATCGATTGCTATGAAAAATATATACCAATAGTGAATGTTTCAGTTCGATATTTCTGAGATATATCTTACTATAGCCGCAGAGTGCAAAGAACAGACCATATCATGAACAATGTCGCAAAGATAAAATCATGAGTGACAAGTAAATATAAGCAAAGTAAAAAATATATAACTTTTATTAAAGTTACTCTAAAGCTCAACAATGTTTAGAGAGAAGATTAAGAAAGGTTTGGGTACGATATGAGCACTCCGAAAATTGTATAAAGAAGAAAAATTGTTTTAGGATCTCTTGTAAAAAATATCTTACAGAGAAAATACATTTGAAAGAGACTATCCCAGAATGGCAAATATTCCTTTTTTTTTTTTTTTTTTTTTATTAACGTGGGGAAATCCCTTATGGATACCCATCCTCCCGGGGGAGAGAATGGGTTATGTCCGACTCACACGGACTAAAACCCCACGGTGTACCGGCCACCGCTTTAAGTTGGGGCGGCATGGGACCGAGCTGAGCTATCACCATGCCGCCCCCAGCGGTCAGCCCAGCGAAAGATGGCCACCGGGCTCCGTCCTTATAGAGAGGTACACTAGGTACACGACCAGCTACCTCCCATCGTCCGCCGAACCTGTGCAATGAAGAGATGGGCCCCCCGGCCCATCTCCTCAGGTCTAGCTACGGAGGTGGAAGGAGGCGGGCAAACCGCTGCCTCCTTCCACCGGCCCTCCTTTGGCGGAGACGGCCGCTGAGAGGGTCCGCCTCTCGGGCCCTCTCCGCCGCCTCCTTCTGCGAGATGACCTCCTCGCAGAAGGAGGCCATCACCGTCCACGCGTTCTCGCTGCCGAGCATGGCCGCAACCACGCTCGGCAGCGAAAGATCTCCTCCCACCGCCGCAGCCAGAGTGCGGCGCTGCACCTCCCACGCAGCACACTCAGACAGAGTGTGCTGCGCGGTGTCCTCCTCAGCGCCGCACTCATGACATGCGGCGGTTGGCTCCCTGCGAGCGATCTGGTGCAGGTACCAGCCAAAACAGCCGTGGCCGGTTAGCACCTGCACCAGTCGGAACGTCAGGGAGCCCCACTTCCTCTCTAACCACTGCGGCAGGACCGGGCGGACGGCGTCCACCGTATATCGTCCATACCGCGCGTCCGCCAGGTCCTGCCGCCACCGCTCTATAGCGGCCTCCCTCCCCTGTCTCCGCCTACTTTCTATCTCCCTGGGAGCCGGAGGCTCCCCCAAACACTTCCTTGCCGCCGTGAAATCATACACGGCGGCAAGCACCCTCGCCTCCAGCTCCCAGGGCAGGGAGCCGGCAAGCGCGAAGGCCGCCGACGAGGACACAGTGCGGTATCCTCGTATCACCCTCAGTGCCATGATGCGCTGCGCGGCACGCAGCGCGCGCACGTTGGTGGCACCGAGGGCGTCGGCCCACACTGGTGCCCCGTAGACGGCCATCGCTCTCACGACCCCCATGTAGAGTCTGCGGCAGCCGGCGCTCGGCCCCCCTATATTAGGCAGCAATCGGCCGAGCGCCCCTGCGGCCCCAGAAATCCGCGGTCCGAGCCCCTTGAAGTGGGGCTCGAACCGTCAACGCCCGTCCAGGGTGAGGCCCAAATACTTCATCTGGGTCCCCACCCTGATGCGGGCGCCCTCCACAATTATATGGGCCCCAGGTGGTGGCCCTCGCCGAGGCCCATGGAACAAGATGGCCTCGGTCTTATCGAGGGCCACCTGGAGGCCCAAACGCCGGATGCGTCCGACCACGACGGTTGTGGCCGCCGTGACCAGACGCACCAACCCCTCCCAATCTCCTCCCCCCTGGGCTACGACTTATTCCTAGGTCAAACAACAATAACTTTAAAAATCCTTAAGTCCACGTACCATTCCATTGTATTGTTATATTATTTCTTTAAGTTAAAAGCGAATAGTGATTTTTTACGTAAAAAAATATTAATCCATTTAATTATGTTGTACGAAATATGTGTAGTTTTAATGAAAGGTAATTTCATTACAAAAAGAGAGAAAAAGTTTATTTTACTTTTATTTAAATACATTATCACTATGTTAACACACAATGTAACTATTAATAACATATCATAACACTGTTAATAGCTCCGTTCATTTATTATCGTTACCTCTAACATAATGGTTTTTTTTTTTTACTTTATGCTTGTAAATAGTTAGTCTAATAAGACGTTGATTAAAATCATTTTGCTACAAATTTAAATGTAGTGTTAAAATAGATACAAAAACAATTTTGTCACTAACCGCTCTTGTAGCCGTTAATAATTTATTTGACGTCATACTGTTATTTTTATATTTCATAATGTTATTTGGTAACAATACAAATAATTTATGATGAATAATAATGATATTATTATTATATTTACTTTAAACAACAATCACACATATGTTAGATGATGAAGTAGAAGGAAAGTAGGTAGAAGATTAGTAACGCGTTAGGTTAAGAAGAAAGTCTGGCATTAAAGTAAAGCCTGCCATAGATGCTCTGTTACAATGTCAATGACGAAGTAAAGCAATAGAACATTTTATGATATCAGTTTTATATCGGTTACATTTGCTACAATAGGTACTTCCTCTGCCAAAATGTACGACTCCAACCGAAGTGAAACTCGAGTGTGCTAAAATTTCATCGCTAGCCGCTTGTCGTTTGCTGCTTTGCCCGTTATAAAAAGTAGCTCTACAGTAACAGAGTAAACATTTTGTACGTGTTCGTTCACACCGTTTTCGTGCAGTCTCACGGTTTTCGTTTAGTTTGTTCACGGCTCCCTGGCTAAATGCGGCTTTAAGTCTATTCCGTGAAGTTTACACAGGAACAATGTTTTAAGTAGATAAATTGAATTTTGTTTACAAGTACACAATATTACACAGAAACTTCGCTTTTTTTTAAACTTGCTAGAATATTTTAAATTGCCTTATAAAAATTCTCATTCATTATTATACCTAATCCAGCTGCAAAAATATTACAGTATAGTATAAATAAAATGATACAGATTTTCAGTTGTACGCGCATCACGCAAAAACCTCTTTATAGATTTTAATTTTCTTTTAGTTTTACTTTTAAATATATGATCCATATTAAAAAAAAGAATTATTTCGATATGTTCATTGAACACAAAGATATTAGAGTTTTAAGAAACGATGACTTTGTAAGCTCTACGCATTCAGTGATATTTATTTCTTGCCGTAGAGAAGAGGGTTAAGCGGTGTAGTGCTTATGTTTTTTCCTCTGTACATAAAATATATTGTTAAGATAATAAATTAAGCAAACGAAGTTAACTATCAGCTAGTTATGAAATACATTCATGTTACCTTGTATTATTACAACTATACATTTCTGTAATATTATTCCTATAAAAACGGTAATCAGACTAGGTTGTCTGTGAACTCTGAAATTTTGAAAACAACTTTCTTTGGATCAACTGATTTGATTAGACAAGTCCATTCAGACAACTCGTATTGTTGTTTAAAATTTCGGATAATATAACACCGGATAGCGTAGTTAATAGAGACATCTAAAGTTATTAACCCGATTAATCGTTGTTAAACTGTGGTACAACTAGTATGATTCAATCTTATGACACCAAAGGTCATAGGTATTCTGTTTCTTTATCTGTGAATAGTAGGTAAGATGAGATAAAACAGTGCGGTTTGTATATTCAATACTTAGAATTAGGTCACCTATTATTACTTCTGTGTATAAACTTAGTCAACAGTATACATATATTGTATATACAGATTAAATAGTTAATAATCTATTTTGAGCCGCGTTAGTTACTATTACTTTTAACAATTAAAAAAATCGTAATCAGTAAGAGAATATACAACATAAATGAAAAATAAATTTAAAGAAAACTATAGCTATACATTTTTTTAAAAGTGCAAGTTAAACGTTAGTATTTCGCCAATAATTATTTCAGTATAATATTCATTTTTTTTGTTATATGACTGACTAACTCAAACTTTTATATATAAAGTAAAATACCAAATATCTAATTTATAAGTAAATTACATAATATATAAGTGGAAAAAGAAAATTTAAAAAGGGAAAACAACTACTACACACACACACCACTACAATCACATAAAATACAAAATACATAACACTTTTGTTACTGTCGCACGAAAAACAAATGATAACATGTGTATGTATGTGAGAACGAATATGCTTATGATTTATCTTATATTATTATACATAGGAATGGTATCTTAATATATTATATACTTAAATCTTTGTATAAATGTAGTTTCTGAAACCATAGTGCCTAAAAAAAGAATATATGTCGATTAAAACTATATAAATTCATAATTACTTCAATTGTAATGTAGTACCAAAAGGAAACAAGACCTTTGTTATTTCCGCGATATAAAACTATAAATTAAGTAAAAATCGCTAAATGTGGAGGCCGGTATACACCGTGGAGTTTTAGTGAGTACCGAGTCTTACACTAGCCACTTCTCTCTCAGTAGGGTAGCGTGTCCAAGCGGATTTTCCCCACGTTAATAAAAGGCAGGTATTATTATTGTTTACTCCAATCTTGTGCTAAATATATTATTGAGTTGGCAGCACGCACTAATACACGCGAAGTATTTCAAATCAGTCTTCAAGAGTAGCATCGTATCAGGACTGACTTCAGGCCTACGGTCCTTTTAAGATTTCTTGTATAGAGCCATAGCTTGTGGAGCCACTTAGCATTGCGTGGACTATATGCCTATTTACTACTTGATAACATAGAAAATAGGTAATTAAAAATATATGTAATTTATTAAAATATAAAACAAACTTCAAACATTTTCATCGACGCTCAAATTATTGAGATTCATTTCTGTTTTAATTCCAGGAGCTTAAAATTAAGAGATGACACTCCGGTATGGCTTAATTAAGTTTAATTGAATTTCTTGTGTAACGTTCACACTCTAGTTAATTATGTTTACAGAACTGTGTAATATAAAATATCTTTCGATTTATTTTATGTAATCATAGATCTTGTTATTTTATATATTTTCGGATGGTCCGGAATGTTTATGAAATGTAAAATTATAATCTTACTCGCTTTTGCCTGCGGCTTCGATCCCTGTTTATGTAGATTCCATCTGTCCCAAGGATATAGTAATTTTTTTATGTGTGGCAGGGGGTATCCTACGTTCTTCTCAGACCCCTAAATAACGCGTATGCAAAATTTCATTATGATCACTTATGACTACTCGGTTAAAGCGTGAAGATGTAACAAACAAACACATGTTTTTATAAAAAAGTAAAACGAATATTAGAAGCACTTAAGTAATACCCAAACTTAAATACTGAGTACAGTTTCGACTGTTTTAAGTTATGAGATGATAAAGAATCATTAAAAAATGGATTGATTTGATTTACACAAAATATTTTATTTATCAAATGCCCTATTAATATTTTAATTCTATAAATGATACATCAATGTTCGTGTATATTATTAGTTTCTATTAAGTGATACTTTTATCAATTTTAAAATTTAATTCAGTCTGTACAGGAGTAATATAACGTTGCAATCCGTTTGCGAACCAAACTAAACAAAATATAAATGAAGGTTAAAGTTTTTCTTAGAGAAGGTCCGTAGTAGCTGCGAACGGGATCTATATCTACGTGTTGTAGTTAGTACTCATGTAAAGCATTTTATTGTAACAATACATATATAACATTACAATATAATGATATGAAAAATGAATACCTTGGTCTTCCTAGGTTTTTAAAGTTATACTTCTTTTGGCGCATTAGGGAAAAATGATGAGAGTAAATTTTTACGACGTGCGCGCACACCGTTACGAAAAACCGACACCCTGAAGTTAGCTATAGTCAATATTTTATTCAAAAAAAGTATGTATGTATAAATACTTTTTTCTATTGTCAGTGTCGTTTTTTCTAGAAACATAGAATAAGGCGAAAGATAAAATTGTTGGAAAATATTTTTATCTTGCTACCCCTAAAGAAGTATAACTTCTAACGCGTGTACATAAGTACACACTACTTTTTTTAAACTATAAGTATATAGTAATGTTTGTAAATTAAATTGTAATAAATATTTATGGTTTCACAATCTTTATGGAGCGAACTATAACAGTGTTATTAGAAAAAATAAATTACCTATCTTAATAAAATATTCCAGAATAATTAATTAAGGTCTGTATTTTAGGGAATAATAATATACTAACCTAGTGGTGTATATATATCTATATTAGAGAACTAACTGATTCCTGTCCGCTTGTTTGGGCATTAAAATGGCAAATAATAAGTAGCCTAGAATCATCTATAAAATATCTCGCAACGAACGGCCATAATCCCATGACAATACGTTCATTATTGCGTATTGACTGTATTTTAATTATATGTGTAGATATACATACCGACACGGCTATTAATAGTTGGCTTAGTATTTGTATTTTTAACAGAACAAACTTTTATGCTAGAAAAATATATATGTATTGTACACCAAAGGTTTTTTAGAATGCTAAAAGCCAGTGGATTTTATAAGGATATGTAGGGACTGGTCACGTTCGCTCTGCAACCGCCAAACGTCTCACATTACTCAGTGCTCCGAACAGGGGTCTGTCTGTTTGTTACCCCTGACAGTCTCATTATTTGACCACCATTTTGCATTCTGGACGCTGCTTTACCGACTGACCGGTCATATTTGCTCAAGATTTTCTAAGCGATTTAAAATATTTAGTAGTGTAATTTTCAATGATAAAAGCCCGTGTAATTGTTGTAACACAGATTACAATAAAAAATTGTATAAAAATGGATATATGTATATTTATTTTACTATAATTCGGCACTGCATACCTGTAGTACCGGTCAACAGATAGTCACGACAATTGGTACATTTGATTAATGAAAATTAAATTAATAAAACATTTAAAAAATAAATATTTTGTGGTAACAATTTACAAATAACAAAAATACGTCATTTTGACGATACCTTTTGGATGTGTACCATAAATTAATTTGATTCAACGTTTCTAGTTTTATTAACTCATCTTTATATGTGCTTTTTTTGTTTTTCTTAATTTATCACATAAATAAAATCTTGTTAAGGAAACTTTCTTGTGTATGTAAACGTGTATTTGTTGCAGTTATATACAATTTCTAGTACAGTATTTCCTTGAAAGTTAAATTATATTTGTACTTATCTTTGTTTTTATTTTTTTGCAGGTATACTTGGAAGACCTCATTTTAGACTACATTACTAAGTAAATATTCACAGCTAAGTATGTTCTTCATTAAAAACAAGATACAAAATTACATAACTGAATTTCAGTAAAACAACAACATTCAATACGCTTATTGACGTGAGTGAATATTTGGGTGTTAGAACCAACGTTTCCATCTATTGTCATAGGTGTGAAAACCCCAGAAGATATGATAAAAGTCACTTTGATTCCTACGTCTAAAATCATCTATACTTTTTTATGTAATTAAATATTCAATTACCAAACTACTATATGCACTCGATATTATGTGGCCACTGCATAAGCGACCTCTAAGAATCCGTAGTCCTGAGATCAGTCATAATAAGTCATAATTTTTATTATGACAGGTGTCATATTTGCTTGAAACACCTGTCTTTGCAAACACAACTGTGTAAGCATTTAAATATCTACTGCAGGACTATCCCAAATTTTATTCGAAGATATTAGGTCACCTAATACTTTTCGAAAATATTCGCATGTCTCGCATGTCTCGCATCGATCTTTTGGACTTAATTAATGAGGAGTCGGCCATCATATTCTTTGATGGTTTTACGAGGTATATATTGTGTGCTATTGTGTGCCCATGGTTTATTTACTTGTGTGTATATTTAAATAATCATACGATTAACATTTATGGGATATTATTATAACATTCTCAAGCATACGCATTAATGAGGAGGTCTTGTTATTCGTGTAAAATCGTGGCCACTTCTTTCACTCTTGTCCATTAGAAATGTGTTTGCACGAAAAAAAAACAATAGTTAAAGATAAGTTGGTCGCAACTTCTGAAATAAGTTATGGATGTTGATATGCTGCATGTGCAAGTATATTTTACCAACCATACCCTTCGAATTAGGACAAAGCTGTGTGTCCACTACTACCTTACGGTAGAAATAAGTATACATTTTGGTTTCAACTGAGAGATATACCCGAGCGCAGATCATTTACTAGTACCGACAGTATCGATAGAGTGAAATCCTTATGTAAACCTGAGTGTAAGACAGAATTTGTAGGGAATGGAGCAGGAAAACATATTTGCTTGCCGTACATCGTACTCCTCGACACGGAAACAGTTGCGTGCTAAAAAGACATTGACATGTGAACTGTGTTTGATTTCAACGGATGCATGAGCACCCTTTAGTTCGTTTATATTTCCCACGGTCGAATTCGTTACTCTGTATCAATTTATAAACGAAGGCAATATTTGCGTACTTCTGACTTATGCCAAAGACTGATCGGTTTTATGATGTCGATTTGGACAAAACCAAATATAAACATATTCTATTAATTTAATTTAGATGTTAAATAATAATATATATTTTTTACATACACAGAATCTATTGTGGTCATATCGAAAAATAAAACACTGTCTATATTGTCCAATCATATTTTCTGTTCCTTATTGAAAAATATTTAAAAAACCATATTAGCTTTATTAGAATTTATTACTAATTAAGATTTATTTTTACAAAAGTAAATGAACTTTATAAAACCAAAGATGGCAAGTTAAGGAGGTGATAGGTAAAGTAGGCAAATAGTAGAAAATGAAATAAATAAGTAGAAATATAAACATTTTATAAGAAACTTGTTAACTATACTATACAATTAAATTTTGTCTGTTTTTTTAATAGCCAAATTCGAGGTCTGACTTTCTTTGCCGTTTTTGACTTTATACAATTTAATATTGTTATGATTACTTTACCTTGAAATAAGTAATAACTTTTCAAATATACCTATATTTTTTTTATATCCATATTATTTATTTATCTAATAACGTCGCTAAATTATACATATTCCGATTGTGTAACAGTAAGTAAATACAAACAAATTAGTTATAATCTGTATTATAATTAGTAAACAGTTTATATACCTATATAATTTATAACTGTTTATCACTCAGACAGAAAACGAATAGTTACATCAATATCACATTAGTCAGTCTCGTGCGGAGATCGAACGCATAACATTTCGGCTCCATAGTAAAGCTACACTATCACTGCGGCGCGAAGTCTGTCGAAATGAAAAGCTCTATATCAATATTATTCTGAGTTACTAATAATGTTTTCTCTGAATATTATAAAGTATATTTCTTACAATTCACATAATAATATCTGTTATCATTACTGTTGTATTTAATGTTATAGCAATTTCAATCTTCAATTAAAATCTATTAGTAGGATTTTGTAATTTTACTATGAAATTGTATATATTTTTATTATTTATCACGATTTACAGTTTAAAATACAATTATTTGAATTGTAGTTAGGATTACGAACAAGATAGATTAATTATAAAATGCATCAAATTTTGCTGAACGAAACAGTGGACAGCAATTTTAATCTTGTATAATAAATTACGAAACCCTCATCCAATGAGCACTACCATACGAGATGTTTCTCCCTCGTGTGTTCCGTATGTCTCACTCGAACATCGGTCCTCAGGTGTTGCGTCAACTCGTCTAATTTGTCTTGTCAGATCAACCGACCACCCCAGCGGATCATGTTCAAACCTAATACCTTCTAGGCAGTGACAAACCTGCTCACTGAGTAAACACGTCCCGGTTACGTATTAAAGTCTTAGATTTGTTGCCGTGTATGGTATTACTGAGTAATTTAATGAATGCAATTGAAAATAAATTTGACATAATCTGTTTACATAAATAAAATGACAGAGATCTGCCATTGTGCGCACATCACTCTAATTCTACTGGATAAATTTCGATCAGATTTTTTTTAGTTTAATCTCTTATATAATCGGTACTTATCTAAAAAAAATATCATGATATCTTCCTTCAATTTAAAGTTATTAAAATTTTAAGAAATTGTGATTATCCTAAGCACTACAAAAGAGTAAAGAAATTTTGTTAGTGAAGTATAGTTTTACTTTCAATCGTTTTATATTTTCTATACATGAAATATATTTCTAAGACAATATACAAAGCAGACGAAGTAGTGGGTATCAGTCAGTAAGGAATATTAAAATAAATTTATAAATCCTATAAATATTATTAATGTAAATGTGTTTTATTGGTGAAAATAACAAATTAAAAATGCACGCGTTCTAAATAGTGTAGAAGAAGATTATTTTGTAGAATAGACAGTACAGTTTTAAAATCGCTATAAAAAGTTAGTTGAATTAATACTATAGTTTACTAACGCCTTGCTAAAAGTGTGAATTATAAATTACATCATCCCTACTGTGAGCTGTCAAAATTGTCATTCTAAATTTGACAGAGTATAGTAGTAGGTCATAGTAATAAGTCATAATTTGTAGGTAAGCTTGTACTAGTGAGGCACACAGCGAACTGGAGGCCACTTTTTAAACAATAAATTTGTCGAATAGAAACATGTACGAACATGTTTATTTCTATTCGATCACCAGAAATACCTTTAACTAATATAAATACACTATGAAATAAAATATGAATAATCAAATATTAGATGTATTCAATTACGAGTTTCCCGATTTACATACACATCCTAATTAATAAATAAATAGTATAAACTTTTACTTACAAAGTTTTATTAAATACAAATTTACTTTAGTAAAAGTATTCTGTTACACTATTATTATATTGGAAAAATTTTCAAGTTTCGCTCGAACGTAATGTTGCCACGCTAAAGCCGTTCTCGCTAACAAGCAGCGTCCGTTCTTTCATATCCTACGTAAGATACAAATATTTTTAAAGAACGTATTATTTTCAAATAATTCTGAGAAAAGAAATGTTAATAAAACATTACAACGCTGATTAACTCACATCTATATAATAATTCATAAGTTGCCGAATAGAATTAACTGACTTTAATTGGGTTTTCAAATAGTCACAAATGTATCTATGTAATATTAAGGTACGCAGGGATAAGTTTAGTGAAATGAATGCTCTATCTTATAATTTACATAAGTCAAGATTTTCAAAGAGGGATGCTTTTTTTATTCGAACTGTCTATACTGTTGACCTGACAAGGCCTCTACAGTTTCACCGGACTACTATGGGAGCGCTGAAGGCACTCAACCGATTTTATATCGGGAGAGGAATGCGCGATAACTTTGAATATCGTTAGTTAACCGGTGTAAGTAAAATTTATGATATCGTTTTGCCAGAAAATTAATGAAGATATGCTATGCATGTTGTATACATTATTAAAGGATGATTCAACATTATTTATCGTATCATTCTGAGCGTCACACATCAGTGGTGTTTGATAAACAGTTGTGACAGAGACAATTTTTCAATCAACAAGAATTGACCAATACATCCACTTGGATTATTATCTAAATTGGGGTAACAATTTTGACCTTGCATTCGTATTTGGCACATTATTGGTTCCAACAGCTAATGATTTAGCATTTGTCTACGTCGTTAGAGATGTGTAGTTTAGTTTTGAATGTATGGAATAATTAGTTCTGCCGTTTATGTTTCCGAACACGACCGTGTTCGCGACGCCTAGAGTCGCGCTCTGTCGTTACTTTACAGAAACGTGATAGGACTGCACACCATGCCATCATTTTCCTT
Source organism: Antheraea assamensis (assembly GCA_035772565.1). Classification (NCBI taxonomy): domain Eukaryota; kingdom Metazoa; phylum Arthropoda; class Insecta; order Lepidoptera; family Saturniidae; genus Antheraea; species Antheraea assamensis. The sequence goes on along the minus strand of JAQQSE010000131.1, from coordinate 882,972 downwards.
ATTCATTTATCGAGCTATACGTAGGAAACTGTTCTATAAGTTATATATTATTAATTTTAAAATTAATAAGAAAGTTAGTACCAGAGTTTTGTGTTCATTCCTAAAGAATGTGATGTGTAACATGACTGGTATTTTTAACAAAAAACAGCATTATCCCTATATTATCTTTCTGTCAATGGGGACTGAGTTATAAAGATACTCAGTTACAACATTTTAGGACCACAAATTAGATTTAGAAATTACAATTACTCAAAGTATATATGTTATATAATCTAAGATATAACCAAACTTTGAAGCGTATCTCTGTAAAATGACAAATTTGCGATATATCGCCTTCACACCCACTCATGTTTTCAATTTCTTGCACGTCTCTCTTACTTGGTGCGTAGTTTTTTCAAAATGTTCATGGTCTATCTATCAGTCACAGGAAGGCTGAGAATAAACGTTTCTGAAGTTTATTGTGAGTAGGCTTTCTGCGCCATGGAGTTTTGTTACCAATTATAAGTTACATAATCTTCGCTTGTTCGTTTAACAACAAATTCAGAGAATAATTATTGTAAATGATCCTAAACATCACATATTATTATGATAAATATTAATCGCTTTTGAGTATTTCGATAATGGTAATACCGAAATGTATAATTTTACTAGCAATTTCCTATGACTTTGCATGCGTTTTCTATGCAGTCATTATTTTCTATTCTTTTTTATGACAGTATAAATAGGTAGTGGACTGAACAACGAACTGAAAAATGAGAGATTTTCATACAAACTTTCATCCTTTTTTTCCAATAATCCTTTGTTAATGCTCACTTAGAGTGTAAAACGAACCCGCTTGCAAATTTCATTTTAAATCATTGAATTGAGCCATGGGCGCGCCATATTAGCCTTGGCTGCTCTGCCGAACACCTTTTACTTTAACCCCTATTCTCCGGCCGGCTGTAATGCGACATGCGATGGATGAAGGAAAAAATTTAAAGCGATGTAAAAAACGTTTCACTTTAATAATATTAAGGTTTGTGGTGACATGACGCTCAAACTGAATTCAGTATATGCACTTGATCAATCGTATTTGAATTCTGAAAATAAACACCTAACCTGCTGTTTACAAAAGGTATATAATACAATGGACATCTACAATGAAATTTCACATTATGTCGATGAATACATTTAATAATTAACAAAATCGACAGTAACATTTTAAAGTATAAGTGATCTACTTTTAAAAGCAATAAACCGGGAACGGACTTTTTCCGATTGGAATTCACAAATTAAAATAGAGGGGAGTGAGTTTCTCCATTGCGATTAACTTTATTAGAATTCATTCGGGAGGTTGGCCGGGGACTACTAATGAATGTTTTATCCTTTTCTGATCGAAAGAACAAAATATACGAGAGTAGTTAACAAATGATGTGGGACGAATACGTAGGAAAAAACGCTATGCCTCTTCTCAGAGAGATGGCTAAAAAATAAGTGAATAAAATGTACATTTTGATGTCGTTGTTGTGATAATTATAAGTTTTCAGATAAATGGTATTCTTTCAGATATATATTAAACATTTTCATCTTGAAATAATTTCCTATTACCAAAGTAAAGCGAAAATGAAACATTTCCCAAGTTTTAACTTTGAGGTTTTTAATTTTATTATCTCACCATAAAAATGATAATATCTTTTTGATACTTTAGAAAATAATACTTTTAAATAATAGATAAGTTTTGTACTATATATGTATATATTTATTTTAAGGAACTATCTGTAATATATTTACAAACAATATGTTAATCAACGAATAGCAAAATATAAAACATTTGGATAAGTAGATATATGTCTGGTTATTTACGATTCGTGCTGTTTACTCTTCAGTCATTAGCACTAACATTGCTCTGATATCGGCGGATGATCGCAATTTGCAACTATAAAATTAAAGATTTATGAATCGACGCGTTTCCTTTCCATTAAATTTTGTGAGAAAACTTGCATTAGGTTATTCACACAGCTTTGTTGGAAGACTAATTAAAAGTTACTGTTACATTTTATGCCTATTATATCATGACTGGGTACTTAAGCATGCCATACCGGTAATAATTTCTTTCAATCGAATGAATTGCAGAACATTGAGTCTATTCATCATTGAACTTTGTTAGTGGTGTTATTTACATACATAGTTATAAGGACTTTGATAATATTTCATCTTGACTGTGAACAACATACTTTTAGAAACATTACCTTATTCTAAAACTAGGTTTTGATCGCCGTTTCGTTCACGCTAATATAGATTTGATATATCCCTCGATCTATATTCTTTATTCCTGACAACGTCTATCAAAATCTCATGATGATTGGTTGAATAGTTACAGCGTGAAAGCGTTACACAGTAACAAATAAACAGGCATATTGACAATCGCGTTTATAATGTTAGTAAGGAATGCTAGTAGTAAACATCCCACAGGTCTGTCTAAACCTCTTTATAAGTTATATTAAGTCTTCTAGAATGTATATAAATGTTTTTAAATAAAAATATGTTATGCATTTTTCACATAAATCCACGTTATACACAACGAGGTTTGTAGAATTTGAAAGCTAAAACCAATTAATAAGGGTACACACATTTGAAAATAATATTATTTATAACTATATATTATTTTGAATAATGTACATATTTTGTGAAATACGTTACAAATACCTATGTATATAAATCTATAGGCTTTTATTCAAAATTAATGAATGAATTCATTAACCAAACAGAGTGTATCTAATTTTAATTTAAATTGATATATTAATGAAAGCGTTCACACGGCGAAAGAAGATGATAAACATAAGAGGGTGAAAGGTATGGAATATATGAACTGAAAATTTAATCAGCTTTTACATAAAATCCCAGATTATTCAAAGTAAGTGAACTTATAACTTTGATATTATGTGGGAAAAGTCGTATTTCTTAATGTAGTTATTAATTTTAGAATATGTGAATTACAGCAGATTTGTAATATGTTACTAGCTTGAAGAGTTTCGGTGAACATAAATATTGCCATAAAACTGTATCAAGGTTTTTTTAAATCAACCTGGGTATTTACCGCCTTATAGTTTAACATCTGTCCCCGCTGTAAATGTGTTCCAATAGATACACCTTCGACTCAGCTCTAGTCTTAACATGGTACTATCCTTAACTACATCGCCTTTTAACATCATGTGAGGTTCTGGTGAAATCGATATTTATTACAAAATTTCTAGGCAATTACAAATAAAAGTGATTGTTTTGTAGTAAATCTTATGTTCGACATAAGAAAAGCGACCGAGCTATTGTTGAGCTTATATAATATATTGTTATATAACTAATGCAATCAATAAGTATAATTCTTACTTATTTAACAATATCGCCTATTTTCGTGTGTGTCCGGAAGTTTAGTGTGTTCGAGCGGCTACTGTCGATCGTACGCTCTTTTCAGAGCGACGGTGCACCTCCATTAGTGCACCATTTAAACCGCACTTTTCGGTGCGAAGCCGTGCACACTGTTTTGCAGTGCGTCGAATCGCCGTGCTACGCGTCGTGCCCCGTGCTGCGCTTCGAGAGTCGTGCAGCGCGTCGTGTGCCGTGCAGAGCGTCGTTCTTCGCGCCGCGCGTGTGCAGTTGAAGAGAAGATTCGCGTTCGCGTCGCGTCGCGTTTTCCTTTTGGCCCGGACACGGTTTGTCCGTTAGATTCAAATTAGGCGCACCCCCCTGCCCCTCAGGCAGGGAGGTTAGTCATGTCCACCCCCGCGATCCCGCCGCCCCTTCAGGCCCCTAAGGCCCTAGATGACACCGTCCAACTCGAGGACCTTATTAGATTCCATATGTTCGCGCGTCAGCAAAATCCGTTGTTAGTATCAGAATTCGATAGGCTCCGACGCACTTACGCGCGTATCGGGTATAAAAGTGAGTTCAGAGTCCCGCGTTGTTTCCGCGACGACCCGTTCGCGCCGTCCGACTGCGACTCCGACGATGAGTCAGACATGGAGCTTGACGCGCCTCGCGCGGCCGCTACCGCGCCCGCGCCCTCGCCCGCGCCCGCGCCCGCGCCCGCGCCCGCGACGGGTCCGCCGATAAAGACGGTTTCACAACCGTCACGCGCCGCGGTAAACGCCCACGCGCCGCAATTCAGACCGACAGCGACTCCGCTACGGGACGCTCAGTCCCAAAGCAGTCCAATATAGGGTGCCCCGAGCCTCTCCCACGCCCTCTGCCGCGATTTCGGCTGAAGCTCCGGCTGCGGAACCCGCGGTCGCGGCTAAAAAGCCACGTCCACCGCCTCCCGTCACCTTCCGTGACAAAGCCCGTTGGGTAGAGATTTCGGACGACCTTAAGTCGAAAGAAATCGCTTACCAATCCGCCGTCAACACTGTTGCCGGCATTTCTATCCGTGTGTCGACCCCCGATGAGCATCGCAAGCTCACGAGATATTTCAGGGAGCGTCAGCTCCCTTTCTTCACTCACGCTCTCGAGGAAGAGCGTCACCTCCGTGTCGTCATTCGAGGAGTTCCCTCTGAACTCACCGAATACGACATCTCAGATTGCCTGAACACTCAGGACTTCCCGGTCCGGAGCGTGCAGCGCATGCGCCACCCCCGCACGAAGGCCCCCTTCAACCTGGTGATGGTCACACTGGACCGCACCTTGGAAGGCAAGGCTATTTTCAGCCTCAACTCGGTTTGCGGCCTGTCCCCTGTATTCGTCGAGCGTCCTCGCAAGTCCCAGGTACCCTCGCAGTGTCACAACTGCCAGGTGTACGGTCATTCCGCCCGGCACTGCCACCTGCGTCCCAGGTGTGTGAAGTGTCTCGGGGATCACTCCACTAGGGAGTGCCCCCGCACTCCCGAATCCATCGAGCCTCCGAGCTGCGTCCTCTGCGAGCAGACGGGTCATACCGCGAATTATCGCGGGTGTCCCCGTGCGCCTCGCTCGACCCGTCCCCGCCGCGGCGGTCGTGCGACCCGGTCCAGGGCGCACGGCTCGCCGGCTCGGACGAAGCGGCCTCCGCCTCCACCCATACAAAGCCAGAAGGCTTTCCCCGACCTGCCGGGCACCTCCAGTGCGCCGGCAGCATTCGCTCCTGCGCCGAGCGCGCTCTCCTGGCGCGTAAGGCCTTCCCCGCCAGCTCCCTCGGCTCCTAAAGCCAAGCCCCAGCCTCAAAAGGTTCTGTCCACCCCTGCGCCACCTATCGCGGTTTCAGTATCGACCTCCGGTATAGACTGGATAGCTCGTCTTCTTTTGGTACACGATGTACAAGAGATAATCGCATTTAACGCGTTAGTTAATAGTACGTCTGAGCTCGGGCTCTTAAACGCCATCTCCGCTTTCCCGGCCGTCGCGACCACGGTACAACAATTAACCCGCGCCGCGCATAAATAAATTCGCGTAAATCAAAATATCAGTACGAACCCGCGTGTTCATATACAATAGACCGATACATTAGGATTTGTTACGTAATTATTTAGTTAAATCGGCACCGTGCTATTGTACTTTATTTTTTAGCTCGATCCAAAAATTACTGTTCCCAGGGGATAGATCAAACCTATACTGATGCGAGCGAAACCACGACCGAAAGCTAGTACGATGTAACAGAAAACACAACGATTAAAAAACGGTTAGGCCAATCGCGTCTCTCTATCTTTGTTCCGTGCTCTAACTTTCACACTCGGCTCAGATGGAACGTGACAATGAGTCATGCTTTTTCGTGCGTGCAGCCAGCGTTCAACAATTTATAAGAGGTTATCACGTCAAAAATTAAAACGTATTTCATTTATATATATCATAGCTGTTAAATATAGGTGCGTCACAATTCGTTCTCATACTTCTTTTGATTGTAAAAACAAGTATTGAGCTAGTTAACAAACGATTAAATAATAAAATTGTTTTGACCAATTACAGTCACAAATATTTTTTAAATTTCTATTTAGACCTAACTAATTACTATCCACAAAGTATGTGTATGCTCCTTCTAATTATGGAAATAACATTTCATCGACATAAAATGTTTGTTGAGACATGAAAAGACATGCACGTGTAGATTGTCGGCGAAATGTAACTTGAACAAATAAACCGAGCTTGGAATTATTTCACACATTGTATACACTATCGTCGAAAGGAATACACCAACAGGGCTCGCTTATGAAACTTTGATACTTCTATAATTGGTTACGAACAAGCAATACTTCGTAAAATTAACGGGTTTCGAAAGTATTGGTAGTTTGTTTATTGTTTATCGTAATATATTAAGATTTTATTAGTATTTTTTATATAGTTTGCCTTTTTGACCGTTTTATGTTTCAATGATAAAATGTTTGTATGAAAGTATATCACTAAAAACTAATTAAGCGAATTTTAAAACTTACACCAGGACGCCCTGTACAACATCTTACTTTTAAATCTAACACACCACGTATTCCCCGTGGAATATGAAAAACAATTTTTAGAGGACGACTCATAGATAAATTATTTAACAGTAACACGAAACTTTTATGTTAATACTGGACATAAAGCAATATTCCATAGAGCATTATTTGTTTGATGATCATATGAGTTTAAAGTGATACGATGTTGAATACAAATCTTGAGAAGAGTGGCTTAAAATTAAATTCATTATTTAGCACCGATGTTATATTTGTCGTTAAAAAATAATATCATAGAAATAGCTGAGTTGAAAAAGACATCCTGAAATAAAAAATGCTAACATGACTTACTGTCGTTACACTGTTACTGTGAACTGTTAAATAATAATAAAAGTATAATACGTTTAGGATATTTTTAAATAACAGTTTCTTTAGTCGATTATATTTTACTATTATTATTATTATATTTATACTAAAACTGATTACATTTATAATATGAGACATATATATACATTTTACCTTAAATAGGGTAACTACCTGACTTGCAGCTGCAAATAAACATATCAACGAGAGGGTCCGTACCGTTTCTATTATAATCTAGAGCTGCATTTGACGAGCGCCGCGAGCGACACCTCGGAAAATTGGACGGGAAATATAATTGGAAAATTATAAGGGTTCGCCACTTTCTCAAGAACTTACGAGTGGAATGCCCCAAGCAAATTACTTTTCCACGTACTATTGAATGGGATTAAAATTTTAAGAGTGAAAAAAATTTTAGTACCTTAATTATCGCTGGTGTTTAGATTAATTCATTTTGAAGGTTTCCTTGAATCGAAGTTCCTGAAAGTGGTTTGCGATTGGAGTCGACTAGTTGTACTTCACGTAAAAGGGAAATACGTTATGCCCGCTTCATGCGTCTTTCTCTGTGTCTTTCTATTGTATGCTTGTGTACATGTGAGTATGAAAATTCGCGCAGCAAGCATCCTGCGATGTCGCATGTAACCTCTACACTGAACTCGTGGAAATCTTAACTTACTTTTGTTTTGCATTTACTGTATATAATTTACTATATAGTATCTATTTTTTAATAATTAAATAATACTTCTAAAATATTCAGTGAATCTTTTCGAATTGATTCTTTATGTTTTTGAATGTTTCAGAATTTCGGATATTTTTAGTCAACACATGTGTAGAAATCGATGACACGGTATTATCTTGACAGCGTATTAACATAATGACGTCACAGACAAGACAATCATTGTTGGTGCACTTATAAACTTGTGATTCTTATTAAAAATTAATAAATAATAATAATAATATAAATTAATCTTTTTATTTTAAAGTGTTTATAGTTAAATTAAAATATATCAAGATTTTCGTGTCGACTATCACTATAATTTATTCTAAAGCTTTAAAATGAATTAAAAAGCACTTTCAGTAACGTTACTAAAACGTAGCAATCTAAGAAAGGGTTTATATAAATAAATTTTGAATATCTTATTTACGAAATCGTACTTGATAACAAACGTTAGATCAACAATAAATGGAATAGAAATAATTTAAACATTTTCCTTCTGTATATCTAAAATCATTCACAAGAATGTTAATATAAATTTTAAATATTATGATGTTTCCATTTCAATTATTCATTTTATAAAAAGATTTCATGTTCGAATAGTTATTTCCTTTCGTATGTGTATATTCAATTGAAGATATAGCGAATAACATTGCTTGATGTTTATTTTACAATATCAAGAGTTCTAGAAAAAGAGCCACTGGTACATTCGATATTTCATCGCATTGCGACAGATCTTTTTCAGTTGTCACAATTTTCAATTTCCTACCAATTTAACAGAAATACATAATGAAATGTCTTCTCGTAAGTTTGTAACTAAATACATGGTTGTATGGGATTCCATTTTGGTTAAAATTATAGTGACTGTTCATTACATTTGCTCATTCATTCATTTAGAAGAATGAATATATTTTAGCAACTATTACTAACTTTGCTTCGTACATTCTTCTTTTTGTGGTATCAATTTCGTTAGTACTTTAAACCAATAGTTACCGGAAAACTATATGAAAAAATATATAAAAAATTACCTAAACACTAAGTTTATTTTATAGTTTATTTATTTATTTGGAAATCCAACAGCATACATGTATGTTTATAAAATAACTTATGATATGTAGTAATTAAAGCCAAAACAGAATTTCACAAGTACAATGAAGTGATACATAGTAATAGTTATATAATTAAAAGAAAAACCTATCCTATAATGGCGTTATATGTCAGTGCGTGTGTACTTAGATGGGTCTATATGCGCGTGTGGATGTGTAAGTGAGGGAATGTGTGTGAGTGTAAATGTTCATGTTCATCACTTAGATAATTTATTCTTATCATGCATCAATGCCACAAAAATAAAAAGTACTCTTTCACAATTGAACATTATGGAAACGACCTTATTCAGAATGTATGTACGGAATTAGATTTTTTTTTTCATAAAATGTTCTTCTCGCAACGAATCCTTTTTTACAGTTCATTGAACGTTTTATTTCAAGGAGACTTCATTTACATCTGAATATTACATCTTGATCGATCGGAACTTAATCTTGCTATGTGCTATATGATACCTATAATGATTAACATAATATATTGTTATTTATTAAGAAATGTTAAAATAACTCTTGTTAAAATAACTGTTGTGTAGTCATACTTCTGGGTTTCATCTTGAAGTCTCAGACTTCTAGTTCACTAGTAACAGAAATGTGTTAATTTTTGCTACTGCAAATTAAAATATGATGTGGTTGAGTCAGAGAAAATATTTAAAATAATCAATAAAATGACTGAAATGAATAAAATGTATTTTTTTTTATTTCATTGTAAAATAAACTTTTTACAATTTTTAGAACAACAACAATAAATTTTATTTAATACTTTAGTATTAATAAAGACTAGTGTATTCATAGTGTATTTCACACTTTTCGCTTTGATTATTATGAAATTTTCGTTCAAAAGATTATTTTTAATTTTTGTTTTGTATTCGGTGTTCATAAACATTTACGATGTCTTTCAATTTAGTTGCTTTAATCAGGCTGCGCAGGTTGTTTCTGTATACAGATTCTTATGTAAACAATTAAGTAGCAGAACCAGATGTTTAAAAATATATAACAACGTTATCAGTGATATGTATTATTCATGGAATATTAATGGTGGTCGAAGTGATATGACCGGTAGGAGTGTCAACTCCGTATCCGCAGGTCCGAGCTCCGGCATAGTGCCAATGAATTTTTCGAAATTAGCTTACATTTATTAATTTAAACTAGTATCAGCTATCCGCTGGACGGTGAAGAAACATCGTGAAGAAATCTGAACCTAAGTAATAATCTTGTAGTACCACCGTATGTGGAAAAATATAGAACTGTGGATTTCTCTGAGTTTGAAATTGCAAATACGTCGTAGACTGGTTTGATGATTATGTCCAAATTTTTCTTCGAGAAGAGACCAATGGTCTGGCAAAGTGGGTCTCTTAAAAACTGATGTGATGAACAATGAATAAACAATTAAAAAAAAGTGAATAATCTAATTGGTAAATTGTTAGTAGTTTGGTAACTTCCTGTACACGGACAAGAGGAAATTTGCAGATAAATTATAAATCCAGTTTTTTTTTCACTCAGTCTTAAGTTTTACTTGTTTTACATTAGACTGTTAAGACGTATGTAAACAAGTACGACGGAGACTGATAAAATGACATATGTATGGCATGTACAAAGGCACGCAGCATTGTCAACAAATCTCGCTTATTTTGAACGAAACGAAGTGCAAACAGCGCGTGTTCGAGGACGATGTTTCCGGATTTACGTGCATCTTTGACTTGCCATCAATGTATATTTGGCTTTAGTTAACCAAATATTCCTAAGACGTTAATATAGATAAACATAGTAAATAAATATAATGCGTCTATTTGATTATACAGTTATTTTAAAATCAATATTCGGTAGAGAATAATTCTTATCACCACCATGAATAGTAGTTGAAAGTGATGCGTAAAACTTCTGAATAAAATGAAGTGGGATTCCATAGAGCTGAAGCTTTTCTTGTCATGTTACTAATATACAGAAAATAATATGTTTTATTGAACGATGATTTTATACGATACATTTGTGTTATAGATAATATTTGATTGATGAAGGCGTTACTTTGTGGAAATCCATCATTTAAAATTAGGGTGGACGGTTACTTCGTACTTTCGCTTGGAATTGTTTGGCCGTTGTTACGTCTTACTGCAACAGAAAACGGTCGTGAAACAACTAAAAGTAATTAGCAGGTGTCGTAGGTCGGCGACTGAAGTAGACGTTGGCGACGTTTTTATTGAACCTGTCGTCGATTAACACTGTTGGTATCTGTCTGTAAAAGATATATATATGAAATTGTGTGTACAAAATAATAAAAAAGAAATAAAAGATATAAATAATTTAAAAAAGAAGTATATAATTAATTAAAAATATGTTGCACATTAATGTGTAACGACTACAATCGATTACACGTGTTTTGCTACTTAGGAACTGTTACAAAGTGCCAAATAATAATTTAAGTATGATAGTAGGTTTCCGATAGGTTTTAACACCTTAGATGTACTAGGAACATCTTTAAGGAGGTCTGTGCTTCGTGTTACGTTAATTAGATTTGTTTTATTTTAATTTTATGAAAAAAAAGTACTTCGGAAATAGCTCGATCTTTTAACATGGCGTATTTGTTTTTAACCAGTAGACTACTTAATACACATTTATTAGATAGAATATCACATTTTAAAATAGGATTGATTAATGTATACAATGTACATATATGATTAATTTGTATAATATAATTTGTGTATACATAAATTTCAAAATTACACACACTTTTATTTTCATCCGCTGGGTAGCGTGTTTAGTCAATTTGTTGATGGGAATTACATTGAACCTTGATTGTCCATGATTAAGCCTCGTGTGTTTCTGTCTACTTGCGTTCTAATTTTTGTGGGAAAACTATGATATACTTTTTTTGCTCGCATCAGTTTGAATTTAATAAGTACACGATGTTATTAATGAAGCTCTGTATAAGGTTTTATGTTAATAATATTTCTTTCATGAAATATAGTAGTAGGTCGTGACATGAAGATTTGAAGACTAGGAGGCCTCCGCTTGTGGTTCCATATTAATACGTTCTCTGGAACACTTAATTATAACAATTTCATAAGTGTGTCTGGGTTTAATTTATACAAGTTTTCCAAGTGACTGAACTTAACGACCTTATTAATTTTCGTTCGGTAACTTTAATTACGAACCAAATGAATCTTGCTTATTTCTCTCCGGATATTGTTACAGTAAAAATTATGATTTCAGTTACTGTATTTAAATTTGAGAAAAGCTTGCTGAAAACATACATCAATATTTTATATGTATGTATATATAAATGTATGCAATATATTAGTATGTAAATGTATTAAAATAGATATATTAAAAAATCGTATGTATCGAACATTGTATTCTGATTTTAAACCGTCTGCAGTTGTCATCATTCTTGTGTTTTCTTGTGGCACCATTAACTTCAGTAGATATGATTATTATATTATTTATAGTATTTGACTAAGTATAAGCTTTGCAAATTTCAGACAATTTTTTTTTTAGTTATGAGTTTGGTTTACAATTTTTACTTGTAACATTTTAATAATTTTAAACAAGTTCCAATAATTTTAAACCTAATTATAAAAAAATACTAATGTCCTGAAATACTCTCTTATTTTGTTATACGAAGACAAATTGTTAATGTTCAAAGATTTATACTGAAAAGTCACGACGCGACGGCATGCTTATTGACAAACATAGAGGGTGGCGAATCATAATTAATCTGGCTAGACGATGGATGGTCGTTTGATTTGTCTGGAATACAAATCGCCGTAACGCAACGAGAATTCCGAAATTTACAATGTGAACAGATTTTGTGGAAAGTAAAATTGACAGGTTTGATTAAGTTTCACTACCAATTTTGATTTTAATCTATATATATAAAAGAAAGTCGTGTTAGTTACACTATTTATAACTCAAGAATGACTGAATCGATTCGGCTCAAAATTGGTGGGGAGGTAGCTTAGAACCAGGAGACGGACATAGGATACTTTTTATCCCATTCGACCACGTTCCCGTGTAACGTGACATAAACCGTCAAAGAGAAAACAAGTCACTATAAAACGTCATATAACAAAAACGCATCTGACATGGAATAACAAAACGCAAATGGCAAGTAAACGTAATTTTGTCATTGGTTAAGTATGGTTAAAAATTCTGATAATTATAAATTTTGACAGAAATCAATAATCAGTGGGTTGTATTCTCTTTGAATCGTCATTAACAATGACGCGACCAAGACGATCGAATCTTTGCCGACAAAATTGCGAATGAAAGACTGAATAAGAACAAGAAATTGCCCGTGAAGAGCGCCGCTTGAGTACGGCTCGAATTATAATGAAAAATTGAACTTAATAAAATCCAAAATCTGTATATTTATTGCCTCTAAGGCGGAACAGAGTGCGCCGGGTCAGCTAGTATCATATATCGACTTTGTTACTGTATATCGAAGAAAATATTTCATAAAGATTTAGAAAAATAATCTGCAATACAATGTTTATTTTATGAAGGTTTAGCAGAAAGAATAAACACAAGTGGTTTTGTAGAATTTCCATTTGAAGAGTATTACAATGATATATTATGTTATCTGAAAAGTCTAGAAAATTCCTATTCGAACGCTAGACTCCTACACGACTGGGTATGAACCATATATAAATTAAAAAGTCGTATTAGTGGTTAACTTAGCGTTCTTTATTGCAGTCAGTTACCAGTTATAATCAAAACCAAAATATAATTTATTCAATGTAGGCCCAAAGAAGGCGCTTATGATCGTCAAAATTACCACCGGTTCGGAAAACAACCCGGTCGCCGAGAAGAATAATGGCGATAGATCTTTAAATCACGAAGTTAATTATGGGAAAATTTTACGTATATTTGTCATACGGTTTAGTACAATGTAGTTATCGATCCGGTATAAAAAGTTGTATTTCATCACTACCGCTCCAAATTAATAATCCATGAACATCTAAAACCTATTGTAAATTTGTGATCACACCATTAACAACGAGGCAAAACAGTTTCTCAGTTAAGCAATTGTAAATTGAGAGTAAATGTTGCGTAGGTGACGAGATCACTGTAATCTCATGACGCAATTTTAGGATGAACGAATTGATGGACATCCGACAATGTATTTCATTATAAATACTGAAGTACACTAAATTATCAGATAAAGTTTTGTACCTTAACCTAAACTTTTATATATCTGCCTTTTAATAATTAATAAATTATATAAAGCGTCAAACTAAAATGCATATTCTCTGTTTCTTTATACTTTCTAATCAGAGTAATATGTAGTACCATTATTGGGAAGTTTAAATATAAATACTGATTTAGTTTTTTATTTATCATCAGAAAGTTAACACATATATGGAAAAATAAATTTACAAGTATTTAGAAATTGAAATTGAAAAACATAAACCATTAGGAGAAACAGAATAATAATCTTGCAGTACGACATCGAATTGCGCTTAAAATCCAAAGTACTCTAATTGATATCAAAAATTACAAGCCAATATAATAAATAAACTCCAGATGAAATGATGGTTTGTTAGCGGACTATAAAGTAAGCAACCGGCTTAGAGAGGGCTAGCACAGTAGGCATCGACCAATAATTAATGGTCTGATACAGAAGACAGGGGTGAAATTGGATCAATTTGCTATCTATTCATACCATTACAGGGTGACTTTGAAAACAAACGTTGATTAGACAAAATCTACGGCCGTAGAAGTTCTTGATGTGTGAATACTATTTACAATTAATTATTCCAATACAGTCTATGCGGTGGGCAATTTCAAATTTTAACCGCAATTTATTGCGCCCATGGGACATCGTAAATATCCAGAGCAATAAAGGAGTCCAAAATGTTTCCCATAAAAATTCCACGAATTCAGCACATATCGAGTGGTCTCGAACATTTTTAAGTATGGGAAGCGGGTGGAGGTGGCAATATCCCGACCCCTGTATTTAGCTATTGTTTTAAGTGGGCTACACTTCGTTACACCCCTAAGTTTAGCTGAATTTTTGAGATCGGACTTTTTGTTTTTTGTTCGTCGAAAGGCCCTCACATTAAACTGATAATGATGGCGGCTTTTGGGGTGAATGCGAATGTTCTGTGGAGTTTAGCAAGGCTTTAACTATGAAAATTTATTGTAATGACTGTAACGCTGCGGTTTTACTGTTAATTAGATGTTTAATGGACATCGGAAGAAACTGCACCTGAGTCGACATTTTCATCAGTTATGCAATGTAATAATACTGTTTGTCAATTATCCTAAGATATGCATGCTAGTACATGCTGGAGGCTTTTACCGTAAGTTTTTCATTCTACACACTACGTCCCTTGATCATTTCTGATAGGCCGAAAAGTAATTTATCTCATTTCCTTCAATTATGGGCTTTTCAGTGAAGTCAGCGTCACATTCCAAATAGGGTGAACTCGATTACGACCTTGTGTGTTCATATTTTATGTGAATACGGAAGGTGATGATTAATTAAGTTGTAAACGTATAGTTGATAATAATAGGTTTATTTATCTTCATGGGATAATTATCTATATGATTCTAGAGTTCATAAAAATTTGTATAATTATCATCAATGTAATTAGTAATTATTCACTGAATATAATATTAGGTATTAGAATATTAAGTAATTTGAAATTATTTGATGTAAGCCATTACGTAATTCTACATAAAGTATATTTTCGAAAGATATTTAGTTGCGATTCGTTGAAGTATATACATATGACTTAAACCGTAAATCTAGAAGAAATTATACTTTATATATTTTATATTGTTTTAATACTCATACCAATCAGTTTAACTAAAGATAGTACGTAAGTAAATTTATTTGTTTTTGGCATTAATTTGACAGACTTAGCGATTATCTTCTTTGTTCCCTGTCAGCCCATTTGTATTTGTTTCAAGTTAACAGACTTACCCCGGGGCAACGCATACCGGCAAGGGTAAGGGGCTTAATTAGGAAATAATGCCTAAGCGATTAATCACAATACCCTTATGTACATGTATACATACATATAGAAATAATTCTCTGTTTCAAGCCGTATTCGTAGTTTAGCCTCAGCTGATTTCCAATGGGACGTGAGCAAGGGACGTCTCCGGTAGACCTGAAACTGTTACGGTTCGTTTCGCTCGTATTGCTATTTGGTTATTGTAAAAGTCAAAGGTTAGCTCAATTTAGGGTTAAGATGTAATCGTTGTATTTGGGACGGGATAAAAATGTTTTGCGTATTTAGCCTACTGAAGAAATATTGTTTTAAATACTGTTATATAATATTTATATAAATGAATAACTATCGGGCCGACCTGGATCGCTCGGGTGTATTAAAAAAAATAAATCTTTACTTTATAGTACGACCATGCAATGAAATAAAATGGCAGTTGAACTACGGAACGTCAGTCACTGTTAATTCTGGCAATATTTTTGAAGATCATCCTATTATCTCCTGACTCGCTTACTTACAAACTTTTTATATATAGGATTTTTAAACTAAATTTTTCACGTCTCCATGTACGATTTTTCAAACATTTTTTTTAATACAAATCTTAACCTGATTGATATCAATACACAACAAAAAAAGAATTAGCCAAATAGGTGCAACTGTTCTAAAGTAATGTGCTTACGTACATTTGGCAGTTGATTTTAATTTATGTAGATAATATTTCAGTAGGTAATATTACGTGTTACAAAATTTGATATTAAATCTATTAAAAACAAGGATCTTAACGATATATAATACTCTTAAATGTTTTGATATAGATATTTCCATGAAATACCTTTGTAATTTTGACGACAGATCCATCGAAACGGCTTGTTATTTATTAAACGAACGTAATTGGTAATACAAAACCACGCAGGGACGAAGAGTCGTTATGAGGCATACAAATTTTCCACAAACCCTTTAATCCTCCGGCCGCTTATTTCACTTGTCCCCTCGTTGGCGCATTTGGCCCTCTCCCCCTTGCAGTTGATGAAATTTTGGCAATGCCTCGAAGGTAAAGACTGTTTGTAAAATTCATGTTAAGCTTTTGATACGGTACGTAGTACATTATGGCATACACTTGGCAGGTGTACTGCTCTTTTATGATATGGGTCGCAGGGGAATAAGAGGGTGATATCTCTGTTTTAATTTCAATATCCGTGAATGTTACATTTATTATTGTGGGTAATATTTTACATATATTACCCATGTTAAATTTATGGCAACAAGAGTATTTTGCATAAATAAAGTGAAGGGAGTTTAGTAAAAATAATGTAAATCGTCTATTTTCATAATTATTTCCTTGTAATAGTATTGCTATTGCATACATTATCAGGTTTTATAGTTTTGTGTATGTTTAATTAGAGGAAAACATACGATAAAGGCCACAAATGGGAGGTAATGTACATTATTTAAAAATAGATCTGTAGCTTTAAAAATATGCAATATTATTTTTCAATTATATAAGGTACAAGTGTAGGCAACAGATTACATAAGATACAACATAGCATAACCACATACAAATACACACGCAAACATACACGAGCACATAGATAATTCTCTTTGAAATAGAAATCGAAAAGACAAGCCACGAGCTTAGTGTGGAAATCAACGTGAAATCGATAAGATATTTAGAAAAGTGTTGTTATTTTATCCATGTATGTAAGCCTAGGATAAGTTGCATGGTGATAGGGTTTTCCCTAAGTCCCCCTGGCTAGCTACCACCCTCAAGTTGAAAATCTGTTGCCAAGCACCTGTTGGTGTTTTCCGGCAGCTACATTTATGAGCCAGTCTGCGTCTATGTTTAGCGTGACTACCATCTTAGACCACATCATCATTTAACATCAGATGAGATTGTGGTCAAACGCTAACCTATAAAGTATAAAAAAAGTTGATTGGTAATAAATATTTATTTGTTATTGTTATTAATATGTATGTAAGTAAACATGTAGTAATAGGTAAATTGGGTATAATCTGTGTTAGTCAAATCTATAATTCCATGGTATTATGAGCTGTTACCACGTTGGTTGATTTAGGATACAAAATAACACAACATTACCTAAATATTAAATTCTTATCAATTAGACGTAGTTCTTATCATTTAAAGTTAGCCGAGGAAACGTTAAGCTCTTATAAGACAATCCATTTGACATCGAAGTAAATACCTGTATATATTTCCTATAGAAACAGCAATATGAGTTTCGTGTGAGCATAGTCTTCTAGCAGCTAGTATTCGGTATAAGCGTTTGATATTTATTTATATGACCTTTATATATCATTTGAGTGTCTTTATTCAAAATGTTGCTATTTTAGAAGACGTTTTCGTAATATTCGATCGTGTTATTCGCATGGGGATTACGCAGAAATTCCCACCTCCAATTTACATGTGAAGAAAAGGTCACGCACTTCTTTTTAAATAAAAATTCTCGTGTTCCGTTCGTCGGATAAATCTTTGTATTGAACATTTATTTCTATTGGGTACTTATACAAATTTATATATTCCGTATCTACACAGTCTTATAATAAATCACTGCAATTGTGTGGGTAAAGTAATCGAAAGTTACCTTTGTAATAAAATACTTATTAAATAAATAAAAAACAGTTAACGAAAGTATGTAAGCGCGACACTTCAGAACGGCTACACCTATTGACTTGAATCTTTCTTTGTTATGTTAGTAATTGTCAGATATTGCTTCTATGAAATAAAAATCGTATAGGAAAGTGATTAATATAGGTTAATAAAATCTCAATATAAATACGTGAGTGAGCTTGAAGAGAGTTAGGAAATCTTCAAAAATATTGATAGAATTGACACATTAACATTCAGTGTTCGTACTTTAAAGGAAAGATTTTGTCTATTTTTCTTTGTTAGCCAGTATATCAATGTTGTTAGTATATAGGTTAGATATTAATAATAAATTTGAAAAAAAAAACACAAATAAACGAAAAATAAAAATGGCTTTCGTGTGTTTAAACTAGGTATCACATTTTGTTATTAATACATTGGCAGAAATATTAAAATCTATGGCTATTGTTTAACGTTTTCAAAGGGAATAAAAAAACGATATTAAAGGAAATCAATAGCATATAGCTTTATAATTAAACCAACTCGCTAGCTGGTACTTAGTTCTTGTGTAATTGAACTACGTTTTATAATTAATTGCAGGCTGTTTTTAATTTTATTTCAATGGAATTTTGATATAACTACTTAATTACTATAAACCTTTATCCTTTTTAATTTTCTTCTATTAAATTTCATTATTAAAATTGGTTAAGCATATTCTGTATATATCTTAGATATTATCCTAAGAAGTACTTTATCTGACAGTAAGTGTCATCGCAGTGGCATCCGAATTGGAGAAACATTACACTCTTCAATTTCATTTATATGTATCGTAACTAATGTTATACATTACGAATGTGAGTATATTTGTTTGTTACGCTTACTTGTTTTAACTTAACTTTAACTTTTAGACCTTAACCGGTCTTAATAAAAAAGGGCTACCTTGTATCTGGAAAAAAATGCAGTCACCAAATGTACACTAATGACATCAACGCCGAGAACAAAGGTTATTAGAATATAATATTGTTTCAAACAGTCAATAAATTCAGATCGTATGTCTATAAAATTTTAGAAATCTACGTACTAAACAATTAATAAAAAAGGGCTACCTTGTAACTGGAAAAAAATGCAGTCACCAAATGTACACTAATGACATCAACGCCGAGAACAAAGGTTATTAGATTATAATTTTGTTTCAAACAGTCAATAAATTCAGATCATATGTCTATAAAATTTTAGAAATCTACGTACTAAACAATTAATAAAAAAGGGCTACCTTGTAACTGGAAAAAAATGCAGTCACCAAATGTACACTAATGACATCAACGCCGAGAACAAAGGTTATTAGATTATAATTTTGTTTCAAACAGTCAATAAATTCAGATCATATGTCTATAAAATTTTAGAAATCTACGTACTAAACAATTAATAAAAAAGGGCTACCTTGTAACTGGAAAAAAATGCAGTCACCAAATGTACACTAATGACATCAACGCCGAGAACAAAGGTTATTAGATTATAATTTTGTTTCAAACAGTCAATAAATTCAGATCATATGTCTATAAAATTTTAGAAATCTACGTACTAAACAATTAATAAAAAAGGGCTACCTTGTAACTGGAAAAAAATGCAGTCACCAAATGTACACTAATGACATCAACGCCGAGAACAAAGGTTATTAGATTATAATATTGTTTCAAACTGTCAATAAATTCAGATCATATGTCTATATAAATTTTAGAAATCTACGTACTGAACAAAGTAATGTCTTTTAATACTTACAAAGACTCACTCGTGATGTACCACCGTGGTCACCTTCCTTATAAATTAAGATTGCAAACACGTCACCAGTTTAAATCAGAATTACAGTCTCATGTTCACGATAAAACGTGTCTCAGCTATAAATATGTAATGAAGCCTCGCGGCAAACTTCGATAATGGTGAATATTGTGGTGTAGTAAAACTAAAGTTAACGTATATACCCTAATAATTTTATCATTTGCAAGCAACAGATGGTCTCCGTACACTTTAATATCGCTTATATTAAATCTCTAGTTTTAAATATGATGTCTGAAATATTGGAACAGATATAGCTAAGTATGTGTTTTGTTTGTGATACAAATTGCTATAGATTTAATATTGCTTGCATAATCAAGTTCGTTGCAAAATTCAAGATGTGAAATTATTAAGAAGGATATAAGTTTCGTATAGCTTAAATAAAATTGAAATACGATCCACAAAGTTTACCTTCTGTTCTGCCAATTTTAACAACACCGTGTACCTAAGGACTATGTTCGAAGACATATGAAGAAAATGAAAATATTTTTTTTTTCATAATAACATAACGTATTCTAAAATATAAGTCATCAAGAGTCATTTTGTTACACTATTCTACTATTACACAATTATATACAACCGCGGTCTTATTACAAAAATAAATGAAAACGCGATTAACACGAGTTTTACTAAACAGTGTCTAAAATCTGAAACCTTGTTGAACACATGCTTAAAATATTTTATCCCCTCAAACGGTCCCAACGGTCTACACTTAAACATCTGGTTTAAGTTTTTTCTATAAGCAACTCTGAATAGCGTTAATTCAATTCAATCTTCTAATTTAAAAACGTTCCACTACATACATATATTTTGCAAATAATTTGAATTCATTAAATTGTTTCATTTATGAATTTTGAAAAATTATGTCATTATTAAAATAATTAATATATAAGATTAATATGTTACGTCAAAGTGCGTAAAGTGGAACAATAATATGTTTCTCAGAATAAATACATTGTCAATTGTCAGTAATGCCATAATAGTAGCAGTTACGAATAGTGAATCTCTGAAATTGATTGATTTGTCTACGTCTTCCAAATTAATTATATTCATGAAATACGTAATTTACTACGAAGCATCTTTTGTTGGCAAATAGCGATAGAATAAATCACAACAATAAAATAAGAACTGTCAACTTGGACAAGTGTTAGACAATGTTTAAATTAAAATAGTGTCTTTCTCTAAAGAAGGGTAAGACACTCTTTTGTGATCAAACTTCTTTTAAACAAGTGTTCGACGCGTATTTAACTTTCTTGTATAAGACTTGCCTATGTTTCCCTTACTTTCTATAAATTCGTTCAGTTCGAACCTCGCGACCAATACATTTTTTCTAAATTATAGGTACCGCATGTCCTTTTCTGTATTGCTAACAAAATGTACGCAATGTTTTGATGGGTTGAGGTAGTTAAGGTGTGAAATCGTAAGAAATAAACAAAGTCATATTAGAATTTATAGTATTAGTAAGGATTCGTCGAACAATCACTTCATTTACAAAATATTATACACATAAGCGCAGTTTTCTTTAGATATTTATCTTTTCTCGATGCGCCGATGTAGCGTTGTCTCGTCTCGTATAAAATGCAGGGAGCGCAGTTTGTTGAGAAAAAAAACTTCAGGACAAGCGTAGGGGAACCGAGACGTGGGTTGCATAACTAAAAACTCTGTAAAAAAGTTCTATGCGTCTGCTGATTACAATAAAGAAACATTTCGGTATTTTCATTTTAAAAAAAGGTTATCATTTTGCAGTATTATTGTGTTGGTTATACGTAAATGCATTTTCTTAAAGACTATAAGATTAATAGAAAATGTATGCTTAAAAGAAGTATTGATATATGAAACAGGTTAAATACAGTTTAGTTGTTGTATTTGTTTAAATAACTCGTTAAAGGTTATAA
The DNA here is from genome assembly GCA_035772565.1 of Antheraea assamensis. Lineage (NCBI taxonomy): Eukaryota > Metazoa > Arthropoda > Insecta > Lepidoptera > Saturniidae > Antheraea > Antheraea assamensis. Next base: position 861,146 of record JAQQSE010000131.1, on the reverse strand, counting down.
TGGATATGCAGTTTTTATATTGGGTTATTCTTACTGTCGACTTAAGATTTTTTGTTGAAAGCCAGATCTTTTCATTGTTAATATTTCATCTTTCAGATTCAGTGTCATTAGATATTTAAATAATAACACCATGTATCTAAAGACTGTGTTAGAAGAGTATGTATGAAAAAATGAAAGTTGGTTTTATTTTATACTAAGATAAGCCAGCTCTTTACAAATATAAGTTATCAAAGGTCGTTTTGATAAAATATACAAAACTAACTTTTGTCCGCGAATTCACTCGCGTTAATGTAAATTTGATCTATCCCTCGGGAACATTATATTTTTGTCTAAATAAATTGTACTCTATGTCCTCTTCTGTACCCAGGACAACGTGTATGCAAAATTTTATGGTGATCGACCGAGTAGTTACGTCGTGAATGCGTAACAAACAAACTCACAATTTGTCTTTATAATAATAGTAAGTAAGGATTCTATATAGTATCTATTTACCTGCTGAGCAAAATATTAAAACATGTATGTGACTTACATAAAACTTTAACCAATTTAGGGTTAACGATTATGTTTACTGTCAGATTTAGTGTGTGTTGTATTCCGATGTATCGAATCCTATGAATACTTGTAGACGTTTAGTCCGGTGAAGCTGTGAAGACCTATCAGGCCAAGAGCGTATAATCAGTTCCAAAAAGAACTTATAGGCCGTATATAGGGCTATTTTACATTTCGTTCTAAGTAATTATTATTATAATTAAAGTATTATTAATTTAAAACTCAACGGTAAACTTTTATGTTAATAAATCGAAATTGACAAAAGTCAAAATAATGTTAGGAGAAGTTTAAATTACGTAAAGTTTTAATGAATTTCGAATTTCTCGTACACATAACATGGGCCGAGAATTTTTGTTTCGGTGTACGATTTTCAACTTTATCGATGATATATTAAATAAGTTTAACTCGTACGTGCGGTAACTATGTTAATTAATTTTATATATCACTACATATTATAAAACAAAGTCGTCCGCCGCATTTTCTATCTGTCTGTCTGTATGTTCGCTATAGACTCGAAAACTACTGAACGGATTGTAATGCGGTCTTCACCATTAGATAAAATAATACACGAGGAAAGTTTAGGTGTATAATTAATCAACGTTCTGTGTAAATTGATTGAAATATAACGATAATTGTTGGAAAGGTTGGAAAAAGTCAAGTCGCGCTCGAACTTTCATCGAAAACGCTGCCTAATTCTTGTGAGATTTTCCTCTTTTATAGATCTACAAAATAGTCTATGATGGCATATACCTATACCTATCTTTTAAGGATAGCTTACTATACGCATCGATCTTCTAAAAACATGGTCCCATACAATGACGCAATTGGAAGGCTATTTAGACGGATACAGTATTAATACTTATCCAATTGAATACATTAGTTATATACACAAGTATATATTTTTTATTACCAGGGCAGAACAACGTCCGCCGGGCCTGCCAGTATACATATGCCATACATATAATAAAGGTTATGAAATATTTAATAAATTAATCTAAACGATTCACTCTTTTTTAAGCCTATCGAGTAGAAAACTCTATATAAGAAAATTAGTTATTGAAAGAAAAGAATATTGAGAAAAATTTTAGTACTCGACAAGTTTTAACAAGTTTAATTTGAAATTATGAAGTAAGAGGACAAAAAATTGTTTTGTCGACTTTTATACGCCATTAAATAATTTATGAACCTTAAACTTTTATTAAAATTTAAATTCATGAACAGAGTTTACTTTATTATAATAAAAGTTCGTGGCCATCACGCCAAAGAGCAGGCTTGTAGTCGCTGTATGACGGAACGTGATCTTATGAAAAGAACTGAGACAACTCATGATAATGCTTCCTTGGGATAAAGGATACGAAGTGGATAACTTATATAAGATCGAAGTGTAAAGTTTATTATGATATAATCTATAAGCAATTTTATTGTAGAAATCTAAGTAGGATATTTCAATTATACACTTCTGCGGGTCAATTTGAGTATATTCTTGTACGCACCGAAAAAATTCTAAAGCCAGAAACAATCCAGAATAGCTCTAATAAACATACCTTGAATTCAACAAACTATAATAAAATAAAAATATTTTGTTCATACATTTATCATTGATTCTCGACCATATATTATTTTTAAAAGCAAACGATACAGCTAAACAATATTTGTGCAGTATACGTCACTTTAATACAGTTAACATTTCTACAGTAATGTAGGCACTCATATATTTTTTGCTACATTCATGTAAACATATGCACTTATAATAAGAAGTTATAAGAGCGAGAGGTAACTCGGAATATGTTAAAATGAACAAAGTCGGGGAGTCAAATGTGCGTTACGGTAGAGTGGCCGTCCTTAATAATTAGGTTCATCACGTGTCTGGGAATAGAATGTGGTGAACTTAATTAAAGAGTTTCATAGGGTTCGTCTTTGGGCCGTCTTAATTCTTATCTTACGCGGTTTGTTTCAAACATAATGATAAACAGTGCAATGATCTCCATATACGTTATGAATATGTTTGATATTTTTTTACTATTATTATGATTTACTAGGGGATACCAGCGATTTCTGTGCATTGTTAAATATATGAGCAATATATTTTATATACAAATGAAAAAATATAAGCACCACACCACTTGCCTACTTCATGAAGCTATTGTGATAGGTATTTTTTTTTTCAAAATTTATTCAGCACTTTGTGTGCATGATGTGCGCACAATAGCAAACCTAGATAATTTATTTATATGTAAGAAGAACATTTGTCCACAACATTAGAAATGTGAGTAACTAAAATTATTTAATTTTTGGCAGGGTGTTCAGCACAGACCCTGAAGATATTCCCGGTACAAAAGCAGCAGACAGTAGCTGTTGGAAAATCAGTGGTGCTTACCTGCCAAGCAGATGCCCCAGATCCGGCGCTCGTAACCCAACCTCAGTGGAAGGATCCAAAAGGACTGGTTATCAACGAAGCTGCGTAAGTGTTTGATAATACAAAATTTTCACTTAAAACTATGTTCCTACTTAAAATCTACTTACGTTACATTTTGCTAATTATAAACAAAGAATAAGTAATACCGAATTATTGATAATGGAAGAAATTTCTGTCTTAATACGGGGTTAACTATAATTTACATGATTAATATGTACTTTTTCAATAACAGTGCTGGCACTCGACCAGAGATCTACACTGAGCCGATGCCTACCAAGCAATTACAGTACCTTTACATATCCTCAATCACACCTGCCATGGCTGGAAACTACACGTGTGTTGCGACTTACACTAATATGCCTCTCAGCACTAGTGTTATTTTGGACACTTTCAGTAAGTACATATTAAAAGCTTTATTTAAAACAAAAATAAAAACACTTTTAGTATTGACACTACAAAGAACATGCTGGTGTTGAAATTAATAAGTAAAAAAGAAATATTAAGATACATATTATATTTACAGTTGCCATTACATGGACTAATGCCAACGAGAATCAATATGCAACAAAGGGTAAAGATTTTAAAGTAATGTGTGAAGTAACTGCTGAACCGGCGCCATCTGTTGATTGGTTTAAAGAAGGCACACCTGTAAGTTACCTCATATATATTACGATCATCTCAAATGTCATGATTATATTAATTTTAAAGCCATAATATGATAACGACGTCGTTTGCTTCGTAGATAATTACCGGAGACAGATATGTAATTCACGCCAATGGTTTACTAATAAAAAATATTCAAGAAAGCGATGATGGCACTTACACATGCAGAGCAGTTGTCATACAAACTGGTGAACTTGCTGAAAGAAATATAAAACTTGAGGTGATAAATAGACTTCAATTAGTATCTTATTATGTTGGAGATAATCTTGTTTAATGATTATTTCGATAATAGGTTTACACGGCACCGGAAATGGAAGACCGGGAGACAAAGGTTGAGATTAAAGAAGGCGAATCGGCTGCTATCACTTGTAAAGCCAGAGGAAAACCACCACCGACCTACATGTGGATTAAGGCATCTACTCGAGAGGTCAGTCAATATAGACCTACATTTATACATGTATTGTGTTTACGCAGGTGTAGAATATAATAAAGTATTTAATTGTAAAGGTAACGTTTAAATATTAATTTTAGAATTTGGCAACAACATCAAGATTTAGCGTTAACGAAATCTCTGGACTCTTAACGTTTGACAGAGTTGAAGCTGGTGATTATGGAAAATATATCTGCAGCGCTGTTAATAAAGCTGGACAGAATGAAACCGAAATAGAAGTCGAAGTATTAGTGAAACCTAGAATTTTTGAATTTTACAATATAACTGCACCTGAAAGGCAGGAAGGCAAATTAGAATGCAAAGCTACTGGACGACCAGCCCCTCGAATAAGTTTTCGCAAATTAAGTAACCAAGATCGGTTCTTGAATGGGCCTAACGACGGAGGAAGGTAAGTGAAAGATTTGTTCTACTTTACTTCACAGAGTAACAATCATAACATAACTACTCGTTTTAGAAACTAAACATTTAAATATATTAAATTATATTCCAAATAATTCTATAATCTAAATAAAATCATTTTTTCTCTTTGATAAAAACCAGTATTATATAATTCTTTTACAGAATCACAGTTGAAACTAGCAGTCGCCAGACGGGTGATCAAATGGAATCAAGTGCTGTTATTACAATAACGAATGTTAACAGAACTGATGACGGCCTTTATGAGTGTGTTTCTGAAAATGACGGTAATTATATAGTACAATAGCACATTTGTAATTAAACTGTATAAACGGCATATTTTAAAAATCTGGATTACTTTTGTAGGTGGTGAGGCTAGAAGAAATGGCCATTTGACTGTGCAGTTTAAACCTACTTTTCAACACATGTCTACAGTACCTATTTGGAGTTGGAATGGACAGCCTGTTAATTTAACATGCATTGCTGAAAGTATCCCAAATGCCACTATTAAATGGAAGTATGTTAAATTTCTTGTCTTGCAATAAACTTTATGAGTATGTAACGTTGATCAAATCTGAGCATAAATTATTATGTTCTTTTTCATAGGTTTCGAGAAGTCGATTTAGTAGAAACTCCCCATGTCAGAATCTACGGTTCGGGCCCTATTAGCTATGTTACAATTACTCCAGTAGATTCAGGGCTATACGGGGTTTATAAATGTGTTGCAACAAATACCCTTGGTGAAGATGAACATATTATACAATTCAGAGAAGCTTTTCCTCCAAACCCTATTGTTCAAGTAAGCCTTTCAAATTAATTGTTAATGAAAATATTTTCAAAATTTGGAATGTTTGTCAACATTATTGTTATTTTATAGGCAAAACAAGAAACTATAACTGCAACGTCAGTTACATTTAGCATTGTTGGACCAGCTGAAGAAATGGGTCCACCCATATTGGCTTACACAGCCCAATACAAAGAAAATGGAAATTTTGATTGGAACCTTGCAATGAATCGAACATGGTCCGCTAACTCTCCTTACATCGTGGAAGATCTTAGACCAATGTTTACTTACGACTTTAGATTTGCAGCTGTTAACCAAGTCGGGCCTGGAAGTTGGGGTTCTCCTATCACAGTTATTATGCCTAGAAGGTATCGTAATAAATACATTAAGCACTCGCAAATAATATCGTGTAGAAAAATGTTAATATTATTATATCATAATTATAGATCACCACCAGAACAACCAAAGTGGAGGGAAGAAATTAGTTCAGAATCTTTGATTCATGGAAATTATGCTGATAAATATGAATTAAAATGGAAAGTTCCCGCTCATAATGGTGAACCTATTGACATGTACGAAATTAGATACTGCCCTGTAAGTTTTTACTTTGAATTACTTAAAGGTGAATCAATAAATTCTATTGAAATATATACAAATAATTCGTATCGTTCAGGTTTTGAAAATAAGCGGTGAATGGCGAGTGGCAGCTGAAAATCAATGTATTAAAGAAGATCTTAAATCATTTGAAGATATAAGCTATGAAATCCGAGGACTGCATCCAGATACACGTTACCGCATTCAACTGAGGGCTCATAATGTCCTCGGATTCTCTTTGCCAGCTCAACTTTACGTCCAAACCTGCTCTCGGTGAGTACAATAAAGAGGATAACGAGGTTCCGCTTCGGGCAGGCTTCTACGACGTTTACACTTCGTCGGAACCCTTAAAACCATCCTCGGCTGCAAAAACCGCCTCTTACGTTCGTAGTCTCATAATCTTTTTAGTTTTACCTTTATTTTTGTGAACTTTTAGTGTTTCTGATATCGTGTCTGTGTTTCTGTGGATGTGTTCATTGATTATTTGAAACTTGTGTGCTCTTTTCTTGTGTGGAAATCGAATTTTTATTTTACTATATTTGACTTTTATTCATAGTTTATATTTTTCATTTATTTAATTTAATAGAAGTACAATATTTTTTAAGTTACTTACTGTTAACCAGTTTTATTATGTATTATTACTTATTATTTTTCCAACCAAGTCTCCTTATATTGCGTTGATGACATAATGATGCTTCTTCATTTTGTAATAAACATATCTTGCCGACATTATATTGTAAGAAAATACGTGTACAAAAGAATAACAAATGAAAATATTTACAGTAGTTGATATTGAAGCAATTTTTGGCATGATTTTTATTTTCGCTTAAATAATGATGATATTATTTATGACACGTTGCCTTAATAACAATACTATTACAATTATAATATTTTTTAAGTAACCTTATGAAGGAATATTCTGTTAAGTTGGTGTTAATTTATTGCAAATTATGAGTTGAATCCGTTGTGTAGATGGTCCGTAATATTGCAAATTTAGTTGTAAATGAAAAAATAACAGCATCTAAAAATGTATTGCTAATTGGTACATTTTCCACTTAATGAAAAAATATTGAATAAGTGTATAGTTACATAAGATTATTATTATAGAATACGGAACGCTATAAATACAAAACTTGCGCTTTAGTAGTTTTTTTTTTTAATTTACTTCATAGCTATTTGTGCTTATAAATAGATTGTGCAATTTTATCACGATAAATATTTTCTAGGTAACCCAAATGGATGCACAAGCCTATACAGTTGGGCTCACATTAAAATGGATATTATAGCTACAACACTAACAATATTATTACTTAATATTAAATAATCATCTACATGTATTAAAATTCTAAGTCGACTGCTGTTAATTAGATAAAATAACTGTTGTGATAAACTATTAGTTAATTATAAAAGAAAATCGTTATTTGAATTTTTAGGTCTATCAATTTACTTAGTATTCAGATTTAAATTGTTTGAAATTTAAAATGATTTATTACTTTTTTTTTTGTTAATGTATCGAATTTGATTTATGAGGTAATTTTAAAATTACACTTTCGTGAAATATTTAAGTAGTTAAACGGCTAATAAATTAACACTGCCAGAATATGCTATCGTAATTTAATATTTATTACAAGAATAAGTCAGAAGTATTATATCTAATACGTTTCAATGTAGAAGAATGGTAAGACTTAATAAGATTTGTGTACGAATTTTTTGAAGACTATTTGCCCTTTTGATATAAATACTGGAAAAAGGCGAAGTGTTGCAAAATGAGTTATTCAAATCGAGGCACGTCTCTATAAAATAAGGGAAGAATGTCTATGAGAACAAGTATTGTTGTAATTTCATTATAAGGCATCGACTTTAAGTTAATGTAGTTAGCCAAAAAAATCTAACTGCGATGAGCTCAGATTGTTGATGTCTTAGATGGAAAATGACCAATGTGAAAAGTAATAAATGTTTTTAAAACACAAGTGTGACTATAGTTTAATAAAACTAACATATTAGTAGCCCAAAAAATAGAGTAAAAATGGTGAATTTATAATATCTGGAGTAAGCCTAGTCTGTATATCAGGCGAAATCGTTCTCAATATTAGCTATTACGAATCCTTAATTAATTTGTATATTTAATATAATAAATGAAGTTCATTTTGTTTTTGTCAATATCAATATTACTAATTGAGGCAAAAGTCGTTGCATATTTAATGAGGATTAAAAAATGTTAACAATTTAAAGAACACACATTGTAGTGAATTACTTACTTAATTTTCCAATTCACATAGAAATTATAAATGACTTATAAAACGTATCAATAAATTGAATGTTAAAATAGAATTACGTTAGGCTATAAGCCAATTTAACGTTTTAAAGTTATACTATTATCGATTATTAATATAACAACTTTGTTTAGAAACCTAAATTAATGGCATCATACAATATTTGTACATAGAAAATCATTTTCTCATAACATAGAAATTCTAAAGCAATGAGAAATCATAATTTTAACTGTAAAGATGTGGAATGGATCTGGAATCAAAGTAGTACAACAAAATTTGAAAATAAAAGAATCTATAGTTAAACTTTTCGCTTTCAAAAATAACCCATTTACTGTAAATGTTAATGTAAAAAAAAATAAAAAATATCAGCAATAACTCATTCCTCAAAATATTGGCATATTTACGCAACTTCATTTATATTTTTACATTCAGTAACAATTTCTGTTTTTATAAATTCTCAAGTACACCTATCTCATAAAACTAACAAATTAACTATAACAATGGTATAATTAAAAGAAAGCTGTCAAGATGCTTATCGAGGAACCGATCCTAACCCCTTAGAATGTTGACCGTTTGACAAGTGTGTTTGTGTCGCCCTGACTGAGATTTGGGTAAATATATTTTACATTAATACAAATTATTCCATATCGTATGAACCTGTTGAATAGTATCCTTTGGAATGTACTAATTTCCCTACTTTTGCATGACCTTTTGTGTACTACACCCTTCAACAACGAATTAATTCACACATCACTAGCATGTCCGATGCATTAATGATTAATAACCTCTGGATTCAGACCAATATAATTGGTATATTTAGTAAAAATTTAAGTTTTAGTGAACGCTATATTTAGATGGCAAGATTTCTTTTTTTGTCATTAGAACGTTTCATGTTTGTTATTTTTTTCCAAGCATGAATGATATGATGGAGCTGCCAAGAAATTAATTCGTGCTTATCTAAAGTTAAAGAATCATGGCAGTTTCAGTTTGTATTATTCAAATATTATCCATTATGTAGTAGTATGTAATTTTTATTTTGTACTGTTGCTTGAAATTACATTAGTTAATTAAATGGAACGGTTTCCAATAAACTCATATTTTCAGGCAACAAATTATAATCAAATTTAAGGGTCAGCGGTGATGGTCAATAGTATATTCATTTGATTTGTAGCTGTTTTTTTTCTTCATTATTGAATAATTATAATTCAAAATTTCTAAAATGGCTTAAATAGAACAGAAACTACTGTCATGGGGTTTGAAAATTTATTTTGCAATAAATTGGAATGTTTGCATCTTGACAACTTTTCTTTCTCACTTATTATATTTAATTATAAGGTTATTGATTATTGCATCATTATTTTTCATTATCATAATTCATTCTCCTTTCACATGCATTCAAACCCCATTTCATAATACAAGAGGAGAGCTTTCTTTTCCAAATAATACGAATACATTTTTGTAAGTCTTCAGCTAGTATATGTTACTGGTGATTGGGTACACGATTTTTCTTCATTCGAAAGCACTCCCTGTTTGTCACCAAATTTTTTGATTGTAACTGAATGTCAAGGCGGATGTGTACGTTAAGATCTATATAAGTAATACCTTTAATGTACACATTATTACTAATAATATATTTGTTACAATCATTTTCATGTCATTTAACATCAAAAGCTTGTACGACATGATGCATAAAACTAACATTGTCACCAACAACAGTAGTTTATGCTTATATCCAGTTAGAGTAATGCTAAGACAATCTTTTTCTGTGATGTTTTAACAGATCGGATATCTTGATACTGCTTCTCCCATATATTTGATATAGACTTAAATAGTATTATAAACTCAACAGGTGTGGAACGTTCCGGATTTGCCCAACCACAACTTTTGTCGAGTGGTGCGATCATAGGATTATCATTGGCAGGTGTCATTATATGCCTTCTCATAGTGGACCTCATTCTTCTTTGCTTAAGACGACAAGGTGTTATTGCAACTCTTTGTGGTAAACGAGCTAAGAAACACAAGGACGAGGAAGCCAAACTTGGAAGGTACGAATGGAAATTATTAATTATTGGGTCAGATTCATGATTAAATTTATCGGAATCTTCTCATTGATATATTCGTTAATATAAAAGTTGATTCGACCAGCACTCATCGACATCATAACGTATTCGTCCAACTCCATATATGTATTCTCTTGTTTTCTGTTCTGTTCCTCTCATCCTTGTACCTATTTATGATGTGTTAGTGTCGATGAGAGATGTTTCTGCCCGCTAGTCTGTACGGTTGGCGCTTCCCGCTCCCTTATTGCAGCACGAAGCCGCGCGCGCCGCCTTCCCCCGCGCCCCTGCCGCCTCCAGTCAAGCTCGTGTCGACCCCTACGTAAGGCACCATATGATAGCAAAACTGAATATGCCTGCATGCTTTGTTTGTACGGAAACGCTGGTCATGCCCTTGTGAGGAGATGACAACTTATGACGCTATGTCATAAAATCGGAATGCTAACACAACAATAAGTATTGAACATCGATGCTGAAATTATAGATTTTATAACATTTAACTTTTCGCTAGGGCTGACCACAGTGTAAATATATATATATATAAAGACGTAAGCTTAGCGTTTATCCTTCGTTCTTTAGATAGTAAAGTTAATGACTAAATAAGCTTCAACGTTATAAATACATGTATAATACACGCAAATTTCTGCAATGTAGTCGCAATTTAATTGCTTAATTCGGCATAACAGTAATTTGTAGGACTCGTAAAGTAGAACGTTTTAGATAATGGTGCCAAGTTAGTATTTATGAATAAATTAATAGTTTTCTTCTGTCGGAACATCTCTGACGACCTTTAAGTCCTTCTTTATTTCTATATTACTGTATCATTCCATTATCCTGATATTTATAAATATATTTTCAGCATCAGACATTACACAATATACATGATTTGAATAATGATTGCCACATATTTATGCACAACTAACATTGTCATTTGTTCTTCCCCACGCTGCCTTATACGACCACATGTAGTTATGTACCAACAACGCCAGTGTAAGATTCCTTGATTTATTTATTAAAACATTGTGTATTAGACCTACAGCTGTGTTGTTTTGAGTGATGACAAAGCTTTTGAGTGAATATATTATTTGCATTAAATCATATGCTTGATCCTGTAACCTTTTCAATCAATATTAACACTGTTTAATCAGTCACTGAATGTCTCTCCTTGTGTTTATTATTCGCTATTCTAGTGTACATAGACGCTGTAAATATGCTTTTCTGTTCTGAAAATGTGTTCAAAATAAATATTCTTTTATTAGAGACGAGAAAGAGCCCTTGAAGGATACAGGCGACGATGGAATGAAAAGAAATTCTTCAGTGGAATACGACGGACATCGAGTATACGCTACGAGTGGAGGACCAATTATCGGCAAAAACTCAGCCGTGTAAACTATCATAAAAGAAAATCTCATTGTATTAGTCGTTATACGCGATACACACTAAATAAATGCTTGTGTCTTTGTGATGAGCGCGACCAGTATTCGAATTTGCCAAAAGGGTTTAATTTTTAATTAAGTCTCAAAGAGCTTTACTGTAATGTATAAGATTTCATCACATTTCTTATTCACAATGATATTTCTCGATCGATAATTTTTTATATATCGATATTGTATTTCTGCTTCGTAAGGTACAAAATGTGCCTTCTAATGTATTTATGTATGAGGGTATCTTAGTTTAAGTAAATGTATATAGGATAGTTAAGTATATTATTCGATATAAAGCGCTACATTGTCGACAATTGTCACAAATTTATGTAATGAATTTATGTCAGGTAACATTCAGTAATTTTTTTTTATTTCTTGTGCTCCATATTCATGTTAGTTGTGTACTTATTAGTTTATATAATAGGTTAGGCTATAAGTTGAACGATATACTTGTTAATTATGCATTTCACGTTTATAATTTTATTTTAATGTATTGTAGTCTGTGGAGTATGAGTATCACAAATACTATAACGGCTAATAATTGTAGTCTTAAAGTTAAAGCTATTAAGAGCCTCTTTGCTATAAATATATAAGTTGATAATAGTAAAATTATTACATACTGCATTGAATCTTATTTGTTTCTAGATTGTTCTCTCTAAACATTTATTCTGGTGAGTGAAATTTTAAGCCAGTTTTTCAGGTATAATTTCAGCTTATGACAATGTATTATAAAGTTGGCAAAAGCATTGAAGGAATACACAAACAATATCCTGTATCTTTTTAAAAACTATGAAAGTTAATCTGGTGGTATAGCTATAATAACTTAGTTAAGCTTGTACATATAAAGATTCTAGTAGTGTAAATATTATTTACATATTGTTTTAAGTGTCTTTTTTTATAATTTTCCACTACTTATTTTACAATAACCATTGACAATTTATCATGGTATTTTTCTATTTCAGTACCTACGTTTTTTACAGCATTTTTTTAATCATTACACCAATCAATAATTATTACCTAAAGAACACGTGTAATTCGTTGTTATAAGATAATTTAGTACTATAATTATTATTAGATGTAATGTAATTCGTAATCGTTTAGGTAATATTAAAGTTTCTACTGTTTTATTCGAAATAATATGATTATATTATTTTAGATGCTTATTTATTCGTATATTTTGTTAATTACTATATCTGCCATTTAAAAATATAATAAAGAACAACTAAAATAGATTATAATCAAAATACAAGTAGAATATTTACGAATTACTCTTTTATTAATTAGGTTCTTGTATGATACGCAATAGTAAATATAGCCTTATGGCTTACCAGATGTTAACTGACAACATAATGATGTATAATCAAACTCATATAGTTTGTGGTCCTGGGGTCAATATTTGTTGACCAGTGACAAGATAACTCGCCTTTATACTTGCATTATCTATTGCAACTTATGAAACCTTGGACGGTATAGAATATTGCAAAAGTTTTGCACATCGTGGTTACTCGTATCCGCTTAATAGTAAAAAAAATACTTTTCTTGGTATATAGGTATTTATCACAATTTTAGTAACTCCAAAATTTTGGATACTTACCACTAGAAGTTGAAGTTTTCTTTATTTTTGGCAACCCTTCTTTAGATTTTTGCTGGCATTTTCGAGTAGGTAATATTATAACTGTTTGAGATAATTTCAATGTTCGAAAATCATGGTGGCCCCTTGTTAGAACTTTCCATGGAGTTTTTGTGGCATCTCAGAAGTCATGCTCCGTGGTATTATTTCCCCTTGCTCTTCACTTGTGTACAGTAAGCGAACTATATTACTTAAAGTACCACTAATATTACAAAATAGAGATGATACAAGATTATGAATAAAATATAAAATCCACTACATGACAGACTAAGACTCCACCAAAAAGTCTTCACTTACCCCTTGTCAAGTTACTTAGAGTCCGAGCAAAGTGAATAGTAAAAATGTTTAAATACTCACTTTAAAATGACAAATTTAGATTATAAAATACCTAACTAAAGCGTGCACTTACCTTTAAATACTTACTCGTAGCAAGAATTTGATATTATATATAGAAAGTTATCATTGATCGTTGTCATTCCTTTCGAAAGGCTTTGTTATGGCTGGCGCGTAAACTAAATTTGCCATTTTTTAGTTAAATTTTAGCAGTTTCCTCCTTTATATTTATTGTCCTGCTAAATACGTAATTAGCAAACGGAATACAGTAGTGTTCAGCGCTCTGCTTTAGGGCAGGAATAGGTGTATCGGTGGTGCTTCGGGAAGTGAATCTTGCACAAATTCTATACCTTTCTAATAAAGCATTTCAGTTTTTATAAGTATTTTTAACCATTCTTAGTAATATTTTTATGTAGTGAACAGGAATTACTTAATTATGTAAGGTTATTTTCAATTTAATTATTAAAAAAAATGATAATTTGATATAATTAAAAACTTATTCTTATTAATAGTTTATTTTGTCTAGTCTGTCTGTATCTGTGTTTATACAATAGTGAAATAAATAAATAATTATACTCTTAAAAAAAGTATATGCTGAAAATAAATTATAAATTTTATGTCAAACTTAACATTCTCAAGATGCTGTCGTATAAGTAAATTTATCCTTGAAATATAATGTATTAGTTTAAACACAACATAACAGAGCTTATACTGTGTATTTTAGCTTGAGTGTAACGTACGTGTTGGCTATCTTGTAAGCTTATAACAACTTAGTATGTCGGTTAAAATCAAACAGTGATGGAGAACGCATTTTTTATAAATATAAATGTATTGATATAATTCGGTTTTTCATTTTTAATTAATAGCCAGAGTGTCTTAAATTGATGCTCTTAGATTAATGTCAAGACGTAAAAAATTAGAGAAATGTCGAAAACTCTGTAGTCTGCGTTTTTAACGAAGTACGTAGACTTCGTTTTTTGATTAAGTGTAATCTTAGAATAGGAGATCATAGGTCAACAAAAATACTATTAAATGTACCTTTTTGCTTAATTTTCAATGTATGCAATATTCAATATTCCAAGGAATGATAAATGCGCCCCTCTTTCTTTGGACGGCAGTATAAGTAGAGATTAGAGAGATACCACAAATAAGTAGAGATTTAACTAACACACTGCATGAATTCTTTAAAACGACTGCAGTTAAAAAACCGTTAACAAAAAGGATGATTAGATGTGAATGTGATACAAAATGGTACGTTCTCTGATCGGTCTCTTATTACGGTGTAATCTGCCGAGAGGGGTCCACTCTGTGCCCGCATTTTTATTAACAATAGGCGCATGTTGTGCAACAACACTCTGATATTCTAAAGCCTAGTGATGTATAGCCATGAAATTGAGATTTAATAGGAGTTGGACCAAAAGTTATATGTACGACTTTTATAGCAATTTTCTCTTATGATTAAGGTTAATAAAAAAATAATTCATGAAAGTTAAGTATTTTTGAAAATACTATAATACTTTATGTTAAGCAAAGTCAAGGCACTTTAATTTACTTTTAAATCTACATTGGTAAGTGTTTATAAGAATATGTGTTTAAAATGCGAATGTGACCTTTTTTGTTTCTTCCACTTTCTCCTCTTACTTATTCAAACATCATAATATTTTGCATATACGTTTTCAGAGATACAAAATTGATATAGGGTGGGTACCTCTTATCCGGAAAAGTACTGTTCCCGAAGAATAGATCAAATTTGTATTAACGCAAGTGCAAATCGCGAGTAAAGGACTGACATAATATATTTTAAAATTGTAGTTAGAAAAATGTGCAATACTATCACAAAATCCATGCGTCACGCTTCATCCACAGAGGCGCAGTCAATCGCTGTGGTTTAATACATTTGAGGCTCGGACAACAATGACACACCCCACTCTACTATAATTTATGTATTTCGGCTTTTAACATAAGGGGACCATGCGTGTCGTATCTCTATGGATAGGGGCACAAGCAAAAGGTGATGAATGATATGACAAATTATTTTCTATAAGTATATAGAATCACGATTTAGAAATAAAACATAAATTGATGTATATTTTCCTCTCTCAACTGTTCAAGTAATAATAATTATATCAGAACACTACTTACTACAAAGAAATTGCTACAGTAACTAATATTCCTTATAAAATTTAAACAAACAGAATAATATTTTACTTATTTTCTTATATGTTTTATAAATTACCCACCTAATACTTAATAATTAATGTCAGTCGAACTACCAAACATATTTGTAAACCTTACTAATATTATAAGTGTGAAATCCGTTCATTTGATACACGTTCATATCATAACTACACAATTGATCATTATGAAATTTTGCATGCACGTTGTAATTTACCTTCGAATCAGAAAAAGTACTGCTCAAATCTGCACTAATGTAAGCGAAACCATTAAAAAAGCTGGTGCTAATATATCTTTGTGTACTTTTTATCAAAAATCAATCAAATAGAGCATTTTACATAAACATAATCATTTTAAAATGACTTATTTAAGTTAAAATCGTAACAAAAATATTACGTTCGAAACATGGGCGGATAGCTTTACACGGGATATAGGTAACACTATAGGGCTTTACTTATATTTTCGCTAGAAATCAACGTGCTCGGATTACGTTCCACTCTGAAGGGTGTAATTTAGTGTCTGATAACAAGCACAGCCACATGAGACGTTCCAAATTATTTCTCAGGATTAATCAACTAGAAACTTTTGATAGAACTCCAGTCATGTTAAAAGTTCACAAACAGTTATACTTTTTAAAGGGTTTTTTTTCGACAGGTTGTAATTAAAATTTATAAAACGTGATTTTAATACCCTGAATCGAATAATTTTCAGTTTAATGCTTACGATCCGAAAAAAAGTTTTACTTGCATCGTGGTTTCATATAACCACGCAATTATTTTATTACTACTTTATATATATATGTATATACGAAAGCTCTGAGTTACTCGCAAGAACTTGAACCTAAGTCGATCGACGCGGTGTCACTATGCTAATCTTCGAGACTGGTACAACTTAACACCAATTATAATTTATTCCCGTCAATAACATAAATGTCACAAAAACCTTATAAGTATCAATGAATACTAGAGCCAATGATAATTTTCCGATGCATGGTATAAACCCATGGTCACCCCAAACTAAGCCCTTATTGGTTATCGGACGCAACAATTAGGGTTGTACACACGTCGGAGCTTACGCCTGCTTAATATAGTTCCCTTTTAAATAATTACCACGGTAGCAGATGATACGGATTAGCCTTGGTGCCCTACGACACTCCCTGATATCGCATGGATAGCAAAATAGGTCGGTCGGTCCATGATAGCGGTGCTGCATTAAGCAGCATAAAGAAATATCACCCCTAACATATATATTGTTTTGATTCCACATAGCAACGTTTCTAATAAAATTTGTACACACCTAATATTATCAGCGTTTATATATAAGATATGACTATCCGTGTAGTGCTTATTAAAAAAACTAGCGACCCGCTCCGGTTTCGCATAAGTCTCTAAACGATTTAGATATATTTTTTGCCGCTTGGATGCTTACAATTTATCACCTAATCTTCTAATATATTTAAATCATAAAGTATTTAATTAAATAAGGATTATTATCTAAGTAGTATATTTGTCAAAATAGCTTCGCAAATAACTAATAATTGAATAAGATGATGGCTCAGTCGATAACATGTTCGGACACCGCATCGATCGATGGAGCGGTGAAGGAAAACAACGTAATGAAACCATAGGATGGTGGTATGGCTTTATCCTATGTACCTCTAGCTAGTTACCCTCAAGATGAAAATCTGTCGCCAGGCACATATTGGTGTGTTTCAGCAGCTGCACTTGAGAGCCAGTCCCCTGTAGGTTTAGCGTGTTTACTATCTTAGACTAAACTCCTATTTAAGATCAGATCAGATTGTAGTTAAACACTATAACCTATGAAGTTAAAGATAATGTAAGAGATAAAAATAATTACTGTAAGTTATTCCTATAGCATCCCAGACATATGTAGGTATTTTTCGGATGTACAATTCTGTAGTACATAATTTTTATATCTCACATAAGCCAGCTATACTGGTGTAAGATCCCGAACACTACTTCATATGACTTTATTAGAATACGTTGATTCTTCTTTACATTATATTAATATCTCAGACACATCTATTATACACGTTTCGGAAGAAATTGCCTAAATGACAATTAAAAACCGTATGAAAATCCGTAGCGTAGTTTAAAAGAACACCGACACTTGGACACGAATTATATTAATTATTTTATAACATTTATAGATACAGATGATTAGAAGACATGTCATCTATACGAATAAATAGAATTAACTTGTTTGTCGGTAATTTTGAAGTATAAGCTATTTCTTAGATTTATATGATTACTTGTAGGTGCGTTATGAAATCGTTTTAAAATTGTCGGCTTTTATATCACCAATGTAAATGAACCAATATCAACGGCACTTCATTGGCAGTTACACCAATCTCCAGTAATATGATCTAGTTTACTTTAAGATGCACAATCAAGTGAATAAATAGAAATAAAAATTTGTGCTTCAATCCGTTTACTTTGCTCAGGCAAATTTGAATGAATACTTTATTGCAATTTTTAGTTTGCGCACTGACGATCTTAATGCCATAGATTTTGAGAATTTGAAATAACGATTTATTAAATTTCTTAAGTGCTAGTTCAAGTCTATCAGTATTATGTAATATTATTTAGCAACCGCGGTTTCTCTCGGGTGGAAATGGTGCTATTACATGGAAAGAATTTGTTTCAACCAGATTTAGTTTATGAACTATATTTTATTTCTATTTATTGGTTGTACTTTTTTCTTTACATTTAATCTGTATCACCCTTTTATCAATTTTAAATTACGTCTGATAAATTGTATAATTTAATCGTATATCGTAATGATATCACTGTATACCGTAATCGAGATAACACTCTGAAATGTTCCCATCTGTATGTAAAAATGTTGTCAAAATCGGTCCAGCCATTTTCGGGATTATCGATTCATTCAATTTCTCTCCACGCTTAACTGAGATACAAATAATATTTTCCAATTTCATACAAAAATCTATACGAAATTACATTAGTATCTAATCATTGTAATATTCCCATAGTAGAAGTACTATGCAATACCCTCCTTCAAGTTGGTAACACATTGGCAGCACAACAATAATTAAGTTACTACATCCGCGATCTATCAATTTAGTTCGGTTATTGACATTTTAATACCGATGCTATCAATCATACTGACTTTGTCAAATAACTAATACTTGGGACTGTTAACCTCGTGATGTTTGGTCATTTACTACAATTTTCTACTAATTTATTGCTGAGAATAACAGACGGTTATTCATTTTTACTTAAATAATACTTACACTGTAAGTACTTCAATATAATGTAATATCAGACTTCGTAATCACATTGATAGATTGCCACCAAAGATTAAACGAAGAGAGATGATATTCCAACCATCAGGAGAGTTATAATGTTTGAGTTTCACTGGAAATTGATGTCGAGATTTTGATATTATGTGCTCCAGGCGAAAATGATAGTTTTGGCGGTCTTACCCATTTACTCGTATATCACATGAAATATGTTCATAATTCTATATAGAAGTATTACATAATGTGAGCCTCTATGTGTAGGTACCACTGCAGGACTAAAGCTTCTGCCTAGAGGATTCAACTGACATAAACATGTCTTCGGCCTGTATCATAATTACAACATAGAGAAGAATGAAGAGAAATCAACATTGATATATTATTCCCACATATACATGTACTACAAAATAATCCCAAGGAGAATTGATGAGAAGCGGGTGCGGCTGATCGTAAAAATTAAGCCAAATCATACATCACAATATGAGAAACATGTTGTGCCGACCCTACTTAGGTAGGATAAAGGTAAAAAGATAATGACTATAATAATAGTACAGAATATACATTACTTCATAATATTCACATACTATAATGTTTTTCTTTTAATAAGTCATTAAAATTATTACATCACCAAATCGACATAAAATTAACGGGGGTGATACGTTTAATGAAGCGAATAATTAGTTAAAGTTGCTGGATTACTAGTATAAAGTTTTACGAAAAACTTATAACAATCAATCAGTGACTAATTATTTGTAGTGGGCCATTAAGTATTACATATATAACAATAGCCCATAAAATAAGAATAACTGCTGACTGAACTAGAAAAAAAAAACGAATTGATGTAATTAATAAACGGTGGGCTTCAAATATATATACATACAGCTGTATAAAAAAATCGCAGTTCGTTATTTGATTTGTCTCAGAATGCAAAGGCAGATTGCTTGCCTTGCCTACAGGAACATGTAGATTTCACCTATCCTCGGGAACAATTAAAAGGCACTCTGTGACCTCTTATGTACGTCTGGCAATTTGTATGCCAAATTTTGATTTCAAAGCGTTGCAAACAAACTCACATTGGCATTTATATTATTAATAAAAATTGGCGATTACAAATACCGAGAAATCGATATACAATATTATGAAGGTGACATTTCTTACACGATGTTACCACCAGTAAAGTGTTTTGTAGGCTAACAGACTTAAAAATAGGTTAACAAAATTAAAAAAAAAAACGTATTTTTAAATGAAAAAAAATAAGAGGATATATTTTACAGCCCTGGGATAAGCACCTAGAATGTCCAAGACTATAAAGGGTTTTGCATTTCTGACGATAATATAGCAAGCGGATAACGTGCCCCGACAAGGCATTGTTAAAAATGATGCGCCATATTTTCCTGACATTCTTTCAGCTCGACGCTTTTGTTTTGACACTTAATACTTTTAAAGACTAGCGAGTACATGATGGAGTTCCTTCCTACTTGTCATAAGCGATTTTTCAAGCCAGTTCATCTCTATTTTACATTATTTAAACTTAGAGGAAGACTAGTTTTCAAGAGAAGTTGTTAGAACATACCTATAGGTGCTTGATATAGGTGATTAATTATTGTAGTTTGACTGTCTATTTTATATACTGGGTTGGTTAGTGTATAAACAGAAAGTTTTTAATTTACTTAAATATTTATAATTCTATCAACAGTAGTAGTACTTCCTATCAATTACAATTTAAACATATATATTATTGAGCGGGCAAGCGCGTCCCGGGCCTGGTCAGACTAACACTACTGTGGCAGTGCAAGGCGCATCGATGAACCTTCCCCGAAAACCACGTAGGCATTATTGGCGCTACAGTATTTGGCAAAAATATAGAACTGTAAACTTAATTGTCGTTTGAAATCGCAAATTTGTGTAGCTTAGCGTGGCGATTATACTTATGTCTCCTGGAAGAAGCCTTTAGTCTAGCTGAGGGATTCTTATAGGCTGACATTATTATTATTGAATGTTTATAAAAGCGTGTTTACTACTCTATAGGAATATTGTTCTATTTCATCGGAAAAAAAATATCAAAATAAAAAAGAAATCAAAGAGTATAAAAATACAGGGAACAGTCCTACCCTCAGTAAAAACCTACGGCAACATAATGCTATGGCAACACGTCACGCCAAATTACTCAAACAGATGAAATTTTCCACCCGTTTGTTATTGAAACGTCCGATAATTGGTTAAGGGATGCATTAGGGTGCGTCTAGTCTCTCGTCTAGACGATAAAAATAAACAGTATGTCGGTAAAGTTGAAAAAGTGAGTTAAATACACATATTATTTATAATAAAAATAGTGTCTTGTATATTTCATATCTTATGTCTCTAGTAAAAAGCTAGAAAGCTGTGGAGTGGGCGATATTAGGAGTTTGTCCCATTAACAGGTTAAGAAATATTCTATATATAACGGAGACCTGCAGGGTTGCCAAACTGTGGATGCCTTGCCGGGTTGACAGAAAAAAAAAAAAAAAAAGGTTGCCAACATTACTACGATCGTAGCTCCAAGGTTGTGGACCGGTCACATATTTCATAAGAATGATACTAAATGGAAAAAAGCAATACTGGAGTGTAGATTCAGAATGAAAAACATAGAAACGATATAACGTTAAGCAACCGATTAATATCGACTATAAAGACTAATTACATCTAAATTAACCAGATTTGAATCTAAATATCCCGTTTGGTTCAAAACACCTTTAATCAAAATGTTAAAAGAAAAGTCCAAATTTCATTCAAAATTTAAAAAATATGGGAATGTCTCAGACTTTGAATCATTCACACTGTTACGTGAGCGTGCTAAGTTATTAGAGAACACATTATTTAATAAATATATTACACAAATTGAAAATAATATATCCAAATCTCCCAGAGCATTTTGGAGTTACATTAAAAGTAAAGGGCGCACTAATTCGTATCCAACTACAATGACATATGAGAACATAGCGTCTGATAGTGGACCCGAGATCTGTGAAGTGTTTAGTAACTACTTTCGTTCAACGTTTACTCATAATACGTCGAGTTATGACATATCGGATGAAGAGTGTCTAACTCTACCAGATGTAACATGTCCTTGTGACATTGAATCAATAGACTTCAACGAGAACGAAATTTTCACTTTACTAAAACACTTAGACTTAAATAAATCAGCTGGCCCGGATAATTTACCTCCCTTTTTCATTGTTAAGTGTGCAAAAAGTCTTACAATCCCGTTATTACTTTTATTTAAGAGATCTATAGTTGAAGGATCAATACCCTCTATTTGGAAATCTGCATATGTAACCCCAATCCATAAAAATGGTCCCAAAAATAAAGTGGAAAATTATAGACCCATAAGTAAATTATGTTTGTTTGCTAAACTGTTTGAAAAAGTTGTGTATAATCAACTGTCTTCTGCCTTAAAACATACAATAAGTGAATATCAACATGGCTTTTTTTTTTTTTTTTTTTTTTATTAACGTGGGGAGATCCCTTACGGATACCCACTCTCCCGGAGGGGAGAGAGTGGGTTATGTCCGATTCGCACGGACTAAAACCCCACGGTGTATCGGCCGCCGCTTTCGATTGGGGCGGCATGGGACCGTACTGTGGCTATCACCATGCCGCCCCCGCGGTCAGCCCGGCGGAATGTAGCCGCCGGGCTCCGTCCTTATAGGGAAGTAGACTGGGTACACAACCAGCTACCTCCCCTCGTCAGCCGGACCTGTGCAATGAGGAGATGGGCCCTCCGCCCCATCCCCTCAGGTTCAGCTACGGAGGTGGCAGGAGGCGGACAAAGCGCCGCCTCCTTCCACCGGCCCTCCTTTGGCGGAGACGGCCGCTGCGAGGGTCTACCTCTCGCGCCCGCTCCGCCGCCTCCTTTTGCGAGATGACCTCCTCGCAAAAGGAGGCCACCGCATTCCACGCCTGTTCACTGCCGAGCATGGCCGCCACCACGCTCGGCAGCGACAAGTCTCCCGTTCCTCCCACCGCCGCAGCCAGAATGCGGCGCTGTCTCTCCCACGCAGCACACTCAGACAGAGTGTGCTGCGCGGTGTCCTCCACAGCGCCGCACTCGTGGCATGCGGCGGTGGGCTCCCTGCGTGCGATCCGGTGCAGGTACCAACCAAAACAGCCATGGCCGGTGAGCACCTGCACCAGACGGAACGTCAGGGAGCCCCAATCTCTGTTTACCCACTCTAGCAGGACCGGGCGGACAGCGTTTACGGTATATGAACCATACCGCGTGTCCGCCAGGTCCTGCCGCCACCTCTCCATTATGACCTCCCTCGCACTCCTTCTCTTGCCTTCCACCTCCCTGGGAGCCAGAGGTTCCCCTATTCGCTTTTTAGCCGCCGTGATCTCATACACGGCGGCCATCACCTCTGCCTCTAGCTCCCAGGGCAGGGAGCCGGCCAGCGCAAAAGCCGCCGCCGAGGCCACGGTGCGGTATCCTCTGATTGCCCTCAGTGCCACAATTCGCTGCGCAGCGCGCAGCGCCCGCACATTATTGGCACCGAGGGCATCGGCCCACACCGGGGCCCCGTAGACGGCCATCGCTCGTACCACTCCCATATAGAGTCGGCGGCACCCAGCACTCGGCCCCCCAATGTTGGGGAGCAACCGGCCGAGCGCCGCCGCCACCCCTGTTATCCGCGGTCCGAGCCCCGCGAAATGGGGCTCGAACCGCCAACGCCCGTCCAGGGTGAGGCCCAGATACTTCATCCGGGTCCCCACCCTGATACGAGCGCCTTCCACCACTAAATGGGCCCCTGGAGGTGGCCCCCGCCGAGGCCCGTGAAATAATATGGCCTCGGTCTTGTCAAGGGCCACCCCGAGGCCCAGCCGGCGGATGCGTCCGACCACGACCGTTGTGGCCGCCGTGGCTAGACGCACCAAACTCTCCCAATCCCCCCCCCCCTTGGGCTACGACTAGGGTGTCGTCCGCATAACAAATGAGGCGCGCTCCAGATGGGAGCGCGCCGCGGAGCACCCAGTCGTAGCCCATGTTCCACAGAAGTGGACCCAGCGCCGATCCCTGTGGAACCCCCCGCCTGGTTGTCCGCCGAACCATCCTTCCGTCGCCGTCGACGTACACGACCTCCCTATCCTCCAGATACGCCTCCAACAGCCGCCGCAGGTACGGAGGCACCCCGAAATACCGGAGTGCCTCCCGTATGACTACGTGCGGTAGGCTGTTGAAGGCGTTGGCGATGTCAAGAGACACCGCCACAACCCTTTCCCCGCGGGAGGTCGCCTCAGTCGACAGCGACTTTAAGAGGCACAGGGCGTCCACGGTGGAACGTCCTGTCCGAAAGCCAAACTGCACGTCCGCGATGTTCGGCCCCAGTCCCTCCAGGTGTTGGACGACCCGGGAAGCAATGATCCTCTCCAATGCCTTCCCGGCGTCATCCAACAATACTAAGGGCCGATACGCGGACGCGCAGTCCGGAGGGCGGCCCTCCTTCCGTAGCAGGCAAAGCCGCCCCAGCTTCCAGGTCTTCGGGAACTGTCCGACCGATAAACACTGGTCGAACAGCCCCCGAAGCCACCCCCCAAGATGGCCCAGCGCCAGGCTGAGCACCCGACCCGGGACCCCGTCCGGACCGGGCGCTTTTCGTCTATTGCGGAGGTGCTCTGTTACCCTCCCTATCTCCTCCTCCGTTACTGGGGGAGGGTGAACAAGCACCTCCGCAACTTCCGCCATGGGTGGAGGCATGGGAGGAGGTGGCAGCTGTGGAGGGTCGGGAAACAACTCTCTCACAACCCTCGCCACCACCGCCGGCTGGAGGGTGTCCGTCGTTGGGGGTGGTCGGGACCGCAACTTCTTCCTTACCATCAGGTAAGGGCGCCCCCACGGATCCCCCTCCAGCGTCTGTATCAACTCATCCCATGCCTCCTCTTTCGCCCGACTGATGGCAGCCTGTAGGACTTTCCTGCACTCCCTGTAGCTGCCATACAGCCGGGCCTCCTCCTCGGGGTCCCTCCGACTTCTTCGGCGGCTGCGCCCGAACAGCCGCCGGGCCGCGGAGCAGGCCGCTCGGAGATCGGCGATCTCCGGCGACCACCAGTACACCGCCCTTCTGTCTGGGCGGTGCACCCTCCGCGGCATCGACGCGTCGCATACCTCCGTGAGGGCCGCACGGAGGTGGGCAGCGGACGCGTCGACATCATCCCCAGTCGGGTCGGGCATGGCCCAGGCCTGAACGATGGCTGCCTCCTCCGCCAACTCCCTATCGAGGCAGCCAATCGCCCAGCAGGGGAACTTCGCGCCCCTCCGGGGGTGGATAATTACATCGGCTTGGGAGGTGGAGACCTCGAACCTAATATACCGATGGTCCGATAGGGTCTCCACCTCCTCAAGCACATTCCACCCCCGGACACGGCGTGCGACAGACGGCGTGGCGAAGGAAATGTCCACCACGGACCCACCGTTCTGTCGCACGCACGTGTGGACGTTCCCCTGGTTGAGGAGGGACAGCCCCAACTCAGCTGCCCACTCCTCAACGGCCATGCCTCGCGGGTCCGTCGCCGTCGCTCCCCAGGTCCTCGACTTCGCATTCAAGTCCCCCATGAGGACCACAGGGAGCGGCGACAGCCGCCTTACAGCACCCTGTAGGGAGGCCAGAAACATTTCAAACTCCCACAGGGGTCTGTTGGGGGAGAAGTACGCCCCCACAATGGCGTACTCCCCCCAGACGGCTGTCACAAACCCGGCCCCCCTCTCACGGACCGCCAGAGGCAAACCCGCACCGGCCATAACCGCCACGGAGCCGCCACGATCCCCAGCCCAATGTGGCTGAGTAGGAACATAATACGGCTCCGCAGCGATCGCCAGACCGACACCCCACTCCGCGACTGACTGCACAAAAAGATCTTGTGCAGCGGCGGAGTGGTTTAGGTTCGTCTGGAGGAAGCTGGAATGGGTGCGGACCATTAGTATTCCATTCCAGCTTCCTCCGGCCTGGCGGCTTCATTCCTGGGACCTATCCCCGCTGCGGGGAAGGCCCTACCCTTGGTGATGGGGGGCCTACAACTTCGGCTCCCCATCTGATGCCCCGAGAGCCTACCTGCGTCGGCGCATATGGCACACCGTGCAACTTCCGCGGAGCACTGTGCAGCCATATGCCCCGACGCACCGCAGCGGTAACATGCCTCGCCCCTGTTGGACGAGGAGGGGCACAGAGGGCGGGTGTTTCCCAAGCCCATGCACTTAAAACAGCGCATGGGCTTCTCCTCCAACAGTAGCACCTGCACCACACTCCATCCTATAAGGAGCTTGCCCTCTCGGGCAAGTTCGTTAGCCGCCGCCACTGGGAGGGTCAAATGGATCGCTCCCTGGCCCCCCCAGTTGCGCCTTATGTCGCCGGCCTTGATAAGGCTTTCGCTACACTTGGCCTTTGCCGCCACGACCGCCAAGACCTCTTCCCGAGACACAGAATCATCCAGGCCGACGATCCGGATGTCCGCCCTTTTCACTGGCCTGGCGACCGTGGCAACATCGGACAACACCTCTTGGAGCTTTTTAACGAGCTCCTCCGCCTGCATTTCACCCTGTGAACCCGGCAGTTCCAGGATCCTGGCCCCCGTCGCCGTCCTCCGGATTCTCGGGCTCTCCACCCCCATTTCGGCAAGGGGGATTGCCTGCCTAGCCTTTAACAGGGCCGCCTTGTAGTCGACCCCCCTTTGGACTGCCTCCGGCTGCAACGTGATCACAACTGCAGCCGTACGGGGAGTCGACGGGAACTTTGGACCCTGCACTTTAGACACGGGCTTCGCCGTTGCGGGTTTAGGCGCAGGTACTGGAGCCGTCACCGCCTTCTTGTGGCGGACAACCGTCTTCCATTCGGCTCCCTGTACCGCCGTCGCCGGAGCTGGAAGTTCCGCCCAACTTATGCCCAATGGGGCGGCACTGGGACCTGCTACCACTTGGGCGACACCCTGAGGCCCTGCGGCCGCAGGAGCTCTCGGCATCAGCTGGGAGGCCGACCCCTTCCTCTGTTTTGCGGCCAGAGGAGGACGAACAGGCACTACCGGCAACAGACGTCCCTCCAAGTTCTCCAGGCGCGCGTTCAGCATGTTGCCGAATGACGCCTGGAGTGAGCGCTCTAAGCGAGACACCGCCCCTGACAGAGCCTCCTCCCAGAGCTGGGCCGGGGGCTCTGCTTGTATTGGCGCTGCTTGAGGGGGTGGGGGCATCTTAGCCCTATCGTTCACCTCCCTTTTCCAGGCCAGGAGTTCGGCCTTTAAATCCTCGACCTGACGCCGAAGATTTTTTGTATCGCGCCTCAGTCGGAGCGTCTCCTCGCCCTCGGTTCTCTCCACCAGTGCATCTACCACGTCTGTCAGCATTCTTGCGGAATCTTTTAGCTCCCTGACACATCCTCCCTTCAAGTTGCGGGACTTTTCGCAGACATCATAGATAGCTGCGATCTTGCCCCCCGCCAACGCCTTCAGCGTCTCCGAATCCAGCCTAAAGACATCTAGGACCGCCTTCCGGCCCGGACCGCCCTCACTCTCTGATCCAGCTAACGATCCAGCCCTCGATCCTTCCACCGACCCAGCCACCGATCCAGTGAGGCTGGAATCAGCCATACTAGTGGCATCCTTTGCTACCAACGCCCGGTCAAAGGATCCGTCGGCCTCACCCACAAGTCCCCGACTATCACCCCTACCCTTGTTCCTACCCCTGCGGGAAGTCCCCACCTTAGGGCCCTCCACCTCTTCGATCTCAGTGTCAGAGTCGAAAAGAGTCAGCGAGGGAGTACTTCGCTTCCCCCTACGCCCCCGCACAGTAGCCGACTTGGATCTGGCCGCACTCATTTGATTTTCTTATTGACAGAACTGTCATTAAGGAAATCAAATGGTAACAAATCGAAACAAATACGTAAGTCCGGTAAACAAGCCAAGTCGCGCGCAAAAAGTAGTCCAGTATCCAAAAGCAAGCCAAGGTCAAGAATAAAAGAAAAGCCAAATCAATGATAACCGCCAAAGTACCCACAACAAACACTTTCAAATCAACAACACTAACATTTAAGTCAACAACACGAACACAAAACTAACAACCCGAAAACAAAAACCAAAAACATCTATACAGCGATGTATTTTTCAAAGCAACGCGGTGCAGAGCGACGTAAACATCTACTCGCAACGGCGCACCGGCGCGGACTCTATCAACATGGCTTCCTCAGAGGTAGATCTACCACATCTAACCTGATTGTTTGCAACAACTTTTTATCTCACTTTATGTCTCAACCCTCACAAGTAGATGTCATATACACTGACTTCAGTAAAGCGTTCGATAAAATTGATCATGATATTTTATTGCGTAAATTACTGTCAGTTGGGATACATGGGAATTTGTTCAGATGGTTTACTTCGTATGTTAAAAATAGGTGCCAAACAATCGTATTAAACGGTTACACATCCCACAGGGTCATAATTCCATCTGGAGTTCCTCAAGGCTCCTTGTTAGGACCTCTACTTTTTAATATATTTATTAATGATATCTCAAGCTGCTTCAATAAGTCGAAAATATTATTATACGCAGACGATATGAAAATATTATGCAATATTCAATCTTTAACTGATGCAATTTGTCTTCAACAAGAGTTAGAAAAATTCCAAAATTACTGCTATGATAATAGACTTCAAATAAATATCCCAAAATGTTTTGTATGTTCGTTTACTAGGAAGCCTAATCCAATTTTGTACAAATATAAATTACAAGATATTTGTATAAACAGAACTCCCTATATGAGAGATCTTGGTGTTATTTTCGACTCTAAACTTATTTTTGATCGTCACATTGATAACATTATAACTAAAGCATCACAAGCGCTTGGTTTCATCCTTCGTATTTCATCGAATTTTAACAACATTAAAACTTTAAAAATACTTTACTGTGCCTTTGTCCGTAGTCACCTGGAGTACGCTTGCCAAGTTTGGAACCCAAATTATAACATTTATATTGAGAGAATAGAACGAATTCAGAAAAAATTTCTACGATACTTGCAATACAGATCAAATTACTATCTACCGAATTATGATAAACGCTGTAGACATTTCCACTTTCTCCCTTTATACGAACGTAGGCGTATAGCAGATCTGTCGTTCCTTTTCAATATTATCAGTGGAGCTGTTGACTGTGCTGAACTAGTGAGTAGCATTTATTTACGTACTCCTACTGTTTCCCTCAGAAGTCCACAGCTCCTTTACGTGCCACCAGTTAAAACAACATATCATAATAATAATTATATAATTAGAGTATGTAAACAATTTAATACACTCGACAAAAGTTTCGATTTATATCATACTACTGTTTCCTTACTTAAAAATAAATTAACATTTCCATTCTTTCGTTAAGTTTGTTACTCTTTCGAAATACTAATATCAACTGTTCGTAATTTCTTTCTTGAATATTTGTAACTACTATTTGTGAAAACTTGTAAATGGCCTTCATGTATCCTATTCTTTGTTTTATAATGTTTATCTAGCTGTAAGTTTTCCGAAAAATTGTAAAATAAAATAAAAAAAATAATTTACTATCGTGCTCTTGTAAATCATCGTACGTGAGCCAATTAGTTCTTCTATTGTTGATATGTTGTTCCTTATAAATACGCTTATACGTATATCTGTGACAGATTTAGAATTTCATCCTTTAGAAAACATGGTCTTCAGATATGTAATTTCTTTTCACAGTATCTTTTCTGCAATTTATTAATGGAACTTCTTTTAACACCGCATTGAATCAACAAAAGATAATTATGATACAGTAATCAAGTATTAATTAATGAAAGATAAAAAATTTAAGATTATCGTATAAATAAACAGATAGATGTAAACACCATCAGAAATACATATTAAAGTTGTTATTCTAGAAGATGTAAAATAGGTATAAATTTAGAGGGAGTAACTTGACTTTTCCACCATGTGAATACTCGTATGTCATGTACGGCTACATACATTATTGTCTGCCTATAATTGTGAATCATTAATATCGACAACCTCCGACCTCGTTAGTGGTATTCAGCACCTGAAATTGTATGATTCTTATAATGAATTCTTTATATATGCATGTATATAAATGGGACACTCAATTAATACAGTATTACTGTAACGTTATGTACCAAATTTAAAATTGCATCTCCAATAAAAACGCTGCGAAGCGTTTGTTGGAAGGACCACTCACTCTTTGGCACTAATGTTATATTAACAATTTTTAGTCTTATTTTCAATCCATTGTTTATTTGTAATGTATTTTCTATTTGTTCTCATGCATTCGATGAATTAAAAGATAATCAGACTATAATAACTAAAGTGATTGGGCTCGGACTAGGAAATTGTGTGTTTCAATGAGGCATCTAGATCGTTAGGCTAAGTTTGAAACGTTCCTACACATTTTTATGGAAGACGTCAAAATCATGTGTAACCTCTTTTAACAGCCATCAAAAAGGATAAGATTTTCTATTCGGTCGTATTTTTTTATGTTTCTTACCTGAGAAGTTCCTCCTTTATAAACCGATTTAGAAAATTATTTTTAATGTAAAAGGGGATATTTTCATGAGGGCTACCATTTTAATTTCATTAGCATTGGACTTTATATTACGAAACCATACCAGCGAAATCGTTAAACTCGAATGGGATAGGGTATAGCGATTGGGATACTGTTAGCTTTATGACAATCAAAGACCAGGTACATACCTAACTATGGTCACAGATGTTCTGGTGTTTTTTAGAGTAATTTGTTTTTGAAATTGATTTTATTTGTCATGTAATAAAATGACTATTCTTATATGTTTAAATCAGTATTTATGTAAGCTGTAATTACGAATGAACGCTAAATCTCTGTAAAGCCTAATTCTCGGTTTCCGAACCGCGCATTATTCGTATGTCATATTAATATAATTGTATTGTGTGTTTGTTTATCCGGCCCGAAAGCCGCTGTCTACAAACAGAGGGCTAGGGATTATGACGTTACTCTAATTGACACCGTTATTTGGATCCGGACCTAAAACTGTACCCTTGTTTCGTGACGGTGCATTCTGATTGGGATTTACTGCATTTAAATCCTTTAAATCTTAATAGGCATGTGTATATTATAACCACGCATTATGATTACATATTATTTTTAGATACCTAACGTTAGAAAAAAAAGTTGAAATATACCAGTGTTTTTCGTGTTACAAGACTCTACAAGTAGGCCCGTGAGGTCGTAGAGCCTTAGTAATAAAGAAAAAATCTAGAAAGTTTAAAAAAATATTTTTGTTAAGAAAATATAATTACAGTATTTTCGGATAATTAATATAAATCAACAAAAACATTTAACTAGTTTAATTATATATTTAACCGATACCTAACTATGAAAATAAATAAAAATGTACAGTTTTTGATATTTAAACCATAAAACTGCAGGTTAAAACAGCGAAGGGTAGGGAGTCTCGAAACGATTTTTAAACTAAAGAGGTTGTGTCCTGTGAAAGGTTGAAAAACATTGTCCTACATATTAAACAAAGACAACTTGAGGTTCTAATAATAACATTGAACTTTTTATTGGCAAAAAGTACACAAACGGAAAAAATAACATACGTTAAATTTTATTACTGGTCGTCTGTAGAGTAAAAATTCGACCATAATAAAGAGAGATTTTTTTTCTTTATTTGCACTTATACATCTATGATATTATTAATTGAATTGAGGGTTGTCCAGATACTGTAGACGTAGACATAAGGAACGTGAATTATGACGAAAGAGGCTTACAAATAAAGTCTTAGGCTAGACGGTATGAAAAAAAAACTTATTCTAATTTTTTATACTGATAATACCAATGCTCGTCAATAGTTACTAAATATTAAAAAATCGGTTGACAAACAACGAGAAAAAGGTATTAGAGTAACAGTACTTACAATATACAATTCGTTTTTTTTTTCTAAAAAAGGAAGTAACGATGAGTTTGTAAGACAAGAAATGACCTTTATTTGTTTCCCATTTTTTCCTACATTTACCAGAACTTCGAGTAACTTGAAACTCTGATTAAAAATACTTGAATAAAGAGTAATTATTAATAATTGATAGAGGCGACCGGCGAAGTAGTACTTGATATCGGTGCCGTGGTCGAAGTTATATAGTTTTCAGGTAAAGTGTATTGTTTTAATAAAGAAAAGTACATCATGATCGTCGTTTTTAAATATTAACCTTGTTTTTTTTATTGTAAATTATAAATATAAATACGTTAATCTATTGTGTTTTAAAAATTATCAACCGAATTTAAATTGAATACAAAAAAGGTCAGGTAAAAGTGTTGTAACGAAGCAATGTAAATGTCAGTTACTGTGACGATGAATAAATCCAATCGCATGCAATTTAAACGTGAAAAGTTAAGTTATCTACATTGATCTACTTAACAAAAGAGTTAACGGAAATTCTATTAAACTGAATATACGTGAAATTGTATGTTATATTATACATTTAATTTAATTCCTAAAATATAAAATTGGAAACTGAATAAAATGAGTATAATATCTGATCGATTCTATTCAAACAACTTTATAAGCGTAGATGGAAGACCTGAATTCATAATATCAACCAGGCCAAGTTCGACCTGTAACTATAGTATCTTCACGAATTATAGTACATATTGTTATCATTGCAACAATATTATTAGTAGAAATAATATTATTATTATTCATTTAACTCAGAGACATTACATTCAATTGTGTTAATAAACTTTAGTTAATGTACACCTACATTAGGAAAATCATTACCATGTGTAGGTGCATAAGGATTCCGTCAAGTGGTGTAGAAAGAAAATTATTTGGTCTACCGAATAATATCTTCAAAGTACTATTACAACTACCATAAAATCGAAACATTAGGTAGTTTGATTGTATGCGAATTATTGTGTAGAAATCATCAACACCAGGTTCAATAAACATCCATTACAATACTGAGGCAGCCTCAGCAATTCATACATCACATTTTAGTAAGATGTTGACATTTCCAAATTTGAAATATACAAATATCCTTGGTAGTATAAAAAGTTGATAAGTATTTAACAGAAATAGAACTTTCTTTTTCCATAACATTTTATTCGGCAATAAGACTTTCATAATCTGTACCCGAAGTGTCGAACACGAAAATCAGCGTGACCGAACGTTTAACGAAATCGTGACCCCCGAACCGACGCAGATGGTCAAGCAATTGACCGGATCTATTTCTATGAACGAAACACCTCCTGATACACGAATATTGGCTATCGACAGATGTTGTTCGTGATAGTTCAGTAAATTGCTTTGTAATACTTTGTTTGGTTGTTTTGATCCATCTGTATGTGTTGGAACAACGAAACAAGACTGATTATGTCATCGAATGATGGCAAATGTGAAAACCTTATTCAAATAGGATGTTTTATGTTATCATTTCTTATTGAATTTACGCTTTTAAATACATACATTAGCTTTGAATTACCTTTTAAACAATCTGTGAGTTCAATCGATGAACGCCGCTAATAATAAAAGGAATATGAGATATTCCTAAATTTATCGTTGAAAGTTATCTATACTTCATACCCTATTTTAAGTATTCACTGCGCGCATGGAAGAGCGAATTATTTGGCATATATAGAGTGTACATAGAAGAGTGCAGAAAGCTAACATATATGAATATAAATGTTACAGTTAATTCAATAAAATATTCATAATTTACGTTCACATTGAATGTCAAACAGGTATTAGTCTGCTATCAAAGAATCGTTCTGAATAGAAACTATCACTAAAGTTATATAATATAATAATATGTATTTCATTAAATGAAAAACTAATGCATAGTAACGTATTTATACACGATTGCTGCTGATTTAATACAACACCTAGTATACCGGCTGCAGAGGTACACTCATCAGCAAAAGAACTTCAGTAACGTTTAAACTTATAAAAGTAACGTTAAGATAGCCCATATTCCAATTCAAACATGATGCACGCTATTTCCAAAACGAATCAATGAAACCAAACGCTTTGTCATATTATTTCAAAGGTATTGATTGACGTTATTAAACATCAAATATGGACCAACAGGCAGATAATTTGTAACATGCCAAAGCCATATCCAATCGTACGCCGAAAGCCGCGCCGGTGGCAATTTCCAATGAAATGATTTTGACACGGCCTGTAATACCCAAACAATGTGATTCCATATCATACAACAATACATCCCTGATACGTTAGCAAAACAGGGTTACAATTGTTAACGTAAATCACAAATTGTCAACGCGGCTAATTCTCTGAACGCGTTGTATAACTGTATGGAAATAACATTTTCTGTTACTCGCAAAATTATATCGACTTGTTGTCATTCAATGAACAAAATACAATCACCATAATTAATTAATTTTCCAGGTTTCAATACGATATAAGTTTTATTTTTTGTAAAGTGTGTACCAATAATGTAGATTAGTAAACGTAAAGAGTGTGAAGTATGACGTAATTATATTGATAGATAAGGACGAGTTGTCGATTTTATGGGGAAAATCTATTTCCCGAAAATGTTTTTATCGCTTGAGAAGCACAGGAGAAACGTATACTTAACTGTTTCATCTCTGCTTATTTATACATAGAAGTTATATATGAAAATAAAAATTGGTAAAACTTTTACGCCGTTGAAACATAATATAATGGTTTTATTTGGCATAGCATTTTTGCATCGATGATGGCACGTGATATTCGGACACCGAATCTATACTGTTGTAGGTTTGAATTTTGCAATTAATCGTTTTTTTTAGATGTAAAAAAAATCATGATAGCAAGTAGCTTGGTGGTAGGGGTTTTTCTGGTGCTCACCTGACTAGTTACCATACTCAGGTTGAAAATCTATCAACAGAGATCTATGTGTTCCTTCTAGATGTACCGTATGACCATCTTAAGCCACGTCATCATTCAACATAAGATCAGAAGTAGTCAAATACTAAATCCTTAAAAATTGTATTTCATATGGTAAGTGATGTTTCGGTTAATAAACACCTCTTATAAACAATTTTATATGATGATTGCCTATTTAAGGTGAATTATTTTATATGAATTAAGCAGAAGATATTCTGAAAATATATAATTAAGCAAGAAGTAATACATATTAGACGAAGTACTAAATATTTCACTGTACTAAGATTATGACAAAATTTAACAGAAAACTTACATATAAAATTATGTAAATCCAAGACGTTCACCGAGAATTTTCGCGCTTCGTAATGAATCTTTTTTACATAAAAGAAACGTTCTTTACTTAAATCGGGTCATAAAACATCAGGCCATTTTTAGGGCTAAAAGTGGAAATAAAAAAGGTACGAGAACATACAAGGGACCCTCGGGACTTAGTCTGATGGGGTCACGTAGTAAAAGTTTTTCGGTATTTAACGAAAAGGCCGGCTTGTACGAATTTTACTCAAATTGAATTATACGAGGCAAAGTATTCGATCCGAAAGGTTCTTTCCACATCTGTTACTAAAATACTTTTAGGAGAAACAATTTTTGGGTAACATAATAGGTCGAATTGTTATGAACATGTTTGCGGAAAATGTATATAGTAATTTCATATGCATACCTACTCTATTTATCTTTACGCATAATAAAAGTGAAGTGTCTGTATGTAATATTAAAATAACAGTATTTGTTGATTGAATATATGAAAGTGTATATACTCTATTTATATAAAAATCATTTTTTTTTTAATTTTTGTTGCGCTCCCTCCGAAACGGCTGGACCGATTTTGAGTAAAATTTCACTGCCAAATAGCTGAAATTATAGGGAGTGACCATAGCCAATTTTATTTTAAGCTAGCTATTACCAGTGACTACCTTCGTAGTGGAATATTTAAAACGGCTTAACCGATTTTACCGGACTTCCACTGACCGCCAGCTGATCCCGCAAGAAATAACTTAGGCTATATATCCAGTAAATAAAATTTAAAAAAATGCATGTGGAGCCGCAGATTTTGGCTAGTAAGTATATATAAAATAGATATTGCTATATCTGATGTCTATAAATTCCAACAATGTTCGACCTACGATTATTCTTATACTTGGCATATGTAATTTTTTTGTGAAAGTTTTCGTGCTATCAATTACTTCCATTATACTATAATCCACCACTAGCTAGCGTTGAAGTATTACTGAGCGGAGGAAGTTGCAGACGGATTGTAGTCATAACTAATATTATTAATGCAAATTTTACGTTTGTTTGTTTATTGGTATGATATGACGCCCTTTTCTACTGATTGTTATGAAATTTTGCATACATGTTGTCAGGGATACAGAAAAGGATTACAGGATAGAATATATACCTGTCATTGGGAACAAAAAACTTTACGCGAGGGAGAGACCAAATCTTTATTAAAGCAAGTAAAACCGCGAACAAAAGTTAGTTATATATAAATACAAAATGTTTGTACAATTAGGATACGAACTTGATTATAGTAGACGTACAAAAATTTCATATTTGTCCATTTTGTGCATTCCAAAATTATACTTTAATTTGTTACAAACTTCCAAGTTAACATCGTATTTATGAATGCAGAGTTATCGTATGAATAAACAAAAGGTTTCAACCCCTTTATTTAGCACGCAATA
Source organism: Antheraea assamensis (assembly GCA_035772565.1). Classification (NCBI taxonomy): domain Eukaryota; kingdom Metazoa; phylum Arthropoda; class Insecta; order Lepidoptera; family Saturniidae; genus Antheraea; species Antheraea assamensis. The sequence continues at coordinate 824,495 of JAQQSE010000131.1, read as the reverse complement.
AAGTTTTACGATATGGCATTTACTTAAAGCGCAAGTTGACCCTTCCGCGAAGGGAGCTCAGTTACAAAAGTTTATAATTTAATTATAACACCCAAAGGAATTGTTATCTAGCGTCTACTCAAAAAAACCTAGTTTTATTCATCATTTGATTTGAAGTAACAATCTCAGTAAAATTTTGTTTTAATTTTTAACTAAATATAAGCATGCTTCACAAAATAGTTCTTTAATATTTCTTGATAATTCATACGGGTATATTTTAACTTGACAGTTAGGGTTTTTATATACCTCATAGGTTGTCTTTGAACACACTGTCATTTGACGTTAAATGGCGTTATGGTCTAAGGTGGTAAACAAGCTAATCCTAGAGGGACTGGCTCTCAAGTACAGCTGCCGTAACACACCAACACGAGCTTGGGATAGATTTTCAACTTGAGGGTGATAGCTAGCCAGGCAGACTTTTAGAAAAAGTTCTAACAGCATACGATTTTTATCACGATGTTGTGCTTCAGCCCAAAGCTGCGACCCAGTTGCAAGGATTTGAACCTGTTCGTCTCGGTGTCAAACTTACTATCAACTAAGCCGTCATCGCATCAAAGCTTTATCGCATCGTGTTTATGTTTGGCGTGTTGGTGTTACACAATTTTTTTTTTTTTTTTTTTTTTTTTTTTTATATTATAGGAGGCAAACGAACAGGTGGGTCACCTGATGGTAAGTGATCACCACCGTCCATAGACACTAGCGACACCAGGGGAGTCGCAAGTGCGTTGCCGGCCTTTTAAATATGTGGGCCTCCGGCGCTCTCACTGACCGAACGAAACGCAACAGTGCAAGCACTGCTACTTCACGTCGGTTTTCTGTGAGAGGGTGGTACTACCCCGGGCGAGCCGACCCATTCATGCTGAAACTAGTAATAGCTTCAGCGTAACTCTACCACCTACAACCACCTACTTATGTTAGAAAATAGTCAACGATTAGTTTTATTCTACATCATATCTGATGTGCAGTGATGATGATAACCTCTAATACATTACTTTGCGCCTTCTCTACTACAAACTAAAACCCAAAAATAGACACCAGACGAGCATTAGAAAATTCCAGTGTCATATAATGGTGTCATCGCCTTTTTCTTTATTGAAATATCTGAATCATTATGAGATCCCAACCCACGTTGGTTGTAACCGTGTCCAAAGACACTGAGAACAGAACTACTGCAATATAATTGCTTCAAATACAACTAAACCCTCAAAAACCAATACTATGCTGTAATTTGCTAAAAACATCAGAAGATATAGTTGCTGAATAATAAAGTAATCTATTGTTATGCGCAAAATCGTAATATTAATGATTTGTAAACTTTATTAAAGTGTTATTATTATTCTGCCTAACGTTTTCCCGGCTTCGTGCCAAGGTCCTACTTAACTTATTCCACTTTGCCACTCCTTTGGCATCCTTTTCTGTGAGATCGTTGTACTTCATAACCACCGTCACAACAACCAGCTAACGTTTTTTGAACCTGCCACGATATCTAAACTTTCTTAAAGTAATACCCTTAATGTACTGTCAATTAATGCTTTAAAAAAATTGTTGGCTATATAAAAAACTTCATTATTTTATTTGCTCTCACAATTATGTTACTTGTATTATAAATATTTTTTTTTAATAAATAACGGATTGCCATTTATTTATATCCTTGTCAAACCTCTTTCTCCTTATTTCTTAGCCCCTAGTACACTCGGTTACTACCCTAAAGTTACTTTAACATATATATAACTATAACAATGCAGATTATTAAGGTACTTAGATGTCGAATAATAAAGCCAGAATAGGCTGCAGTTTAGGGTTGCGCACAAATGTTCGTAGTCACAGCTGGGCTGCGTTATAGAAGAGTACTTTGGGTGGATTAACAGATGAGAGACTTACGAACACATACCTACCATGAATTTCACAAATGATATGCTATCTTTTGTTATGATAAAACTTATATTTTAAATAATGATCCAAATATATATGTCGGATCTAAGTAGAAAGCCAGTTCAGATCATTTTTATGTCGTTTTCAATGACGTCACTCTCCTGTAGGTTCCGTCCATTTTCCATATTAAAGTATTACTTCTTGAGTCGTTACAACTTTTAAGTATCAACTAAAGTTTTTTTTTGTTTTATTTCGAACTGACTACGTTATTGGCCTGACAGGCATACACAACTTTACCGAATTACGGACGTTTCTGTACCGTTCGGCTGACATGAGTGAAAATGGCGACTATTCAGTGTCAAGATTATTATAATTGGCTAATACATTCGAGCCAATAGTATTTCAGAATGCATCAATAGTAGCAAATCATTATTAATTATGGGTTAATAGTTGTCAATAGTACAAACGTAGGTCAATAGTAATCTTTGATTTATCTATATATGTCTTTTTCAATTAACAAACTAGATTAAGGTGACAACTGAGTTTTAAATAATGTTATTGTAATTTATTGTTTGAATTGTTACTTCTTTCTATTATGTTTTTAATATGTCTGCGAAACGAATCATAGATCATTCATCAATTTTGTAGGTGGTAGAGCTACGCTGAAGCTATTACGGATTTCAGCATGAAATGTGTCGGCTCGCCCGGGGTAGTACACCACTCTCACATAAAGCCGACGGAAGTAAGCAGTGGTTGCACTGTTGCGTTTCGTTAGGTCATTGAGAGCGCCGATTTTAATTTTAAATTGTCTCTAATAAATTCAGAGAGATTACAATAATGGACTATTTGATATTAAATCATAGTCTCATACGATAAATTATTAAATGCCATTAAAATGCCGTTCATGTCTAAACCATAGTGATAGTTATCCCATGTTATCGACTCCAAAATACAGTAACAGGCTTGTTAGCGTAACACCGAATGCAGCGTGTTAGAACTTTGCATACTGTAGTTGCTCTAAAGCTAAAACTCCATGTAAGCACACCAAGTACATTAGAAGGCAAAATTATTAGCATCGGAAATGTTATGTTATACCTTAATGGAAAGTGTCTGCTTATGTTTGCGTGGTTGCTATAATAACTTGTGCAGGCGTTAAAATGTACTATGATAACTGAAGCGTTAGCTCTATTTAGAATCGTTTGGGTAATGTGTAAACAAAGTAATTCTTTGCTTTTTTTTCCAGTTAAAATATTTTCAAAGGGTTAATAATTTAGTTTTTATTTTATTCATAATTGTTCTGTGACACGAAATGAAGTACGATTTTTTTTTATGAATACGAAAGTTAAAAGTTAAGGAAGTTTAAAAAGGTTTTTTTTAAGTTATTTATTTCTAATTAATTATAGATAAGTAGATGGAAACTCAGATATTTTTTTTAGGTGAGCGAATGTTACAATACTAAGTATCGCTTTACTATATACTCATAGATTACAACATGTTACACCCAGAAAAAAAATGTGGATAAGAATTCTATTCGTTCATTAACTATTTCAGGATCTATAAAAATAAAATTTAGATCATAATGATTGGTCGCATCCACTAATTAAATTAATTCTGTGTACATTTTACCACTACACTGAAGAAATTAGTTATTCCGCAGAATGTCTAGGAAATGTGCAGATCAACTAGGGTGATCAGTTAAAGAGCAAGAAATTGTTTCATTTATGATTTCCACAACCTGGACTTCGGCCAATGAGTGTTAAATGATAACACTCCTATTGCAAACCGGTAGCGATCAAATGCACACGTTAACGGAATAAATTATTTAATCTTCAGATAAACTTGATAATGTGCATATTATTCGAATTTCGGTAATATATTATATTTAGATACTCGTGTAGGAAACAGTTAATGTAAATTATAAGTAATTAATTTAATTTGAATCATAAACACAATTTATAAACACATATATTATTACCGCATAGGAATAGGATTTCCTTAAGACATTTATTTTCTCAAAAACTAGAATATAGAACTTTATGGTGCGGAAAAACTTACGATGGGCGCGCCCTACTGAGAGAATAATATGATTTGTTACACGGGTATAAATATCATCTGCTTATGATATTGCCAGTTCAGGGCGTAGAAACATCCTAAATAAAAAGATATATTTGTAGAAGGCAGTTAATGCTACGTTCATTCTATGTAATTTGTTTACATTAAACCTTATTTTTTTAACAAGAACACAATTTCTCACTTAGCTGTTTCGTTCTAAACTAAACGTAGTATTAATTGTAGTTGCTAAATAAATAATGTACAATTTTCATCATACGGTTTGACCAATCTGAATATAGCCTTAAGTTGGGGCTTGCGTATAATTTAGTCTATAATTTAATACAAAACAAACTTAAAATATTAGTACTGGAATCTGAAATTACCATTTGTTTTTCTTTAAGTTGTCTCGACGTTATACATATAATGTAATACGTATTTATACCTAAATTCATGTTCTACGTATGTTCTGTACCCAGAGCAATCAAAATACGAGGACTGTAGATTACATATATTTTAACACTCAGACACAGAAATGTGAATTGTACTTGACACATAAAAATCGATCTTGTACGTGGATCGAATCTGGGACCTCTCATTTCAAGGTTATACCTTGTAAATAATATTTGATTGTGGATAACTGCAATACCAGGAGCATCACTGTTATGTTGCCGATTTCGAAGAGCGTATTTCAATACCTTTTTCCATATTTCCTACTTTTTCCAACCCATTCCACAACGCTAGTGTACGCGTAACAAAGATTCTACAGAGCCTTACAGTTGATTGTCCATGGCGTAACTAACGAGCTCAATTAAATCTAGTACAACTACGTAAATATCTTGTCATTTTAATTAAAAGAAAAAGTAACATAAATGTGATTATTCTATTTTCACGACAGGGGAAACCCCCATTAAAAGACATTTCCCTCTTTTTGTTATTCTTATGTTTCGTTTTTGTGAACAAGGACGTTTTTATTAACATTATTTATTATCATTTCTCGTTACAAGATTATCTTAAACAGTCATTGTTAATTTTCTGTGTTTAGTGAGTTAAAATTAAAATTTAATTACTATTTTTCAATGTCAACATTGAAATACCAATTATTTTGTTTATACATTTCACAAAAAAGTGGATATCCGTGAATAGTAATAAATCCTTATATTGTTGTACTAGGTGCGAACTTGATTTCTCTTGTGATTAAAATATTCACAAACGATTCAATCCTATAATATGTACGTGCTCTTATGGAGATAGAACTTTTTTTTTCGAACTCACTACACTGTTGACCTGGTAAGGCCTCTACAGTTTCACCAGACTACTAAGGGGAGGTGAGATAGTACTTACAAATTGGCCTCCAGTACTGTATTGTGTTAGGAAAAGATTGACTAGATCACTTGATGTTTCGACAAACAAACTAAGCTCAAGTTTTTTTGTTCCTTTGGCAAAAGACAAAATTTACGATAAATACCTATACAGGCTTAATCCGAATCTCATTTGATAGTAAGTGTCAATATGAGTAGACACACTAACCCTAGAACAATGACTCTTAGGTGCGGTAGACGGATAACACTTATACGTGACATTGACTATGAATTGTTTATTGTTTGCTTTTGCTCGCGGCTTCGCTTGCATTAACGTACTCGTAGATATGACATATCCCATCGGAGATAATATTATCTTAGGATGAAAGCTACCCCATGGCCTTTTCTGTACCCCTGACATCGTATATGTATAATTTTATACTAATCATTTGAGTATCAGGCTGATATAATAATAATAATCAGAATTCAAAAATGCAAGAAAACGTACTTAATGTTCTTAAATTAGACACATCGACAACAGAATATAAAAAGGAAATAATGTTGCTAGTACAGTAAACCAAATTAATAATATGATTGATTTTCTAATTCCTAACATTTATAAGTGTATAAAAGATAATTTTAATAAATTTGAAACAAGTTTAAATCTATCAAGCTATTTGTGATAAAATAAATCCAAGTGAAATACAATACGAAGTCTGGAAAATTACTAAGTTCTTTAAATCTGAAAGTTGCCTAAGTTTTGTTACTATTGAGAAATCTCTCAACTTTACTGGATTCTTAACTTAACTTAACACCATTATAAGTTATAAATATTGTACTTCTTACGCTTCTGTCTTGTTTTTATTTATTACAAATGTCTGTTATTAATCTCGCCGAGTTGCGTTTTCCTCACGTTTTCGTGTATAATGTAGCTTAAGCAATTGCGAATAATCCTATAAGTGCTTATGTACGAAAAGCCGCCACAAAGCTCTACCCTGTGTGTTCGCTACATATTGTTCCGGGGCTTGTGGGTAATTCAAAATTAAAAGCTTTATAGTACCCATATTTGTATTAGTAAAATAATGGAGGACTGCCGTTCTGCGTGTATCACGCAAAAATTACTAGACTAGATTTCGAACATTTTTTTTTAGTTTAACTCATTAAAAACATTATGTTTTTAACTTTTAATAAAATATCACGATAACTTCATTAGCCCTTAAATGCATGACTTCTTAATTTTTACACAAAAAATATATTGCATCTGGAGAATTTTACATGTTCAAGAAAAATAATTTATAGGCTTTTTTTACGGAAAGAGATCCTATGATATGAATAATACGATACAAAGAATTCATCAATCTAAATGTCATATTAAATAGCGAAAAGATTTATTTACAGTATTTATTTATTTCGTGTGGATGCCTCGAGCTACTATGGGAAATATCTAAAAGTAAATCTTTCATTACAGTTAATATATTTACAATTAAGAGACAGTGTTTAATTGTTGAGACAATATGCATTTAAGGGCTATACATGAGCACTATAAAAGACTACAGAAATTTTGTAGGCAAAAATATATTTCGCTTTAATTTTTTTATTACTTTTTGTTCTATATAGAACATATACTGTTAAGATAATAAACAATAGAAACGAAGACGCGGATAATCAATTATTCATATTAAGCATATTTGAACTGTTATCCAATATTTAAATACGTCATAACCAGCCGGTTTGTATTTTTCAAATCTTTAACCCCTGGAGCTGTTCCAAACTACAAAGGCTTAAGTTTCATACAAACTAATGTAGACCTCACGAGGCACAGATCAACAACAGACTGTTAGCAGCATAAGATAATAAAAAACACCGATTTATAATAAAACTTTGAAAATTGCAAATGATTTATTCGTAAATTATAATTTTTATGTAAAATGAATTTTTAAATTACTTTTCCATTTGTACGAATTTTCTTTTACTAAATCATGAAATTAACATTGTACGATGTTGTGAAATAAAAAAAAATTAAAAATATATTTCGCCATCTTGAGATCTGGATCTTAAATATTCAGCCAAAGAGTTTTTTTCTGTTAGTTTATTTTTCGTCCCCGCAAACCCTTGGTGCTCACCTTTTTTCTGAAATAGTGTTGAATATATATCATTTTAAAATATAATGCAGTTTGAATACATATATGTGTAGTGAGCAGGACAAGATTAAAAAAAAAACCGAGGGGCCTAATATTGTTATAAAGAGTTTGGATTTATTGGAGGAGGTATTTTACTACTATTTAAAATTTCCGAATATGTGATCCCCGACCGTAAAAATAAATGGATACGCTCTTTACCTATGTTATAAATAATAAGACATAGGTAATTAAAAGTGATGTCCATGTTATAAATGATAATGCCGATATGATATATATATATATATATTCACTCCCTCTTATGATATGGGGTCCTTCAAACGAGGCGTGAAGAGGCACTTTTGCAGGTCGGCATGATGATGACGACTGCCGTTGGTATTTAACACCGACAGTCGCCGTTGTTTTTGGACTGTACCGTACTTACCATCAGGTATTGTACAGTCATTTTGCCGAAATTATATTAAAAAAAAATCATTAACATGTCATAGTTTTAAGTATAGTCTAAGGTAGGTCACAAAATATGCATGTATCATACGTTGTTTCATTGTCGTTGCTTTGTATGCCCTATACAGGCTGCATCTATAATCGCTACAACCCAACCAAATTTAGAGCAAAGATGTCCATGCTGCCAATCTTACTGACCTGTTTTTTTTTATACTTTACAGGTTAGCGTTTGACCACAATCTCAGCTGATGTTAAACGATGATGTGGTCTAAGATTTTAGTCACGCTAAACCTAGAGGGAAACTGGCTCTCAAGTGTATCTGCCGGAACACACCAACAGGTGCTTCGCGATAGATTTTCAACTTGAGGGTGGTAGCTAGCCAGGCGGACTAAGAAAAAGCCCTACCACCATGCAATGATTTCATCACGATGTTTTTCTTCACAGAAAGCTACGACTCAGTTGCTAGGATTCGAAACTGCGTCCTTCGAAGCTGTGTCCGAACACACTGCCAACTGAGCCATCATCGCTTCAGAGTTTTTCCTGTGGCAGAGGAATAATTAAAAAATAATAAAGCATATGAATTCTTGGTAAATTCTGTTGGTTAATCATTTATAAATAAAATATTTCGATAACAGTAATAAATATAACAAGTAGGTCATGTTTTTTAAATATTAATAATACTTATGTCGAAATGCACGAGTGCTTTTGCGCAGTTATAAAATTTTACGGTTGAAATATTAACAAACATGTCAGATAAATTGAGTTTTCCCATTGCGATCCATAAAACATACATGTCGTAGTGATAGTAAGGAGATACTTTCGAAGCTACATTTTAAATTATGCTTCAAAAATAAACTTTTCTGCTTGTTTTTCTAATATCTATATAAAAAAAAATGTTACTATAATATCAACCGTATTTGGGATCGGTAAATTGGATTTGTTGGACGAATATATTATTGGTATTCTTGACTCGAACGCCACTAAAGTTACAAATAAAGAATTCATGCAAATAAATACAACATAAAATGCAAACACGTAAAAGTACCACGCCTGGTCACAGGGAGGAGGGGGAAAGTCGTATTTATGAATTACTATATGAAAACTAAAGAAAAGGGGGTCTTCTCATAGACTACGGAAGATTACGAAAGGGAGGGAGGAGGCTAAAAAATTCTCAAATGTGGGTCACATGGTATGGGTACGTTCCCTTATTTTTGAAAATCAATATTTAAGAGAGTCATATATAAAAAAAAAGAAATTATAAGGTAAAATTACAATATGAAAAATTAAAATAAACGAATTATTGGCAATTTTTCAAACATATTACTTTCCCGCTGTTATCTGCCTGTTTTATAAAGTTCTTAGCCATTTACACTAGACCGAACAATGACCGCGACCTTATCGAAATATGCAACTTTTTTGTGTATAACTACTACATTTAATATAAAACGACGTCCATGCTACCGTTCCATAACCGACAAACACCGTAGCATGCTATGAACGAATTTATATCTAATTTTCTGTGATACAATATATTGACAAATTTCAGCAGACAGTTCCAGTACTTCGTGTTTTTTTTTTTTCATACATCATACATTCATAGTAATACTGATTAATGCGGTTAATCAGAAGGGTCTCTGCCTTCACCGGGCTTTTAGGTCGACTGCATAAGACACTCAGCCAAAACCGTTAAGTCGTAAATATCCTTTATGTTCCTTGTAACAGATTGTTCTGTTTAGTAATAAGTATAAAAAATCGTGTTCGTATTTGAACTGCAACGTTGTATACCTATACTTTTTAAAAGTAACATGTATACATACTCGATTTTGTAAACAATATTATTGGAATTAGTTACTGAAGTATGGTAAAATACTCATATCTATTGTCCCCCATCTAATTAAGTTAAACAAATAGTCTAAAATTCAATCCAAACTAATAACGTAAGCGTCACGTGCGATCACCGACACAAAACAAACTCACCCGTAGCCCTGTTAACGCGGAAATGACCCCAACGGCACCGACCATTCGACCCCACTGACCCCAACCCACCCTTAGTATTGTATTGTCAATTAATTAATTATCCGCGCTGACTATACCCACGAATGTCCGTTATTCCGTTCTGATATTAATTATTGAAATTCATGATTGACTTCATAGCTGTATTCGTCATTATCTATTGTATGTAAATTGTTTTAAATGTTTTTTTTAATACACTTTAATGAGAATTTCTATTTGCCTCTTTTATCTTCTAGTGTATAAATAAAATGATAAAAGTCTGCCGTTGTGTGCATATTACTCAAAAAACACTGCATAGAGTTCGATCGTTTTTATTTTAAGTCCTACACGCATGGTTTTTTTTTAATAAAAAAAAAACATTAACACAATATCTTCATTTATTTAAAAATTTAAGAAGTTAAGAAAAAAGAAACGAGGCAGTAATAAGGGCTACCGACAGAAGTGAAGACTCAAAGCAGTGGAATAGTTGTGTTCTTTTTTGAATCTTAAAATCAATTGAGGCCATGAGGACCATAGTGGCCGAACTATTTTTTTTACAGTATTTGTGATCGTTTCTGAAATTAAATATACATTAACGCAAGTTAAAAAGCGTGCAAAAGCTAGTATTGCGATAAAATTGCTTTCATAATTTGTTTAAAATAGAAAAAAAATATACGTACCAGATATCATATCAATATAAGTTTTCATTCAATGAAGTATTGAAGAGTATTTTCGCAACAAATAGAAAGATTATTCGTACTGGTTGTTATCAGAATAGTATCAGAACAATTAATCGATAAAAAAAATATTAATTGCAGTTTATTCTTGATGATCTGTGTTCAACAATGCAATTGAATTAATTTTAGGAATTTTAGTTATCCGTTCCGAGGTGCATTCTAATAGAAGTCTAAAAGTATAGGAAGATATGAAAATATTGTGAAATAAAAAGAAACTTATTATTTTCTTCGGTCAATCTTTTTCGCTTTACAACCTCCTAAAGAGAATATAAAAACCTATCTTTACGTCGAAAATAAAGAATTTATTAAAGGGAAAACGAGGCGACGCGGCGGTCAGTTCTTGTGATGTCCCTCCAATTCTATTGGGACTTCTGGTTTTATACTTTGTTTTATTATGAAAATAAACAAATAGCTACAATATCATTTTCTTGAAAATAAGTAGCTTAAGGTAAGCAATATCGGATAATATTTTTTTCAATTTGATCACCGTGTTTGTTGTTATATATTATTGTTTAAGTGCAATAGGTTTAATTCATATATTATTTTGTGGAGATAATTTTATAAATGAGTTTAATTTTTTTTTCAATTTTATGTACTTGTATGTATTGCTTAGTTAATTTTTTTTGAAGAGAAACTTTTTAGAGTAAGCTAGGGGAAAAAATTTGTTACGCGTTATGTGTTACACGTTAAATGTAAGGTCGGTATGTATTTGTATGAATATGTATGTATGTATAAGTGTCTGTCTGGTCTAGCAGTATACCAAAATGGGTAAATGTATTGTTAAGTGTTTATATTACGGGACTTTGTGTAGTATATAGCTTATGAGAATTTTCAACATCATCATCATCTCTACCACCTAAGTAGGGTCGGTACAATATGTTTTCCTTTTCACTCTCCCCTGTCAGATGTCATCTCAGTATTCACACAATCCCTCCACTTTCAAACTCAAAACTTTTCTTGTTACATGACCTTGAGCATTCTCACATATATATCATTTAATACATATAAGCCAAAGAAGTTTCACTTCCACCGTGTGTACACACTGATACATGCATTTTTCTTTCTGTATCACTGCCTATGCTGTCATTTAAATATACTTAAAATACTTTAACCAATTATTTTTACTATACTTTAGAATATAGACATTACACGATTTTTATTTTCGATATACAAAAATTATATAACATATTATTTTTATACATGCAAAAAAAATTGTTTTTTCAAAGTAAAGTAAAAATCGGTAATGAATTATTGTCTCGTGAACAGATACACTAATAGCAACATGTGACGTAGCTGTTACCGTAACATTGTTCTGACATCTATATTTTGACATATTCATACCGGGAAACGAAAGGGTTGTTTCGAATGGTGTGTCGTCAATTCAACGCCATAACGGGTGAGAGTGTTTTAGCGGAATATTCTAACAGTAACAGACTCATATTTCATAAATGAACATAATTATGTTATAATTTTCGTATTTATATATACAAACGCATTTTCAAAAAGTCTTGTTTTCTGCTGTAAAAAAATATTACTTTCTGTACATATATAAGTGGGTATCTATACTATTACAACTTTAATTATATCACTTCAACTTATGCTATATTATGGAATTTGAATTTCTTGCCGATTCTAGTTCTTAAAGGAATATCTTCCTCTACAATCGTAACTTGTACGTTTGTAAGTAACTTCTTAGGGTAATTATTACCTAACTTTGGTATTAATTGGTTTCGAACTATTGCTTTATTACAGTTTATCGTATTTCCAAAATGAATAATGTTATTGTAAACTTTAACGTCTGAACCTGTTATTTTGTGTCATGAGTGAACTTTACCTGTATAAATAATAAAATGATGTTGGTAATTGAAAATTGGCAGACCTAAGTGTTTGCTGTAGAGAACATTTTTATATTTTTTTATTTATTAAAGCACAATTAAAAATATAACAAATAACATTACACCAAATAACAATAAGGGCACGCGGAGCTGCGTGCACAACTAGTCTATATATTTAAAAACAATTGTTGGTATATCTGGAATAATCCATTACGGCATATCTAAGTTTTATCCATGCCAAAGTATTTTAAATAATATTTTGAGTTATTTATTGCAATTTAAAACAATACAAGATGTTTTTTTTTCTTTTACGCATTCTTAAATACCACTTTCAATAACAGTACTTGCCGAGTTAGTAGTAAAAGCTGTGTAACTCGGAACTTCCACCCCGTATGTTGTTGTTTAACCCTCACTAGTAATAAAGATGTAAGTGCAGAGGTGAATGACCTATCCCAGCGGGACACCTGCTGATGTTATTGACAGTGCTTCTTTTATTTCCTCGTATCGGAGGGTTGGGTTACCGGAATTATTTTCTTTGCAATTTGCGGTTTTGTTCGGACGCCGTTAGTGAGGATTAGGTTGGTAGTATATTATTCCATTATAACAGCGCCTTGTTAGGACTTTTCGACAAATTACGTTTCGACATGGACACGGAGGTAAGTTTGAAAACGGTCGCTTTTTATTTTACAAAACATGGATATTTTCTCTTTAAGGGCATCGTTAACTGTACATTTTGTAGTTTTATATCTTAACTAATATAGTATTTTAAAAGCAAATGTGAGCTTCTTTCTTACGCTTTCACGCCTTATCTACTACACCAATCATAAAGAAATTTGGAATACACGTTGTCGAGGGTACAGAAATGGATATAGGGTAACTTTTATCCGAATTAAATATTGTTCTTGAGGGATACCCATATCCCTCGAGAGCGAAGCCGCGGGCAAAAGTTATTAATACAATAATTTTTGAAATGTTACGTTGTATGTAACACATGTGTAAACTAGTTCGCGTGATCTGGACATCTTAATGTCTCGCGTTATGCACTAACGCGGTCCATACCATGAACGTGTTATGAACGTATCAGGCCCAAAAACAAAAAAAAATTCGTAAATTACTATGCTCAATAGAATTTTCATATATTTAATGTATAATTGTTGGAAATTTTATATGGACTCTTATTTTCTAGTATTTTCTACATATATTGTGTCCTTCATATTATATACATTTTTCTTCTAGAGCCGTACCATAGAACTAAGAATCAAGCAGCAACGAAAACAACGCAATACGTTTAGAACGATGAATACGCGCGTTTGTTCGCCAGCGCACATGTTTGTGCCTTGCACGAAGCATATTTGCATCGGCCAAGTATTTCTATAGTGTATTCGCTGTCGATACGGTCATAGCACGCAAAGTAATATTTAATCGGTGACGATACGGTCTAACAGTGGTCGTTTCAGAGTAATCAATACAAATAATATTTTTTTATATGTTCCAAATATTTAAATATATATATATATATAATATGATGGCAATATCTTTATTTTTGTCTTTGTTGTTTTGATAGTCAATTTATTACTTAACAATGAGCCACCGAAAATTCAGTGCAAAATCTCTAACGTAGATTGCGTTATTGCATATGTTTGCGTTAAAAAGACCGAAACGTATACGCTGAGTAGGTTTGTGGAAAATTCACGGTTCGTACGTACAACGTGTCTTAACTTATTCGATGTACTTAATATATTACATATTAAAATATTTTATTTCCAAGATCCACGGTCTATTTTTGGTATTGATTACCTACTACCAAGTTAATTTTCCGTAATTAGTTTCATTTTGATGAGACACCTAACTTTTTCTCTTACAAACATTTTCGACTGTCATAGCTAAAAGGGATAGCAAAGATAAAATATGTCGACTTGATGATTCTCAAAAATATATTAGTAACTGGGTAATTTTTGTTAAATCTCAAGATTATTCGAATTATTCGAAAAAAATATTTGCCCTATAAAATGTATGTTTTGATCATTACGTCCCCTTCGTCCAACGTATAGTGATAACGAGGTCATTAAAAAGATATGTAAACGGCTGATTTTTCTGATGCTTAGTTCATATTTATATAATTTAACAGTCACATTGACCTACAAATTACGTAGTACATACATGTACAACATAATAAATGGTGGCAAATAAGTCCAAAAGATATCAAAACCGGTCAAACTGTTTCGAAAAAAAAGAATTACGAACACAAGCAAAGTCGAATCTTTACTAATATCATAAATACCAAAGATAATTTGTCTGTTTGTTACGTATTCATGCTTTAATTACTGAAATAATCATTTTGCAGATTTCCATAAATCCACATTAACACTATTGAAACCGACGAGCAAAAGCTGTAAATAATAATCCTCCGTGGGATTCGAACCCACAAACACTCATCTCAGCGATACCGCTGGAATTATCACTTGACCCACTGTATCATTCATGAAGTAAATTTATACGTCGTTAGCCATACCTGTGTATACTTTAATAAATTTTATGATACCCATCGCAACAAAACATATATAAGTCTTTCTCGTCTTTTCTACTATGAATCAGAAGTACTCCGACATTTGTTGAAGGAAATCTGTCTGTCATACATATCTAAGTAATCCACTGCCTTATTTTTGTGTTATACTTCAATTTTATTTTATGTTGATCCCGGGCTCCCAAAGATGGCCGCACGGGGAACAGTAAAGCTGAAGCTTACAGAACCGAAACACGTTTTGCTAACCTGGCTTTAGAATATAAAGAATTCATGGCAAAGAGAATATTTGAGGAGATACACTTGTATGCTCTTTACATTTTTTTTTATTAACGCCAATATTTTATTATACTGAGATTTAGGAATTATATCTGTATATGTATTATGTCGCCATGTATCCTGTATAAGTTAGTAAAAATAATGGTACACTAATCCTATTAACCTTGCAAAACAAACTACGTACGTGCTCCAAATAATTTATTCAAAGTGGTTTTTGATGTAAAATAGAGTCAGAAATAATATTTTTCGTAATTGGATAATATTGCACAAATACTTGTAAAATGTATTGCATAAGCATCAATATAAAATAGGAATAGCAATATAATTAAAATTGTAAAAATCCTAATCAATATTATAAATCTTGAGTTGATTGTTTGTTACGTTTTCACGTCATAACCACTGCACCGATCGTCATAATATTTGCATACACGTTGTATTTAACTATAGAAAATACATTGTTCCTGATAGATAAAAAAGAAATATACATAAACGCGGGCGATGCTGCTAGCAAAAGCTGGTATCTTAATAAAATAATGCTGACGTAAGAAAAAAAGATGCCTCTAACTATAATATTTCAATTTAAGTAAAAGTAAAGTAAAGAAAAATTAGTTTAATTTAAATCGTAGTTTAGCGAAGTACATTTACAAGTACAGCTTTTTTTTTTTATTAATTGTAATTTGACAACAATTTGAAACAGAAGCCCAGAGTTGGTCAAAAACAGTTAGATACTCTTTTTTCCTGATTCTGAACATATATAAAACCAATCAATCAATATTTAAAAAAAAAACAGCAGAAGCACCCGTCTTTCTTTGGACGGCAGAATACAAAAAAATCCTGCATATTAGCATAATACGATAAAAGCATGTATATTATGGGGCTTGCACTAATTTGAGACGTGTTCTCTATACTCGGTCATCATAGTTTTCTGGAAAAAGGCAACATAGAACCATGTGATAACCATACCAACCAACCAACCATCCATAATTATACCTGCGGGCGGAATTTACGGAATGGGTAGTTGACACCACCAATCAATTAGCATATTGTTTATGAGCTGATGAAATGCGATTGCCCTATGAATTTTGTATGGCAAGAGCAACTTGTGAAGTCATTAGTTTGCCATCTCAATTGACTAACCGTTAATTGAATGCAAAACAACCAAATATGTAATTCTCGTAAGTTTCAGGAATACAATAAAGTTTATTTTATAAAAAATTAGTCTCGGAGTTATTGGTTAAAGGTATCAACCAGCCAATTGGATTTTATTACATTAACAAAGTAGTAAACTATATAGAAGTGGGCATGATTACATAATGCATATTAAAAAAGGATAGTATGTTAATATGTTTTATTTTTACATGGACAGACATGTTTTCGCTCACTCGCTTTATTTCATCTTTCCATTCCACGTACTTCCATTTAGTTTACTAAAAATTGCAAAGTCAGTTTTGATAATAACTGTCTACCAAAATGGTTCACTGCGTCGCGGACGCGACAGCACAAATATCGGCCTTGGACTACATGCAGCCCGCGTGCCGCAGTTTGACGACCACGGCACAATACTTTGTATTTCAACCCTTAACTGTAATTAATGATAAATACTAATAGATCAACAGCTAATATTAGACAATAGATTTCTTTAATTAAGAAATCAAAAGTTGCACATATGTAATAAGTCTCGAAGAAATTCATATTCATATAAAGAATGAAGTGATTATTACTTTGAATTACGTTCTAATTTACGAAACAAAAATTAAGTTGAAAAAAATAAATAAAGAGATATACAGTCAAATGCCCGCGTAAAGGGCATAACCAAAAAGATTCAGTAATAAAGTCTACATATTTTTAGAAGTAAAGACCATACTTTGCATTCGGTCGTTTACGTTACAATACACATAAAATAGAAAGGTTCCACAGTTTTTCTTCCATCATTTTGGTGAAATTTAATGTTTTTTTTTTGTAAATAAGTTTACGCAAAAATTACTAGCAAGAAAATACATTATCATTTTGTAACATCAATAGCCCTTTAACTGGCAATTAGAGATCTCCGATTTTTTTTCATTTTTAAAAATAATTTAAATATACATAGGCAAATAAAATAATTGTAGCCAGAGTGTGATCGTGTCATGAACTCGAGAAGAGGTTTTTGATGTGTGTAATAAATTGAGAATAAATTTTATGGCCAATGTGCTTGGCCTTCATTATTTGGCATGAATTGTCGAGTCAAAGGTTACCTCATTCCTTATATATTTAAGCTATAAAATGACTTTTAAATTATTACTTTTTTATTATAGCACGGGAAAGTGACTACTGTACTATGCCTGATGTTAAACACAGTATAATCCAAAAACAACGGCGACCACTGAGAAACAACTTGTCTGTAGGAGTCGTTGTCATGCCGTCCTGTCTAAATGTCTCTTCACGTTACTCTTGAAGGACCCCATGTCGTAGGAAGGAGGGTCACACTGGTCGCGAGATTGTTCCACAGCTTCACGGTACGGCAAAGTAAGACGTTGTGAACTTTTAGTTTGTGTCGAGATACATATTTACCGTAAAACTGTGGCTCCGCAGACCAGCGCGCGTAGTTCGACTGTGTAAAGAAAAGGAAGGCATTAAATTGAATAGCTCTTCAGAACACTCGTCGTGATACAGACTGTAGAACACGCTCAGTGAGGCAATGTCCATACGCTATTGAAGCAATTGCATTAACTCTCCAAAATAGGGTAATGCCTGGTTTGCAGGAAGATTATTCTAACTAATATTATAAAAGTTAAACTGAGTTTGTTTGTTTGTTACACTTTCACACCTTAATTACTCAATTGAACTGTTATATATTAACAGGGATGCAAAAAAGGACACAGGGTATCTTTCATTATGAAAAACGTACATAAACACGAACGCAGCCGCAAGCAAAAGTTAGTACATGATAATAGCTTCCTGACTGGATTGCAGGCACCAAACATCAGACCTAATAACCTGCATAGTACAAAGTCAAGCGAGGTGTATTCAATAATCAGACATTTCATAATGTTATAGTCTTGCTTTGTATATCCATATATTTAAGAATGTATGTCGGTATATCTGAGATCGTGAATCTTCAAGACCATTTGATCAATCATCACAATGGAAGAGATAATTTTTTTTTTCGAACTGACTATACACTGTTGGCCTGATGAACCTTCACAGCTTCACCGGACTAACAGGGCGAGCGCTTATAGTACTCAGTCGCTTGGGAACAAGCTCAAGGGTGACAAAGTGATCGAATCTCGGCTAGAGCTGTTACTCCGGATGCAACAACACGAATCTATTTAAGCTAATCTAGCTAAGTTAATCATACATTTACGAATTAGTAAAGCACACATGTGTACGAACACATGTGCTTCACGAACTTAAACATGTATTTTGTATTTGTTAATTCGGCTAAACTAAATGAACCAAGTTCGGAAAACAAGGGGAATAAAAATAAACCCATTTACCATATGTGTACCGTGTGTTGGTGCAGGTACCTACCTGTGATCTGTGTTGTGTCTGTTATGCTAGTGAGTGAAAACTTTCAGTGTCACTGTATCTAGGAACACCTAAGTGTTAATTGTTAATTTTATGCATGGAAAAGTTAATCATAATTTGACTCTAGATGGCGAAAGGCTGTACTTTATTGTTACTAAGTTTTATATGGTAATTTAACGCGGACAAAGTCACAATTAATCGTTAATATTACACTAGTATAATTATAGTATAAGTATTGAGTGAATACTTCATGTAAATTTAATTTTCTAAGTCCCTAAAAAGTTTTAATACAGGAAAATTGTGAAGGCTCAAGGGTTAAAAGGTCTTTATGCCAAGAGTCATAAGCGCCAAGAGTACTGTTATTACTCGCATTATCATATAATTGTGGGCAACCAGGCTTGTGCTTTCACGGGTTTATGTGATACGTGAGGGTGCCAAATTATGTTTCATGAAGCCACATACGTTTCGATATAATTTCACTGCGTGGCAATGCCCGCGATTATAATATATATTATAATGTTGACAGGATTATAGAGACCCGTTAAATCATTTTGACAACCAAATATATATAATTTTTAGGGTATAAATAATGTCTTTTCTATAAAGAATTTCTATAACTATTCATTATTGTTCCTTACTAAGAATGTTTACTCAACAAGTATTAAAACTTTTATTTATTTATTATAACAAATAGGTTTAATGAATCATTCCATTCACTGTTATTTTTATTCGCAATACGTTTAGCAATTCTTAGTTAAAGATGATCTGTACAAATAAATAAAATTAAAGTGTCTTTTTGTAATATCAAAATAGCATCACTTTACTAAACGGATATGAGAGGATATGTGGTACTTATAAAAAAATATAAATTATAATCAATATCTGTTTGTTCCAGCTAATCAACGAAATGGTTGGACTTATTTTGACGGGACTTTCACTGACAGATAGCTGTTGTTATAATGTTTACTCTTGAAACTTTTATTATAGAAAAAGGGGGTTCTATGCAAATATAATAAACTAAAGAAGCAATGTTCAGAACCGCGCGCAAACTAAAGAAGCAATGTTCAGAACCGCGCGCGCCAATGACGTCCTTTACACTGAACAAAAATGTTTGTGTTAAATTCCACGCGATGGAAGTGCGGGTAACCACTAGTTACGAACATAAATGAATGATAATATTTAATGACACACATTAAAGAACAGAGTTTCCTAAAACCCTGATATTCATAAAGCTCTGAGTTATTTAAGTAATGACAATCCATAATGAAAAAAATGAGTCATTGTCGCATTTGCTTAAAAATAATGCTGCTTGCATTATTTTAAATATGAGACTACGAAAGTAATGTTGAGTCTGATAAATGATTCTATTCTAAAAGGAAAATAACTTGGAAGTCGTGTGAATCGAAGCGTTAAATCGGAAATAGCGGACATCCCGCGTCCTCCCCCGAATCGTTTGCCTCTAAATCATATTCACTATAAACGCCCTGATAAAATTGTAAATATTCTTTCTTATTATATATTATAAATGTACACAAATTTACGTTGTTGTTGGGCGTGTTTTTAGAGCGTTGTGAATTGCATTTTGTATAATTTTTATGACATATATTCGTAGTTAAATGAAGTGAAAAAGTAATTATTTCGAAAGTTTTTTGTTAGTAGCGTAAGTTAAATGCTAAATGAGTTTACAATGAATGAGTTTAAAAATATTAACATTAATGACACTAGCTGATACCTGTAACGGATCTAAGTAGGTGGTACATTATGAAAATAAAATAAAATAAATTGATATAAGCTCTATCTAGTTAGAACCGTCATAATTTCTCGATTATTGGTAAATTTTTGAATGAATCGAAATTTTGACAGACGTAATAATAGTACGATATCGTAGTTAGCGCTAACTTTGAAAATCTTTGTAAAACCTGTTAAATAGAAGAAATCAGGGTAAATGAGTATCATACTAGGTGTAATAAATCTTATGCTCGTTATTAACAATAATTGTACATTAAATAACAATAATAGAAAGGAAAAATCTTAATGTAAATTCTAAACATTTGTAAACTCATAGACAAAAGTGGAGATTTTCTTTTATCTGTATTTCATTTAAAGTAACTGACCAATAAGGAATGTTGACTATAGAATAATTGGCCAATAAGAAGTTAAGTCAAAAATCGTTTTAGAAATAATGAATGAGAATCAGTTCCTTGATTAAGCACCAGAGGGAATTGCAGGAGATTTTTGATTATGATGGTTGAGATAGAAGAAGAACTGAGGGAGATAGAGATATAAATAGTGGCATAAAACTGGAATAAACCGGAAAATAGGAGAAAAGACTGGGGCTCGAGTGGTTTTCGAGTAACTAGGTGGAGTTGGGCAAATGTATAAAAGGGATTACAACAAAGGAGTCGGGATGGAGTCTCGTTCGAGCAGCGGCCGGGTGCGCACGTGCCCGCTCGCAGCTCTGACGGTCCGTTAGTTCGGCAACTCGCGCGCAGTTGTCGGATATTTTCGTGTGTGTCCGGAAGTTTAGTGTGTTCGAGCGGCTACTGTCGATCGTACGCTCTTTTCAGAGCGACGGTGTACCTCATTAGTGCACCATTTAAACCGCACTTTTCGGTGCGAAGCCGTGCACACTGTTTGCAGTGCGTCGAGTCGCCGTGCTACGCGTCGTGCCTCGTGCTGCGCTTCGAGAGTCGTGCAGCGCGTCGTGTGCCGCGCAGAGCGTCGTTCTTCGCGCCACGCCGTGTGCAGTTTGAAGAGAAGATCCGCGTTCGCGTCGCGTCGCGTTTTCCCTTTGGCCCGGACACGGATTGTCCGTTAGATTCAAATTAGGCGCACCCCCCTGCCCCTCAGGCAGGGAGGTTAGTCATGTCCTCCCCCGCGATCCCGCCGCCCCTTCAGGCCCCTAAGGCCCTAGATGAGACCGTTCAACTCGAGGACCTTATCAGGTTCCATATGTTCGCGCGTCAGCATAACCCGTTGCTAGTATCCGAGTTCGATAGACTCCGACGCACTTACGCGCGTAGCGGGAATGTATGTGAGTTTGGAGTTCCGCGCTGTTTCCGCGACGACCCGTTCGCGCCGTCCGACTGCGACTCCGACGATGAGTCCGACATGGAGCTTGACGCGCCTCGCGCGGCCGCCCCCGCGCCCGCTCCCGCGCCCGCGCCCGCGCCCTCGCCCGCGCCCGCGCCCGCGACGTCGTCCGCCGATAAAGACGGTTTCACAACCGTCACGCGCCGCGGTAAACGCCCACGCGCCGCGAATCAGACCGACAGCGACTCAGCTACGGGACGCTCAGTCTCAAAGCAGTCGAATATAGGTGGCGCTCGGGTGCCCCGAGCCTCTCCCACGCCCTCTGCCGCGATTTCGGCTGAAGCTCCGGCTGCGGAACCCGCGGTCGCGGCTAAAAAGCCACGCCCACCGCCTCCCGTCACCTTCCGTGACAAAGCCCGCTGGGTAGAGATTTCGGACGACCTTAAGTCGAAAGAAATCGCTTACCAATCCGCCGTCAACACTGTTGCCGGCATTTCTATCCGTGTGTCGACCCCCGATGAGCATCGCAAGCTCACGAAATATTTCAGGGAGCGTCAGCTCCCTTTCTTCACTCACGCTCTCGAGGAAGAGCGTCACCTCCGTGTCGTCATTCGAGGAGTTCCCTCCGAACTCACCGAATACGACATCTCAGATTGCCTGAACGTTCAGGACTTCCCGGTCCGGAGCGTGCAGCGCATGCGCCACCCCCGCACGAAGGCCCCCTTCAACCTGGTGATGGTCACACTGGACCGCACCTTGGAAGGCAAGGCTATTTTCAGCCTCAACTCGGTTTGCGGCCTGTCCCCAGTATTCGTCGAGCGTCCTCGCAAGTCCCAGGTACCCTCGCAGTGTCACAACTGCCAGGTGTACGGTCATTCCGCCCGACACTGCCACCTGCGTCCCAGGTGTGTGAAGTGTCTCGGGGATCACTCCACTAGGGAGTGCCCCCGCACTCCCGAATCCATCGAGCCTCCGAGCTGCGTCCTCTGCGAGCAGACGGGTCATACCGCGAATTATCGCGGGTGTCCCCGTGCGCCTCGCTCGACCCGTCCCCGCCGCGGCGGTCGTGCGACCCGGTCCAGGGCGCACGGCCCGCCGGCTCGGACGAAGCGGCCTCCGCCTCCGCCCATGCAAAGCCAGAAGGCTTTCGCCGACCTGCCGGGCACCTCCAGTGCGCCGGCAGCATCCGCTCCTGCGCCGAGCGCGCTCTCCTGGCGCGTAAGGCCTTCCCCGCCAGCTCCCTCGGCTCCTAAAGCCAAGCCCCAGCCTCAAAAGGCTCTGTCCACCCCTGCGCCACCTATCGCGGCTTCAGTATCGACCTCCGGTATAGACTGGATAGCTCGTCTTCTTTTGGTACACGATGTACAAGAGATAATCGCATTTAACGCGTTAGTTAACAGTACGTCTGAGCTCGGGCTCTTAAACGCCATCTCCGCTTTCCCGGCCGTCGCGACCACGGTACAACAATTAACCCGCGCCGCGCATAAATAAATTCGCGTAAATCAAAATATCAGTACGAACCCGCGTGTTCATATACAATAGACCGATACATTAGGATTTGTTACGTAATTATTTAGTTAAATCGGCACCGTGCCATTGTACTTTATTTTTTAGCTCGATCCCCTCTGAAAAGATGCGTGTTTGCGCCCACGCCCGCGACTCTCTCTGCTCTTCCGCCGTGAGCGAGGGATGAAGATTCGATCCCGCACACTCGTCGCGATTTTTCTTGTAACAGCTCGAGCCTAGGTAGTCCCTCGGTGTGGAGCCCTCGAGTATGTTACTCGCGCGAATACAGTGGTTTAACACATGGTCTACACTTACACGATCACCCCACACACTTGCACACCTAGGCACTCAGTGGTGGGCTGTTTTTTTGCCCTTTTCGGACTGAAATAGGTCACATAACACAGTAGTCAGATACCAAATACACATATACATTCGTGAAACATGCATGGTCACACATGCATTTTTCACGAATTCATATATGTGTATTGCATGGATAGATAGCTTAGCTAGCTTAGTTAGGTCGGGAATCCGGCGACAGCTCAAGCCGAGGTGCACCGAGTGCCCTTGAGATGTTTCGCCTAAAAACAATCGGGTGAGTGCCTTAAGCGCTCCCCTTAGTAGTCCGGTAAAACTGTAGCGGCCTCCGGGTCAACAGTGTAGGTCAGTTCGAAAACAAAAAAAAAAAAAGAGTCGGGATGAGTCGGGAAAAATACGAGTTCTTTAGCGGTCGTAACGTTCAGTCGGGATAAATTACAGTTCTTTAGCGGTCGTAATGATAGTCTGGAAAAGTAAGAATGCTTTACCGGTCGTAATGTTAGTCAGTAAGAGTAAGTGCTTTACCGGTCGTAATGATAATCTGGAGGAATAGGAGTGCTTTAGTGGTCGAAACGAGTCCTCCAGTGCGGTCGTGATAGGTATATAGGCGATGTAACGTGGTCGTAATGAGTGTTTTAGAACAAAGGAATCGAAATGCTGGCAGTTCGGTTGGCCAGTCGCGGTTGTGAAATTCCTGATAGGCGTCCTCTTGAAAATATTCCGCAGTGTTAACGAACGGTATCCGTAAAATTCCGCATGGAATTGAGTTGAGAGTGCGGGAAACCCTAAGAAAAGTGTCTCGAATTATGCAGTATGGTTTAGGGAACCGCGTTACAGTGACTGAGTGTTCCGTTCTCATAGTACAAGCATTATTAGCTGTTAAGTGCGAGCAATGTAAAAATAAAGCAGGTATTGTTGTGTTAAGCATAGTAATCCGTTATTTGTGTTTAAAACGTGTAATTGTGAACTCTACAAGACTGTAAGTGATTTATATTATATACGTAGTAAGTTTGTAAGCTGTATTTATAGAATTCAAACGACATCTATTGATAGACTTCGAATAGCATCTATTTATAGACTTCAAACAACATCTATTTATAGACTTCAAACAACATCTATTTATAGAATTCAAACAACATCTATGTATAGAATTCAAACAACATCTATTTATAGAATTCAAACAACATCTATTTATAGAATTCAAACAACATTTATTTTTGGAATTTAAACAAAGACTTATGAACATGACACTACATTACATGAGCCAATGGTGTGTAGTTCTGATTATATCAGAATGAGGTAAGGTCTGGTACTGGTAATTTCGTGACAATTTTATAAATTTAGAACCACACATTTCCCTAAACTGACGTGATTCCAGCACACATGCTTTTACTCCTCAGTGTTTTATTATAGGAAGTCCCAGTAGGCGTTGAATTGAGTTGGCACCTAATGCATATAGCGGCTCTGTCGTTCTTGAATTCTCTCTCGATGTCTAGTAAACCTATTTTGCTGGATAGCGAAGAGATTCCTGTATGCCTAGAGAGTAACGGGGTAGTTGTCGGTGATACGTTAGCCTTGACCCGGGGAATGGTTTGGTCTTAGAAGCATGGCTCTTCTTTACCAAAGTACGAACCGGTAGCCGTCATTATCCGACATCATCTGCCTTTGTGGATCTTTAGCCTGGTGTTAATCGGCCCTAGCCTTGACGTAACTCACATTTGACATCCTCTTGTGTTTATAATACAAAGGAATGTGTACTGGAATACATTGAAAGTTATGATGAACCTCTCTAGAAATGTCACAACCCCACATTTAACTCTAATACAGACATAACATCTACTTTCAATAAATATTACATGTATCACTCAATTTATTTAGTTGTGAAGTGTGTAAAGCCTAAACTATTGGTTATGAATGTTTGAATTCTATAAAACTTATATAAATTCTATTCCTCTAAGATGTAAATATTTTTAGTTTTAATTATTTACCTGAAAGTAGTAGGATTACAACAAGTCATATATTGTATATATTAAATGATTGCATATATTTCAAACAAATCTATAGAATCAGATTGTTAAATACTATAATTTCAATGAGGAATATAAGTAGGTTTAGGTTCTTTACAATTATGTAGTACTTTAGGGTTTTTATATATGAATAAGAAAAGTGTTTACTTAGGTTAGTGTTAGGTTAGGTTATTTTATCATATGAATATACACTACACCACACCACACTACATTACACATCACATTACACTTTTGATTTGCTAAAGGGACAAATATAGCCCTTATGCCTATACAATCAACTACTATCAATACTTGCTAAAATGTGTATTGAACAGAGTCAGCACTGCATTAATTAATTAATTGTTTGTTATATACTAACAACCTTGGTACTATGAATAGTCTGTATGGGAGTCGGTTAGCACATTATAAAGTAATGGTGACTGGAACCAATCAGATGTTCAACTACCAATATCAATTAATATCTACAATATCATTTTGTAGTATAAATGCTAGTGCCGATTTAGTTCTGCACATAACGCTACCAAAACCTATCCACTATCCTTCTGGAACTGGTGTGATTTTAATATTCAATTACTGGTTATGTCTACCATTTGAAAGGCAGTATTAATCCGATGGGTGAGTTAGCAAAATCATTATACAGGCTGCTATGATTCCTCCAAACTATCTCAATACTGGTTAGGGTGTTTCTTGTCTTCCCTATATCTATGTCTGTCGATCCACACAGTGTTAGAGGCTAGACGAGTGGATTGGAGATTGAGCTTAGTCTCTCCCCTACATATCCCAGTGTCAATTTTAGTTTCTTCCTGTGCGGGGAGGTCTGGATTAAAGCAAGTTACTTATTTTCTCCTTGGTTGACTTTGTCACCTTGGAACGTTCGCTACTTCGGTGAGGATCATAGTACGTCTTATAATTGACTAGCTATAATCACGCATTAGATTGAAACATATTTCTTCATTAAAGGAGCTGGTGTCCAGAATCCCTTTATCCTGCCTTTTACCCTTACACTCCCTAGCAATGCTGGTGGTAGTTGGTTGTTGGGTTTCACTATTAAAGTTATAGTGCTTGTTAAGAGGCGGGACTTGGGACGGAAATGGGGCCTCTCCCCCTTCTGGGGAAACCTAGGTACACTAAACATATCTAACATGCACATGATGTAATCATACTTATATCTATATATGTATATATTTGTTAGAAATATAATTAGGATGTATAATTGAAATTGAACATGAAATGTATTCAGTATTATATATAGACATAAACTTTGAATTCTTTATTTGATTTTGAAACTATTGCATTTTAAACTTGTTGTCATGTGTTTCCTAAAGTTCTAATTATACTAGATTTATTCTATGTAATGTTTTCTGAGTACCAGATTAAAATTTTTTTTTTTTTTTTTTTTTTATATTATAGGGGGCAAACGAACAGGTGGGTCACCTGATGGTAAGTGATCACCGCCGTCCATAGACACTAGCAACACAAGGAGAGTCGCAAGTGCGTTGCCGGCCTTTTTAAAGAATTTTTTAAAAGAATCTGTTTACTATAATTTTGTTTTAATTCACAACGTAGAAGGGTCCTAATTTCTAGATGATCATGGTAATAAATAATATATACATATAAAGCTTTAATGAGGATAATTATATCTCTGGTTAGCTAATATATGGCAGATAGTGAGAGGAGGTGTGTAGTAGCGGCTAACTTCATAATTATATGAAGTGAAGTAGGTAGAGAGGGAGGGGTCGTTACATACCGGTGATTACGTCTTCGATGTTCGTTATAATTAACAATATATTTTATGTACAGAAGAAAAAAACAATGAAAAAAATGAAAATAAAGATATACTTTGCTTAAAAAATTTATTTTGTCTTTTGTAATACTCATAAGTTCGTAGTTCTTATAACTTTAGTAACTTTTTATTAAATCATACAATAAGGGCCAAGTAGGTACCTTAGATATAATATAAAAAAAAAAAAATGCTTACAGTAGCTTTGGCGCAATACGTGGTCACTGGCAGACCTCTATCATTTTATTTATATAAGTAGGAATATTATATATATTTTTTAATTTTAATATAAATAAAATTAAAGTGTCATCATTTGCCTGAAATAAAAAAATGGTTGAATCAATTTTGTTAAGACATACAGTACTTTTTAGGATACATATTATTATGCGTCTTTAAATTTTAAAATAAAGAAAAAAACAATTCAGAATGAATGCAGATGAAACTGTTAGTTAATGAAGTAGAGGAAACAAGCTACTTAAAAAAATTCATTGGCACTAAACGTCTGTGAGTCTTTACCCCTAACGTTCTGAATAATTTAATACGAACGTTTCGAGGCATCTTATCGCCGAAGTGAAAATAAAATGTATCTCCTGCACTTTCCAGAAACTAAGATGAGTCACCTAATGGAGTAATCTCATCGCGTCTAGTGTGTGACTCAAGCGCCGAGCATTCCACTTATTAAGGGAACCACGTAAGCATTTAATAGGTAAATTGCTTCATATTATGAGATTTAGACGTCTCGTATTCGTATTACCTTGGTATTTAACTGGATGAGAGGTTTTATTGCCGTTTGGTCAATGTTTTTATTTGTTAATTGCAAGCCTTAGGTCATCGGTGACTACAGACGTGTAAACTTCTTGGACATTGCGATTTTTATAAAAAATTACACATTTGTATTTAGTAACAAATTACTAATATCGTGTTAGCACAAATTAATATTATACAGTATTTTATTTATTTTAATTTTATTTTAGAATAGTAGGTGATCTTACAGCTAACAAAAGAACAAATAAAGTAGTAATAACATAAATAAAGCCATTTAAAAGTTCACACATATATTTTTAAAATGCTAATCTATGTTTATGATTTTTTCTATTTTTTATACCATATAGTGTTATTAAACTAGATAATTGTTAGACATCATTAAGTTTTCGGTTTAGTATTTATTGGATTAACTGGGAAAATAAATGAAATTGATCTATAGGTCAACAGTTGTTATTTATTTTTGTTTATTTGAGTATAATTTTCAAAGTAATAATGGTTCACTTGGACACTGCAGTCATAGACATAGGTTTGAATCCTTATTCTAAGTTTTCGTTGAAGGAATATATCGTAATAAAAGCATAGTATGGTCGTAGTAGGGCTTTTTCTTATTACCCTTCAGTTGAAAATCTGTCGTCAAGCACATTTGTGTTCCTGCAGCAACACTTAACCATTATGAGCATATTGGGTCATGAAGTCTGTTAACAGAAGACGATATTGTAGTTAGTAGAATGCTACAACCAATAATGCCCGGTTTCTGAAGCCGTCAGTTAAACTATCAATAGCTATTGATTCAATAACGTTATCTATAAGACAAGCGGCTAACTGTCAATGCGTTTCTGAATACAGGAATGAGACGTAGACTGACATTTCTCGTGTCATTGTGTGTTCAGAAACCCAATTTGACAAGTTATCGAACCGATAGCGCTATTAAACAGATAAACTACAGTTAAAATGCTTCAGAAACCGGGCATAAGTCAAGTCAAATCAAGTAAACAATAATTAATATTAAGCGTACACGTTATAATTAAGATTCAAGGTAGCTTAAAATGACTCGGCGACTAAGAGTGATTACGCCAAATCCGACAGAAATTTTAAATCATCTGTCTGCTAGCCTATAATACCTATTAATAAAAACCACTGTCAGTGTATCCGCGCATAGAGGATTATAAATTACTCTTACCATTAGCAAACCTACTGCAGTAAGATGGAAAAAGTTGAATGAATGTAAACGTCTTTTATAAATATCAAATCTAAATAAGTAAAAATATTAAAATATTTAACCTTTTACACTCTTTCATTGTTCCTTAGTGAGGTCAATTTTATTAAAGTGTAAGTGATGTATTTTTTGGCGCTAAAAATAAACATTTGTCGAATTATCAGTATTGGACCAACCGACAACAAATTTAGTTGTAAATTTTGTTTATATAAATAATGTCTTAGTAAAAAGGATTTATGTGTTTACACAACACATAGATTAAAGAAAGACACGGAAACAATAAATGGTTGTGAATTAAATTACAAATGAGGGCATTTGCCGAGAAAATTTCTAACGCAAGTGGATTTTAGCATCCGGGCTTTAATAAATTTATGACCGATTCGTTTGCAATAATTAATTTCATCTCTTATCTGATACGCTTAATTGGAGTTACGAAGTTTGTCCCCCAATTCATCTTACGATTTAATATTTCCACCGCAATAAGTTTTAATACAAAATGTGGTTGAAACTGAACATAAATTAATGTTTTGACTAAGTTTATGAAAAAGACTAATTTTTGTTATTTTAAAGAACACATTTTGACTATGTGTAGATTCTTTTACGAATCAGTACTGTATTGACGATTTACAATCTTACAATAGTATTTACCAAAAAGAAAAAGAAAGTTAGACCAGAAACAAAAATATAAATCTGGATAAAAAAAATATATGAGCGCTTGTGCTTCCATAATGAATAACTTTTTAAATATTGTAAATATTGATACAATAGACTTCGCAAGTTAAACGAAATCGAGTAATAAATCTCGCTGCATTAAAAAGCCAAAATCTTTAAAAGTTGAGTAATACGGTGGTTGATTCTTAATCGTTGATATGTAATCGTATGAAAAATTAGTGGTCCAGCGGATGTTGTTCTGACCTGAAAACGAGAAAAGAAATGCTGGAATCAGATTGTAACGCATCTATCGAATCCAATTATAAATCTAAAACATTGAGTGACCCACAAAAATGTCATTGGAATCGATTAAGCCGCTTTGGAAGAGTTCAGTGACACGTACACGTTATAATAATTATACATCTATATCAATAAAATTCAATTGCCTAGTTGATTAATTCTTTTATTATTGCGTTTATAACTGTCAGGACAAGGTTCGTATGAAAGAAAATGATTAAGAATTGTATGGAAAATTTGGCTTACAAAATCTTCATATAAAACAGTGAATCAGAAAGAAGACAATACCTCTCACTTTAAAAATATTAACAGAATTGACAGGTTGCCTTTCAGTTGGCATTTTACTGTAAAGAAAAGATCTTATCTCATTTTCTTTGTTAATACACCCTAGTGAAACCGGTACGGGCAGATAGTATCATCATCATCATCTTACCCTTATCCCACCTAAGTAGGGTCGGCACAACATGTTCTCCTTTCCCATTCCGCCTGTCAGACGTCATCGCAGTATTTACACCTTTTATACACATATCATTTTTTCACATACCTTGCATTCCCTTCTTCCATTACTTTCTTCGGCCTTCCTCTATTCTTAAATCCATCCACCTTCCTACTTAAGGACTTATAATCTATTTTCTAACTTTCTCTTATATACTCATTCTTAAATCTGAATAATGAGTGTCTAGTATATAGTCATTATAAATACATAATAGTTATAAAGCATGGGTGGATTATTGATGATTTCGTTTAATTTATATCCACAGTCTAAGGCCAAAAATAACTTCACATTTATTCCATAGAATAGTGGTAAGTGAACAAGTTTTGCCATATACCCGTGTTATTATAACGTCGTACCCATTTCATGTGGTAGGAGCCTAAGTGGGGATACTTTATTGTGACAGCTCATAGCCTTGTGTCGGAAAAAGATAAATTCTGAAACTGTATCGGACAGATGGGTGTATTACACGAATAACGCAATGACTAATCGAGAAAAAGTAATAACTGTAGAGTATTTCAGTAATGGTTTTGTTTTTTTATCAACCGCTTACAGGGTACATTGTTTTGAGGGGGCAGTGATTGGTAACCTTGGTTTTGGAGCTACTAGAAAATATTCTTAGGAGAACGTATGGGCAAAGTTATTTAGCAATTCCTTACGGTTTTAGTATTCATAGCTAAATAAGACCAATATAATGTTTTGATCTTTATACGACATAGGATCCATTGCAATCAAAAAATGTAGTGCTTGCAAGTGGATACGTCTTAAAAATCAAAGACAGCCCTCCTAAATACATTCCCTTATAACTCCGATAACTAAGATACTGCGCCACTTTCAAAAATCCACTTGTATGAAAATTGAGCATGGCCTTGCATATTGTCTTTGCAGTTCGTTTTATAGATAACTAAAATACTTTCGAGTTAAAGCGTAAACAAATCGAGGAAGATAGATATACGAAGGTTGAATAATATTTATGTTTATGTTTTTTTCTTTAATCTTAACTCTGTATTGTTTTCGACCTGACTACACTGTTGACCTGGCAAGGCCTCTACAGTTTCACTGGACTAGATCTTAATGCTATTTTTTCGTGTTTCAGTTCTTTAGATAAAACAAAACAATGTCTGGGATCAGTTGTGAGATAAGTAAATTTTAGTTCTACTGTAAAATCAATAGAGACCGACAGAAATAGTTACAAATATTGTTTAACTAAGTATAAGTATTACTGGATAACATCTGTAAATTGAAGTACTAAAGGGCTCAGGAACAATGTTATTTAAGAGTGCGCAAAACATTGCACCTCACGTTTCTTACTTCATATATGTAATTCCCATGCATTTTATATAGCATAAATGTATATATATGTAAATACTAACGGCTGCCTGCGACTTCGTCTACTTTTGTATCTTTATAAATACTGATACTATACATTATATACATTACATATACATACATATATTGGCCAATTGAAATAGTATCGTTTATAAATTATAGCCTATTTGTTACTCTGATGTATAAGCTATATTATTGTAAAGTTTCATCAAATTCTATTCATTACTTTTTGCGTGAAAGAGTAACAAGCATCTATGCATCTTCACAAACTTTCTTCTTTATATTCTCAAAGCGTTCGGATATGTCTACACAGTGCCTGAATTATTTTACATTTTAAGCGTTATTTTTAATTAATATAGTTAAGTGTTAGTATGTACCGCAATAATATAATTCTAATACGTCATATAAGACAAAAGAGAATGAAAAACAGCAGACAGCAATGGGAAAAGATTTATAATCAATCAAGTATACCGCTCCTAGTTGCTTCGCAATGTATTACTCCACCCAGTAGGTACTTAGTGTATAAGATGCAGACGAGTAACATATTTTGTTACTTACAGCATACGAGTATAGTAATTAAAACTATTTACGAGGCTTAACCACAACATTCGAAAACTACTAAACCCATGTACAGGATTATATTTTAAATCATAGGCTAAGTTATTATGTACGTTACATAGAATATTGGACGAGTTACGTAGGTAAAAGTAAATGAAATAGACACAAAATTATATTCTGTTGCATTATTTTACTCAAAACATTGATTATTAACAGATATAATATAATTGTAGTTTGTAATTATTTAGAATATAAGTTACAAAAATTATAAATATATATATAGGTATATATATTTCAATGAAAATTTCTACATTTACGTGATTGATAAAGCAAACTAAAATGTTAAATGTGACCTCTAAAACAACAATCTTTATGAAATTAAATCATTTCATCAATATAATTAAATATATTTGCTTCTTTTTTGTGACAAGATTTAATTTATCCCGTTATTTAGGACTAACAGATATTGTAATATGAAATTTAAAAAAAACTCTGTATATACAAACCCTATATGTTTTGATAATATAAAGTAGGTCATGTAAACTTTAAAAAGCTTTATAAAAAATATTAATATGACACGTTACATTTTCTGATTCACGTGAACATCGCTGCGGGTACTACTACTAGTTAAAATTAAGGAAATAATAAATCATGAAAATCCATCCGATG
Organism: Antheraea assamensis; assembly: GCA_035772565.1. Classification (NCBI taxonomy): domain Eukaryota; kingdom Metazoa; phylum Arthropoda; class Insecta; order Lepidoptera; family Saturniidae; genus Antheraea; species Antheraea assamensis. The sequence goes on along the minus strand of JAQQSE010000131.1, from coordinate 791,142 downwards.
TTATCCTTTATGATGTGTTATTCGTAAAATCAAGTATTCATTTAAATAAGATTAATACAAAATAGTCAAATCTAAGTGATATTAATAAAATGATGATGCCTGAAGTTGAGCGTGTCTCACTCAAAAACTACAGGATAGGTTTTGATCATTTTTTTTTTCTAATTTGTCTCCTTAAACACTTGGGCCTTATCTAAAAAATATCACTAGAATAGCTTCATTTAATATAAAGTTATCAATGTTTTAAGAAACTATAACTTTTAAAAGTACTACGCTTTCGGCGATGTCTGTTTGCTTCTCGTGGAGTAATGGCGCTTTTATTATATATCTGTATACATAAAATATAATGTAAATAATAAAAGACTCAGACTGAAATCACGGGTGTCGGTTAGTATACAATAAAATACATTTAAATTGAAACCAAATTCCTTTTCGAGTGTCCCCGATCGAAAGGCCAAAGGAAACCTCACAAAGAGCACTTGTGTTATTTTAAAGCCACCCGGACTGTATTCACAAACGACTACTTCGAAGCAGAAACTAGTAGCAAAGCTCACTGTAACATTAGTGTATTTACTCAATTTTGTATTACACTGACGCTTTCGGTTCTGTTGAAGTAGCAGAGTTCAAATACAAATAAAATATTCAATCAGTTTTAAACTTTTCCTGTACCTGTTAAAGCCTCTATTTTAAAGTTATTCTGTGTATATATGATACTATTTTAATAAGTTTAATAATAGAATATTTATTTTCCTTTTAACATTTGACTTTTACTTTTGTTTTTTAAAATATATATAGCTGTAGATTTCTTTGAAATAAATAAATAAATAATTCAATTGACTCTTTGCCCTTTTTAATGCCCAACGAATGAGGCTGGGAGTCTGCTAGTTACTAATAAGATTACTAAACTTCTATCAGCATTTGAAATAAAGATTTTACTATAATAAATATAACATTGTATTCTTGTAGGCACTGGAGTAGCTTGTCTGAGTGGAAGCATTACGTATCAATATTCCATGCTCGTATGAGGGGAGACGACGACACAGGCAGCATCAGCATTTCATTACTGCATCCCTAAAACAGGCACGTGGCCAAAACACACGACTGCTGAGGTCTCAAATTGTGAAATATTGATGTAACGTTTTTTTTATACTCGTATCCCGGCACCAATCCGGAGACAGTACTGTCGACTAGAATGACATGAGTCGTAGAAGAATTCGCATTCAAATATTATTTCAAAGTACTTTTAGATAGGATATTTGTAGATTTATCGTAATAAAATATTAATATACTATTTAGCGGTTGTGCATATCCTACAATCTGATATAGACAGCATTTTTGAATGGTGTATGAATAATCAAATGGAATTAAATTTAGAAAAATGTTTTCATACAAAATATACTAGGAAAAAAAAATCCCATTAAATGTATTCTACACAACCAATAAAACCATTTTAACAGAAGTGTTTAGAATCTGTGAATTTAGAAGTTACTACTGGATTCTCCACTATCATTTCGACCACATATAAATAATATTCAAAAGTCATCCCATCTCACAGGTTTTATTTTCAGGCAATTAAAAATATTTCGACAGCCAATATTATCTATTATAATTTATAATTCAATAGTTCGTAGTATCCTTGAGTACTGTAGTCCAGTGTGGAACCCTGGTATTATGTTGATATAGATAGAACAGAACGAGTACCGAAAAGATTCTTATATAACCTTTCCTTTCACGACAACAAATTCCACGACAATAGCTTAAACTAATACGGCAAACGATTAGTCTATTATGAAATGAAACTGTCACTGCCTCGTAGAAAGATAGCTGTTTTAATGTTTATTTTCAAATTATTATATAGTTTTATAGTATCTAGAGATTTTCTTCTTCGGGTGAGTGCCCTAAGCGCTCCCCTTAGTAGTCCGGTGGAACTGTGAAGGCCTTATTGGCTGGCAGTGTAGGTCAGTTGGAAAAAAAAGAGATTTTCTTCATAAAATACCCTTCAGTGTCGCCAGTGTCGGCCAGTGTAGACGCTTAAGTAATCGACAAGCTTTTAATTTACCACTAACAAGAACTAACATAGGCCAACATTGCCCTTTGTATCGCATGCTTTCTTTTTGCAATAGTTTACGTTTCAAATTCGATATATTGTTTTGAGTTTCTTTGGCCTCGAAAAAAAAAGTTTAACTTATTTTAATTTTACTTTTTCTTTGTTTTAATACTATGAAACACCTTCTCTTATTTTGTGTATACTGTGTTCACGTTTAGCAGGATTCATGTCAATTTCTGCTCTTGAACTCAGTTTTGTGGACATTAAATAAATAAATAGATACATATTTTTAATTGTGTATTTAGAGATACATAAACTTTTGTTTGTCCAGTTAATCACCAGATCGACTAAGCCGCTTTAGAGAAAACTTCTGCTAGGAAGATAGAGAAGACTTTATAGAGTATTTATCTAGGCTACATATAATTGAGTTTTTCCATAGGGGGGCTAAGCAATAATGATAAAATTACAATGAATATATTAAAGACAGCCCATAATAATAAAAGAACAAAACTATTTTCATGACAGAGAAGTCATGAATGCCAGCTAGTTAATATAAAACCTGAGTACATATCTGGACCATGATTATTTCAGAATTGTGAGACACGAAGCTTATCCGGACATGCACGTATGATGTTCCTCGAAACATTTATTTCGCATTTTTGTTATGTAAAACTAACGTATGTTATATGGTTTGGCTTTATTTCGACATTATTTCAAAAAGTGATCTTCGTAGTTATGAAATAACAAAATGTTATAACTTAGTAAACAGATTTCTATGTAATAAAATCAGATGTTAAAGTATATACACTTAGTTAGTCAATAAGCTACCTTGAAGGTGAATATTAGGGGCTTTAATATATTCCCTTACATTTTCAAAGAGTACAGTCAGGGCGCTTAACCTGTATCATCATGCATCTCACGTGTCAAGTTTTATAGGAATTAAGTTTTAGGGATCCCTTTACTTTTGTTGGCGTTTTGCAGCTTTATAGCGGATTACCCTATCGAGTTAGATAGGCTTAAGTATACTGTATGCTAGATGTATATCGATACAAACATTCTACGTGTATTTAATTGGTTGCTTGTGTGGATATGTGAGTTATTAGATAAATATATGCACACACAGACATTTTTTATTAGTTTTATCTGATTAAAATAGTTTAAATTCATCCAAAATATTCAAAATAATAACATAGTAAATGATTATCTTTGAAAACAAGCTCAAGCGTGCCAAAGTGGCTGAACCTTGACTTGGGGTGTTGCCTTAGATGCAACAACGCGAATCTATCTTTTTTATTTTCGTGGGGAAAGCCTTTATGGATACCCATCCTCCCGGGGGAGAGAATGGGTTATGTCCGACTCGCACGGACTAAAACCCCACGGTGTACCGGCCACCGTTTTAAGTTGGGGCGGCATGGGACAGTGCTGAGCTATCACCGGATGGGATCTCTCAAGCCACTGCGGCAGGACCGGGTGGACGGCATCCACCGTATATCGTCCATACCGCGCGTCCGCAGGGTCCTGACGCCACCGCTCTATAGTGGCCCCCCTCCCTGTCTCCTCCTACTCTCTATCTCTCTGGGATTCGGAGGCTCCCCCAAACGTTTCCTTGCCGCCGTGAATTCGTACACGACGGCAAGAACCCCCGCCTCCAGCTTCCAGGGCAGGGAGCCGACAAGCGTGAAGGCCGCCGACGAGGGCACGGTGCGGTATCCCCGAATTGCCCTCAGTGCCACAATGCGCTGCGCAGCCCGCAGCGCGTGCACGTTGGTGGCACCGAGGGCGTCGGCCCACACCGGGGCCCCGTAAACGGACATCGCCCGCACGACTCCCATGTAGAGTCGGCGACACCCGGCACTTGGCCCCCCACTTTGGGGAGCAGCCGGCCGAGTGCCGCCGCCACCCCTGCTATGCGCGGTCCGAGCCCCGCAAAATGGAGCTCGAACCGCTAACGCCCGTCCAGGGTGAGGCGCAGATACTTCATCTGGGTCCCCACCCTGATACGGGCACCATCTACCAATAAGTGGACCCCTGAAGGTGGCCCTCGCCGAGAACGCGAATCTATCTAAGCCAACCTAGCTAATCATACATATTCGAATTAGTGAAGCACACATGTGTACCAGCATGTGTGCCTCACGAGCTCAAACATGTATTTTGGATTTGTCAACTTGGCTAAACTAAGCTAATCAAATTCGAAAAACAAGGAGGACAAAAAAAGTAAAACCCAGCTACCATACCATACTTACCTGTATGTGTGTCATTCGACTTAATTGCCATCAAACAACTATCGGTGACTTTCAACTATTTTACCCGAAAAGCTTCGCTTTCATCATTTAACGTTTATTCTCAGACTTAATTGAAGTCTCTATGTGATTAAACTATAGCAGTTATTTACGTTTTTTAGCTTTTAGGTCATATCATCTATTGCAGTTCTAAGTACTAAATTTTCAAGTAAACAAACAAAAACAAGTGCACGAGAGTGTAACAACGTGCCATAAAACGTCGTACACGTAAACTATTGCGCGTTTTTATGATTCATCATCAATGTTTGCCGAAACCCTCTGTAGTGCGTGGCGAGCTAGTACGCTCGCGTGAAAAAGAATATGTAAATATTATATTATTTTTGAATTACATGACACGATTTTCCCATGAATATATAACAACAGCGATATCGGTGCTACGAACATTTTATTCCATGGTTTTTCTTTACAAGAGTACCTTTGTTGAGTTCGTTGTTGTGACAATAAGATTTCTGCAATGTCAGTTTTACATCGAATTGAAATACAATTTTACTATTATTCTATGTTTTTCTAGGGTATTCCAGTGTTATATTTCTTTGATATTTTCATGTAAATACGTTTATTTAGGTGTGAGTATAAATTATAACCATGTATAATATTATATATAAGCATTGTTAATTATAATGTGGAATAAATAACGTATCGACTATAGAGGTACATTTTAAGAATGTTTGTATTATACTCTTAACTAGCTGTTGCTTGCAACTTCATTATCATGAAAATTGTTTTGTTATTTCATAGGAATTACGTATTTTATTTCGAAGAATTTTAGGCATTTATTTTAAATTATGATTCTATATCATTACTACGCAAACCTTATTATGCAAGTTTTAGTTAGTTTTATTAAATTAAAAATAACTGCTTAGTCTTTATAAATAAAAGTAATGATATGTAGAATGGGATAACACTTTGAAAAATCCTCCATTTGATAGTAAAAATCTTGTCAAAATTAGTACATGCGTTTCAGACATTATCCCAGATAAACAGAAATAATTCTTTATTTATATTTATATTCGATTTGACTATTTTGTTTATTTTAATTAAAGTTATAATTAGAATTAAAAACAATTGAATATTGCGCAGTATTTCGAATTACTGAATATTTCACACTGATGTAAAAGACGACTAACATTTCTGCATTTAAGTGTACAAGAGAGCGAAATTTGTGCAGTGCTCGTGTCTAAGTAAATTTGGTCATCGCACCCAATCTCTGTTTACGAGGGGCGACGAGTTGGCCCCACCGTAAGATATCGAGATTTAAGTGCACTAACCATAAATCATCGCGAAGACAGATCTTATTTAATTTGCACTCTTTCGATTTTCTTTTTGCACTTTCATAAATATTAGTCTTTTCTTTAATCATTATCATAACGGAAAATATATGATAGAAAACATGGAAGTAAATCTTAGTAAGCCTCATTTACAATTACCCTTGCGCGTATTACCCAACTGTGCAAGAGGAAGCCAGTGTTTTGTAAAGTGTATGTAGTAAGTAAAATAGCATGTCGTCTAAATGTTTTGATTGATTTTAACACGTGTGGTGTTTTAATATTCATTTGAATTAGGGAAATTATATCCATACTAATATTATAAATGCTGATGACTTTGTTTGTTCGTTATACATTCACCTTTTGACCATTACACCGATCATTATGAAACTTTGCATACAAATTGTCAAGGGTACAGAAACAGGGCCATTGGTTATATTCGTCCAGGATAAATGGGATGAGTTTAATCTTCTTTAAAGTGAGCAAAGCCGCAGGCATAAGCTAGTATGTTATTTAAAAAACAAGTATGACCTTTTAAATTTAAATTAAGAAAAATAGTTTTTTAATTTTTACTTACGAGTACAATCAACAAAACAACTCGCTCATCAATACAAAAAAAAAAACAATTTGTGGTTTTTTGCAGACACGTTTTTCTTTTATTAATAAATTCTCCTTGGTTCATGTAAATGTGTTAGGTTACTTTTCGTAATCTACAAATTTGTTAGAAGAATCTCAAAAAATACTCGCAGTATTATGTACGTGTGCGTAAAATATAAACGGTTTTCTGAAATCATGGTAGTCACGTACGTAACGATATTTCCTTTTACCCCGAGATCCTCAATATTCAAGGTTCACTTCAGTTGGCACGTGTCAGACATATGCTATAGTCTGTAATTTGACATACAAAATGTTCAATAGACACGCATTTAACAAGCACCTCTATATATTTTGTGAGGCGTTTCAGCTGTTTATTACTTAAATCATTTGTTCTACGGAAATTCTATACAAACAATTATATTAACTGATAAACTATAAGTGCTAAGTAATATTTATAAAATTGAAGCGATAAAATGATTATTTAATGAGAACTAGGCTAATTTTTATGAAAAGTATTTAGGGGGTTAAGTAGTATGAGTAAAGTACAATTAAAAAAACACAACAATAAAAAACTAAAATTCATGTATAACAATTAGTCAGCAAGAAGCGAAAAACATTTCCACGAAAACAAAGTCGCAGGCAACAGCTAGTTAATAATCTATTTTAATGCGTTAACAATAGAGATATCTTCTGTTTGAACCTTTAAGCTAAACAGTTTAACGGCCATGAAATAAACAATCGAAAAGAAAACCTTGACCGACTATAAACAACTAAGTAAATAGTTTCATAATTATGTAGACGAGAATGTACCAAGCTGAAAATGAGCGTGTAACTAAAGGAAAAAAGGTGGAGTATAAAACTTGTACAGCAAATAAGCCGAACTCGGGCATTTACATTTAGGTATGTTAATTTTACAAAATTCCGTAATGTCGGCTCGCATAATGAAACTCGGAGAAACCAAGTTACAAAACTCTCCTGCATTTCATTCACTGCGAAAAATAAAAGTCACTTTTTCGCGTAGTTTGTTCTATACAAGTCTTTTTAACTATTCCATTATTATGATAGATACGTATTGAATGATAGTTTATGTGTTAATAGATGAAAGGAATAACCTTGATGGGGATCGCGAATTATATACACATAGATATTTGGAATTTTGGTTAATTGTATTTTTATACATAACAAACCCTGATACCAAAAGAGAGTCATAGCGACGGTTTTATCAAACGCCGCGTCGATAGACGTAACTTTCGAATCCTTGCGACTTAGTCAGAACTTGTGGTGAAGGAAAATATCGTGATGAAACCATAACATGGTGGTAGTGCGGTTTTAAATCCGACTAATTAGCTACCACACTCAAGTTGAAAATCCGTCACCAAACACCAGTTGGTGTGGTCCGGCAGCTGATCTTGAAAGCCAATCTCCCCCAAGTTTTGCGTGCTTACCATCTTAGACTACATATCCATGTAACATCAAGTGAGATTGTGCTGAATAAACATTTTTTTAAATGGTTGTCGTGACCAAATAGGATATAGATATATAGATGCACTGGCACACTGCTCGATTACCCTACCACCCACAAAACGTAATAATGTTTCAGTTGATTAATGTTATTTTAAAACATTTTAATTATATTTTTAAATATACTTATATAATAACCTTTTTGGAATAACAATCTGCGGTGAGTGCAGATGAACTCAGAGGGGTTAAACTTCCCAATGAATTTGAATAGTCAACAGAGCCCTCACGTAATTAGTCGAAAAGGTTACCTCAAAAGCAAACGCGAATTGCATTGAAACCACATGACCGTCACAGTTAAATACAGTAAGCCCTCTTTGTGTTTATTTTATATTTTATGAGTCGCAGGACATGGTAATTGTGCTCAGTTGGATGAGATCACTCCACACTAGGTGTAACAACCAATGCGTCACGTTTAAATGTATGACGTTCTATAGTTTACCGATGTGCATCCAGTGAGCAAACCAGAGTGTAAGAGTATCTGCAACCAACTTGATCGTTACCGTAAGGCACATATTTACATAGGGTACACGAGAAATTTCAGGAACCGGCTACTTACATTAAGAAAAATTGGAAGTTAATTACAGTATTTGAAAATGGAGCTCTTTGCCTTTAAAGTGTAAAATAAATGTTTTTACATTTTGTGCGTCATTTTAAATATTGCGCATCTACGTTACCATGGATTTAACTCGTGATAATTTTCGTAGTACGATTTACTTATAATTTGACGTTCAGTGTTGCTCGCCTTCAAAATGTTTTTGGCAATAAAGCACCATGCACGTCGACTTTTCATAGCTGGTTGCAAACCAACGAGGTCGTGTTATTCTCATTGGCGAACTTCATGATTGTATTCCGTTTACTGCTGTGAACAACGAAACCATCGATGCCATCCACCGTATTATTGAAACAGACGGCCATGTGATCTATCATAACATTCGGGCATCGTTAGGTTTAGACATGACACAATCAATCCTATAAAAGTATTTAGGTGTAAAAAAATTGTGTACCCAATGGATCCCTCACAATCTAACGAAAGATTTGAAAGAACCGCCTCATTTGATGTAATTTCATGCTTACTAGATTCAACGGAGGTACATCCAATTTGTTGTGAGACATAGTAACAAGTAACGAAACGTTTATTTACAGCTGCGATCCCAAAACTAAGCAGTAGTCCATTGATAAGATATTTTCAGGTGAGCCAAAAACTACGAAAATGACGAGTGTGCCATCTTCCGCTAAAGTAAATTACTGTTATTTTTTAGAATAAAACGGGATATGAGGCTTCTATTACTTTAAAGGATTGTCGTAAAGTGAACAGAGCTAATCAGTATATTTTCTTTTTGTTGGAAGTTATTGACAAATGCCGTTAAAATAACCAAAAATGCTATATCATCTTGCACACGCAATTGCTAGACAGAAAAACAAATTTTCGATAGAGACAATATATTGTATGGATCATTCTGCATGTAGTCTCGATCTGATACCACATGACTTCTTTTTGTTATCAAAACTCAAGAAATATTTAGGCGTCCAAAGATTTTCAATACTAAGAGAGGCTGTTGCAGCATATTTCTGAGGTTACTACGAATTAGTGGAGTAAATGTATTCAATATTAGTTTATTCGTATGGAAAAGTGCATTGAAGTTAAGTTATAATGTTTTGTGAACATTCGGAAATGTTTAACGTACCTCACATATAAACTGATTACAGTTGCATTTCAGAATCGAAAAGCCAGAAAGATTACAAAATAATGTAAAAACGATGCCGGTAGATGAATTGGTATGTCCAGGTTTAGTATAAGTAATTGTCGTTGTTCTTCGCATACAATGCATTTACCATAATGCATAGTGCCATTACTTTGCTGTACTACTTACTATAAAATTGCAATATTTAAGAATTCGATCTTTTCTAAACAAAAAATCGTATCATTTCGTGTGTGATAGCGAAATATTTCATTGACATTTTATTGCGTTTATATTGGTAGGATAAAATCACAGCCAGGAAAGACATGAACCGAAATACGAAAGGGTTCGCAGCACCCGACTTGAATAGATAATTCTCATTCGCAATGTTGATTTGTTAAATCGTCACTAGCATACTGATGGTTTTTGTGGGGGCTAAAATTAAATTGTTCTTTAAAAAGGACGTTCGATTTCAGAATTTCCTCTCGTTCTTTTTAAATTCGCATGTTAATTGAGTCTTTTTAAAATAACGCAATGAATTAATTCATTTCGGTTTCCTTAAAAGCCGTATTGTAATTAGGAATTCGTTTGTTTTAGAAAATAACTCTTTAATTATTTTAATGTTTCCATATCTTTCATGGTACGGAAATATATAAAGTTGCTTCAATACTTGTATAAGTGAAAGACTCTAATAAAATAATACAAATTTTTTGGTTGAATTAATGAAGACTGTAGTTTGAAAAAATATTTAATTATATAGTCCTACTGTGCAACAAAGTTGAGTGTAATTTGAAATAATTTTTAAAATCAAAGTGTAACATATATTAAACGACAGGAAAAGTATTCGTATCTTCTAATATTATGTAAACTAATTCAGTATATTGTCGCAAAATTCTTCGTTAAATTGTGAGCATTCACAATTACTGTGTAAGGCGGCCGTAGGTTCGCGGGGGTTGTGGGGCTCGGTCCCACGGGCGGTACAACCATGAAATGCTTTTATTTTTCATTTGTCCACCACTTTTATTACTTTATCACGATGTTTACTGACGTGGCTCTCCAGGTTACTTTTACTCGTTGTATTATATTTATATTTGCAGGTTTAATTATTACTGCGGTTTTAATAATATTTTGTATATTTATTTGTGGGTGCATCAATAAAATATTTTTAAGACTAATTAACGTTTACCCCTTAATTTAGGACAATAAGGAAGTTACAAGGACGATTCATGCTAGGTCTAACTTAATCTTAAACTTAATCAGCAGATGGTTTCGTTATTCTGATTTATCTATATAATATTTCAAAAATATTCTTTAGTGTGTTTGGTAAAATCGGTAATTATTATGTTAGAAAAATTATTTCGATAATTAAGACTTGTGGTCTGATAATTAGTTAAGAACAAAGCTCTTTCAAGTCCTTTATAAATAAGAGCCTTTGATAAATCTATCAGGTACATGGTTGAAATTCCATCGATTCATTCTTTATTCTTTTTTCTTTTGGAAGTTGACGTTAAACTTTGATACACTCCTATTAATATAAAGTCATGCCGATGTAGTATATTATTATATTCATAAAATAGATTAATTATAGGATCTAGTATTTATGTGAGCCATTTAAACAAGTGTTATCAGAATACTCAACAGTTTTTCCATATATTTTTATTTCTTTAATGTTTACTTTATTTTGTTAAAATTGACGGCAACGTATAACGTAACAGGATCAACGTATACGAATTAATTTAATAAACGAAGTTTGCTTTCAAATTTATCTTCAGAAAAAACACAGAGATAAGTTTACATTCGAATATGTTAATTTCATTTATTATTTTAATATATAATTTTTTCATTTCGTAATTTTATTAAAATGTAGTAAAATGTTTTTTTTAAATTATATTAAAACTGTAAATTTATAAATATTAGTAGTACAGCTAATGGTCGAATTTTCACCATAATTCAATATTTTTTTAAGTTTAAAAATCGTTGGAATTTATTGAAATTAAATGTATACTACTATAATCATGGCATGTAATTTTTTTATTTATTCCAGTTTTCACATATTTTTATTTCAGTAAAATACGTAAATCTACTTTAAAATGAATAAAATAATACGTTAAGTTTCTTGTAACGTAATATGAATGCGATTTGCAATGATATAAAACAATATTAACTCAGTTTTTAATATAATTAAAGATAAATCATTTAGAGAAAAGGTAAATAAAATAAAACCTTTTATATGTGGTTACAAAAAAGGCAAAATATATACATTAAGGATAGACGGCAAAAATAAATTGATTGAAGTCTTCCAAGTAGAATGCGATCCATTAATCAAGGAAGCCATTGAAAGCTCTCTGTTTGATTCCAATAAAATTTGTGAAAAAATCGACAAGTCATGTAACTTAGTTATCACAAATGAACCGTGTTTTAACAATATATTGTACTTATTTAGTACAGTATTTTTACTTATCTGATATAGTAATTGTGACTTACCTGGGTATATAAAAGAATATATATATATATATATATATATAAGAGATTCACATAGAACCGAATTCAATAAAATATTCTCTTTAAATAAGTGATCAAGAACTTTAATACCAATCAAGTATATATTTTATAATTTTCACAAAAAAATAGTTTTAATTTATACATTATTTTTTATTGGTCTACGCGTTTCTAATAACTCACACACTGCCACCCTCTTCCGCATCGCGCAAGTTACTTCAGTAAAAAATATATCATCAGAAATACAATAACATTTGCATAAAGCTGAATATTACGTGACCTTCATTAAATTTATAAAATATAAAAATCCCTATTAAAGGTAGTATGAAGCGACACGCTAAAATATATTAAACATAAAATGGCTGCCGCTTTACTTTACATTTTCGCTTTACATTACTATAAACATAGACGAGTCATCACCTTCTTTATTAAAAATAAAGAAATTATATAGATTTTACTTACTATATATATGTACGTATCTAAATAAGACTCTCATTTATGTAGTCTAGTATATCATTTAAATTATTTATTGTATATGCCTAAGAAAAATATAATTTCTTTGGAAATAGTTAATGTTATTGTTGTTGGCAATTTATGCAAACAGTGAAGTTGGTGTGAACGCGATTATCTTGTTATTTGAAACAGATCGTAAATACTGTAAACCATTATTGATATTTGAGCTAAACCTATCTATTCATAAAGACTAGGTTTTTAACATCTCATATTGAAAAATAAACACATTTATATATATTATTCTCTTAAAATGACTTGCGGTTACTCGGCTTTTCGGTTCCGTATAAATTCATAAGAAGTAATATCGTCATAGTCCCGTTGCTTAATATAGCGTTACGGCGAGTTGAGTCCGTGTCCTTTGTTCATTTAGTTTAGTATAGTCGCTGTGAAAATCCACTTTTAGCTTTGAGACATCGTTCTATATTATAATAGACTAAGTTAACAGTGGAAAATCCGGCACATTGTTTCGCGGTAAATGGAACGTATGTACAACGGAGGGAATAAAGATGTTATAGTCTATTTTAATATTAAAATGCCGCTATTAAAATATATTATGCAAACATATCCAATGTTTTTATCGAACTTATTAACGTTTTTGGCCTTACTCAGTCCAGCCGTAAGGCAATAAACTCAAGGGGCGCTAAAGTGACGGAACCTCGGTTTGGGTTGTTGCGTTGATTGCCACATAGCGTTTGCTACATCTAACTAAGCTAAGCTAGCTAAACTAACATCCGAATTGATTGTTTTTACTTAAAACATGTAACATTAACATGCGATCTAGAGTCATTTGAATATCGCAGAGACATTGGGTCCTTATGTGTGCTTTACCGCATGTATAACGGAGAGTGTCTAAAGAACTTTTTGATATGGTGCCCTCGTCACCGTTCCAAGCTCGCACCACCCGCCGTTGGCTAGTTGCTCATCCACATTCCCTAAAGCCCAGTAGAATGGCGATAACCGTAAGGTAGGTTACAAAAACATTATATAACAAAAACATATATGAATCTCGAACACGTTCAATGAAGTGAAATTAATTAGATTTTTTTTAATAAGTATTTCAATGCAATATTGTGATGCTACATTTAAGAACTTGTCTCTTCTTAGGATGGCTCAATAGTTTGCGTCTTTAGACACCGTGTCGATTAACGTAGGTTTAAATCTTTACTTACGATCAGCCGTAGCTTTCGGTAAAGGAAAAACATCGTAATGAAACCATGGTATGGTGGTAGAAGATTTCTAAGCCCGCCGAACTAGCTATCATCCTGAAGTAGAAGATCTAACGCTAGACACATATATAGGTGTGTTCCGGCAGCTGCACTTCAGAACGAGCCTCTTTAATTTTAGCGTGTTTACCATCTTAGACCACATCGTCATTTATCTTTAAGTGAAATTATGGTCAAACGCTAGATCCTGTAAAGTATTTAAAAAAACATAGTAATTCAATGACGAGTATCAATCTGGTTCAAATATTTAAAAAAATCTTAAACCGTATAAAAACGTGAAATACTTTAACAAGAGTTTCAATTTCACTTCTGTAAATATCGAATATTTAAACATTGGTTATGAGATTAAAATTTATATGACATTTAAATATTTTCTTAACCCTTTAAATAAAGTGGTAAATAAAGAGACTGAATTAATTGAAGCAAAATATTTTTTATTACGTTATCAATTGATTTTGTACAAATCTAAAGAATCATAATAACATTTTTGTGTCATTCCTCTCCATACTCAGAGGGGACCAATCACCGAATCGTCTATAGGCAAAGTGAAGTTTGTTTTACAAGTTTGCAAAGGCTACTGTAAGTGAAGGTGTCGGATGCGTCACAGGTCTCGCCGCGCCGGGCCGCCTCCGTGTCGCGCCGTCGGGACGCCTCTCACTCGTTGCGCGGCAACCTCCCTGCATTAATCACCCTTAGTTCGTTGACCTCCAGTTATATGGAAAATTATTCACAAGATTTGGGAAAACTTATAAAAAAAATTAAATTTATTATAACGTCAAATTGAAAAATGTGATTTCGTAGTACTAGAACTTATATTTTATTTATAAGAAAACTATATAAGCACTTTTTTTTTTTTTTTTTTTTTTCGAACTGACCTACACTGCCAGCTTATTAGGCTTTCACAGTTCCACCGGACTACTAAGGGGAGCGCTTATGGCACTCACCCGATTGTTTTTAGGCGAAACATCTCAAGGGCACTCGGTGCACCTCGGCTTGAGCTGTCGCCGGATTCCCGAACTAACTAAGCTAGCTAAGCTATCTATCCATACAATACTCATATATGAATTCGTGAAAAATGCATGTGTGACCATGCATGTTTCACGAATGTATATGTGTATTTGGTATCTGACTACTGTGTTACGTGACCTATTTCAGTCCGAAAAGGGCAAAAAAACAGCCCACCACTGAGTGCCTAGATGTGCAAGAGTGTGGGGTGATCGTGTAAGTGTAGAACATGTGTAAATCACTGTATTCGCGCGAGTAACATACTCGAGGGCTCCACACCGAGGGACTACCTAGGCTCGAGCAGTTACAAGAAAAATCGCGACGAGTGTGCGGGATCGAATCTTCACCCCCCGCTCACGGAGGCGTGAGCAGAGAGAGTCGCGGGCGTGGGCGCAAACACGCATCTTTTGAGAGGGAATCGAGCTAAAAAATAAAGTACAACGGCACGGTGCCGATTTAACTAAATAATTACGTAACAAATCCTAATATATCGGTCTATTATGTATGAACACGCGGGTTCGATCTGGTATTTTGATTTACGCGAATTTATTTATGCGCGGCGCGGGTTAATTGCTGTACCGTGGTCGCGACGGCCGGGAAAGCGGAGATAGCGTTTAGGAGCCCGAGCTCAGACGTACTATTAACTAACGCGTTAAATGCGATTATCTCTTGTACATCGTGTACCAAGAGTAAGCGAGCTATCCAGTCTATACCGGAGGTCGATGCTGAAACCGCGATAGGTGGCGCAGGAGTGGACAGAGCCTTTGGGGGCTGGGGCTTGGCTTTAGGAGCCGAGGGAGCTGGCGGGGAAGGCCTTACGCGCCAGGAGAGCGCGCTCGGCGGAGTGGCGGATGCTGCCGGCGCACTGGAGGTGCCCGGCAGTTCGGGGAAAGCCTTCTGGCTTTGTATGGGCGGAGGCGGAGGCCGATTCGTCCGAGTCGGCGGGCCGTGCGCCCTGGACCGGGTCGCACGACCGCCGCGACGGTGATAGGTCGAGCGAGGCGCACGGGGACACCCGCGATAGTTCGCGGTATGACCCGTTTGCTCGCAGAGGACGCAGCTCGGAGGCTCGACGGATTCGGGAGTGCGGGGGCACTCCTTAGTGGAATGATCCCCGAGACACTTGACACACCTGGGACGCAGGTGGCAGTGTCGGGCGGAATGACCGTACACCTGGCAGTTGTGACACTGCGAGGGTACCTGGGACTTGCGAGGAAGCTCGACGTAGACAGGGGACAGGCCGCAAACTGAGTTGAGGCTGAAAATAGCCTTGCCTTCCAAGGAGCGGTCCAGAGTGACCAACACCAAGTTGAAGGGGGCCTTCGTACGGGGGTGGCGCATGCGCTGCACGCTCCGGACTGGGAAGTCCTGACCGTTCAGGCAATCGCAGATGTCGTATTCGGTGAGCTCAGAGGGAACTCCCCGAATGACGACACGGAGGCGGCGCTCTTCCTCGAGCGCGTGGGTGAAGAAAGGGAGCTTACGCTCCCTGAAGTATTTGGTGAGCTCGCGATGCTCATCGGGGGTCGAGACACGAATAGAAATGCCGGCAACAGTGTTGACGGCAGACTTGTAGACGATTTCCTTCGACTTAAGGTCTTCAGAAATCTCTACCCATCGAGCTTTGTCACGGAAGGTGACGGGAGGCGGTAGGCGTGGCTTCTTAGCCGCGACCGCGGGTTCCGCAGCCGAGGCTCGAGCCGAATTCGCGGCAGAGGGCGTGGGAGAGGCTCGGGGCACCCGAGCGCCACCTATATTGGGCTGCTTTGGGGTCGGACGTCCCGCAGCAGAGTCGCTATCGGTCTGAATCGCGGCGCGTGGGCGTTTACCGCGGCGCGTGACGGTTGTGAAACCGTCGTCATCGGCGGGCGTGGTCGCGGGCGCAGGCACGGTCGCGGGCGCAGGCACGGTCGCGGGCGCAGGCACGGTCGCGGGTGCGGTCGCGGGGACTGTATCGTAGTCCATGTCCGAGTCGTCATCGGAATCGAATTCCGAGAGCCTCGTGAACGGGTCGTCCGGGAGATTCGCGAAAGGGTTCGCGGAGAAACAACGCGGTATCTTACCGGGAGGGTTGCGCGCATAGACTTTCCGGAGTCTGTTATATTCCGTGACGAGATTCGGATCTTCCTTTTCGACGAACATGTGGAAGCGCAACAGTTCTTCGAGGTGGACGGTATCATCAACGGCCGGAAGGGCCGGATGGGCACGCGGGGTCGCGGGGGTAGACATGACTAACCTCCCTGCCTGAGGGGCAGGGGGGTGCGCCTAATTTGAATCTAACGGACAATCCGTGTCCGGGCCAAAGGGAAAACGCGACGCGACGCGAACGCGAATCTTCTCTTCAAACTGCACACGGCGCGGCGCGAAGAACGACGCTCTGCACGGCACACGACGCGCTGCACGACTCTCGAAGCGCAGCACGAGGCACGACGCGTAGCACGGCGACTCGACGCACTGCAAACAGTGTGCACGGCTTCGCACCGAAAAGTGCGGTTTAAATGGTGCACTAATGGAGGTACACCGTCGCTCTGAAAAGAGCGTACGATCGACAGTAGCCGCTCGAACACACTAAACTTCCGGACACACACGAAAATATCCGACAACTGCGCGCGAGTTGCCGAACTAACGGATCGTCAGAGCTGCGAGCGGGCGCGTGCGCACTCGGCCGCTGCTCAAACGAGACTCCTATATAAGCACTAGCTTTTGCTCGGGTTAAGGTATATTTCACTTCTCTTTCTCTCTCTTAGGAACAGTATATTTTTCCTGGATAAAAGCTAACCTATATTCTTTTCTGTACCCCTGATAACATGTATGCAAAATTTCATAACGATTGGTTTAATCGTTAAGACACGAAATCGTTAGGATTAAGATACGGCCGTGTACATCAATTCAACTACAATTTATCAAACTGCTCAACAAAATTACTACCGATGTTTAAGAATCAATAATAACGTTTTTCTGAATTTTAGAGTTTTTAATTACCTACTAATGCAATGAGATTTAAAATAGTTTTCAATATTTTAGAAGTTATGCATTATTATAAATATCAACGCTCGTATATTTCTCTTCCTAATTTACCTTTGTTTTTCATGATTCTTACCTCTCGATGTATAATTTGACTTCACTTACCTTTGCATATCACTCTGCGTAGAAAAATTACCATGCTTGATCTATTCGTTACATCTACTGCTGCATTTGTGGTGTATAGGAATCATAAGATAGATTATATCGTATAAATTATGGAATAACAGATGCTAAGTTTGTGGGAAAGCTTAACAGCAGTTCCAATAACATTTACATAAGACAATAACAATCTGAAGTATTGAGATTTATTTATTACTTGTCGAGTGCATGGGATTTGGCATAGACAATTATATTCACGTTTGACTCACTTAGTGTATGAATTATCAAAAATCTTTGGTTAATATCTATATATTAAATTTATGGAACAATCGGCCAAAACTTAATTATAAAAGTTGTCCCAAATATTTTCGGTCCCCAAGAAGCAACTCTAATATTAAGCCTGTATTGATTATCAATTCCACTTATTACAAATTATTGTTCATACTTTTGATTTACTTTGTGTCCGTCGTGTTTGTAAAATGTCCCGTGACATAGAACTTGCACTCTAGTGCAGAAACTGTTTTTATACAAAAGATTAAAAATATATATCAGAATACAGAATATGAGGAAGTAGAAAAAGTGCAGTTAAAATTAGGCTTAATATAAATGCACCATGAAGCCTGCAAATTTATAACAATGTCAAATAACAATAAAGGTACAATCAATAATTTTATTCATTTCTGCCAGCCTGCCTGAATATACTGAAAATAACCAAATTATTTATTCAATACACCCAAAGCAAAGTAGATTTTACTGTAAACACTCGCAGTAAATTTAATATACATGTCAGACACACGGCAGTTCTGATAAATGATTTGCTATTGGTTACTACGAGCTACGTAGACATAGTAAATAATCGTTGCTATCAGTATTTATATTGGCACTGCTTTATACATATATTTCTGTTTATGTGTTCTTTGACAACGATGTATTTGATATTGCTGTGTAATTTTGTAATGGTTGAAAATTTACCAAATCTGTGCAAAAATTTGCAACGCAATGGTGCCATTAGGTAATAATTTGTCAAGAGATAAATGATTTTATTTTAAACTCATAGAAATGCTTACAGCTAAACAAAAAAGAATTAAGTATTTAGATATAAATGAAGGTCATTTATAAGTTTCCGCATGTAACTATAAGAAAATATAGAGTACAAAGAAGGAAATTATAAATAAAAAAAAACTGGAATTTAAAAGACTTTTGAGTTTCTGTACGCTTGTATACCAAAAATGTCTAAAATATATAAACGAAGCTGGATTGACTGCTTTGCATAAATATCAGTTCCGTATCTGGGTATTATAGGTGCATGAATATTAAATGTTTATTTACCATAATAAAAGCTATATTTAGTTTACAATTAAAGGGTTTTGTTCCATCATATTTTATACTAACTGTGCCCGCGACTACGTCCGCGTGGACTTTCAATTCTAAACGCAGTGATTAATAAAACCATAGATAAAAAGGCGTATCAAAACTCGACGTTGATCATTTGTTCTTCGAGGCGTAGCGTGGCACTACAATGTCTAATAGTCATACCGTGAATGTATAATTCTGACTTTCAATACACGGTATGGCACTCAAAACAACATTTAGCAATGCCAAACTCAATCCAGCAGCTTTTGCGTAAATTGCTTCTCTTTTGTGTTTTCTTATAGGTAAGATAAATATATATACGAATGTGATAAATATATGAAACAATTAAATCTATCACCATACCAAATTTCGTCAATATTCGTCGAGTAGTTTTTGCGTGATACGCGTACAAACGACAGATAAACAGACAAAAACTCTAAAAACAATAGAAATACGTTCTATCATTAATTATCAGCCCCCCAGAGTATTTTTTCTTAAATATGTATATTGAAAGTACAGATTTCGTCTCGTTAGAGTCGTTTATTATTCGTATATAGATTATTTAATGTCTTCAGAAATAACTAAACCACTTTAAACATTTTCTATAACTTATGTATAAGCACCTTTGATACGATAACATTTAATATTAATTTAGGTAATAATATGAACATCACATCAAAACAACAAAGTTCTAAAAACAAAATATTTGCCCGTAAACTCAATTAAACTTCCACGTTGAGTTTTATTAAATTAGGTAATATAAAAGCGACGGAATTTTCTACAAAGTTGTTAATCTCTATAACACCGATTACGTGCCTCGCCCTAATGGACAGCTAAAGAACTAATGTCTGGTATCCTAATGGATTACTATGCCTTACCTGAAAACTCATTTAGGTCTGTGAAACAAGTTACTTTACATTAATAAATTTTATCTATTTATCTTAATATAATAACGAATAAAGACAGGTGATAACTATAGTGAAAGAGAAGAGATATAGATAAATTACTTTTGAAGACAAATTAGTTGTAAAATGACAAGCGTACTGTTGCAAATGCCACCGTTGAAAACGGTTACAACAGTACAAAGGCATACAATGAACAAGAACTCGACGATATGATTCCGTATCAATATTACCTCTGGATTCTTTATCGCCAGTTATAGCATTAAATCATTGCACTGCAACCAACAGACCAATGTCACAAGTTATTGACTTGGCCTTGACGTACTCGTGCTATTGATATTATTGTATATATTGTAGGTGGTAGAGCTACGCTGAAGCTATTACTGGTTTCAGTATGAATGGGTCGGCTCGCCCGGGGTAGTACCACCCTCTCACAGAAAGCCGACCTGAAGTAACAGTGCAAGCACTGTTGCGTTTCGTTCGGTCAGTGAGAGCGCCGGAGGCCGACATATATTAAAAGGCCGGCAACGCACTTGCGACTCCGCTCCAGCACACATACTTAGGCCCCCCTCGGCAGCTGCTCAAGCCGAGGTACGATCCTCCGGAAAGGAGCCCTCGAGCATGCTGCTCGCGCGGACACAGTGACACTGTTAATCAAACACTCGACTTTACAACACAACACCGATCACCCCACACACGTGCACACACACACTCGTAGGTACACATAGTGGTGGGCTGTTTTTGTTTGTTTTTTTGCCCTTTCGAACTGAAATAGTTTAGAACACAGATAGTCAGATACAAAATACATGTACGGGATCGTGAAACATACATGCTTGGTAACCATGTATATTTCTCGAACTCATACAGGTATGATACGGATAGGTTTAGCTTAGTTTAGCTTAGCTAGTCAGATTCGGGTATTCGACGACAGCCCAAGCCGAGGTGTGCCGTGCGCCCTTGTGCTAGTCGTCCATACAAACCGGGTGAGTGCCTTAAGCGCTCCCCTTAGTAGTCCGGTAAAACTGTAGCGGCCTCCGGGTCAACAGCGTAGTCAGTTCGAAAAAAAAAAAAAAAAAAAAAACACTTGCGACTCCCCTGGTGTTGCTAGTGTCTATGGACGGCGGTGATCACTTACCATCAGGTGACCCCCCTGTTCGTTTGCCCCATATAATATATATATATATTGCAAACGACGCGACGTTGTGATTTTGATCAAATTTGACGGTACTACTACCGTAGCACCGTGGGGTTATAAGACAGTTTGTTTTCCTGTTATTGGTGAGAGAGGATAAAATAATGTGAATCTAGATAATATCATTAGTTTACTGCCTATCCAGAAATTCTGTTACTGTTACCGTCCTAGAAAAACTTTTTTTTTCTATAGTCATCTTTTTATAATCTTCCGAGCTTATTAATTCTCGTTGACCGCTTCTACATAATACATACACTGTTTTATCGCCTTTAAGTAAACTAAGTAAAGAAATAAAGGAAATAACTTTTTTATTACTCTATATCTAACATAAATTAAGAATCAAGTCAGTATATAGCTGACTATCTAACCTAAGGTACGGTATCTTACGTGTTCGTTCTGGTTGAAGGCTTTTAAATATTTATCAATAAATAAGAGAAAATCCTCTGTGGTAAATAAAAAACTGAAAATATCACATTGGCCCTGAAGAGTTGAATGGCGTAAAAGTAATTTGGTAACATTTGTGGTGGAACGAAATAAAAAATAGCAACGTACTGAAGAATTGAAAAACCTGGCAAAATCTCCACCACAATATTTTTTGGTAACACTATAGCAGTCTTCAATTTTCTCAACGAAGATATTGAATGAAATATATTATAATTTTAAAGTATTATTCACTTCAATTTACCCTTCATAATTGAATGTAGTTATAACATTTGAAATTGATATTGAATATGTGAATATTAATATTCAAACACAATTAGCGCTGGATATCAATGACGTCAGTTGTAATTAGCTTGTTTGATTTCGCAAACAATGATATTCTGTCGATACAAAATTATTATTCATGGAATACTTCATTTTCATGTGATGAATTTTTACAGGGCAGAATATTAAGTAAAGAATTATGTAACGTTTTTTTTGTAAACAATATTAATATTTAGACGCGATTATGGATCAATGGAATAATTACAAATACAATGAGTCGCAATTTTCGATGATAGAAAATAAAATTTGTCGTTAAACAGCTATCGCTGTATTCCGAATGCACTTGAAGCCCTGTTCAGATTTAATATCTTACCAACTTAGACTATATCGTTATTTAATATCAAATGAGATTGTGGTCAAACGTTAATACCCATATTTCAGAAAGAATAATCACCGTCAGTAACTATAATTTCGTTTATTCGTTTCGTATTTTTTTTTTCTATGCTATATACTAGACGATATTGGTAAAACACTACAAACTATAATCTGTACTAGTATTAAAAATGGAAATGTGAGTTTGTTACGTCCGTCACTACTCAGCCAATCATCATGAAATTTTGCATACATGTTATTAGGGGTACAAAAAAGTACATAAGGTACTATTTATTAAAAAGTATACTGTTCCCGAGATAGGTCAAATCGCAAGCAAAAGCTAGTAAGAAATATTACCTTTTAAAGGGCAAAAAAATCCTGGGTGATAAGTTCTGATCTTCTTTAGTACGAATGTAAAATACAAAATATATTTCTTTCGTTAATATATATCTTCTTGATCTATAAAGCATAGTATATAATAGATATAAATTTTATGGTCCATTGCCGGACAAAGCCCTTTTCACAAGGATAGGCACTTTATTATTTTTGATGCATAATTTATGGTTTTACACGGTTCTTTTTTCATGCTTAAAATATAAAATTTCGGTGCGAAGTTAAATTATTTCTATATTAAAACCAGCTTTTGCTCGTGGCTTCGCTCGCGTTAATGCAGATTAAAACAAATTAATCGTAATAACAATAAATAATTTCCCCACTGTAATTATCTATTCATTGTTTATGAGATCGAGTTATGTCTGATTGTTTATGTATATATACTGTGCACAAAAAGGTTCTGCAATAAATGTTTAAATATAAAATAAATCATAATATATGAAAGCAGTATTATAAAAAAAACGAGGCAATCCTTACCGACAGAAATGAAAACTCAAAACAATGGAATATTTGTGTTCTTTTTTGGCATCGAAAACGCTGATATAGTTTTTAGTCTGCGATCTAAACATAAAAAATAATACACTGAGGTATATCTATGCACATATATATACAGTATACATATAGCTTATGGGAAGTGTACGGTGTCGATGACCCAAGTTTCACGCTTTTTGTTCACCCAAAAAAGTATATACACACTATACATATAGCTCATGGAAAACGTGCGGTGACGATGACGCGAGTTTCACGGTTTTTGTTCACCCAAAAAAGTATATACACACTGTACATATAGCTCATGGAAAACATGCGGTGACGATGACGCGAGTTTCACGCTTTTTGTTCACCCAAAAAAGTATATACACACTGTACATATAGCTCATGGGAAAAGTGCGGTGACGATGACGCGAGTTTTACGCTTATTGTTCACCCAAAATAGTACTCAACGCGCCTAAAGAAGTTTTCACTTAAAAAACTTGAACATTAAACGCACGGCTAGCTAAAATATAAAACAAAATACCATTAGCCTCAACATACCTTTCTATCAGTGGAAGGATTTATAAAAACGGGTCAGTAATTCCAGAGATTACCGCCTCCGAATTTCACCTCTTTGTAATGGTATTCTATAATATAAAAATGAATCACTGAATATGTTGCTAAGCACAAATCTCGAGAGCAGCTGAACCGATTTCGCTAATTCCTTTTTAGAATATTCCTTAAAGTACGAGGATGGTTCTTACATAGAGAAAATTTTTAAAAATGGCCTGAAAAAATCTAAAAACCACATTTTTCTATACTTCCATACAAACGATTCGTAATAATACTTAAAAGTCAATTTGAACTTTAATACCATATCATAAAGTTTAAGTGTTAGTGGAGAGGTTCTGGGAAGGCAAAACAATTGAGTGACATTAGTATCGTATAAATATTAATGTCAATATTGTCAATATTTATATGATGGTAACATTTAACATTATATAGCGTCCCGAATAGCAGGATAAGTATTTAAAAAAAATAAAGAATCGACTGTAAGGCGGTACGAAGTTCGCCGGGTCAGCTAGTTGTAAGTAATATGAACTCGCTAATAGAAATCTCTAAAACACGGTATTACTATGATTTTTTTTTCTATATTTTAAAACCAGTATATATAAAAATAGGAAACTTAAAAAAAGTACTTTGATATACAATATGTTATTATGTCCCGCTTTGATCCGTTTCGGGTTCAAAGGATACGTAATCTACTTACACGTTATCCGTACGCTGTCAATATAACATAGTGTTAAGGAAAAACTTAGACAGGTACACTCCATTAGAAATCATTCTAACGGAAGGAAACCTATTCATGTTTTTGGAATTATAATACTCTTCTCAACATTATTACTACTATCTATTTTCTATCGCTGTATTGCTATGATTAATAGACTGTTCAATCAAATTATAATTATAAACACACACACATACACGCGCGCGCACAAAAACTCACACACACACTCACATGCACACACAGTCACACACACACAACACGCACGTCTACAATTATGATGCCACAGAATTCCTCAAAAACATACATACCCTGTATACACTTCAGGTACAGACCAATTATATATTTACTATTTTCGTTTATTTATTTCTTAATTTTATTTATTTTCTTCAACTGATGTTACATATTTAAAGAATATTTAATTCATATTTTATTTCCTGTAATCCACATTTTCATAATAAAGGAAACGACAAACATGTGTAATATTTCTTCGGAGGTAAGCCAACTGCCAAGATACAGGGCAACCTATTTGGTAGTTTGGTGTGTATTCAGTTCCATATAGTGGATAGTTTAAATGTATAAGCTAAATATGTGTGTAATAACCAAATTATTATTATTATTATTTAAATCGATAATCATATATTCAAATGATATTATGTATTTAACAATATTTTGCTAGAAAATCGTGGTAATTGAGTGGTTTGGTGAAATGTCAATGCGATGGCCGCAGGCTTGAACCCCGGTGTTTACCGATAAAGTTTTTAGAATTCGCGTATATTTACTCATTTCAATTACTAACACTATCGGCTGACGGTAAACGAAAACGTCGTGAGGAAGCCTTAACCTAAGCAATATGCTTGTATGTGAAAGTTACAATAACTCGGTATGAATACGAATTATATCAATTAATTATTTTCTTTTCGCGTATAACATTTTTTATCACTTTCCTTTGTTTATGATACTATCCGCCACAGATAGCGCACACTCTATAGTCTATATCTACATGACATTGGCAGTATTGTGTATTAATACTTACACACGGCACCATAAATTAAATTAGAAGAAGAAGGAAAAGAAATGTCCTTGTGGTACCATCTTATATGGGAGAAGATTTAGTTCTATATTGTGGACTTCTCAGAGATTCAGATCGCCAATACAACATGGATTGACGTGGAGTTGGGCATGCACTCATACCGTCCTTCGGGAATAGGCCTATGGCCCTGCAATCGGTTTCTTACAGACTGATGTGATGATATTTATATAGATTAGCTATATCATAATACTAACATATCGTTTGATCTATGTACTCGTATTTCCATAGTTTATTTTGAAATTGGTTATTATATACGATTTTATATTTATATTATAATTTATTTTTAATCATTTCTTCTTCGTTTTGATAAATTTACTTTAAATTTATATCCGTATTATTATTCTAGCAGTATCTCTGTATATTAGCCGTCGCAATCTTTAGTAGTCAAGTGGCTAAGAATTAAAATGAATATAAATGCACCCTATTTATATTATCTTCTAATAAAGATAAATTTGTGATTATTATTGTATCTAATTCGCTATTTAATAGTGCCTATCGCCTATCGCCAAAAGTTAATAGTGCCTATAAACAACAACAATAGCTTACTTCACTGCTGTCCAAAGAAAGAGGGGCGCATCTGTCGTTTTTAGCAATATTGCGCTATGTCTAAATTGGTAATCATGAAGATAACAGGCATTTATTAGTATTTTTGTGGTAAGCCTTTGTTCACGAATTACACTTTATAAAAAAAATTGACATTTTATCCGAATTGTGTTTTAGTTAATTACTTACGGTGACAGTGTAGCAGTATGTATACGTACTTTAATAGACCGAAAAGTATTACGTTTGCCCAAATATTCAATGGTACGCGCGGAGGTTTTAACTGTGAGCAATTAACATTATACAATCACTAGGCGAGACCCAAATAAATAAGCTTTATAAACTTCGATTTATTTTATTAATATCTTTTGCTCGCGACTTCGGCGCCTTAATGTACAAA
This sequence comes from Antheraea assamensis, assembly GCA_035772565.1. Lineage (NCBI taxonomy): Eukaryota > Metazoa > Arthropoda > Insecta > Lepidoptera > Saturniidae > Antheraea > Antheraea assamensis. The sequence continues at coordinate 764,667 of JAQQSE010000131.1, read as the reverse complement.
CATTGTAAAACATTCCTCGATAACATTACTTTTTCTATAGATTAATATTATCCTATCTCCTTTTTTGTATCCTTGACAAAGTTATACAACATTTCATGATGATAGGTTGAGTAAGTTACTTAAGACTTGAAAGCGTTACAAAAACACAAACTCATAGTCGAATTTATAATATTAATAAGGATAACATAATATATTATGTCTGTTGTATAAATAGAAACAGTTTACGAACTAAGTAGAATACAATTAAAACTTTGTAATCTGAAAACAGAATAAATGAAACACGAAGAAGATGCCCTCTTGAAGCTACAATCAAGGACACTCATTATCGTTGTTATCAGTTAATCATCGCGGAAGCCGACGATAAATCTTGTCCGGCAGGAACTATTTATCTTACCCAAGGATCATTAACAAGGATTTGTGTGGTATTGATTACGTGCTGGACGCTTGATGCGCTGTTTATTAACTTGTAACCATCGCTCACTCAGTGTCTAAAGGATAACAATTATTTAGTATAATTGTATGCCTATGGAAGTATTGAAACGGCGTATTAATAAGTATGAAATGTTTTTTAAAGACGAAGTATTGTGTTATGTGGTATTGTAAGTCTTAAATAATATTTTTTGGCGCTAAAACAATAATGGTCTTATCAGCAAAAACAAAAATGAACACGCGTTTAACATGAGTTCTACTAAACAGTGTCTAAAATGTAAACATTGTTGAAAACATGTTTAACATACTTTATTACAAAAGAGTATCCAAGATGTTCTCTAGCTAAATAACTTTTTATGTTGCGCGTAAATTTAAATCTCTGATATCTTCTATAGAATTCATTGAAATGACTTAAATACATAAAATAACTAGAATATTCAATTGAATGAAAATGAATACTATATTAGATAGAATAGCTTCACAAATAACACATTGTTCTTAAATAATACGCAAGAGATAAAAACGGTTACTGTGTTTTATCCTCTGGTGATAGACATAAGCCTATTACGAACATTTATGTAGGCAGCTTTAAGATATACAATATTTAATTATATTATTATGATCTATCTCATAAAGTATAGGCAACGTAAAGAAAGTAAGCGCGCCCGAAAAATATATTATATACATATATTGCACTACATTAATATTATTAAATTACATTGACTTGTCTATTTTCTAAAACTGTAATTAATATACATGTATTGCGTGGACCTTTCTGTAGAAACCGTCTAAACGAGAGTATACACTGTATCAAGCTCGTTTGAAGTAAGGCTAATAACACACAGCTAGGAGAAAAAAAAATCTCCTAATTTATTGCGTTTAAAACTGTATTAGAAATTATAAAGACTAAGCTTTCCCACGGCTGAGCTCGCTTTAATGTAGATTTGATCCTATCCCTCGAGAACAGTGCTAGTGTTTTTCTGGATGAAAGTACTATAAGTATGTCCTTTTCTGTACTTCTGATAAGGTATATGTAAAATTTCATGATAATCCGTTGAGTAGTTAAGATGTGATAGCGTAACAAACAAACAAATCGACGCTTTGATATATATATAACGATGATAGTTTATAGGCAAAATCAAAAAGGATTCCAGATATTGGCAGATTTATGTTTAGATACTTATGCACAACACTCAATGGTTGAAGCAACAGAGAGTAAACGTCACAGTGACAGATGACAGTTCACATTTTGATGTTGACACACTAACTTAATACGTTTCGTTTACAAGTACAACATATAATAAATAATACCTACTACTGTAAACTACACTATACTATAAAGTACTAGTATGAATAGTAGTACTTTTTTACCTAAATGTTGAAAGTTAAAATAGAAGAAAATAAAGGCGAAACGTTTCTCTACCTCTGATAATGTGTACAAAATTTCGTGATAATCGGTTAGGTACTTAAAGCGTAAGAGCGTCGCAAAAATACACACTTTCATATTATCTATTTTACCACGTTTTTATACAAAAACTGTTTTAACTGTTATTATACTCTCCGTAGTCTTATTACACTACTGGTAAATTATATTCGAAAAAGATATGTTAAAACCAAAAATGCAAACATTTTCTCTGTTTTAGAAACTACATATATCACATCTAGAAAAATAATATAAAAACTTAATTAATTAATTAGTTTAAGAAGTTAACGCAACCCCCATTTGTCAGTGTCAAATAGTTTTTTTTTTATTCCAACTTCCTACGAACAATAATGATGCTAATGTATTTCCTTTGTACATCGTTTGAATAAGACTTAACTATGTATGTTATTTAGTTCACTCAACAATAGAACTGTTATATGTTTATTGTGTAGTTACAATAAGTGTCGTCTATAGCATGAGAGTGATGATTTTTAGGCTATACGAATGTACCGTATTTATTAACAGTTTGTTTTCATTGAATGCAACATATTATCCAGTTGAGTCCGAATAATATAATTAGACGGTAAACTACACATTTTTTTTATAAAACTTTAGACATAGCTAAATATACATAGTACATTTCTTAATCGATTTTGAAGAATTCCTTGGTGTATGTTCGAAGAAACGCAAAGTCCCTTACTAACAAAATAAAATTGGACACTCTTGAAAATATTCCCTCTCCAATGAAGAAAAAACTTTATAAACCAGTTTGTAAATCAGGAAGATCCGAGGTAACAAACATTAAAAAACCAATACAGTTGAGTTCAGAACCTCTAGCCCTTCCCTCCTTCTCCCTTTTTGAAGGCGGTTTACACACGAATTGTCTACTGTATTAAATTGGTTATATACGTTACTAAGTTATGTGAACGGTGAACATGATAAATAAAACAAATTGGCCGCTAAATTAACTAAAAAGACAATATAATTCAAATGGCATGTAATGATTTATGTGAGATATTGTATCTTTGTGTTTACTTCATTTATTTGTAACATCACAACTTGATCCGTAATGTAACAGAACATAGACTAAAATCTATCCAAAGACTTCTAACTAATATTAATAATGAGAATGTAAGTTTGTATATTATGGTATTCGCGCCATAACTGTTCAACCGATTTCATGAAATTTTAGGTTATAAGGGGGCATCTCTGTACCCCTTATATATACCTCATAGGCTATAAGGTACCTTTCCAGAAGACCGAAGTAAAACTAGTACAGATATAGGTATATTATAAAATAAGTACGTAAATCAGTTCAGTAGTTTCTAGGCAAATCTATGTATATTACTCTATAGAATCAAATGAATATTTCCTAAAAAAAAAACATAGCTGTCGGCAAACCGATAGTTACAAGTTTGATGTAAAACTTCACGTTCGTATTCTCCATTATAAAAACTTAAAAACTGATCTGACATACGGCGGAGGAACAAATAGTACGGGGTTAGATCGCGGTATATACGAAACATCTGCGCACAAAACTTCGCTCGTGATTCCTGAACATGCCGGGAATGAATGATTAAATCAATATTTTCAGCGAGAAATATTTATTTAAAACTTTGTAAAAAGGAGAAAAAGGTATTTATCAGTGGTATCCAAGTATACGAAGTTGTTTATTAAGTACTATCTGATGTCTGCTCGCTCCGTTATGTGCGTCTTTTTTTAGTGACGGTAAAAAATATACAAAAAGTAAACCAGAAAATAAAATTGCAAACGGTCAATTAAATTAAATGAAATGAATATGCTAGAACCATCTACGAATTCTTTTTTTTATACAATTTGGCCTACACTGTCGGCTTCGTCAGACCCCTACAGTTCCACCGGACTATAACAAAAACTACTACTACGAAAAATTACACTTCGTATGGTCATAGTTATATTCCGATACGTATGTAAATTAGTTTTGACGTGATTTAACGTTAAAGGAACGTACATATTTCAAATTGTACACTTAGATATTAAGAGAATTTTCTTAGCAACGCGTCTATGTTTTATATAATAGGTACACATCAGTGATAGTTACCGTATTCATTTTCTTTTGTGCTCGGAAAGATTGGCAGCAAATACAGTGTTATTGTAACATCGTTGTAAAAGCATACATAATTATTTATAATATTATTGCAAGCAGATTTCATCGTGACACGTTCTTTTTGTCGAGTATATGATGAGCTCTTTTTGTTTTCACAACCCATTAGCAAGACTAAAAATACACCATGTGCATATAAAGTGTATATTAGAAATTGTTTATAGCGGTTTTAATTTCATTTTGTCTATTTCAGATATTATAATATATGCAGAAGCGTGAAACGGATGTATTTGATTTTACAATAACTTGAATCAAAAGTATTTATATATTTAAAGTAGTTTCTTTAAAAATGTCGTTATTGAATTGTTTATAGATATATATTTTAACGTAATTCAGACCTCTTAGATGTGATATATATTTGAGACAATTGTTATATAGTTATCTAGCTTTACAAATGAACGTAAAATGGGAGCGTCTGCCCAATCCGGAGCAAGTTTATGCATAGCAACGCAAACGAAAGCGGTGGAAAATATAATAACTTGTGAGTCGATATTAGGGTTGTCAGAATTCGACTTACAATTGGATTTGAAGCAAATAAAACAGCTACGTAATGAAAAATGTTAGAATAATCAACATTATGCTATCCTATTAATTAAATTGCATCGCTACAAATATACGTGATGTCGATTTAATTTAGTTACAACATCTTCAAAGAGTAATTCTTATATGACTTTCATTTTTTTTTAATAAAATACCTTTCCTATTTTTATGTAATACTACCATTTGCTCGCGGTTTCGTTCGCGCTGATGTAGTTTTAAGATATCTCTCGATAGCAGTACATAATATTTGGATAAGAGATACTGTATAATTTTATGTAAATATCATAATAATCGGTTGAATACTTAGTGTGAAAGCATAACAAATAAACAAACTCATATTCGCATTTATAATATTGGTATGCATCGTTCACAGTTTGAATTCATATTTTGTTTTTTATTTGGTCTTGGGTGAAGGTCCGTGACATAGTACCATCGATCTCCAACAGGTAGCGCGCAAATCGTTACAACAAACGCGTATATTATATATAGTTTTCGGTGTTTTGAACGTAGTTTTCAGTATTGTATCCCAAGGAGGATTTAGCTTACATATTATTACACTTTTTATAAACGATAATCATAGAAAAAATACACTTAAAGTAAATAAAAGACGACCAGACCCAGGTAAAACCTATTTTGACATGAAATCTCGCCACTCTCCCTTTATCTCTATTTAAGTCTCTTACTATAATTTTCATTCGAAAATAATATGATCTGGATATGATGTCAAACTTGAAGCCATGTGTCAACCGAGGTTACGAATAAGCAGTGCCAATAATAGTAACATGATTTGATCCTTCGTCAAATATATAGTAATCCAAGAGAGCCAAACTTGAAGAATATTTGTCGAACACGTATGGACGTATTTCCTTATTTCCTCAGGTCAACCCTCTTCAGAATGGTTTACCCGCTACTTACCGAGATATACTACCTGAATATTTTATCCATTTGACCGTGTATCCTCGACTAGCCGAGCGTGTTTACGGAAGGATGAATAATTTTTAATAAATACAATATAAACCCCGTGAATCTTCCTTTTCAATTATGTCACTTTTAGATTGATGTTACCAATTTCATTAAGAAGAGTGTGGGAGCTGGTGCTAATAATTTCGAATGAAATTACCTTTCATTTTTCTCGCTGAAACAGATGAAACAATATTACATGTTATTATTACCTATGTCTCATTCTTTTTCTTTAATGTTCACTTTTACGCGGCTTATTAAAAAAGAACGGAATATTATTTTAAGTAGCAGAAATATAAGTTTATAACAGTTATATACATATTCAGTGCTATCAGTTCTATTCTTGTATACAATTTAATATCAAATTTAATTTTTGACACCCATATACAAATTTCTGCATCCCAAGAGATCATAATAGATGGAGAGTTAATAATATTTGGTAAGTTATTCAATAAAACAAGGAAGATAAAAAGTAATTTCTGAAAAGTGAAAAAACCCCATGTGAAAAGAATGAAAAAAATAATCGTCATTTAGGCACAATTAAACGGCATCGGATTTTTTTTTATTAAACGTTTTTAAACTATAATCTACGATTTGAACGATACCTAAGTCAAAAAAGCCAACTTGGTAAATAACGGAGATCCTAATCTAGATAACTAAATATCAAATACCGAATACATGTACGCGTATAACTTCAGAATGACTGCACCTATTTTTGCGCTAATTCTTTTTTGTTGTGTTTGTAAGTTGTAATTATCACGACAAGAAAGAAAATATTTAAAAAGTCGTACGGAAAACTGATATAAAATGGATTAAAAAATCTCTAAATAAAAAAGTACGCGAATTAGTTAGAAGACAGTCGAGAGATTTTCAAGAATATTGACAGAATTGACAGATTCACCTTTAGTTGCCATTTTATTTCATTACATGATTGTGGAAAGAATTCATCAGCTAGGTTGTGTAATAAAAAACTGATTTACACCTATTAAATGTTAATTTTGCTCTCGACTCTGTAAGAATGTCTCATTATTTATTTTTATTTCTATTTACTATACTAAATACCTAAGTTGTAGCTAAATTAAAAAAAAAAATGTATTTATTCCACTAACTTAATTACTACATAGAGCAGTTACATTTATTCATATGAGATTCATTAAGTTTTACAAAATTTTACATAAACTACGATGTTATTAACGTAAAATTTAGTATACTCAAGTTACGTGAACGCTTTTTCAGAAGAATTATTCCTCCAGATAATGGGAAACATTACAATATTTAGGTATCTCCGTCTAGCTTTTGCTTGTGGGTGACTCTAATTCGCGTTTCAACCATGCCAATGACCTTGCATTCGTAAGACCCGCTTCACTATGTTACAGTCTCTGAAAACTGTGTAGATATCCTATATATTCAAAGTTCTACACTTATCAGTTTTCACTATTCCTAACCACATATTTACACTAACTCAGTCATGTACGTAACTTATTTGTATTGATTTCAGATTTGAGACTCCCCTAACCTCGAAGGTGGTAATAACAGAGAACCATCTGTGCCAAAGTTTCCCTCAACACCATATATACACGTGTTATTTTAGACATCGGCATCATCGCTTGTTAATAATGAGTGACACGAATTTGAGGCGGGGAAATTTTAACGAGTTAATTCGTCATAAGATGTGGCGCCAATTAACTTGGTTATTTTATTATACACAAATCATTATAATAGGAGAATTACATAAGAATTATTGTAAAGATAATAATTTTAGACATGCATACGAGGTTCGTTCTAATGAAATCTGGTACAAAAAAGTGTAAAAGTTTGTCACACATTTTTGTTTTATGATTATTATATTTTTTGTAAATATTTTCTCTTTGCAATAGTAAATATATTTTTTATTTAGGTTTTACTTCTCATTTTCTATCTCATTGTTTCTATAAAGTTCAACGACGAATCAAATATAAAGGTTTTATTTTCAAGTAATTAGAATTTGACCACACACTTGTATTTTATGTCTAGTAACGGTAAGGCAAGGTCGAAACTAAATGTTATATAATTGTAACAAAAATAGTGTTATATTATTTCCAAATTGTAAAAGTAACAAAATAAATTTAAATGGTTTTCTTTTTTTTTTTAATTAGATACATATGTAATTAGGTACATCTTTATATATTGTAAAGGGCAGCATCTCTGTCTGTCTTTTTATCTGTTACATAATCCTATAACGCGAAACTCTGAAACCACTGATCCGTTTTTTCTGATGATATGAACTGATCCGTGTTCTCGGTCTAAGTTATAGTATTTTTTTAAATTACATTAATTAGTATATGAAACGAAGTATATAAGGTATATAAAACCTTTTTTATCTAAATCATCTTATCGATTTCACGCGACAAAATTTGAGAATATAAAAACACGACATGGAAAATACTAACATTAATTAATTTAAATAATTTCGTCATCATAATTACTTTTATTATTTATTTAACATGTCACGAAAAGATCTGTAATAAAAATTTTAAATGTAAAATAAATCACGTTAAACATAAAAAGTTCAATTAAAAATAAAACATCTTATTTTGTAGTTCATGCGAACAGAAAGTACTGCGAGCACAACGACTTTATATATATCTAAACCACTTTAATATGTAACTGAATAAGAGCGGTATTTTTATTTCATATGTATTTTTTTTGTAACCCAAATGTCGTGTATTTTTGTACTAAAGATACTTTTGTTAAACAAATAAAGTGGCGTCACGCACCTTCGGGAACAGGGGTACAAGTATTCACAGTGAATGCCCTCGGGACACCCGTCAGCCGGTCATATTCGTCAGTGCGGCTTTTAATCTAAAAGCAATTTTATGTCGCCACGAGCCGCGTTGGGCCGGTGTACCCGCTGTAGGGAAATGGCCGTAGTTTTGCTTATTTTTCACAGGCGCTTCAATCAATCATTGTACATGTAGAGCAGTCTGTATACACGAGACGTTTTTTTTCAAGGCACTCTTTATGTTGCAACACCATGTAACATTTCTATTCGAAATAAAAAATTGGATCTACGCATACAAAATAAAATTGCCTGTAGTTCGTCTGGACTAACTTCTGAAGTAACTTTGAAAATCACTATAACTGTTGTAGGGGTTAAAAAGTATTAAAAAAAATAAAAGTTCGTTGACAATTAATACATATATTTTCCATGAAACAAAAAAAAAACAGATTAAAACATTTTCTATTATAGAAAATAATTGATCTTTTGTTTAAAATATATAGCCTATGTTATTCACTGAAAAAATGATTAAAATCGATCCAGTAGTTTTGATTTATTCACTACTGTCCGTGGCCCGCACGCGTTAAATTCGGAGTAACCTCAAAAATAACAGTATTTCTCCACTATTTAATTTATGTTATTAGACATATAAACCTTCCTCTTCAATCACTCTATCTATTAAAAAACCGCATCAAAATCCGTTGCGTAGTTTTAAAGATTTAAGCATACATAGAGATACAGGGACAGAAAAAGCGATTTTGTTTTATACTATGTAGTGATAAACTCAATAAATACAAATTATTTCACTTATAGAAAGGTATATTATAGGCTGTGTTTTAATTTCAAAATTTACATTAACACGAGTCTAGTATCAAGTAAGCGATTTGTTCTGTGGGCTATTGATAAGTAAAAAATGTATTTTTATCTTTCGTGTCTATTTTGATTGAGAGACGTCACACTTGAATATAATTCAGTCTGTGTCGCTCCCACAATTAAGATTAATCTTGCGACACGCCATATCTCAAAAAATCTATTAATCCATTTATATTTTACAACGTGCCACATAAATAGACATACACGCGCTAGAAAACGAATTCTCCTCGTACGCATTCGGCTAAAAATAAACCAATAAGCATATGATAGGTAATAAAACAATTATTAATAATATTGAAAAAATCAAATTTAATATAATAATAGTATAAAATTAAAATAATAAAATTTGTTATGAATAATTTTCTTTCCAAATTTTAACCCGAGAACCTAAATATTTTATATTTTATCCTACAAAGTCTATAAATATCAATTCAATATTTGTTTTCATTTTGGAACGTAATAAACTATTCTTAGCGCAAACACCAAATTGCACGTAGCAAAATTCCCGTTCTTAGAGTCGCAACAGTCAGCTGGAAGGGGAATTGCTGCTCTGTGAACTATTTATTGCTACTTTATAGGTGCAACTTTGGGCGCTCCTCGAGTCTTGGGCGATAGTTGATTAGGATGGTGATACAACGTGCCATAGGATAAAAAACTGAACTAAAGTAAATATTACTATTTGAAAAGTTGAATTCAAAACCCAATAATACAATTTCACGTTTTTAATTAGCAATGTACTCAATATTCACACCTTTAATAGATATATCCTCTTCTTCATTCATCTCATTTGTACTTTCTTCGGTATTTCTCTATTTCCATATCCGCTCACCTTCATAGTTAACAATCTTCTAGTCTTGTCTGTGACTGGTGCTCAATAAATTTTGAAGCGTTGATGGCTCAGTTGGTAGTGTGTTCCGACACAGCGTTGAAGGTCGTAGGCTTGAATCCTAGGAACTGAGTCGGAGCTTTCGGTGAAAGAAAACATCGTGATGAAACCAAAGCATGGTTGTAGGGCATTTTTCTAAGTCTGCTTGGTTAGCTACCAAAACAAGTTGGAAATCTGTCGCCAAGCACCTGTTAGTGTGTTCCGGCAGCTGCATTTGAGAACCAGTCTCCCTCTATGTTTAGCGTGAATTAGACCTTTGACTTGATCTTAGACCAGATCATCATTTAACAACAGACGAGACTGAGATCAAACGCTTACCTATAGAGCATGAAAAATAAAATATATTTGTTTTAAGCAACTAGCATCAGCTGGTAGCAACCCACGACTTTGCCTGTGTTATATATTATCTTAACATTATGTTTCATGTACAGAAGAAAAAAAAAATTAAAGCTAAATATACTCCCTCAAAATATATCGAAATCTATCCAGTAGGTTTTATGTGATGGATGCACAACAACAAACTTGTGTCATTTTATTTATATAGATAGTTTAGTTTGATAAAAGGCTTATTGTGTGATACATTCCAATAAGCTTTCAAAAACGTTTAGAAATACATATTATTGCACTAATGCAGTTAAAATTTTGAAGTCATTAATTAATATATTTACTATTTTTTTGAACTTTTGTAGGCTAATATTTATTGGGTTTAATCTAAGTTTAGCAATTGTACTACTAAAAAAATAAATGAAAGAACAAAGAGCGTCATGCGCTTAGTGTATCATTAGGTTAAATTAAAAAAGATGTAACAACAAGCGCTGTTAACAATAAGCGCTGTTGCCAAGTTATATTCCTTAGGTGTTACTCATAACAGAGAATGTCTTGCATAATATTAGTTTATTCATATGTATACTAATATTATGCGCAATAAAGTACTACATGTATTCGAAAAAAAAACTTTTAACTAGAACGATAAATTAGCTGTACAATAAATACCTAAAGAGATGTATGGTACAGTCCAAAAATTACGGTGACTGTCGTTGCTAAATATCACTATCAATCATCATCATCATGCCGAGTTGAAGAAGCACCTCTTCATACCTCATTTGAAAGGCCTAATATTGTAAATGGAAGGGACCACGTTGGCCGGGAGGCGATTCTACATCTTCATTGAACGGCAGAGACAGGAATTTTGAGAATTCTGTGTTCTTGTTAGGATGATTGGTACCGTTTATCTGTGACGATGCATATGTGCTATTTAGTTCTATAGAATAGCTGTAAATTGTATGACATGTCTATCAGTTGCTAATTATTGTAAAACAAACTATGCTTAATTTGAAATTAAATGACCTTATGTGAAATTGTGTCGTTATATTTATTTACTAGCTGATACCCGCGGCTTCGCACCCGTTTTTTTAAATTGTATTAAAGTAATATAATGGTGAGAAGTGGTAGAATTACAGAAATGCTCTTTTAAAACATTTGTAGGTATGACATGACACGCATGCCACCTACTGTTATATATAACGTGTGCAGTAAATATGTAAATACTAACGGTGTGCTGGATGGGATTTAGCAACAACAACATATTTGGAGCTTTAATTTGAACTTTAATCCCCTCAGTACTCATTTACACAGTATAAGAAAGTAATGAAAATTTCAAGATATACAATTTCTCTTAAAAATGTTGTTATATAGATATTATTAACATAATTAAGTTTTTGCGATCGTACAAAAAGTAATCACTTCTCTATTCCGCAAGAAATTCTATAATGGAACTGTTAAGGTAATACGTGTCCGATCTAATATTGAAAAAAAAAACGTCTTCTATTTTCAAAACACCTATTAATTATATAAAATTAAAAAAAATTACAAATAGGGCAAACGTGGGCAAATGAAATACTTCAAGAATCCACCTTGACATTTTCAATTTTTGAAAGTTTTTCGGACGCTGACTCACGCAATTTAAATTATATTTATTTAACTTTTTTTGTAGAGGTGGGCAAAAAAAATTAAATGGTGAGCAAAAAGAGGAAATCGATGGGCAAACCCTGTACGCATTTTCAAATCGTTACGCGAAAAATTGGGGGCTAACTTCCCGAAGCTATGGTTAATGAGTTATGTAGACGCGATCACGGTAAATAAAAACAAAATGGCTGCCAATTTGACCAAAATACAAATAAATCAAATTACATACATTAATATATTCATTACAATTATATTAATTCTTGGAGTCCAATACAGTACACACCTCAAGCACATGCTTACAGTGAACAACATACTTTTTCTAAATTTCACGCGGAAGAAGTCGTGGGTGACAGCTAGTCTAAAATAAAATAACCTAAGTTAGTTCTTATAACTTCAGTTATCTGCTAGTGAAAGTCATGTGAAAATTGGTCCAATCGTTTCAAATATTCCACACTGATGAAATCGCGAGTAACAGCTAGTAAATAATAAAATAGCTCAAGTTATTTCGCATTACTTTAGTCACATGTCAGTGAAAGTCTCGTTAAAATTTGGTGTATCGTTTTGGAAATTCCTTATTGGACAGGAAAAAGTCGCGAGTAACAGCTAGTCTAAGATAAAATTGCCTAAATTACTCTTTATAAGATCAGCTACGTGCCTGTAAAATTCATGTGGACCTTATTAGTTCTATCTGTTTTGAAGAATACACTGTGGGCACAGCTACAGATAACAGCTAGTTTAAAATAAGTTAACCTAAGTCAGTACTTATAAAATCAGTTATGTGCCAGTAAAAGTCCCGTGAAGATCAATCAAACCGTTTTGGAGATGTCCCTGCGGACGAAGGCGCAGGTAATAGGTACTTTAAAAAAAATAGCTTAAATTACTTCTTATGGGGTCAGCTATCTACCAGTGAAAGTCCCGTAAAAATCGGTTTTGCCGTTTCGGATATTCCGCTACGGGCAAAGTTGCGAATAACAGCTAGTCTTAAATAGTATAGCCTGTAAATTCAGCTCTCTGCCAGTAAAATTTCTGTCAAAGTCGGTCCAGCCATTTCGAAGATTACCCGGAACATACAGACTGACAGACAAAAATTTTAAAATTTGATTTTTACTATAAGTAAGTAGCTTATACGCTTTCATATCCAGTCAGTAAAAAGTAGGTATTTTGATAATATATATAGACACTTCATTTTCATTATATCTATAGATTGCAAGTCAAAAATTCGAAATAATACTGACCTAAAATGACATTTTTGAATGAAAACTTACTAATTCAATGAACATAAAATAATTAGTGGCGTGCGACTGTTCGAATTAATTGATAACGAATCGATTCGAAATGCGAATTGAACATTCGAATTACAACTATTCGGATTAGTCAAATAATTTAATTTATGCGTCAAATAAGCATTAACTATAAAATGCTACAAACTAACCAGTAATGCCATCACAGTCGACACCAGCCATTAAGAACATTGAAAAATACTGTATTTCTATTTTTAGCCAAAAAGTGGCAGGAAGAAGAGAATATTACAAATTTAAAAAATTTAATGTCATTCATTCTTATTTGAATATGTTTTTTTTTCAACGGCACTGACAATTTTCTTTATGAACTATAATCGATTTCTTTATTTATAAATAACCATACAAAATATTCCAATATAGTAAAAGCTATACGTTTGTACCTTATTAGTTGTTAACGAATTTTATACAAAAATATTGAAATTTCTTTGAAACAAAATAATTCAGCTATTTCTGTTAAAAAATTGTCAACATTGAAATGCTATACAATTATTTAGATTTCACTGAGAAAGTGTATTTTTAATAAATATTTTCACTAATATGAATTTATTATTGTAGAATTGAATTACATAGTATATTGTTTTTGAAAGGCATTTCAGTCTTGATGTGTAGGTAAAAATTTTTTTGACGTTAATGTTTTTTTAAATTTGAATTGAAAAATGAAAAATGTTGTAACTTTCCCTATAACTATTAGTTTAATAATTCTACCTTATTTAAAAAAAATACGAAAAGTTTGAATTTTCTATTCAAAATTCGGATAGAATAACATACGATTCGTTTCGGTTCAAGGATTATTCGCACATCTCTAAAAATAAACGTGTTACCATGGCAACGGTTATAATATTATTGGTTACTATAACAACGGTTGTCTAATGTCAGGGACTATCGATGTCTGTAGGAGAATATTTATTTTTAACTGAAAAATGTATTTCGGATAGGTTTTAAATAAAATCCGTTCTTAGTGAGCGTCTACATTGCAAAAGGAATAACTATGGTGAATTTTAAGTCAATCGGACATATAGTTTCAGAGAAATCGTGATGAGTCAGTCAGTGGTATTTCGCTTATATATATATAGATAAAAATAAACGTGTTACCATGGCAACGGTTATAATATTATTGGTTACTATAACAACGGTTGTCTAATGTCAGGGACTATCGATGTCTGTAGGAGAATATTTATTTTTAACTGAAAAATGTATTTCGGATAGGTTTTAAATAAAATCCGTTCTTAGTGAGCGTCTACATTGCAAAAGGAATAACTATGGTGAATTTTAAGTCAATCGGACATATAGTTTCAGAGAAATCGTGATGAGTCAGTCAGTGGTATTTCGCTTATATATATATAGATTATTTAAATATAAATTATACTTTTACATATATATTTAAAATACGAATAAAATTAAATTATGAATATAAATCATTGGTATTTAGGGAATAATTAACATAATAAGTGAAAGTAAGGTGATTTAAAATCTTGAGACAAAAGATACGAAGCATGACATAACGTAGCATGTAATGAAATAAAAGTATAGTAAAGACAAGAGAGCTTGCGCGTCGATTAAAAATAATAGCTTTTTGAGTAATCAGGGCGAATAAAACATTATCATTACTAGGGTCCAGCGAAAACTCGTAACTTGAAGCTACAATTGTAATGGTTTGACGACGTTGCCCAGTCGAAAAGCACTCGCGCACAGATGTTACCTACTGTATTAGTTCCTGTAATAGAATAGGATGAAACGATTTAAAATTTAATCAGGGCAAACGTTACAAGTGAATTGATTCCAATAGTCATATCTATTAGACGAAGGTAAAAAGTACTTACGAATTCGTAATTGGGGCAAACATAATGGCGTTCTGAACTAATTGGAACCTGATCTTAATGGTAAAATTAGACGTACATTTATCCGAACAATTTATTCTAATTAAGAATTGCTTCAATTTGAAAACGTTTATTGTCATTTCATTTGTAAAGAGTTGAAATGGCCTTTTCACTAAATTTTAACAAAAATACCACTTCTCTTTGTCTGTTCGCTTGATAATCTACTCATAACCCTAGAGTCCTTTAACTGGTTTACATCATTCGTTTTTAAACTTAGTTGTATTCACTAACCTGGGTATATTAATATTACAATATAAAGTCAGAATAATTTGTCACGATAATGCTAAATTTAATCAACAATTGACTACCATCATTTTCTCATACAAAATATAACAGTTTTTATGGAAGTATCATAAAACGAGTTTGTACGTTTAAACCAAAATTACCAGATACAGCTAATTAAAAGTTTTAAACACGGTATACAATTCACGAACATATCAAAATTTCGCCATCATAATTAGTTCTTATTGGTGCAGGATCCAATTTGCTCTCATTGTTTCGGCAATAAATATTGTGTACAAAGATACCCTGAAATAAGTATTAAGATATAAAAAAAACCATATAATATTAAGTTTTCTTAACAATTACTTTATACTTCTCGCTAACAAAGCTACAAGCAAAGGATAAAAAGCGGAAAGTAAATCGTGCCCCATCTTTTGTTAAATTTTACACTAAGAGAATCCTTAAAAGACTTCAAAGACGTTATAATAATTATTATTTCCAATTTCCCAACTTGCTCGTATAATGCTGATGGAAGCGTTTATATATGATAGCATACTGTCAATTTTGTGGCTTTATTACGAATAAATCATATACATTTTCAACAAATTTTAATTAATTTTCCTAACAGCAGTACTATTGTGATGAAGTTATAATGAAAATTCTCTGAATTATAAACGTTGAAAGGAAATCCCAAGCGCTAACCTTTTGCAAGTGAGATTCAATTAAGTATCACGGCTATAGTGTATTGCTTGTTTCGTATTAAATTATAACTGAAATTTACAAGCTACAACTGAGACTACAACGAGGGAAAACACGTAACTAGGTATCTACAAATATATACATAAAATAGACAAACTACGTTTATGTTACGGTGAGAATTCCGTGTAAATATATAATGTAATTTTTTTATAATACGATTTGAATATGGAAAGGCAATTAACATCATCATCTCATCAGCCTGTAAGAGATCCACTACAGGGCCAAAGGCTTCATCTCGAAGGAAGGTATGGGCATAACCAGTACGCCAGTCTACGACATCCTGACGATTTTAAACTTCGAGAAATTCACAGTTCTATATTTTCTTTCACGTTCCTTTATTTTTCAATGTAAATTAGTAAATCGCGATAAAGTACGCGAACTCCAAAAAATTCGTTGATATTATTATTTGAAAGTATGATACTATTAGAAAATTATTGACACTGTTAATATATATCGCTAATATATTTTTCGCTTTGAACTCTGCAAATATTTATCGGAGAAAATTACACTCCAAAAACCGCAATAATACTATATATACTACAGCATTGGGCATCGCAAACCACATTATGCGTATTATTGGATTCATCGCCGCTAGCAGTGAGGATCCTGAGACGCCGCTGCTTCGTATAAGGTGCTGAGTTTGCAGATTAGTTCACGCCTTTTATTTGGGGCTTTGTTGTTATATTTATTTATAGACAAGACCACCTACCACTCCTCGCTCTCTTTCTTTCACGCATTTTTTTATATATATTTTTACTTTCACCGCATCCCATTTGGTGGGATCTATTTCAACGGTCCCATCAGCCCCTTCCATTCTCTTAGATTAATATCTACGTAATACTTGAAACAAATTCACTTGACTAATTACTGACTTTTATAAGACCTTTCTATTTTTTGGGGAAATCATCAACTATAAAGAATCGCGAATCTATTGGAGATTTTATTGTATGTGGAGAATATGCAGGTAATGTAAGATTTGATATGAAAACATTTTTGACTGCTTTATAATGGAATTAAAGCAGTGAACGTTCTGTGAATTTTAATGCTGCTGGTAATCAATAATAGCTCGTGAGATTAGTTGAAAAATACAAACAGATTATAGAAAATAAGCAAAACGACGCAGTTAATAATAATAAAGTGCAAATATTACTAAAATATTAACTACAATAAATTGTATAAAATTATAGTGTTTACAGCCCTTCTGTTTTCTTTAGAATGAACATAAATGCATTCTTGTTGATAAAGGATGATTCTTTACTACTTGCTATAACCAAAGTCTTCTTTTTTATGTATTTAACTAAATTAGACTGTTTGTTGTTACTATACTCTATTATATTGTTACTTTAATGTTACAGATAAGGTGGCATAAAGACAACGAGGGCTCGCAGGTAATGTTTGACCGTCCCCCGAAACGTTTACCTACAATTAGGGAGGAGGTCAGAACTGTCTTTCGAATGGGAAAATTGTTTTCCTCTCCAAAGGTTTTTGTAATATGGATCGAATTTATACGCTTCTATCCCATTTGGCTTTACTATTTTGTCTTTTGTTCTAATAGGATTATTTACGATGCGTTAATGGAATCCTTACTAATATTATAAACGCGAAAGTGAGTTTGTTTGTTTGTTACGCTTTTACGTCTTAACTACTTAATCGATTGTCATGATATTTTGCATAGACATTGTCACGAGTATAGAAAAGGGCATACGTTATATCATCTAAAAAAAAATACTGTTCACAAACTATAGATCAAATTTACATTAAAGCGAACGAAGCTGCGAGTAAAAACTAATATAGTATATATGAAACTGAACATTTCTAAATTATATCTGGTACTGTTTATTTATGTACTGTACTGTATATTTATGGTTATTTATGCTGAAGGTGGTAGAGCTACGCTGAAGCTATTACTGGTTTCAGCATGAATGGGTCGGCTCGCCCGGGGTAGTACCACCCTCTCACAGAAAACCGACGTGAAGTAACAGTGGTTGCACTGTTGCGTTTCGTTCGGTCAGTGAGAGCGCCGGAGGCCCACATATTTATAAGGCCGGCAACGCACTTGCGACTCCCTTGGTGTTGTTAGTGTCTATGGACGGCGGTGATCACTTACCATCAGGTGACCCACCTGTTCGTTTGCCCCCTATAACATAAAAAAAAATATATTTCCACCCCAAATCGTCGACGTGCCCAGGTGCTTTGCTAAGAGCTCGACATTTTGGAGCTTCGTACGTCGGTCCTTTGGAATGAACTCCCAACGGCAGCGTTTCCCGGGCCAATATAACCCACAAAGCTTCAAGAAACAAATCTACTCCTTCCTCAAAGGCCGGCAACACACCTTTGATGGTCCTCGTGCCGCAGATGGCCATGACCGGCGGTAATTACTTACCATCAGGTAACCCGTCTGTTCATTTGCCGCTAATCGCATTAAAAAATCCCTTAGAACGTTTATCAAAGAGTATATACATCTCGCGTTCATGAAATATTATTAGATATTATATAAATATGTATATTTGTTAAATTACAACGACCACGGAAACCAAACAGGAACAAATTTAATGTTCACCAGTAGATATTTTGTACTTGACTAATGTCAGTACATATAAATTATCTAAATTCAAATAAGAATAGGGTTTAAACATAAGAAATTTGGAATTTATGTAGTACTAACCGTGTGTGTGGGATAGATTTTTTTCTATAATTAATAAGTTTTAAGATTTCCCTCTCAGAGCTCCCCTTTTGACTTAAATCACCTTTTGTTTTGTGCATTATTTTTATTATTATTGGATATGTATTCATTTTTCCGACTCAGTACACTATGTATATGTTTGTATTATTGACATACTTCAATGTTAAGCTCATTTTTATTATTGTTATAATTTTGTATTTTCTTCGTTTTTCTATTCCTTTTTTATATATGCACTACTTACAATAAGTTTTATTTTTATCTCCAGTACAGCTGGTTACTGGAAGAAAATGCCTTGTGGTGTTAAATTCCGAAGTGTACAATCTAAAAAGTGCAAAATACATTCATTTATTCATCTAAGTTAAAAAAAAACTCCAGTTAAGTATTTCAAGTCTTTCATTGTCCATTAGTCTTAAGAATTTTATAAGCACTACGCAAGTTTTAATTTCTATACATTTATTCTTCTTCTGTTTCTGCTATTATGTAGTTATGTTATGTATTTTAGATCAGTCCAAAATAAAATCGGTTAAATTACCCGAAAACAGCTTTACATAGAATAATTGAATTAATGGGACGTTGGTTGAATTACTACCTGCTCTATATTTTCCATCTTCTCTTTCAGTTCTAAACGAATCTATCCGAATAACAATACAATAATTCCAGCTAACTTTGCAGTGAAGTATACGAAGCTTCTTATGTATATTTCTAAGAAGTAGGGCTTCTTACGTGTCAGCCATAAATTCGGCAGTGTTTGATCGCGATTAATCTATTAAAGCGAACATTTCAAACAGATGATTAAGCAACGTTGCCGCTTTTGTAACCCTTTATATTACGCAAAAACGTTATCCCCTTCCCGATGCTTTTCTTTTCGTTAACAAGAAGCGATTTATTTAAGTGCTCTAAAACAGGTACGGATTCTGAAAAATCTATTTTTATCTATTTCAATTTATTTTTGTAATTAACAACACATATTTTGATTTTTTAAATTTCGTTGTTTAATGTCAACGAATTAATATGTTGCGTATACGTACATAGTACATTTGTTAATAACCTTTTTATTATTTTGTAGGTACTTCAATAATTCGAATTAAAATTAATCTCTATACATATAATAAAAAACATTAAATGGCCAACGAAGCGAGCGGGAATCAGCTAGTGTCATATTAATTTCATGAATTATTTTTTTGTCTCATTGAAATGGTGATGGTTGATGGTTTATCACCATCACACTATCCAATTTCTCAACAAAGCTGGGATGGGTTTAAACGGGTGGCTAATTTGCAGTCGCCAAGCTGAGTAGTACGAGTTGACACCTCACACCGGAGAATTATTTCTGTACTCCACAAGTTGTTGTTCTAAGTATGGATGGACTTTGTATTCGTTAATTATATGTTTACGAATTCCACCACAATATAAACCAAAATACCGAGTGCGGCAGCTGTTTAAAAAAATGGTTTCGACAATGGTTATAGCAGGCATCTAAGGCGTATAATATTCAATCAAATATTATTAATTTGATGTGTGTATACCAAAAACAATCATCAAATATTATTAATTTGATGTGTGTATACCAAAAACAATCAACTGTTATAATGCTCATACCTCTATATCACTCGAAATATTCTAGACAATAGCTTACTATATACCTGTTGGGTGTAGACTGTACTTTAGACTGTAGTTTCCGACACTGATATTTTATAGATCTTTTGTATCAAGTTTTCATATAAATCGTACAAAATACTATTCTTTTATTACTTAAAAACATTAGTATTTCTTTAAACTCTAAACAGAAATGATAGCTCGATGATTATAACAAAACAATGTTTCAAGGAAAGGAGGTTCGAAATCTTTGAGTATAAATATTTACAAAAGAAAATAATGATGATGAAACAATAAGATAATAAAGTATTTTGTAAGTTATTGTAAATTAGTAATGAGATTAATGTCTACCTTACAGTTAAAAATCTTTAACGAAGATCTAGTTACTAGTTCTAGTAGTTATATTAAAGTTATCTTTCCAGCCTTGGGTGTTATCACTTTAAGTTGAATTATCACTTCAAATGTGTTCATAAACAAATACTAGCCCATTATTTATAATCAGTGATTTTGTCGCCTTAAAAAAGTGAATCATAAATACGGCACTGGTAGGAAGAATACAATACATTGCTTGTTCATTGCTATAGTTACATCCCCGAGGAATTTATGGAAGATGGTTATTTCTCAAAAAATAAAATCATCTCATTACCAAAAGAATACTGTTTAAATTGATTGGCAGATGGGGGAAATTTTGCGTAAAAAATAAACGCGGAGTGAATTCTACAAGGATTTATAAATTGTATTATGTATCTAGCAGTTTTCTTGTTTTTAATATTTAACGATACAAAAGTTTACCATTGTATTTAATAAATACAAGAATATAATTTCACACGTGCCCATGTAAATTTCCATTAGCATATAATCATACCTTATATTACAATAACTAAACAAGTATACAGACAGACATACAGAGAATATACTTATTATTTTTTCATACTTATAAAGTATAAGATTGTAAGGTTATATAAGGTCAGCGTTTGATCATAATCTTTTCTGATGTTAAATGATGACGTGGTTTAGGATGGTATTTACGCAAAACCTAGACGGAGACTGGTTGTCAAGTACAGCTGCCGGAACACACCAACACGTGCTGGGCGACAGATTTTCAACTTGAGTGTGGTAGCTAGCCAGGTAGGCTTAGAAAAAAAGCCCTACCACCATGCTATGGTTTCATCACGATGTTTGTCTTCACCGAAAGCTCCGACTCAGTTGCTAGGATTCGAAGTTGCGTCCTTCGACGCTGCGTCCGAACACGTTATCAACTAAGCCATCATTGCTTCCTTTATTCATCAAAATCAAAATACAAAAATACTTAATTTAATTTAAGTCTTGAGAAGCAACTTATGAACGTCAAAACTACCTGAGGTTCGGATGATAATCCAGTCATTGAGGAGAACCGACAAGAAACTCAATCTAGTTTATATTTTCATCATACAAATTTTTTATGTAAATATATTATAGCTAAAACCGGTTTTAGCGGATGGACAGAGAGGGGCGTTATATTCAGACATCACCATCGTTCACACATTTATCCACCAAGTAGCCTTTTGACATCAAAACCTGCTTGACATAGTTCTTGAACTAGTTATCCGGCAAATCGGTAAAGTGTTAGTGGTATTACTGAGCCTGAAATATGAGATGATTAACTTGTTACTATTTCAGCGTCAATTTATAAAATATTTTAATTTATAACGTTTTTGTTTTGGTATTTTAGCGCTCCACTTGTGTAACACAATGAATTCACGCAAACCAATTACTTTTAAACGAACGAACTTCAAACGACTTTGAAAACCATAAATTAACATTCCATACAAAGCCAAATACCCAAAGGTATCTAAAAATAAGCGTGATGTTTGTACTCCACCATCGCGTATGATTTTCCGAGGCTCATTCAGAAACGGGGAACAAAACAAGTTAACTGTTCGTTAATGGTATTATACGTTAAACGTGGTCGGCTGCGCACGCATCTTTCTGTGTACTGAAAACAGATCCCATCAAAGTTCGAAGGCATTTGAATTTTAAAAGGGCCAATTTTTTATGTTTATTTTGAATTTTTACTTACATTTTTTTGTGTTTAAGTATTATTTTGGTTATAAAATGTTTTATATCACTCAACGGTTGATTATTATTGCTACATTTCTCATCGTGTTTGCCGCGAACGGTAAGTTTTTCAATATTTAAATATAGCAATATATTTACCTATGCAATTATTGTCAATTTTGTTCCTCATCGACCATCTTATAAGGATGTTGTCTAGTAATACTAATTACTGACTGTTATGTATAAATCCAGATTTATTAAATAAAAAAAAAAACACATTTCAGTTGTGAAATTCGCGTAAATATTGTTGTATTTATTTTAAAAAAAGAATAAGCTTTTTTGTTGTCCCTCTCAATTGATTCTTTATTTTAGCTCTGCACTACCTGTATTTCTCTATTCAGCCATGATATTTATTTAGTAAATATCAGAAGATACAATTCGATTCGTTGTATCACCACATTTTGTTTGGTGCCTGGTTTTTTCGCTTCAATCGATTACAACATTTTACAATTGACTTTCATTGTCATACGTTCTTTAATTGTTTGTTTTTTTTTCTATTATAAAATGTAGTATACAGATGTTTTATTAATTTTTTTTTAAATTTCAAGTGGTGATAAAACAGAATTATTGAGTGCGACTAGATCGAATGAAATACCCGTTTACGACATGCTTAAGTACGTCGCGTTCTGGGAATAGTCATTGTATACCTTGAATTAAAGCAAAGTGGTACCTGTACACGTGTAGAACTACATGGTCGAAAACCCATGACTATAACTCTATTTGTATTATCAAATTCTGGGATCAGCATCTATATGTCTAGCTCGAGAGGCTTACATGTCAGTCTTACAGTGTGTAGTGTTAGTGTTAGTGTAGGTGTTAACGTAGGATTGTAGTCAATAACCGTTATGTTTTTATTGCACCGTGTTGACCGTCAGGCACAGTGCAAGTTACGTCAAAAAATCACTGTAAAGATACACAGTACGATTACATACCAACTAATATTATACATGCGAATATGAGTTTGTTTGGCTGTTACGCTTTCACGCTGTAACTGCTAGACCGGACTATCATGAAACTTTGTGTAGTCGGGTGAAACTGGGAAGGGCTTGCCAGGGTAACAGTGTAGGTTAGTTCGAAAAAAAAAGAAACTTTGTACACACATTGTTAGAGATACAGAAAATGTCATAGGACTATTTTATCCAAGAAAAATATTGTTCCCGAGGGATCAAATCTACATTAACGTGAACGAAGCCGCGTGCAAAAACTATATATATATATAATTACCTTTTCATATTACAGTCATGCACTATATATTCGAGTGTCTTAAAAGGACTTTGAGTAAATAAAAAAACATTGATGGTTTTATGAAACCACGATGCGAGTGAAACTTTTAACTGATTACGATCAGTTACTACTACGACTACCTACGGGTAGTTAACTGAAAATGTTTGAAAAATGATTCGATTTTTGGGTATTAAAAGTCGCGTTTTTAATGTTACTTCTTGGTAGGCTGTAATGCGAAATGCTATAGATGGACGAAAAAATTTGATGCGATGGACATAAAATTATGGCCGTAACCGTAATTAAAAATTGTTCTTGTTTTTAATGGTGCATAATGATAATTTAGTTATACATGATTATATATATATCCAGATATATACATATAGACAGAGATAAAACAGTAAATAATGGTTGTCTGTTTTTCAACCGATTTTCTTATTGAAACTTCGCCAAATTTTGACCAATAGGCGATCAATAGTTTAAGAAAAAACAATAATTATGTATTTTCTTATGTATGAATACTAAATTAATTTAATTAGATATTTATACTTATTTACAACCCTATAGTGGCAACCGTAAACAAAGAAAATGGCAATCAAACTTAAGCGTTATATTCACAGACTTTCCTATTAATACGGTGTAGTCATTCACTACAACAATGCACAGACATACGTTACGTAAATCACAATACATAGACTGTCACAAGATAATACCAGCATAAGTAATAGTGGCGTGTTTAACTTCCTGCTTACACTCCACTGGTCCAGGCTATGCAATTCTATGTTTTGAAAAGGAAATAATTATAACGTGTATTCGTTCTACTACAGTCAAGTTGTTATAGCTTTCTATCAAAAGAAGCTCGACGACCTCGACCGACAGATTCAATCAACGAATCCGAGCGTTTCCGCATTCTTAAGTATGTACTTGTCCTCAGCGTGTACTTTTATGTCACTCAAACATTCTACGATTGATTTAATATTTTGTGGATGGCAGAGCTACACATACAACATACATATTTAATTTTAAACCAATATGTATCAGTTCTTCACGAAAGTTTTGATACATTTAACACTTGAGTTTTGAAAAATATTACAAACAATAATTTTATAATTAAACTAGTTAATAACCGTGACTTCATTTATGTCGTTTATTATTTTAACAACACGTTTTATGTATAGAGGAAAACCACGAGCATCTCACCACTTGCCCCCACTTCTTTACGGTAATAAATATGTACATCGTTGAACGTATAGTGCTTAGAAAAATCCTAATTTCTTCAAACTTTAATGATGTTATGTTAAATGAAGATATCGTTATATATATATATATTAAGACAAAGGTCAAATGCCTAAGAAGTAACAAAAATGGAAGCAATTCAGAAATTTTTGAGTAATCCGCGCACAATTTCGAACAACTCCATGTTATTGATATATAAAATTTAATAATAACAGAAAAAAATACTAAAGAACAACTCATAAACTTCAGGAGGTCAGGTTTGCGAACACCATATACATATTGAAAAAATTATTACAGTGATTCTTTTAATCTGCCACACTTTAGAAATAACCAATACACAAATCTAGCGACCGAAAGCTTTATTCGTTTAGCTTAGTTAGTTGCAACAGTCACGATGTTGCATTCCAGGTAACAACCTTTTTTTTTTAACATGGGGAAAATCCGTAACGGATACCCACCCCGTCGGGCAGCGGGGGGTGGGTTATGTTCGAGTCCCACGGACTAAAAACCCCATGGTGCCTTCTCACACCTGTTTGGCCGGGGAGCAGGAACTGCTAAAGGCACTACTTCTGCATCCCCGGCACCAGGTAACAACCTAAGCCGAGGCTAGGTCACTTTGGTGCCCTTGAGCTTGTTGCTATACCGCTGAGTGCCTTAATTGCTCACCTCAAAAAGCCCGGTGAAGCTGCAACGGTCCGTCAAGCTAACAGCGATATTTAGCTCATATAAAAAAAAAATTAAAAAACGGCAAAATAGCAAGATCAGGCTAATTGTTGCCATTTGCCATACTATTACTATTCAAACAAAAGAAGAATGAATTATTACTTGGATGAAAAATCTTAAATAATTGCAGAGTACGCTATATCGGGCCCTAAATTGGTTGATTTTACTCAGGTTTTAAGTTAAACTAATACCGAAATATTAATTGAACGGTTAGTGCGTGTTACGTCCTATTTCCATCCACCATGACACCAATAATGAACGCACATAATTTTAGGAATTGGTAACGTCACGTACGCTTTAACGAGCTCAACTAGCTGGTGACCGAACGCATCAAATTGTCGTTTGATGCACGCGTCTCTCGTATTTTGTTATGCTTTAATAACATTATAGCATATATAAAATTAATACATGACAAAATAATGCTGAATGAAGTAAAATTTATAAGGTTACCGGATAGAAATTCATAAGTACTTTAAAATTCACGAAATGTTGGCAAACTTACACGCTTCTTTTGAAATTCAAGGTTTAACATAGTAATTATTAACTGTTGTTCAAAACTTTGTTTTCGCGAAAATGGTTTTTTTGTTTCGTAGGAACTGCTTTTTTTACATTAATTGCGGGTTGTCTTTTTTATTTAGTGTGTATAATTTTATTTATTTGTTATACCTATATATGATTAGTTATTTGTAAATTCAATTTGCTTCTTTAGATATATTTAAACAGAATTTTGTTTAATGAATGATATTTGATACTACATTTTAATACTGTCGTATGTGCTTATTAGTTACATTTAGAAAGAATACATTAGAAAATTACAATCTTTATAACAAAAACGATACGTTAGTCGCTACGATATATTAATGACATTGAAGTGTCTTTTAATTGTACGGAATTATCTACAAAGCGGCTGAGTGGATTTTCAGGGGACTTTTATTCGCGGATAGAAAATTTGCCAGTGTTATCAATATCTTTATGTTTTTCCATAATTTAACAATAATAATTTAAATGAGGTAATAATAGTTGTAGAGGTTAAGTGGTAATTCAACTTGACAATCTGTCATCAATCACCTATGTTCCGGGAGCTGCAATCAGAAGCCAGTGCCACTTTTACTTTAGTGTGTTACACTACATCGTCATTTAACATCAGATAAAATTGTGGTAAAGTATTCAGAAACATACTTCGTTGGAAGAATATCCAAATTTGAAATTGAATAAAGCTTCAGGTTAGCACAGGTTAAGCCTATATTCACGTCCGTCGCCCTAGCAATTAGTATACAGGCCCATGTGGTTAAGGCGTATTAGTATTCGTTGTGCCTCCCATCAATTCATCAGGGGAAGGTCTAATATTAGGCATTCCTTATTAAGTCGAGGCCCTACTGAGCGACCAACACCTACCAGATCGGGTAGAAGTATTGCAGAATCAGTTTCTGCCCACCCAGCTAAATGGTGTGAGAAGAATACCGAAGGGGCTTAATCAGTATAAATCTGGCATTCCCACCTATGCAGCCCGGCGGGGTGGGGATCTAAGAAGATTTCCTCCACGAGGAAAAAAAGGTTAAGCCTATGTTAATTCTTATAATTTCAATATTTTCTTCAATCATTTTGTAAATACATAATTAGAATTCTTTTTCATGATAAAACTATCTGGTTGAAATAATTATCTCTCAAAGTTTTGAACGTTATCATATTCAGACGCCAACGATAATTCTAAAATGACAACGTATTTGTAAATTCAAGTACCACTTAGCAAATTTATACAATTGAATAATAACCCTTAAAAAGTGTGACTGCCTGACATTTTAAGTCTCAGTAATAATCATCGTAGCAGACATAACTAATGTTTTAATGCGATAAAATCGTATCTTTCTAAGTACGTTCCAATTTGTTTACCATCCAATGATACGTATAAACCATGGAAATATTTGCTGTATTCCTAGTCACCAATTATTTATTATTTCTGAGAATGACTAATTAATTGCGTTCCTTAAATATTTGGCATCATTCCTAATTTAAGCAGGTGATACAGAAATGGTATCAATGTTATTATAATAAGGTTCCTTTGAAAGCTGTTGAATATTTCTCCGCCCTAATTAATATGGAAACACGTTAAACGGTTATATTTAGATCCTATGGCGACGTTTTTGCGCACTTATATTTTAGCTTAAAAGACTGTCTCTTTCAACTGTATCAATATGTTTAGATCATTCGCTTCATTCATTTACGTTTTGCTCAAAGAATAAGTGGGAATACGAATATGTTATTTATACAAACAGAGATTGTTATGTAAAAATCTAATACTCGTCCGCTTAGTTTGGATATTAAAAATGACAAGGAGTTGTTTGTGGATTCCAAAAAGTAAGTAGCATGGAACTATCAACCGATACGTTAAGTAGTTTTGACATTATTCCGCTTCAAACGCACTGTATTGTCGTTACATATACTCGTATATATATATATATATTCGATGTCTTAAATTAAAGATGGAGATAAAGAAAAATGTATTGTGTACGAATACATTTTTTATTCGTACAAAATCCTTCATTAAATCATGCTTATATTTAACAGTTTATATCTAAATTTTGCTTGTGCAGTGTAGCTAACTTTTTATAGTTAAAAGTTTTTTTCAAAATGGTATAAAAAATGTTGGATACAAAAAAGTAATTGCGAATAGTATTATCTATCTTCATCATCGTAAGAGACCCACTGTAGGGCCATAGGCCTCTTCCTAAGGAAGGTATGTATGGGCATGGTCTCCACGCCAGCCCACTACATATTGGTGATTTCAAACTCTGAGAAATCCTCAGTACTATATTTGTCAGCAGATATAAATTATAAAAAAAAATCTAACATATAAAATAAAGATATACGTATTCTAACTTATGGTTTTGTTTTATTATCCATGTCGTTTTACAAACAGAAATAGCTTCGCTCTTAAAACCCACTTAGTTCAGTCGTGTTATTAATTAGCGTTCTGTACAAATCCATTTAATTTATTGGGAACGACAGGCATATTGTTCTGTACAAACATAATATGGAGTTAAACCGTGACGTGTGCTTTATTTTTGTTTTATTTAGATTGACGGCAATTAAAGCGGGTATGCGTCCAATGTCATATATATGTAATATGACATGTACTTAATTTTTATCACAAAAGTAAACAATCTCTTTTCAAAGCTTAGAGGCACATGAATTATAACAAAAAATAATTCTTTACTCGTACGTCCTTGCTCGCTGTTTAATACGAGTATAAGAAAGATAATTATGTGCAACGGCGAGAATAGAAAAGTCCATAATTATCTTGTGTATTCAATTTTTAAAATCAGATAATATATTTTATTAACAGTTTAATTTTAATGATTTACTACAAGTATCGTTTTTGTGTATATGCATTGTTGTAATTTTGTTGGCGTTTGTAAATATAAGTATCATGCTGGCGTGATTTCCCAGAAAAGAGGTCTTTCGTTTATAGTGGAAGATTCACTAAGAAGTATTATTTTTATTTGATAATGTGGATCAGCATGCTTTTAACTATTATAGATTAATTATAATCAGGACGTATAATAGTTGTAAATTATAATTTTCCCCTTTAAAAGCTTATTGGTTTCACACTATTATCATCGAGTGAGTGCCGTAAGCGCTCTCTTTAGTAGTCCGGTGAAACTGTAGAGGCCTGTTAATCCAGCAGTGTAGTCAGTTCAAAGAAAAAAAACTATCATTTACGTAATTCAGAAATGTTACTATTATCAATTTGAAAATTTTATAAACTCTGTATGATCCTAAACCTATTATAAATGAGAAAGTTCATTAAAACAGATGGATACTCGTAGTCCGGTGGAACTGTAAAGGCCTTATTGGCTAGCAGTGTAGGTCAGTTCGAAAAAAAAAAAAAACAAATGGATATTTGTTACTCTTGCACCCAAAAACTACTGAACGTACTTTGATGAACATTATATTAATATAGCATATACATGAGCTCTCTCTTAGAAAAACTGGAGAATGTTGATTTGAAGATTAGTAGAATAAAAACTGAACATTTGTTTTGCATGTTCGGTGGTCCATCAAGTTTTTCTCATATAGCCTTAAATGGTGTATCCTTACCAGTCTGCTCCAATTACTGGTATCTCGGTTCATTGGTCCAAAAATGATAAGTGTATAAAATGTGTAAATACTGAGATGACGTCTGACAGAGGAGAGTGAAAAGGAAATCATGTTGTGAAGACACTACTTAAGGTAAGAAGAAAGGTACCTACTTTGTAGATAAGAAGATGATGATGATAAGCTTTCTCATATAAACACAGCTACAGAAAGATAATGTGTCGTGCCATCATTTATAGATGAGGGATACGAATATAGATCAAATCCAGGACGATTGCTTGTAAGATTTAGGGAAGAAATGTTAATGTAACATATTCTATTTACAAAAATCAAAATTAAAAATACGAAATTCAGTTTAGGTGCTAAGAAGGTGCTTATGAACGTCATCACTTCCACCTCTTTGGAAAACAACCCAGTAAATACCGATTTGGTTTATCCGTCCATCATATATATTTGTACAAAACTAGATAATACATTCGTTTTTGGCGAAGACACATGAGAGGGGCGTCATTTCTAGACATAACCAATGTTCACATATTGATTCACCCTATTAATAGTTTTTAAACATCAAAATCAGCTTGCCATAGCGCTTGAACCCATTATCTATACTATCTATTTATCTAGTCTTACAATATGTGCATTGGTAATGTTATATTTCTGCGGATAACGTTGATACGTCGACTATTACGCAACTCATTTTATCACAAAGTGTAAGTAATACCGACTCAATGAGTCTTAATTGATTCAGTAATATACAGTTTATTCGTTCATATCGCACACACTATCAAGACAATTAAATTGGATATCTCTTGACTTATACCGTTTAATACATCTAGCGAGCCGACCCGACTTCACGCGAGTACAATGTACTAATGTGGCGTCATAAGCGCCTAAACAATTTAGATCCATTTTGGGAATCGATATTAAAGTTTGCGTAAGACAAGCAAGGTTTTTTTGTTGTGTGTAATTTAGTGCTATTATATCTTCTTAGATATCCATGGAAATGTTATACTGTAATACGCAATTTTGATTTATAATAAACTCTCAAGTTAACCGAAGTATTTCATTGAATTAAGTTTAATATTATATTGGTGTAAATAGCGTAGCAAATAACCAATTATTTTTAATTACATGTAAAAGATATAAATGATTGCTGTGAGCTACGCTTAGGAAATAGTCATATACCATCGTGGGCATTTGTCTGGGCGTTTTTATAATGTAAAATTTATGTAGTACATTATTATTATATATTTAAAAAAAATTAGCCTACAGTACCAATGTAAGCCCCGAAAACACTTTCTTACAATTTCATTAGAACACTTCGAATTATCTCCACTTTTCTTTTAAGAACAAATTCACTAAAGGATAGTGAAAATGATATCAACATTTGTTTCGTAGTTTAGAAGAACTATAGAAAAATACAGACAGACACGAAAAGCGATCATTTTTTTATAATGATTATATATTCTATTGTTGAATATTACATTAATTTATTACGGGCAATAGTAATGATTCATTTATTCAAATCGTTCTTGTTTAGAATTTCAAAATACAGAACTGGCTTTAAGCGGATTATGAATGTAGTTTATAAATACTAGTAATAAGAGTTTACGTGGTATTAAGCAATGTATTACTGTATCATAACATAAAAAAGTGGAATGCGAGGCCATTTCCATTAGGCTCTTTAACCTCGATTACAGTTTCGTTTGATGAAGACGTCACTAGAAACATAACGTAAATATCTATATATTTTGTAAATCAATTACCGTTTTCTATTTTTTTATCATATATTATGTATATGCCATCACGCAATGACTACTGGATTTTGATCAATTTCTATTTAGAAGTAGAAGTTGAATTTAGAATTTTTGTTTATTAGAAACTTAACCCTTATTTTAAAAAGGGTTTACCAATATATCTCATTTAATATATTTATAACCCCTACTACAACATACCAAAAAAATGTTGTAAGCAAAGTATATTTTTGCTTTAAATTTCTTTTTATTTTTTTCTTATTATTAAGGTAATAATCAACGAACATGAAGTCGCGGGTATCAGATAGTATTTCAATAATTACTTGCATGGGTATACTACAAATAAAATGTGATATTGTAAAGAAATAAAAAAACACTATTAAAATTATGTCGATAAAGTCATCGAGTTTCTTGCTGGTTATTCATAATGATTGGGATATTTTTCAAATTGGATATAGTGTTTCGATATTCTTAAATTCTTTCTAAGGGCCTAAAATTAATAAAACATTTTTGGCATTGATTTTTTTTGTTATGTTATTTGAGTATCTATAGCCAGTTTTGGTGTCACACTTCGGTACCTCGCATTTCGGAATCATCTGTGTATATCCAAATACCCTAAAGACTAACAGCGCAGTAGTAATTTTACACTAGCTCTAGGTCTTATCGATTATGACTACACTGCTCATACCATGCATTTATTTTACTGATCTGATAATAAAAATGCACAAATACACTCAATTTTTAAACGCAATTTCCCCATTCCTATTATAATCTCAAATTTATAATAGACTGTTGTTATTTTGATTCTGAATATATTAAGTATAAATGCAAAATAAAATCATCTCAATTACGCCTTAGATTTTCCCCTAAAATATCGGTTCGTTAGTAAAAACCAATAAAATTATCATACGTCGATACGATTTAATGTTATTTTTCCCAAGTGTAGGAATTAGCACGTGGAAAACATCAGTGGGGAGCGGCCCTTGTCAATTTACTTAAGTAGGTATGCGCTGCATATCGCTGTGAATAAGGAGAAAATATAAAAATACATTAAAATGTATGTGAAACATCTTTTTTTATGTAACAAACGAAATTAAAAGTGGCTATTTAGAGCCACAAAATAAAATAAAATGACGAGACCAATAAATTCGATTATTTTGAACCAACGTACAAATATTTTTGTGAGAATTTCATGATAATTGTATTGTGTTTTCTATGGTATTATATTTGTAATAATCTTGCATAATTATTCGAGAAAATTCTTTCAGAATGAAATATTAAATTTGATTTCACAGATAATGTAAATAAAAACATATTTGTTAGGCTTATTAGTTAATAGAATTAAAAAAAAATACTACTAACCTATTTTGGAAATATATTGTGAATTGTATTCGATTATAAGAAGAATAGAAATGATATTCTAATTCATTCTATTACCGAACGAAGGTCTATTTTGAAAGAAAGGAAAAACTATTAGCTGTGGGCAAAAGCAAAACGATACCAAAAATGGCTAAATAGTACCTGCAACAAGGTAGATTTACATTACGTACCTACAGAAGTATTAGTTAAAATGTGCACTTTTCTTTATAGTTAGCCGAAGAAAAATTTGATTATGACTTGCGTGTAATTTTCATTTGCTAAAGACTAACAGATGACGATAATCTCTGTTATCGCTTTGTTTTTGCAAAATACTTAATTTGGAATCGAGATTGATCAGCATCCTGCACAGACACTCACGTTGTACTAACTTTTTTTAAATACCGAAAAATCTATCATATTATACTTTTTCTGTTAGACACTTGCTTCTAAGAGAATATTTCACAGGTTCAGAAACCTCCACGATTTTTTCTTGACCGTGAGCTGATAATATTATTGACTAGCTTGTGCCCGCTGCTTCGGTCGGGATAATGTAAATTTGATCTATCTCTCAGATATAGTCATTTTTCTAGACTAAAGTTACCCCATATCATTTTCTATACCATAGACAACGTGTATACAAAATTTCGTGACAATCGATTGGATAAAAGTATAACAAGATATACGAGTACAATCTTACATTCGATTCGAATTCAATTCACATTTACAAAAAATATACCTGAATTGAAGAATAAAAGAATGCATGCCGAAGTTGAACGATATTTCACATGTAACAATAATTTGATTAATTATCGAATACAATAGTAATTACCAGTCATTTCTCTGTTAGAAAATTACTGACAATAGAATCCATAATTATCTCTTTCATACTCCTTTGAATTCCATTTAGAACTGCATTCAAGTAATTAAAAGCTTACTGAATAAATTATCGCTTGACGTTGAATGCGAATCAATAATTTCTTTATTAAACTTTTCATAAGACTTTGCTGTCTTTTTACCGGATAAGAAATTTAAAAGTGAACTGAGTTCTTCGAGTAATGTACTTAAAGTCGCTATTATTTCTGTATCAGTCGTAACACATTATTTTTAGGTACTTTTTTATAGTATACTTGCGCCTTTATGCGAACTTCGCACAGTTGCAATGTACTAATATGACATCATAAGTGTTAACGATTATTTTGATGCTTTGTTATTTACAGTTCATCAAAGTAATAAAGGCAGTGTAATAATCTTTACTCAAATAACGTTTTTTTTGTTGTGCATAATTTTAAGCCTGTGACAACTTTCCAAGATATTAATTGGAATTATATAGTATGTAATTTCAAAGGGTAATTTCATTCTACTACAAATGCCTAGTGTAACTAAAATATTTAATAGCATAGTGATTTATACTACGTTGATGAAAACAAACGAAACCTATTATATTTGAATAACATGTAAAAAATAATAAATACATACTGTAGGATATCCTTTTTTAAAATACCATCTCCTTAAATAAACTTTTCTGTGAGCATTTTTAATGTGCACAATTCCGTAGTACCGTTGCTTGATATATCTCATAAGGGTTAGCCAACGTTATGAAACTAAGCACCCGAAAAATATTTTTGCGAATTCATTAGTATACATCGACTTATTTCTATTTTGTATAAATATAATGTACTACTATACCTACATGAGGAAGAATTTTTTTTTTAAATAATAGTGACAACTTTATCAAAATCAAAGTATTTTACAATAACTAAGAGAAGATGCAAAAAGCAACTTTGTATTATAACATTAATTATAAACGTAGATTATGAAGTGACAAATAGATATGCAATCTACTGGAGGTTAAGTATTAAGTGGTCATTGTAGACTATCAATACATATTATAAAACAAAGTCGTCCGCTGCGTCTCTCTGTCTGTCTGGATGTTCGCGATAAGCTAAAAAACTACTAAACGGATTGTAATGCGGTCTTTACCAATAGATAGAATAATTCACGGGGAAGGTTTAGGTATATAATTTGTCAAGGTTTTTTTTGTAAATTGGTTGAAATATAATGATAAATGTTGAAAGAATCGGAAAAAGTCAAGACGCCTTAAGCGTTTCATGCACATAAGTATATATTTTTTTGTTATCAGGGCAGGACAACGTCCGCCGGTCCAGCTAGTAATTATATATAGACGACCTCAGTAGTACCGCAATTCAGTAGTCCGGTGAAACTGTAGAGACCTTGCAAGGTCAACAGTAGTGTAGTCAGTTCGGAAAAATAACCGCAATTCTGAGGCTATTAATATTTTTTGCTACATCTGTAAATTCTGAGAATTAAGTTAAAACATCTCCAGTGCCAGTTTCTCTCTCAACACTCTTAGAACTCACAGTAACATGAATACTGCCGCTATTTAGCACCAGAAATAGTTCTGGCGCTTCCATAGTACCTTACCTAGACGTAACCGCTCTTAAATCGAATCCGTTTCTACCTTTACTATGATTAGATAAATGTTAATAAAATACTTGTAATTGATCCAAATGGAGGATATTTTGATGTTTTCGTTGACTTTCATACGTTCCTTTTTCCTCACGATGAGAATAATACGACTACATGGAATAATAATGCAACATGCATGCTGTCGAAATAGTTACAAAAAAACCATGACACAAGAAAACTGATAACAAGAATTACCGACAATTTTCTGTGCGCTGTACACTGGACAGTGTTGTTAAAATACCTTTAATTTTAGTTAACAAAAAAATATGCATTGCAAGAAAAACTGGTATTTGATAAGCTTGATTGTTTGTTATGCTTCCATGCTTTACAGTAGTCAACCGATCATAATGAAATTTTGCATACACGTTGTCAGGAATACAGAAAAGGAGACGGTACCTTTCATCCAAAAAATTACTATTCCTGAGGATTAGATCAAATTTACATTACAAAAGCTAGTGTAATAATATACATGATACCTTTTTTAATCTTTTCAATATTGTTCGCATCTAGTTTTAACCTACATGTGAACAATTGGATGACTAAACGTTGTTCTCGTGAACTAGGTCAGCCTGATGGCATCATTACTTTGGTCTCTAATTTAAGAACCATTTACCAAAAAATTCTATTGCAATAAATATATATACATATTTTTAGATTACGTTCTGTATATAACTTTTACTTGACACCGTTAAACAAATAGCTGACACTTCATTACATATTTCGCAAGAGCAAACCGATAGCAAAAATATTCAAATATCGGCTTCAAAATGACACATACAAATTATGTATCAGTCATAATCTGGCCTTAGTAATACAGCGACAATGTTTCCTTTGTATTTGTTTGTAGACGTAATATTGTAAACTTTCTATGAGTGAATTTATTTGAAGAGTATTCATTTAAATGAAATTATGACTGAACGTATTTGATTTCGCTATACAAAGCCTATATTGGCCCATCTCTACTATCAAAGTACGTAATTATAAGACGTTTTGTGAACTTATTCATTCCCGAATCAACATCTGGACCAACAATCTCCCATGAAAATATATTATAATTTAATAACCTAAACAACTTTAGCTTTATAAACAATTCTCAAATTTTAATTACTAAATAACAGTATATTCGAGGTCAAACATAATAACAGCGTTGTGGTTACACATTTTCTTTATGACCGTTAAACCTCTGATGATGTAAGTTGTAAATACGCTACAAGTATATTGTTTTGATGTTAAATACATTTTGCAATTAGAGCACGAAATTTTCTTATTTTATACATTTCAGCGATCCACGATCTCACCTGATGTTAAATGACGATAATCAGAGATGGTAAACAGCTAAGCCTAAAGGGACTGCTTTCGAAGTGCAGTTGCTGGAACATACTCATAAGTTCTCGGCTAAAGATTTTCAACCTGAACTTAGAAGAAACTGTTCAACCATGCTATGGTTTCTTGAGGATATTTTTCTTTCGCAACGATTCGAACCTATATTCATCGACACAGCGTTCGAACACGCTAACCACCATCCTTCTATTTTGTGTTATCAATTTGGAATATCAAATGAATTTGTGGTCAAACAATAAAACTTATAAAAAAAACATATACAAAAATAAGACAAAATGACAACACTAATTTGGACCGATATATCATCCCCCTATAAGCCTTCTATTGATTACACGGAAGAGACAACGGTCCAATGCAATTTTCGGCCACTCAGTCAATTTCACCTTATTAGAAGTCCATAGGGAGTCCTGCTAACTCTTAATCGATATTGAGTTGGATAAACTTTATCTTGACTTAAAAAACATGTTTATTTTTATTATTCTAACAAACAGTTTATTAAATATATTACTATAATACATCTGTAGAACAATGATGACGGTATATACAGTTATGTTTTAGTTAACTTATTTTAAAAAGCCTTTATGAACTAACTGTGTGCGCGGCTTCCCTCGCGTTTACGTAGATTTCGCTTGTCCCTCAAGAATAGTACATTTTATTACGATAGGTTTCTTAGTTAAGACGTGAAAGCGTAATATATATAAACAAAGAGACTTACTTTCTCATTAATAAGTTAGGATACGATCAATAATTATCACTGAAAGTTGTAAGAAAACTAATTCCATTTAATTGTCGAGTCATACGTTGAAACTTACTCCAAAAGAAAATATAAAAGATGTAAGTTCGTAAATTATAATCAAGCCAAGTAAACGTAAGCACCATCAAAGAGCAAGTGGAAGCGAACCGTTAAATGAACTCAGCTTAATATAATGTTGAACGAAGATAGCGATCCTTCTTAAGGACTGACTTACTAAGTTAAATAAGTCTCCTATGGGAAAACTCTAATAATGTTTCAGCTTATATTCCGAATCAAAATTAAGCCTTGATTAAGGATTCTTATGAAAGTTATCCGTTTACCCCATCATTGTATCGAAACATGTTTTAATTTTTATACAAATTAGTAGTCGTTCAATGGTCTTAATTTGACCATATTTCATTAATTATTAAGTTTGAATATTATTGACTTTTTTTTTGTTAAAAACGTACTTCTATAATAATTACATATTTCTATAATCGTTATAATTTATTCTACTAAATTAATGGTATATCCTGTCAACTTCTTCGGTGATAATCTCTTCTTAGAGCGATTTTTGGAACACAGAGTAATGTGTTTCACGTAGAATATGAACGCAAACAATTTTAAATTAAATTTTATGTATTTGTAACACATGTTGTTTACAAACTCACTAAATATCGTATACTTATCAACACATAGCACTCGGGTAAGGGATAGACAAAGAAACACTGTTTTGCTCGTGGCTCGTATCTCGGAACTCTGAATTTTGAACTCTATTAATTTGTTATTAAAAACACCTATATCAAAAGTACAAAACAAAACGATGTCTTGTTTAAAATCGTGACAACGCCATCTCTTAATGTAAAGAATAACTACACTGAACACATGTTATGCATACATTTAGTATTACTGCACTCTTTCACAAGAACATGAATTATTCCAAATTTCAAAGTACAAAATCTTTTCTATTGATCTTATATATGTTAAGCTAGCAATGAGACTCCACCTCACAAAAGTAATATCATGAGTTTTAAAACGATTTAAATCCATTTTTCATGTATTCAAGTATTAATGCTGCAGTAATAGGATGATCTGAGAATGTGACGAAAGAAAACATCCTGGTAAAGCAATCACATACTAATGGGTATTTTTTAATCTTGGCCTAGTTAGTTATACTTTAAATTTGAAAACTTGTAGTCGAGCACCAATTAGCGTGCTTTTACATTTACAATTGTAAGCTAAACTTATCATTTTAAGCTTGATAGCTGGATGTGTATTGATAGGGCATGGTGCACGGTGGTAGGTAGGGCTTTTTCTAAGCCCGTCTGTTGAAGATCTGTCACCAAGTCCATGTTGGTGTGTTCCGGCAGCTGCACTTGAGAGCCAGTCTCCGTCTAGGTTTAGCGTAACGTCAATCTTAGACCACAACATCATTTAATATCAGATGAAATAGTGAGAAAACGCTAAACTATAAAGTATAAAAAAATCTTATTCAAAAAAATCTTATTCATTCTTATTCTTATTGTCAAATAATTGTCAGCATATACCAATTTTCCACAATTATCAAATTAAAATAGTAATCAGAATAATAATTATATTGTATAAAATACATTTAAATTAATTAAATTGTATATATTTAACACGTTACTCTTATTGCAAAATATATTACCAACTGGTATATAACATACAATACAATATAACTATATTCATCATATTACATTTTTAGGCGATGATGGCAGCCTGGCTACCTGCCTGTTTAGACACTGCGTCGATCGATGTAGTTTTGAATCCTTGCGAATGAGCCGAATCTTATGGTGACGGAAAACATCGTGATGAAACTGTGGCATGGTGGTAGGGCTATATGTTTTTTTTTTTTTATATTATAGGGGGCAAACGAACAGATGGGTCGCCTGATGGTAAGTGATCACCACCGTCCATAGACACTAGCAACACCAGGGGAGTCGCAAGTGCGTTGCTGGCCTTTTTATATATGTGGGCCTCCGGCGCTCTCACTGACCGAACGAAACGCAACAGTGTAACCACTGTTACTTCACGTCGGTTTTCTGTGAGAGGGTGGTACTACCTCGGGCGAGCCGACCCATTCATGCTGAAACCAGTGATAGCCCCAGCGTAGCTCTACCATCTACAAAACTTCTAAACTCCTCTAGTTAGTTACCACCTTTAAGTTGATAATCTGTCACCGAGCACCTGTGGGTCTGTTCCGGCCACTGCAAGCGATAGCTAGTCCATTTTGGTTTAGCATTTTCAGTAACTTGGACCATATCGTCATTTTACTTCAGATGACGTTTTGGTCAAAAGTTAAATAAAATCTATGATGGATAAAGAATACTTAATTTCACTTACAGCTGTATTCAATTTTTAAATTAATATGTTAACGCAAGTTTACTTGAAAAGCGACTTAAATTGTGAACCGAAAAACGAATTATCCACGCAAGTTATGTAATTTATTTTTACAGGTAGCCACGCATGTTTTCAGAGTGATGAATACCACTCGTCGACATTTAGAACAGGCAGTCCTTTTTACCAGGAGTGTTATTGTAAGGAACCCGGTTACAACATTAAACACCTCAAATGGCTTGATAATAATAACAAAATCATAACAACAGGGTATGTTATTTACGCACATCCATTATATATTTTTGTACGTAGAACTAAAGTAAATTGTTTTCACAAGACCAGGTACGGATTCAAATATTTTTGTCGAGCGTATGAACGACAGTATCAATCTTCATATAAGGAACATCAATAAGTCGATGTCTGGGACATTTAAATGTATAACGCAATACAAGGGGCAACAGTATGTTCAAACATACAACATAGACGCATATGGTTCGTATAAATCATGTCGTAAACTCGAGACCTAATTTTTTTTAATGTAAACATTAGACATTAATATATTTAATTTTGCAGAACCTCTTTATTTCGTTAATACTGCTGAATTACAACACTTAGTGGAAGGCCGTGATGTGAGAATCAACTGTGAACCTGTAGGAGAAACTGAACCGATTATACATTGGTACAGAGAAAGGGTAGAATTCACTGAAGTAAGAAAATTCAATAATGCTCATTTATTTATCATTGTTAGTTCATTATACTAATATAATATTCCCATATTAGATACATAACAACGAAAAGTATGAAATTACTCCACAAGGACTCATCGTAAGGAACGTAACTCGAGATGACAGTGGACGGTATAAATGTACAGCTCTAGTACTCATTACCGGCGAAGAAGTCGATAGGTACATTAAAACAGAGGTAACGTGAAATATATTAAAAATAATTCGTGATAAACCTTAGAAAACAATACTACATTTTTGTTTTTTAGGTAATGACAATACCGACAATCCAAAAGGTTGAAGCTATACCTGAATCAACTAGTGTCGAAGGAGAAAGTTTATCTATTAAATGTGTAGCTGAAGGTATGCCGGAACCTGAATACATTTGGAATAAAATATCAAATACGGTGAGGCATTATTAAAATTTGATGTAGTCAATAAATGAACAAGTAATAAAGTCGAAAGTGGTAGAATGCGCGTAAGCATACCTATTTCGTTTAGTTTAATAAATCAATTTTCACAAAAATTACGACGTCTTAACATTTTGTTACGGATATTCAAATATTGTAGATGCATCTTTGGGTAATTATGCAATCAATCATAATTCTACAAATGTCTATAATTCATCATAACGTTGAAGTGTTTAATGTAAAAAAATATATGGTTTTATGAAACCACGATGTAAGTGAAACTTTTTTCGGATCGTAGGCGTTTAACTGAAAATTTTCAGAAAACTATTCGATTTCGGGTATTAAAATCGCGTTTTTCTAATCTGCGTATAATACATAATAAATACTGAATTGAGCCATGGGCGCCACCATATTGGCCTTGGCTCCTCTGCCGAGCGCCTTTCACTTTACCCCAACTCCACGGCTGGTTGTAATACGACATGCTATAAATAGACGACAAAGTTTGAAGCGATGTAAAAAAGTTACACTGTAACAATTAAATACTCATTAAATTCCTATTCGTTCATCCATCAAAAAGATGGACGTTCTCAATTCGCTTGGATATTTCTTTTATTGGTAAGAGGATATTTTCAAGCGGTTCATTAGCATTGAGTCTTGGATTTCGAAGATACATCAGGAAATTCTTCAAAGTCGAATAGTAAATGTATAGTTATTGAAATATTAGTAGATGTATAATATTTCAAAACTAAGTAGGTACCTAACTATGATCAAGGACATCCCGTTGAATTTGTTTGGCGTAAATTTCTTTCAAGTCGGTGTTATTTATTATATTATTTACATTAATTTCATATAAAAAGACGTTTGCTGTACACATAATTAAAAAAGGAAACATTGCTCTTGGCCTGATAATTTAAGATACATAAAGCAATATATATTTATTTACAGGATTCAAATAATAAAGGAAACCAAACTTGGCAACAACTTAATAATACAATTATATTTGACCATATAAAAGCAGAAGACGAGGGAACTTATGAATGTACGGCCAAAAATTTTGCTGGAAACGTCGCAAAATCTACTACAATTAAGGTAAAATATATAAAATTAATTCTAAAAAATAACAAGTAGCATTCATTAAGAATTAGTGGTGGTTTTGGTCCATCTTATATCAAAGTCTAAAGTCAAGCTTGAACATCAAAACTACAACACAATAGCAGTACAGAGAAGAAGGGATCCAAAAAAACAAAAATCGGGAGAAAAGCGATGTGTTTAGCGATGTGTGTATCTGAACGAATTATTTGATAAACTATCATTTCACAATTGAAAGTGAACAAAAATATAATATAAGTTGCAGTTTTTTATTGATTACGAATATAAGCAGAAAATGGCAGATGCAGCTCTCTTTTTTTAAATACATTTAAAGTTACTCGAGCTATTTTATGAATCATAGAAGATTCATTCTTTGTTGTTG
The DNA here is from genome assembly GCA_035772565.1 of Antheraea assamensis. Classification (NCBI taxonomy): domain Eukaryota; kingdom Metazoa; phylum Arthropoda; class Insecta; order Lepidoptera; family Saturniidae; genus Antheraea; species Antheraea assamensis. The sequence goes on along the minus strand of JAQQSE010000131.1, from coordinate 722,245 downwards.
AATTTATTTTTTTAATCAGAACATCAATAATAAGGACTTCCGCATATTCAAGAAGAGCAAATTATACTTAAAGTCTACTTACTGTTCTTGTACTTGTACTCATAATTGAAAACGTTCTGTGATCTTGAATACATTTGACTTTGTTTAAAATTGCTATAACCTAAAACCTATTGTTAAATTAAAGGTACTGATACCACCAAAAATACATGATTTCGAAAATATTACTGCAAGGGAGGGTGAAGGGATTTCAATTGTTTGTAACGCAACGGGACGACCACAGCCAAACGTCACGGTTACGATGAAAAAGACATATTCAAATTATGAATGGTGAGTTAATAATTATGATTTTTTATTTATTTCACTCATATTACCTCTTATAACTGTTGACGTAACAACATGGTCTAATAGTTAATGGCCGCTTTAAAAATGTACATGAATTCAAGCCAGTCTTTACGTCGTATTACGTCCATCAAAGGTAGATGCTTCTCGAGGTCTATAAATTCCAAGTTAGTTAACATGGCACTGATAAGTTAAATTGATATTGTTCATAAATCCAATAAGTAAAAGGTATAATTTAAAAAAAAATATATAAAACTAAAACACTTTTCTCATCACTCGGCGTGCTCTCTTAATACTTGTAAACTACATAACAGATTTTGATGAATGTACTTTCGCTGTGGTTTGGAGAATTTCTTCCGATTTCATGATTTTTCACGATTTCATATATATTAATTTTTATATACGAGTATATAGTAGAAAAAAGTCGACTTATCCTAATGAGTTTGCAAGAAAGAGTTCTCGAGCCTTAACATTGCAAGCACTGAGTAACTATGAGACATAATCAAAGTAATGTACCACATGATTGAAAATCTTAAAAAGGACCGGAGACGAGTTCACAATGGCATATGCTTGTCTGTTAAAGATGACTCACCGTAAACATTTTTTCTTTGACATATTATTAATAAAACATCGTTAATTTGCGGCTAGAGATCTACAAAGCATTAAGCTTTATATAATACAACATTTCAGTTATTTTGAATATTTAATTTAGAGCATAATTGTTCTTTGCACCATTCCGGTTTTCAATAAACATCTTAAAAGGTATAACATAACAGACTTCATCGCAATCGTGCAACGATAAAATAAGTTGTCTGTGTGAAGATTCTTATGTAGCGTAGCTGGAACTGTACATATTAAGGCCCCGAAAATGGATCTTAGTCGTTTAATTATTTATGGCGTAACATAGCACATTGCATCGTATGAAACTGGAACTAGTCTCTAGCAAATATTAAAATAAACACAACTTGTTTTCTATACGAAATAAAATAAAATAAAAAATATCTATTCTATATTTTAGAGACGATGCCAGAGCCTATTTATAAAATCATTCTCAAAAGAGTTTTCAGCTATGTAAATAAATAAAAAATAAATTTAATCTTCATTGTATGTTTTAGGGAGGGCAGTATGGAAATACCGCCTAAAAAGATGACATTGGTATACCCGTCACATGAAGGCCTTTATACTTGTAATGCTAGCAATGAAGGTATGTATGAGAATTCTTGTTCTTTTGTTTTCTTCGGGTTTCAGTGTCGTATTACTAGACAGGCTATTTTATATTCACCCTGATCTCTTAGAAAAAATAAACTAGGAAAATAAAAAATTAAAAAAAATATATTGAAGCCTTACGACATGACGCCACCGCATCTGGCAATAAGCACGGTACGATCCAAAAATAAGAAAATTTATCAACAGATCCACAATCTGTCGCCTGTCGTTACTGCCATGCAGGTCTAAGTGGAATGTTTTTATTAGTTTCAAGTTTTGACCACAATCTCACCCAATGTTAAATGAATATATAGCTCAAGAAAGTAAGCATGCTTAGACTTAAGGAACTGGCTTTCAAGTGCAGTTGCCAGAACGCACTTATAACACTTATACACTTATAGGTGCTAGGTAAAAAGATTGAAGTATCATTATAACTTTGAAGTACGTCTTTATTTTATTACAGTTGGGTTCGTTAAGAAGGATATGTTTGTGACAGTATTGCATCAACCGCATTTTGAAAAATACTCGGAAACATTGTGGGGTTGGAATGAAAAGGTAGTCAATTTGAGTTGTGTACACGACAGTAACCCACCGGCCATTGTAACATGGAAGAGGTACATTAATAATGTAATATTTTTATTAGTATGTCAATTTTCAAGGAAACAAACCAAAATACACAATTTCAATTGGTTACAATATCCTCCAGTCGTCATTATATCTCACTTATATCCAATATATTCATAATCGATTACATTTAAAAAATTGATTTCCTTTCTAAATATATTTGCGTCCCTTTACATAACATTGAGAATAAAAATATTCGCAATAAGGCAAGTCTAGAAGAAATTATACAAACATATGGAAAGAAAAGTTGATGGATACAAAACAAATTAACTACTGATTTTAACAACAGAGAGAAGTAATGCTTTCTTATTTTTGTAGATGGTAGAGCTACGCTGAAGCTATTACTGGTTTCAGCATGAATGGGTCGGCTCGCCCGGGGTAGTACCACCCTCTCACAGAAAACCGACGTGAAGTAACAGTGCTTGCACTGTTGCGTTTCGTTCGGTCAGTGAGAGCGCCGGAGGCCCACATATTTAAAAGGCCGGCAACGCACTTGCGACTCCCCTGGTGTTGCTAGTGTCTATGGACGGCGGTGATCACTTACCATCAGGTGACCCACCTGTTCGTTTGCACCCTATAATATAAAAAAAAAAAATCTACACAAGTGTGAAATAGACTTCATTATAGTATATATATTCAAACCTCTTCACACTCAAAATATAAAGTTTTTGATTTTTAAGTAGATAGCTTTTTGTAAATTATGTACAATGTCCATTTCAACAAAACTATTATTTTTATAGAAGCAGACAATGTATCTATATAAAGCAGTGAAATGTTTTTTTTTATTTAACAAATTCAATGCCGATAGATTCACGGACGATAATGCGATAGCAGCTGAAAAATTGGTAAAAGGAAAACAATTAATCGAAGCACTTAATAAGGCGTCAGAAAAATATCTAACACTAACAATTGATACAAATTTTGTATATGGTACATACCAATGTATAGCTCAAAATATTTATGGAAAAGCGGAAAAACGTATAAAAATTAAAAAAGGATTTGCACCGACTGCCGTTACTAATGTAAGCTATATTTGCATATGTCTTCATAATCATAATCCTATAGTATAGGGAATATATTAGATAGAAGCGTTGGTGGCTCAAATGGCAGTGTGTCCGGAGACAGCGTCAAAGAACCTAGGTTCGCATCGAAGGAAAACATCGTTATGAAAGCATGGCATGGTGGTAGGGCTTTTTCTAAGTCCGTCTGGCTAGCTACCACTCTCAAGTTGAAAATCTGTCGCCAAGCACCTGTTGGTGTGTTACAGCAGCTGTACTTGAGAGCCAGTCTGCCTCTAGGTTTAGCGTCACTACCATCTTAGACCACATCATCATTTAACATTAGATGATATTGTGGTCAAATGCTAACCTATAAAGTATTTAAAAAAATATACTACATTGAATCTTGTATTGTAAAGTATACTATGAGTTATTTTAGCTTATACTTGATAGAAATATTATACCCACAAACATTTTAATAAATAATATTCTTATTAAATTCCGTGCTATTTTTTTTTTTTTTGGGAGAAAATAGAGTCAATTTTAGTTGAAATCAACATTCGACGCGTTCTCAAATAAATATAATCCAAATTATAATTCAAAATGCATTTTCAGATAATTATTACAGGCATAACAGCGACATCGGCGTTATTTACAATCGATGGCCCAGATTTTAAATTAGGCCCCGACATAATTGGTTATACTGCAGAATACGATGAGTCGGACGAACTATAATATAACAAATATCCACGTGAATAGAACATGGGCTATAGATAGACCTTTTCGACTGGATAAATTAAAGCCTAATACAACGTACTATGTAAGGTTCGCTGCGATAAATGAAGTCGGTGTTGGAGCGTGGAGCGAAATGCTCGCATTTAATACGCTTGAGAAGTAAGTACGTTTCCTCGCGTTTATAATGAAAATGAAAGGTGATTTTTAAAACAGTAAAAACTACAATATACATGTAGAATATTACATCATCAATAGCTGATATATCTTACATAATACCGAAAATCTTACATATTTAATAGAAAAAGAGGAAACTAATATAAGTTGTGACACATAAAGAGTACTTAAAGATTTTGAACATTTTAGAGTTTTTTTAACACGTGCTCTACCTCTCTCCCCTTTTACACGAACTTACCCACGACGCCGTCATAATATAATCTATACGAGAGACGAACTACACGGCGCCGTGTAAGGGCTTCTAAAAATTATACTAATAGTGGGCAACTAAACAATTTTTATACGAAATAAGAATAATTCTTTCTTATAGAATAAAAGTAGATAAAATTTTATGTGCAGATACGATGTTATTTTTAAAGTATTCAATACCACATTATTTCTTTCTTAGGAAATGGGCATCGTATAATACTCAACAGAATATGATGTAACAGTTATACGACAGTATTTCGCAATATTGTAATATTTGATCTTATGTTATCATCATCATCTTACTCTTATCCCACCTAAGTAGGGTCGACACAACATGTTTTCCGTTTCCACTCTCCCCTGTCAGATGTCATCGCAGTATTCACACTTTTTATACACATATCATTTTTCACACAATCCATCCACACCTTTTTCGGTCTTCCTCTACTCCTATATCCGTCCACTTTCAAATTCAAAACTTTTCTTGGTCACATGATTTTCATTTCTTCTCATATAATATGTCCATACCATGGTAATCTATTACTCCTTAACTTCTCTGTCACTGGTGCTATTTTCAAACTTCCTCTGATATACTCATTCTTAATCTTATCCATTCTTGTTACACCACATTTCCATCTTAACATTCGCATTTCTGCCACATGTAATCGTATATCTGTATATGTATCGATAAATAACGTCAATGATAAATTATTAATTACTAACATAAGTGAGCAGAAACAGATGGATCTTTGAGTAAAAGTGCTTTAGCATGGATCATTGTATTTATAAGTACAGATTTCATGATTTTCTTTTCATTAAATTTACCAAGTATGTTAGAGAGATTTTATCCTTGTAATCGACCCTAACGATCGATGCAATAAAATTACAGGGTGTCATTTTTACTGATTTTACTCGGTTCGATTCCCGGGTGAAACAAGACAATTTTCAAAAATCTTTGAATGCAGTTTTATTTTTTTTTTCAGAAATAAACATATGTCTGTTTGGAGTAAAATTTGCTATCTCTATTATTTAGAGTACTTTCCCTCCAGGTGGCATTAAAAAATTCCATTCCGTATATGATCTTATGTTATATGATTATGACGATGGGATAATGTAATATTTTCGTGTATTATTTTAATATATGTATAAGGGCCTGTATTCAGTTATACAATATGTTCTGTTCGATCACCCATAAAAGTTATAATATACTCGAAAAGAAAAGCTCAACAAATAATTTTTCAAGCTCGATCGATATATTTCCCGGATGGCTACGATACCCACCATGCCTTCATCGTAGCTGAAATTCTAATGACGCATAGGAATTAAGCAAACAAAACACACAGTACCGTATGATGCGGCTTAACTCATAGTACACGGCGTAAAGTACTCTAACTTGATAAATAATTAATTGATATAACTATTGTACAGAACTCCTTGTGGAATAATACAAATTTGTTATTGCAAATATATGAAATCGTTTCTAGAATCAAAAGGAAAAATGAAAGTCTATTATTTCATGATATTACCAATAAAAAGTATTTTTTCTTCCCAGGTCTGTACCAGAATCACCTGTATGGGATGTAGATGACGATCAACTTACAGTATACAATAAGCGAGTTTTGAAATGGAAAGTACCAGAAGATAATGGAGATCCCATCGACTTTTACCGTTTTACGATATTGTCTGGTAAATTGTAATTTTATTATTCTTGACACATCATAAACTTCATAATTGAATGGTTTGATTTATAGTTTACGTACATAAGTTTTATCAAGTATCCACTAAGTTTGATCGCAGTAATCGAATGGAATTAAATCGGAGTAGTTCGATTCGATATTCACAGACTCGAGGCTCAGTATGTAACAAAGAGTTATTTACAATTCGTGTACATTTTACCATTTTAATTGGTAAGAAAACATCGTCAGGAATCCTAAAGAAACAATGTAAGAGTATTAAATTTCTCAACATTTGATACCACAAGTAACTTGTGCGTACTAATAACGATGTATATTACAAGTTTATATAGATATGTCTATGATACAGCAGTCATTAAAATTTGGTATGACCGTATGACCCAAGTAATTGGGAAATTGACAGATAAAATCATTATTAATATTATTATATACAACTTAAACGCCTTATTTATGTATTAATAACCCATTCAAAGCATAAACGAAACATAAATAATTGACTAAAGTGTAACTTTAAATATTTTGGTACACTATTTTCTCGATTAACATTCATTATGTTGGTATGTTCAAAAAGTAAGAATAAATTTTTGAATTAATTAGCCATACCATAGCGCCCTAGGTATGGTGATAACAAACTGAAATAATTAAAATTCTATTACAGTACCAAGCTCTAGGATCCGTTCTCGTTTCACTTTCGGGAAAAATTCTACAAAATTGTAATAAAGAGATCTGTGAAAATTCGCTTCAAATGTTAATTGAATTTGTTATTCAAGAGTGAAATTGTTAATATACTTACACATTTAAATGTAATTGTTATATTATACTCGATATTTTTTCCATTTATTTGTTTGATGCAATTTATTTTATATAGTAACTTGACGAAGGAACATCACTATGTCCTGATGGGGAATACAGTAATATCCAAGGAAAACAACCAAAACCAAAAAATCAGGAGTCCATGGCAGGTTATATTATCTTGCAAACCTCTAGAGAGTTGGTTGATCTTGAAACAAACGAAAAAAGAGTCACTGTGACGGATTTATCACTGTAATTATGGTGGCCGCGACTCAGTCCTCATGCAAATATTGACTGCCCACGTCTAAACTTGCTGTTTTGTGTTATATACGGTTTATGCTGGTCGCGATCAATTCAGACAAAACTTGAAAATACATATTATTTGCGACATTGAGATCTTGTGATAATCTTCATAATCACAAGCTTATTTGCCCATCTCTCATTAACTATAATAAAAGTCGTGCTGGTCGAATATTTTGACCAGTGGAATATTATTAATTCGATGTCCGCAGTGTCAAGCCCCGGACATGTACAGACTAATTTTTCGGAATTCGCGTACATTTACTAATTTAAATTGGTACCACTATCGGCCGACGGTGAAGGAAAACATGGCGAGGAAACTTGAACCTGTGAAATGTTCTTATATAATAGTACCATCGTATGTCGGAGTATATAGAACTGTGGTTTTCTCAGAGTTTACAATTGTTAATAAGTCGCAGGCTGGCGCGGAGTGGTGATTATGCCCGTTCGAGAAGAGATTGATGGCCCTGCAATGTGTGTGATCTGTGTGAAAGAGTATGATAGTTATTTAATAATGTGACAACAGCGCAAGTTGAATAGCATTGCCGTATATTCCAAAAAAAGTATGCTTGTATACGCATATAATCCTAAAACAACTACCAAGTACTTATTTCAGGACCAAGATCCTTTCGATGAAGACTTATGCAAAGAAGAAATGATCGAGCCAACCAATGAACTAGCACTTCAAAAGTTAGAAACCAATACTACGTACTTTTTAGAATTGTTTGCACATAATGCGGAAGGATATTCTACTGCGGCCAATATAACTGTTAACATTCCAGGTACTGCTAAATGTTTCTTAGGCGTTTCTTATCCTAACTATACTAATAACATTATCAATGCGATAATGACTTGGTTTGTTGCGCCTTCACACCCTAACTACTTAATTGATCATTACGAAACTTTGCATAAAGCTTGTCAGAGTTACAAAAAAAAGGTTTTTTTTTTTATATATATTATAGTGGGCAAACGTCACGTGGGTGACGTGGGTCACCTGATGGTAAGTGATCACCGCCGTCCATAGACACTAACAACACCAGAGGAGTCGCAAGTGCGTTGCCGGCCTTTTAAATATGTGGGCCTCCGGCGCTCTCACTGACCGAACGAAACGCAACAGTGCAAGCACTGTTACTTCACGTCGGCTTTCTGTGAGAGGGTGGTACTACCCCGGGCGAGCCGACCCATTCATGCTGAAACCAGTAATAGCTTCAGCGTAGCTCTACCACCTACAGTGATACTTTTCATCCCGAAAAAAGTACTGTTCCTGATGACAAGTCAAATCTATTTCATTGCCCGGAGAAAGTGATAGACATCCAGAATATATCGAAAAACACACAACTTAAAACATGGACAAGAATAAGTAGAAGCCTTTGTATTTAGTTAATGTTGATTTAGTGCACAAATACAATTCGGATTGCAAACGCTATGCGATTTGGGAGTTTTTTTTACGAACTGTCTAAGACTGTTCGCCTAACTGGACTTTACAGCTTCTCTGGATTTAGTGCGATGTGGGAAACGGTCGCAATGTTATATGTATATGTTACATTAATTACATGTGTATGTAATGTTATATGGGTTCCCTTTTTGTTAACGAGTCGCATAATTAAAGAGAACTTGAATATACAACAATGAAATTGAACTGATAGCTGGCATTATATTAACCTATTTTTTGTATTTTTATTTAGCTGACGTATTCAAAAAATCAACAATGCTAAAACTTGGAATTATAATCGGCATACCAATTGTGACAGTACTACTTTGCCTACTCTTGCTAGACTTGCTGCTTTTATTCTGGAGGCGGCAAGGTATGCATAGCCAGTTGTTGTTGTAAGAAAAAAGAAAATACAAACTCAGGCTTACAATCACGGTGAGTTATTTTTTTAATACACATTTGTTTTAACCTTCTTTTACATATAAAAATTCAATTGATATGCTTTAATAGATATAATAAAAAATGTGACTTCAATTCGGATTCTACATCATCACATTTGGTTTCACAATTTTCAATGTTAATCCATCTGAACCTTATTTTTTTTTTTATATATTATAGGGGCAAACGAACAGGTGGGTCACCTGATGGTAAGTGATCACCGCCGTCCATAGACACTAGCAACACCAGGGGAGTCGCAAGTGCGTTGCCGGCCTTTTAATATATGTCGGGCCTCCGGTGCTCTCACTGACCGAACGAAACGCAACAGTGCAAGCACTGTTAATTTACGTCGGTTTTCTGTGAGAGGGTGGTACTACCCCGGGCGAGCCGACCCATTCATGCTGAAACCAGTAATAGCTTCAGCGTAGCTCTACCACCTACGAACATATAAGAACATAAAAAATTCTTTCATTAAAGCAGCCGATCCCCATCTTCGGAATTGTTATTATTGTTATGAAGTCGAGAATAATTAAAAGAGACACTGCAATTGATGATAGCAAAGGCGAGTTTGCGCCTCTTGATTATTCCTACGCGACTAACAGTAATTGTAACTTACGAGCTATCTTTCTTGTCAATCAACGTATATTTGAATCCTACAATGAACTTGAGCGAAAGGTAAAGAACAACATCGTGAGGAAGTCATAGCATGCTAGGAAGGCATTTATATCTTATGCTCACCTGACTAGTTACTAACTACCCTTAAGCATCTATACATTTGTTCCGGTGGCTGAATTTGTCAGTCTCCTTTAGTATATTACCATTTTTGACCGTACACTAAACATTATAAAAAGCGTAATCAAGCTTTAGGCCTATAAATTGATAAAAATTCGTTGGAACAAGTAAGTACTTATAGGCATAATAATTATTTAATGTATGACAAACGTACCATATATTATATGCTAATATAAACAACTGTGGCTTTCAGAGACAAAAAGGGACTTCTGAAAGAGAATTGTGAGTCGCGGGACAATACTCTCAGAAAAACGGAAAAAGGTCACAAAGAATACGAGTACAATAAAACCACTGGTACAATAACCGGGAAACATTCCGCTGTTTAAACGACATGAACTTCAACGTGTGATAATTTGTAGGATTCGTTATTTTTAAATGGTTATTTGTATGGATTTTTTTTCCGTCAATAAATTAATTTATAATTATAATGTAATAAAAATTGCAACTATGCAACAAAGTAAAGAGATATTAATGTACATATTAGTTTTTACTCGAATTCCCAGGAGAAGGGTTAGATACAACTACTCGTTTTTTTTATATTCAAAAAAGGGGCGGGAAAAACTGAACGTACCTCTCGTTTAGTAATTTAACTAAATAAGGCAATTGCAGTGCTTAATACAGTCAGATAGTTTTCTTTCTATTTATTAATAATTCTACACATATAAATATTGAAAATTATTTTATCTGATAAGTTATATGAGCCTAGTACACTAAATGAAATCTAATAATTGTCGACAGTGATTGATTATTAAGAAATTGATAGGTTTTTTTGGCGAGATCTATTTTTGTCATGCAGTGACTTTTATATTTTACTAGCGGCCCGCTCCGACTTCGCACGGGTATAAAATATATAGCCTATGTCATTCACTGAAAAATGATTAAAATCGATCCAGTAGTTTTGATTTATTCATTACTGCCCGTGGCCCACACGCGTTAAATTTGGAGTAAAACAATTCCCCTTTCCCTAAGATTTCGTGCTATCTTTGGAATATCTAAATTCATAAAATACATTTTTGCGGTTCAGCCTGCGCTTGTTGCAATGTAAGCGGAAAAAATGTAATTATTTACGACATCACATTAGAAACCTCAAAATAACAGTATTTCTCCGCTATTTAGTGGATGTTATTATACATATAAAGCTTCTTCTTCAATCACTCTATCTATTAAAAAAGACCGCATCAAAATCCGTTACGTAGTTTTAAAGATTTAAGCATACATAGGGATATAGGGATATAAAGCGACATTGTTTTATACTAAGTGATTCATAAACTTTATTTTTGTTGTTTGACTCTATATTCTAAAGTGGACGGGAAATAATGCCGCGGAACATGAACCCTGATATGCCATGAAAACTCCCTGGAAAGTTCTAACAAGGGAGTCACTTTTAGTATTATTACCGATTCGACAATGGCAATAATAATATTGAGGTTTGATTGTCAAAATTAAAATTTTAAAAATACATTAACAAAATTCTTGAGATATACCTGATATGTTATTATGACGATTAATAAAAAAAATAATTAGAGGATAACAAAGAAAACTTCAAATATTGCTTGAAAATTCGAATTAACGAGTCATTTCAATGTTAATTTGTAAATACGTGTATAGGTATAAAACAATAGAAATAATAGTACAAAAGTTACACGCCCTTTGAAGCAAAATGAAATGAAACTCATGTATTAATTTAACTTTCTCGGTTTTTTAATTTGATGTAGATATAATTGGAATATACAAATTCTTATATATTAAATCAAAATCAAAGGTGCTATTAATTCGATCGTGTGTGGTTATAAATAAATATAATTAGGTATATATATGTACATTTATTCGCATAAAATTTATTCATATAAACTGTTATTCACTCTATTACTGGTATTTTTTTCATTTATCAAATATAATAGCAATTTCAAATAAATTGAAAATAAAGGATTCAAATTTATAAAAAAATAGTACTCACTAGAACAGACGATAGTTTGCAGATAGTTCCGTTTTCGATTGTTTTCGAATGTGAAGCATTCGCGATCGCCTCAACTCTATGGCGGTAGACAGCTACAGAGGTTTTATTGTAAGGAAATATATTCAAGCATAGTATGCTGTGAACATAAATAGTTGCGAATAATCAGTTAAATCCAATTATAATTTGATTTCAAACAGAGTTGTTAATTTTACAATTTTTTTTTGTATATTCTATTTTAGTTAATAGTTATGCTTTAACATGCCAAAGAAACAATAATTATTATAAACTTTTATATATATAATAACCGTTTTCAATAAAAAAATTAATTGCAACATTTTTGTTTTATATTTTATCGTAGTATACAAATTATGCACATTTAAAAGGAAAAAATTACAGCCCGCCTTAAAGCGTGACTGTGCACTAATCAGTTCATCATGCATGAAACATGCTATAAAGAATACTGGGTTATGCATAGCCGTTATTACAATAAAAAAATGAACTTATAATTCTTCTGCGCTTCTTCTCTTGAGCTCCAGGATTTGAACTTGTGCCAACCGAGTGTTTTTTACAGAGTCACTAAATACTTTTGTAAAATACAAAGAGTTATATCCCAAAATCCGTATTTGGGCAACTTTAGCGATGATTGTGATGATCTGTTTGATGTAATGTGATGATTTGTTTTGTAAATTATAACATTTCTCCAAGTACTATGATAGTAATAATTTAACAAGTAAACACGTTGACATTAAGCATAACTAGGCAAGTTAGGAAGGTAGCAAGTTTGAAGTTTATTTAGCTCGAGTTAATTTCAGAGATCTTGCAACTAAGTTATCTATGCTTACTCGTAATAATTTAAGATCATATGTTTTGTTCTTAGTTCATAATGGTAGTAAAAACCTAAAACATAGCAGCTTGTGTACACTTATGCATACTTTAAATTGAATTATTGTAAACATGTATATATTAGTATTTTTTTTAAATATAAACACTATGTGGGGAAAATATGCGACTGTGGATTTCTCGGTGTTTCATTTAGCAGATATAATACGTCGTTGGATGTTTTGTATGTATTGTTGTTAGAACGAAATTCTTTAACTTAGCTTCCGATAGGAGTAAACTATTATAAATCGTCACGTAATAAAAAAGCGTTATGCTCGCACCATGTATCTCCCTCTATAGATATGTACTAGGCATCTTATTTTCCACTTGAGGATGAGCCAAGCGAGCTTAGAAAAACCAATACCATCAAGCAAAATCCATACAAATGTAGTTAACAACAGTAACCTAAACTAATTCTTCTCTGAACGAAACGAGAATATACTATAATTAAAATACCAATTCAAATAGTACATACTCTTTGATTCTTCTTACTTACGAATTAATTATAGTATAATTCAAATACCTAATTGAAATAGTCCATAATCTCTGATTCTAACTTACGAATTAAATAGGAGAGAGTCTTTGAAAATAATTAATGAATGGAAAGTTCTACAAACAACTTCATAAATGAATTAGAAAAATAATCCGATTATATAAAATAAACGTTCCAATTTTAATCGAATCGGTAATTCGAGATGAGGTAATCTTACCTTCTATTGTAAATTATACTTCGGGTTCTATTACGAATTCGATTTTAAAACCGACAGCGTACCTGTTATTGAAAACTAAAATTGTAGTGAAAGGGAATCCGTAATGATTGGGTTTCAATTGTAAGGTTCAGTTACCAACTGCATAAAACCTTTACTTATCTCTTTGTTAAGTCTTAAATTATCACATTTAATGTTTTAATCGGTTTTATATTATTGTGTGAATAAAATAATAGCATAATAATAATAATAAAAAAACAAAAAGGGGAATCTTCAAAACATTGATAAAATTGACAAATTAGCGTTTATTTGTTTAGTTTATATTTTATTTGATCATATGGTCATATTAAGATAAGATTTTGTCTCATTTTTATCGCTAGTACACCCTACGCGATGATTGTATAAAAAGGGAGTTCATGGAGTGAATAATTGAAATTAATATAATTACGCTCCCTTTTGTGGTTTGGACCGACACTATTCGCACCTGCACCACAGATATTAAACGTTTCGAGTGCAGCGCAGATGCGCGAGGTATTGAAAATTTGTGATATTTTACGATATATCCAGAGCGCTCGTGTATCTCTAGGGAGATCGAGGGAAAATGCGTTTAAAAATATTTTATCCAGTATTTTCACTCTGCAGATATTTTCACGAAGTAAATGGGAAAATATTTTTTATCGTAATAAAGACCTAATTATGACGTTTGAATTTATTTTCTATATTTAAATTGGTAACACTATCGGCTGACGGTGAAGGAAAATATCGTGAGGAAACCTGAATCTGGGAAATGTGCTTATAGTACTACCGTATGGGGGAAAATATAGAACTATTTCTTAGAATATGAAATCGCCAATACGTCGTGGGCTGGCGTGGTGATTATGCCCATAACTTATTATGGGAAGAGGCCTTTGGCCCTGCAGTGGGCTTCTTAGAGACTGATGATGATAATGATATATATAAATATAAATAAAATTATATTGTCTTTTATTTTTCGGAGCAAACTCATATCATCACGCTTTTCTATAAAGACTCAACAGGTAATAATACGATTTAAAATAATTAAATAAAGGTCTATAGTTAATTATGTAACTCTCACACCTCAACCTACACGGTTGTTGGTACCTACAAAAATTCGAATACACATACGAGTATATACCTGTGAACCTGTAGTGCTTTCCAAGTCGTCTATACTGACTCAAATCAATCTGATGTGTAAGTGTTGTAACCTAACAAATCTTTACCGTATTCGGTTACAGCGACCGCTGGAAGACTGAATTTTAATAGTCTAGAGATATCTAGATCGCTAATTTTCTCTATGAATAAATCAATATAAGGATATCGTTGTGCGCATAATACTCAAAAACTAGTGGAATATTTTTGATCTAATTTTTATAGTTTCAATTCATTGACACTTGGCCCTTTTTAAAAATATTTCAGGATAGCTTCATCTAGTATGAAGTTATTAATGTTTGAAGAAACACCGGTTTTTAAAAGCACTAAGCGTTCAGCGATGTTTATTTTCCTGCAGTGGAGAAGTGAGACAGGCGGAGTTGGAAGATATGTTTTCACCTTTGTACATAAAATATGTTGTTAAGACAATAAACAACGCAGACGAAATCATAGGTATCAGCTATTACCTAATAATGTATGAAAACAAGGGAATTTACAGCCAATATTCTCGTTTTATTATCCCCTAGACTGTTCAAAACCATAAAGGTTTTTGTTCCATACAAACGAATGTGTAGACCTCATGAAGCATAGGTCAACAAACTGTTGGCAGTATAAGTTTAAAAAATACCTGATTTATTACAAAACTTTGAAAAAATAACAAAATAATGTATCGTAAAATGATATTTTTATGTAAAATGTATTTTTAAATAATTTTCCCTTGAACGATTTTTTTATTAAATCATAAAATATACAATGTACGATAGCGTAAAGTTAAAATAAAGATTAAAATTTACAGATTTGAGTCTTAAAAAATCAGCCGAAGGTTAACTCCAGTAGCTATTTCGTGGAGTGATTAAAATTACTAGGTATCTATGAATGTTGTTTATTATATAAAAAGAAAAATAATGTTAAAATATACTATATAACAATTTAATATAATAAAAATGTAATATACAATATAAAAAAAATGTATGTAAATATAAAAACTTTGAAATATTCCTACAACCGCATTCCACTAACCAACCTGTCAAAAGAAGGACCATGAAGATATGTAGTAATTTTTTTTCAACTTAATTAGCCTATGACACGTTTTGCACATATAACGCCAATAGGGTGGGTCCGCCAAGGACTATCAATTTCGATGCTTTATTACGTTCTATGAGCGCAGTTCTATTAGTTGGAAATCTGTAGGGTGTATCCTATGGACGGTCAATGCAACTGCCATTTCCCACGAATAACTGGCTGTTCTGTCAAATTTATTGGCGTTCTAACTGAATGGCTGCGGCGCAGGTGTCAGTAATGGGCTTTTACAGGTATCGTTATCTGGTAAAATAATTTGACGAATTGAATGTTTGTTTGTTTATGAATACTAAATTGGATTTAATTGATTTAAGGGTGTCTAATATAACTCACGGAGAGAAAATAAAATGCTTATTTATCATGAGAATACAGTATATTCGTTTTTGCCTGCGGTATAGCTCGCGTTAATATGGATTACCTTTGACAACATGTATGTAGAATTACATAACGATGCGGTGATTAATTAAGGCGTGACAGCGTAACAAACAAACAAAAGTATATTCCTGTTTATATTAGATAGGATCTTTCATCAAACGGTACTCGAAGCCTTTATATATCCATCATCTACATATATATATATATAATTCATGTTTATGTGAGTTTGTAATGCTTGATAATATTTTTGTACTTAAAGGATTATTTGCTTATAACGGGTCTTAGCTGTAGTTGTTATCGACTCTAATGGTGCCACTATGTCGGGTGTTAGATCCACATAGGTAGAGTCATACTGATAGCACTGCACGATCCCATGCCGCCCCAACCTAGCGGCGGACGGTACACCGTGGGGTTTTAGTGAGTAAGAGTCTCACACTACCCACTCTCTCCCCCGGGAGAGTGGTGTGTCCATGATGGATTTCCCCACGTTAATAAAAAAAAAAAAAAAAAATAGTCATACACAACTCCAATATCTTTTCACCTAACAAATGATCTATCAGCATAAAATGTGTATTTCTGTGTGGAGATACTTTACACAAAAGGTCGTTGAACACCAAATTAAGAGAAGTTTCACAATACTACATGTTTCCGCTTGAATGCACAAACGTTCAAACGGAGGAAACAAATAACCGCAACATTCTAAATAGGCTTACACTTGTATCAGACGTCTGTCTGAACTACTAAAGACACGGATACCCATATACTGGATATTACTTTTTGTTACCTACACGGTTACTTTCATTTTTATATTTATAGTAGCTGTTGCTCGTCCGTTTCGCTGGACAATAAAAAAGCATCCTATTCCACGAGATAATCAACTTATATAAAAATGTTATGCAAATCCACGGAGACGAACATTCAAACAAACATGTTATAATTATTGACTGACTAGTAAATATCGTCAGTTCATTCATTTTATATATTTCTTCAGTTGTATAACGTCAATCAAAGTTTATACTTGAGGTTATCCTCAACGCGTAGAAATTTCTTTATTTTTTTTTTATATTTTGCACTTTTTTTATATAATATATAAATCAGTAGTTTATATCTCATTTTTAAGAAATGCATATGATCCTATAATATTAAATTAAACTTTTTGGTTCGATTCCTTACTTTACGTTATTTGCGTTGAACTTCTTTCCTGATGGGATTATCTTGATCGCCTTCGGTTTTAATTTTTGATTATTTGTTTAGGCATTATTATTACTTATAAAAATAGCACTACCGTGGTTGACAAATACCAAAATAAATAGAATTCAGTAAATTACAACTTTTTAGTTCTTATGCATTTATATTTATATAACTGCTGTAATCTATATAACACATATATAAAAAGACGTATATATAGCCAAAGTTTTTGAAAACACAATATCAAATTTGTCGAAAAGGCACCTTTCATGAGACATACTTTTGACAATAATCTATTAAAGGCGATAAAACTTTATATAGCCAAGCCTCAGATTCGAAATTAAAGGAATAGATAATGAAAATACATAATAACCAATTAATTGATAAAAAATATTTAATTTATACTCGTAGCATATCTGTCATATCTAGATATGTTTTATAGCAAAGGTATTTTCTATCCATCCGACGTTAGACTATGACACAAGGGTTGCAAAGCAGAACCGCGCACACCTACCGAGCACACGGCTAGAGCTCTGAACACCAAACTTTGACCACCAGTCACAACTAATGTTAACTTTTCTTTCTTCTTACCAATCCAATTTACGTGCTCCATCCATCTTACGGTGTTGAAAAAGTTTTACGAAATAATATGCGGAAATGTTGGATTTATACTTTCCAAGTTTAAAGAAATGCAAAACTTTTCTTCTTCAAAGTATTTCTAAAATTATTTCCCTTATTCTTTCGTTATATACGTTTTTTGTATAATTTCTAGTGATAATATCTAAATAACGGAACTTGGGACTTATTATTTAGAAGAACACTTTAATCATGTAGTCTTTTATGATAAAAAGTACTAGACATTTTGAAGTTCCATAAAAGCCGAAGCTAAATCTTATATGCGGATTAGCCAAAGACTTATCAAGTGGTGAACACACACATGGATAGATCCTCCACACGAAGAATTATCTACCTAGTGAGTGCTGTGAGGCCGAAAATCCGCTGGATGCAACAAGCACAAAACTGATCCTTGTAACGATGTTTATGAAAAACTATGTTTAGGAGTGGATAGCTTTTAGAACATAATAAAATAATAAATTTCAACCAGCTTCTACCGGGTTTATTCAGTTAAAGACTACTCGTTGCAGTAAATTAATTAATTTAAATGTTTGGTGAAGAAAAATATGGTGATAAAACTATAGCTATCGCCCTTGAGTTGAAATCTTATGATTTGTCACTTATATATATGTTTCGGTAGCTACACTAGAATCTCTCTACGATTAGTGTTTTACTTTTAAATTGTATTAATAATGTTCTTTGTGGTCATCCTCCTACATCTGAGTCAAGTGAAATAATTGCGGTCAAACGCTATACCCACACGATATAATATATATATATTTACATACCCACTTATATTTTTCAGTTATTATTGAACGAATTTCTAAGAAAAGTGTAGTTTCATCATGATTAATACTTATCTAAGGCTTCTTATTCGAACGCTACGTCTCTAATAATATCCGCATTCGTGACAAGGGATTGCAGTAATATCCGTAAGACAGATATTCTAGTAAAACTTTGAACACTTTTTCAATACGTTCCTACAAGTTTTTTTTAATTTCATTTGTTAGCTTTACAGTATTCATAATGGTAAGCTTGTTTATGATTTATAGCAAGCATTTATTTACTATCTTATAATAAATTAAAAAAAAAACCGGCAAAATGATACAATAATTTATATGCCTTCATCATAATTCTTCGAAATGAATGGTTAATTATACTATTATAGACCAATGCGCCACAAAAAGGTATAGTTAAGAGATCATTTGTTTTATTAAAGTTAATATGGTGGTTTATATTGTCTATCAAACGTATAGTTTCTTTAAAAAACCAATAATTTTTTATCGTTTAGAGATTATAGCGTTTGATAATAACGAAGCGATGATGGCTTAGTTGATAGCGTGTTCGGACTCAGCCTCGAAGGCCGTAAGTTCAAATTCTAGCAACTGAGTCGGAGCCTTCGGTTAAGGAAAACATCATAATGAAACCATAGCATGGTGGTAGGGCTTTTTCTAAGTCCGCCTGGCTATCCATGGCTGACCATCCTTAAATTCAAAATCTGTCGCCAAGCACCCGTTGGTGTGTTCTGGTAACTGCACTTGAGAACCAGTCTCTCTCTAGGTTTGGCGTGACTACCATCTTAGACCACATTATTATTTAACATCAGATGAGATTGTGGTCAAACGTTAACCTATAATGTATATAAAAAAAAAACAATCTAACTTGTTATTATGAAATAACTTTATGCCCTAAGATGATACAAAGCTAAATATAAAAGTGTACTCGCATCTGTAGGAACACACCTGTAGGTGCTTAACGACAGATATTCAACATGGGAGTGTTCGCTTGCCAGGTGAGCATTATCAAAATCTATCACCATACTGTGGTTTCATACATTCATAACACTATTTTCCTTTTCATCGAAAGCTCAAACTCAAATGACACTGTTTCAATATAATGAATGCATTACTTAGACTAATCTTCTCGACGTAATTTTTCTAAAGAACAGTAATAAGTTCGATTAATATAATCTACCATTATAAAGCAGACTTTATATTATGATGGTAGGTTAGTAACTGTATTAATCTATAAAAGTTTAATCCCCAGTATTATTTTAAATTTTGTACACTGCGACTAAACAGGGGTTGAAATTTTATCCGAGGTCCACTGTTCCTTTCTTCACATAGCGATTAGTTCTCAATATCGAGTAGCGGCTTTTTTTTAGAAAATCAATTTTATTACATACGATTTGCTATTATATAATATAATTTTTATATAGCAGAATATTAAATTTCATAGTAGTTTCATAAACTGAATACTTTATTTATTAAATTTAAAATTATATTAGCGTTTACCTAAATAAAATAATGCACAAGATTTTGTTGTATATTACATAACATATTTCCAAACGAACTACAGATACACGAGATAAAATTAACTTTGATGGTCACGCAGCAGTATCTCTATTATTTTCCCTATTATATAAACTATTAAGGGAACATAGAAAAAAATTTACATCATATTCCTAATAAATGACTTGAGACAAACCATTATTTGGTGCTTCTGTTTTAACAATTAAATTTAAATTCCATAACAATTAATAGAACTCCAACGTGATATGATCAAGCACGTACTCTTCGAATCATTAGTGAGTCGGCGCGAGACAACTCAAGGAATAATGTTCGATACGTGATTTGGCTCAAACCAGACTGTCGCAGTCATTCGTTGTACCTAACACAACTTTATACTATTATGTAATTAGGTTTAATTTAACTTTTAGCTGTGTTAAATATAACTTAATTTACTAATAATTGTATTGTTTGCACAATATTTGATGGCTGAAATAAATAAATAATATTTCGCGTATTCTTGTTTGTGATGGTCCGTGATGGTCTAGTGGCTTGACCGGTGGAATATTAATCGCGATTATCGGAATTCGCGTACATTTACTAATTTAAATTGGTAACACTATCGGCTGACGGTGACGTAAAACATCGTGAGGGAACCTGAACTTGAGAAATGTTCTTATAGTAACACCGTATCTGGGAAAAATATATAACTGTGGATTTCTTAGTATTTGAAATCGCCAATACGTCGCTAGCTGGTGTGATGGTTATACCCATACCTTCCTCGGGAAAGAGGCCTATGGCCCTGCAGTGGATCTCTTACAGACTGATGATGATGATAACTAATATTTCTAAATTGCTTGTTCAATTTATTCACTTGAAACAATATAAAGCAATCTATGTGCCAAGTACACAGAAATCAGTACTGATCTAATATTGTTAGTAGCTGTATTCTTTCTAGTTTTGTACTTATATGATTTATATTTTTTTTCTAAATTTGTCATTATCTTAATAAAACGTTGTATAATTTTCATTCAGTACATAGAAAAAATGAATATAGTTTGTTTACAAAAATGTATGGAAAATCGGATAAAGTTAAGAAAAACGGAAAGCTTTAGTTAATTATTGCTGTGTTATATAAAAATAATAATAAATATAAAAACTAATCAATAAATGTTAACAGTTTTCATCTCCTAAATTATTAAAGAAAATACAAGCTGGAGTATTCAGTAAACCTTGCCCAAAATATATATAAAGCGCTTTATTTATAAGACATATATAAACATGTAGCATCAACTCATAATACAAATATACATTGTAAAAATAAATATTTGAAACATTCTGTGAAAATATTACTTGTAAACCGCGGAGATAAAATCTTTGAGATTGATTAGTTTGAAAACTATCCGGACAGACCCTCGCATGGTAACAGATTCAATTAAACCTTAGGAAGGTTGGTAAAATTTCGATCTATTTTGGTAAAATGGATAGAATTACACAAACAAGGTTTATAATGTAACATAGAAACAATATAGGAATAAAACCATGAAATGTATAATGTATTAGTCGCCATTGTTAAGTCAGAGATTTCCTAAATTTTGCGGGTCCCAATTTAGTGCCAAGGGGAAATTTAAGAATATTTAAGGTTAAAAATATCAAATCGAGCAATTTTACAGAGTAAATTATAATTTGTAAGTATAAACGTAACCAATGTTTCGTGTGAAATGAAACAAGTTCTCTAAAAATAGTCTCACATGTAGGTTTCTTTTCTCAGCGACTAAAAAGCCTACTTATAATATCAGTAAACCCCTAGATTAGGCTATAATGGTTTAGGTAATAAGTATGAATCTTAGATGGGTTAGCTTCAGGGGAAGATGAAAACACAAACAACAAACATTGTTATGTTACGTGAACTCTTTAAAGAGACACAAAATTTATTAAAGTGTTATGAACCTTTTTCGCAACAAGTTTCAATAGGTGAACAGTTCAGTAATTTTCCTCCAATGTTCTACTAACCAATTTTCTTTTTTTTTTGTTTAGCAACTATTATAGAGCTTTAGTATTACTAATAAAAATTGTAAAAATAGTTTTGTCATACTTACAGCAAACAAACTCAATATTATTGAAAGCTTAAAGTTTTTTTTATAAATTATACTCGAACTTTGACCACTGAACGACCAATTGTCTAAATAATTGAATAAATAACTACAAATAGGACGGAGACTCAAAAATATATTACTTTCCTAATGAAGAATTTCAAAATCGTAGCGAAACGTAATAGTAACGTTTGAATAGTACCATCATTCGAAGTACAGGATAAATGAGTAAACTATAATTCAAAATCTGTTTACAGTTATATTACTTGCATACTAAATGCATCAGACAGCCGCGCCGCACCGCACCACGAAATATCAATATTTGATTAGAGTCATGACGTTTGAAAGCAACATCGGTATGCAATCATATCTATTGGGATTAGTACTTGTGTATTCAAAAGTTTGATATAGATGTTTCTGTATACTGTAGATATAATTAGTCGATTATTGTTTAATTAATCAATGACTACCTACATATCTTCTATATAAATAATACAAAAAATACGTTAAAAAGAGATAAACATACATCTATATGATTAAACATGCAAAAGAGTGAGGTAGAATATATTATCATTTATATGAATATTTTATCATTTTTCGAAGGATTTTACTTCTACCGCCTATGAACTGCATACTTACCTATTTTTTCTTACTGTATAAGTATTGTTTATGGTCTAAAGTCGTCATCATAATGATGTTTTTTGGAAGTACCTATTTTCGAATATAAAATTGCATTTTATTGAAATTACAAAAGTATATAAAATGAATACATAAGAATAGGTAGTTAAAAGAACAATTCTTATACTAATGACACGATTTAATTATTTAAAGCCACGGTCTCCGGAGATGAAAGAGGGAAAGTAAACGTTGAAATGTTACCGCCAGTCTGTGGCGACAATCAATGTCCATTTATTAAGATAAATGACCCATTCTCACCCTCGGAAAGGGAAATCTCGGTTTTGAAGTAAACAAAGCTTGGTATTTTTGTAGAAACTTACACTAAGATAAATTGTGTTCTTCGTAAATGTTTAGGTTTGTTTTTCAATATTCTACTTAATGTAAAAATGAAGATGCCTAACCAATATTATATATATATACATGGGAATGTGAGTTTGTTACGATTTTACACTTTAATTACTCAACCGATGATGATGAAATTTTGCATACACGTTGTCGTACCCTTTATCCTGAAAAACAATGCTGTTCCTGAGGGTTAAAAAAACAACATCAACGCGAGTAAAGCCGTTGGCAAAAGTTAGTCATTATATAATCCTAAGATGGTTAGAGGTTGATAAGCATATAAGGTAGACTAGCCACGAGCGTTATCTATATTTTACTGTGCCTATATATATATATATATATATATATGCCTATATATAATAGTCGTGGTGGTCCAGTGGTTTGACCGGTGGAATCAAATAATCCGATGTCCGCAGGTTCGAACCCCGGCATGTACCAACGAATTTTTCGGAATTCGCGTACATTTACTAATTTACATTGGTAACACTATCGGCTGACGGTGAAGGAAAACATCGTGAGGAAACCTGAACCTGAGAAATGTTCTTGTAGTACCACCGTATGTGGGAAAAATATAGAACTGTGGGTTTCTCAGTGTTTGAAATCGCCAATACGTTGTGGGCTAGCGTGGTGATTATGCCCTCCACCTTCCTTTGGGAAGAGGCCTATGACCCTGCAGTGGGTCTCTTACAGGCTGATGATGAATATAAAATCGGGTGAGTGCCTTAAGCGCTCCCATTAGTAGTCCTGTGAAACTGTAGAGGCCTTCTCAGGTCAACACTGTAATCAGTTCGCAAAAAACAGAAGATCTTACTGACATTAGGTAGGTACCTACACAAGTTTCAAAAATGATTCCTCATGCTATAGGGAAAAACCCTAACAGTTTTTGACAGTTTCATAATTATTCGATGTAGCATCTTTCAAGTAATAACCGGTAAAGAAAAACGTTTTTTGGCGGTTTATAATGTAGTTGAAATACAAAATTTTCAGTATGTGATCAGTACCAGAGTTACAGGCTTATGTTTGTTTCCGATACGAAAGGCCTCTAAATATTTTCAATTTAAACTTTAAACCTTTACTCTTCTTAGATTTTGTTATCTTTAATAAGGCATAATTATTATTTTAATCGTATAGTTATTTTCTTCAATTATAATGGTTTATAAGGGTCATATGACCTCTATGTCTACATAATAATAATGAGTATTATAAAACAAAGTCGCTTTTCGTGTCTGTTTGTGTTTCCTTAAGGCTTCTAAACTAGTCAATGGATTTTGATACCTTTTTCACTAGTTGAGAAATGTCCTTACTAAAGACTTATATGCATAACACATGTACATTATATGCATAAAAAGTAGAGAAAAGTCGATGTATTCTAATGATATCGTAAAGAGTTTTCGTTGGTTAAACTTTATGAAAAATGCACATCAAAATAATGTATTATAAAATTATACATATGAAAATGTCTACAGTAAAGTGAGCTATTGTATACGTCCATCTCTAGTGCACAGGGCTGTAAGTTTTCCAGGTATTTACTATTTCAAGGCTTACTTATTTGCATTGTGGGAAAAAAATCTTCTCGTTATCGGAAATGGTTACTTCTTTTCCAAAAAAATTGATAATTTAAATAATTCAACTAGTTCCTTATTTGAAAAATAGAAACCATTTTTAAAAATATAATTAATTATACGTATAATTGAAATTGATTAAATTACAAATATCAGTTGTTAATTGTATTTGAATAAAAATACTTAAAGGAAATAACTAGTTGTAAATAAATGTTATAACAAAACTTTATTCTTTCATATGCAAAATTTCGATAACGGGGCTATATTTTTAGTGACCAGGGGTGGCGCCGAGATCAAAAAATCTCACACATATTGTATTCGTGAGAAATCCGGTGGTGTCGTTAATTATAGTAGATAAAATAATATTCTAACACAATAAATACAGTAAAATTGTTTTTTGTTAGTAACAACTTGGTATTTTATGACACTGTATTTTGTTATATGTTCAACGTTAGATAAAAGTCATAAATGTGTGTTAAAATATCTACATATAAAAAAATGAATAACACAAAAAACAGCTGGTATATCTTCAAAACTAATCACAGAATCGACAAATTGTTTTATACTTTTATAGGTTAGCCTTTGACCACAATCTCATCGGCCTATAAATGCAGATGTGGTCTATGACGATAAACACGTTTAACCTAGAGCGGGCTGGCTCTCAAGTGTAGCACTAACAGATGCTTGGCGACAGATTTTCAACTTGAGGGTGGTAGCTAGCCATGCGGATTTAGAAAAAGCCCTACCGCCATGGTATATGGTTTCATCACGAAAGCTCAGATTTAATTGCAAAGATTCGAACCTACGTCCTTCGACGCTGTGTCCGAACACGCTATCGACTAAGCCATTAATGCTTCATATTGAAGTTCAGTAGTCCATCAGTTGACTTATTATTTCATTTCATAGTCGTATTCTTCGTTAATCCAGTGCGAAGGGATGACAGCTAGTTAATAAAATAAAAACAATGTCTTTGGAAGTGTTTATTTCAGTATTGTAAAACTATCAGAGTTACATAATATTTACAATATAATCATAGAAATAAAAATCTAAATACATCACATAAAGAGTTTCTTATCTAATTTTACGCTGATTTCTAAACATAGTTATACAAAAAATCATGTTATTGCTCTATAATAAATATAAAGTAAACGTTCACACATTTCTTTTAGATAATTGCCAATAGAAGATTTATCGACTTAATAATTCACTGTTAATAAATTAAGTATGGCATATTAGAAATTATTAAGCTATATATTCAAAATAAATATGGTAAATAATATGCATTTTTTTATTTCATAATTATTTACAACCAGCTATCTCGGCGATGGCCCTATCGCGTTTCACCGAACACCTTACAAGGCCATAGAAGTAGATAGTACTACTCCTTATAGATTCGATTATACTGTTTCGAAAATTTTCATACGACAAACACACAGACACATAAAAATATTAAAAGCACGTATTCCGCCTTCTCTACCGGCCATAATAAAAAGTAACGGGTGTTGTCTCTGTATACTTAATACCAGTAATATCTTCTTACAAGGTAATATAGAAACGTCCAAATGTTGGTTTATGCCTGCTACATAATCTGTATTTGGTATTTGGAAGCTGATATTTCATAATTTTTGCTATCGTTTTGCTTTTACATAATTAGCGCATGAGCTAAAGAAAAAAAACTTGTACTGAAATGACAAACGGACACATAATTTTGCTTTATTTCTATAGATTTCATGTATTATGTTAAAGTCAGTATTTGTTTTTTTTTTTTGTAAAAAAAAAAAAAATATTATTCAAAAAGAAATTAAAACTATAGAGAAGCGCGTCTTTTAGCACGAGACAGGAAACTTTTGCGAGATTCGATACAAACTATATTATAAGAAAATTTCAAACACATGTTACAATTATAGCTAAGTACTAATATTTTAACTAGATACACACTAAAAGGAATCGAGTATTAGACCGACACGAGAATTTTGAGCATTTTATACAGAACTTTACATTATACGGGTTCTTTGTCGGGTACATTGTCCTACCTTGATAATAAAAGAAAATTCTAGAATCAGACCGCAGCACCACCTCCTGGTTCGAATTGTGAATCTAAACCGTCCTTGGATCCACCGAGCACACACAAAAAAAATCATCTAAATCGCTCCTTCTGTTTAGCTCAGTCACATAAACACGTACAGAAGAATTAATGTGTATATAAAGACTAGAAAGTTGTAAAAAAGTACAAATTATTGTTTTTAGGGTTTTGTTTCTAAATAAAAAAAATGTATTTTAAAGGGAATAATGAAGCTGTGTTTTGCTTTATCCTATCAGGTTACAGGTATACAGGTTGGACCTTACCCGTGATAGTTACAAGGAAACGTATTTAGGGGATTTTTCGGAACATTATATTCTGTATTCATGGAATTTGAAAAATACAGTTAATAGAAAAATAAACTGTTCCTATAAAACACTTTTTTTATACCTACCCTTTATTTTTAATATTTTCTTCTAGATTTCATTTTGTTTTTGGTACCATCAAAACATAAAGATTACAATAAAATTTTGTAAACGAAACTGTGTACTAAAATTTTTAAAATAGCCATATTTTTTCTAGGTCCGATCTCCCAGAGTGAAGCCCTCGAGCACGCTGCTAGAGCGATACAGCGACACTGAATGTTTTCACTCACTAGCTTAACAGACCACCCCCACATATTTGCACACACAGGTAGGTACACATATGGTAGAAGGGTATTTTTCCGAACTTGGTTAGTTTAGCTGAGTTGACAAATACAAAATAGGCACACTTACTGGTACACATGTGTGCTTCACTGATTCGAATATGTATGATTAACTTAGCTAGATTAGCTTAAATTGATTCGCGTTGTTGCATCCGAGGCAACAGTCCAAGCCGAAATTCGACAACTTTGGCATCCTTGAGCTTGTTGCCAAGCAGCCGAGCGCCATAAGCGTTTGACCTATTAGTCCGGTAAAGCTGTGAATGTCTATCAGGCCAACAGCTTATAGTCAGATTGATTTTTTTTTTAAATAAACTATTTCAAGTATCAAAGCTTTTTAACATATCTGTGATTCATTTTTGTAATTATATTCATTTTATAATATATTAACAAGTCCCGTAAGCAAACAAGTTCATAACGTAAGTTATGAACTATTGTTCCGAAAATAAAATATAGTTCTAGTTCTGGGTAACAGCATTACCAACCGAGCCCAAGTATAGTTAAGAACATTTAAGTGACCACAATAAGCATAAATGAAAATCATAAAAATCGGTCAAATAATTAAAAAAACAATAACAAAGTGTACGCAAAACGCGACTGTTTCATAATTTCTCTTCAGAACGTAAAGAAATTAGGGAATTTGTTTTGAAGTAGTAACAATTTAATAGCAATGGATATGAATTGCATATTAATGTAATACTTATTTTACTCGTATAATGTGAAGCTCTGAACATTTGAGATTAAACTCTATAACATTAGACATAAAGTTCTAAAATCTATCTAACAACTAAGATTTGATTACATGGAAATTTATAATTATAGGATACTAATTCAAGCTCCAACTTTATATACCATACACTAATATTACGAATTAGGGAATATAAGAATTTTAGACTAATAGTAAAATATCTGTTAGAATATTAATAGACAAGCTTTATAATGAAATATAATTGTTCTACGGATTTTTAAAATGCAAATTAACGAAAACCGAGTCTATTAATACATATTTTTGAAAAAATAATAACATATCTTTAGGATCGCATTAGGTTTTGTATTAAACTCTTTTATTTGGAAAATTTTTAAAACTCGCTAAAAAGAACACGATGTACAGGTTTCAATAAATATAATGTTATAAATAAATAAAAATTAAACTATTTCAAGTTAACAAAATTTACTTGCCCATTTTAAGTTGAGATGGACAATTTCAAAATAGACAAATAAATGTGACGTCTAACACATAGTAATATTATTTTATGAATATTCATGAAACATTATATATTGTGTTTCTCTCTCTCTCTTCATCTTTATTGCTCATCCAAAATCACTGTAAATTATTATACAACACAGTTATTTCAGATTAGATTTGACAAAAGTTGTATAAAAATGTGAGCCGTCGTTAGATGCTTCGCAGATGTGAAAACATCAAAATTAATAAGTGTCATTGAAAAACACTTGTATCAATAAAATGATAAACAAAAAGCACCACATACATAATAATTCTCAAGTTCAAACTTGATTCGTTTTAGAGTTTAGTGAATGAGAACCAAGAAAAAGTAATTCAAGATTTTTCAAAAAATAAGAATGTAGTAGCGTTATTTAAAAATATCATACAATATACCACACGTACAGCTGGCGATGTAGTTTACATAATGAGTGGATAGATGGCGTTAAAATATGTAGGTGAAGGCGTCCACATAAAATTTTATCAAATAAATTAAAAAACAGAATTAAATAACATTGAAATCGACTAAAACACACTAAGCTAAAATAATTGTGTAATTTATCAGCTTAAAAGCACTTTATCAATGTAAAGTATATTTAAAAATACACAGAAATAAAAATCTGTCACCGAAGCATCTATAAAAGTGTCTAGACAGATTTTTGTAGATTACAATATTATCATCTTGGGCCTCGTCATCACTTTATACCAGGTGAGTTTGTTACCAAAAATTAATAAACAATATAAAAAAAAAATTAAGAATTTTTATAGATAAGTAGCTTTCGTCCGCGGATTTGCTCGCGTTAATATAGATATCATATATCCCTAGGGAAGAGTAAATTTTATCTGGATAAATGGTACCCTATGCCCTTTTCTGTACCCATTGACAACGTGTATGCAAAATTCCATGATGATTAGTTGAATAGTTAAGTTTTAATTATTTATAATTAAATTCTGTAGAAAGAAGATAATATATAATTTTTTTTAAGTCTCACTTATTATATAATACATAGTTATATTTCAAATATAATGCAATATCTTCGAATCTAATCTTAATTATGGAATTATATTTTTCATTTGCCACATTTCATAACATAAATAACAAAATATTTGGGAGACAGCAATTAAAAATATATAAAATTATGTAAGATATACGAAAATTTCTCACAAAAGTATACTGTGGAATGGTAATGCATTTTTTTAGTTGATATTTTTGATAAAATTAAATAAAAAGTATGTATAGAGAAAAACAATTGTTAAGTTTGTATAACTAAAATTTCAAATCTCATTTATACAATGTATTGGAAACAAAAAAGAAACGTATTTTATATAAGAGAGCTCATGAACACACTATTAAATAACAACGTTACCTAATTATTTGGTAGCCTCGAGCGATATAAAAAAAATACATCTTCAACCGTCTTAATTATTCATTGTCAATTTTGTTCATCTTGTTTAATTATTTTTTGAAAATGTTATATGAATTTGTACATCATCTACTATATTTATTTCAACTCGAGTTTTTAATCGAATATATGTTTTAATCTTAATAAGTAGAGATTAGCATAAAAGGAACAATATTAGGAGTGTATTTTGTGTAAAATTCGCATAAATATATTGTTATGTATCAAGTTACCTATTTAAGATGTGTCTAATTTAATCGATAATTTAATTTATATTTTAATAACTTTAAATATTTATAGTAAAAAAATTAAGAAAAATTACGAACGAGAATAATTAACTAAAAACAGAGGATGAAATGAAATTTTGAACGAACTAGTTAAGAAAAAAATGTCTCAGTAAGTAATTAGAAAAATTTGAAATATAACCATTGTTATATTTTAATGTATTAACATTTTACAGTACGTTCTTAATGTGTACCGAGTCGCCATGAAAAAGCAACACTTTCGTGGGTACAAAATCGCTAGGAGCGAAATTTAAAAGGTACGTCATTTCAAACCCGTTTGAAATAAGACGAGGACCGACTGGAATATGTTCGGTTTACTAAATCACACTTCGATATGATCGTCCGGTATCGGCGGATGCTTCAGTTTCTTCGGATTCAATATGGACGGTTTCTGAGTGCGCGTGTGCCACACGTACACTTTAGTACAGTTGTCGGCCAACGGTTCCATTTGTTCTTTAGTTGTGAAATATTTTAGTATTTCGCTTTCCTGAAATAAGAAATAATCAAATTTTAATAACTGTGAGCCACCTTCGACTGGCTCACAAATTATTATTTAAACTGCCAATCCTGAAGTCAAACTGAAGAACGATATTTAGAGTTTCGTCTCTCGCAGGGTTTATAGTGAAAGACTTGTTTCTACGTAGTAGCGAAGAGTGCTCTTAGTTCCGTTGCGATGTCGAATCACCACTGTCGAGTATGCCGCCCGCGCCTGTATTAAACAACCTTCGGGCTTCTCTATCCGACAACGGATCGCTTGTTCGGAGTCGGCGACGCTCTGCCAATCAGCGCGCTTTGTTGCGCGCGACTTGTCAGAGCGCTACCTGATCCACTATACAGGCGGGGAAGCAACTGGATGAATCTCCCTTCGCTTTCTCTTTATTTCAATAAAATATATGTACAAATACTTAGAACAAGTAACATTATTTTAAACTATATCTAACTATTCTATATAATATTACTAGCGTTATTAATTCTAACATGTTATATCTATATCTTAAAACTATAATACTAAACGTAGGTACGACTATATCTAACACTATACACCTACATACTATTCTGTACTATATCTGTGCAAATAACTATGGAAGACATATACGATTACTATACATTTTTAATTTCGACAAACTCTATCTAAATTGCCGCGAACAATAACATTATCTTCTCCTGAACTATAAAAGAGACGGATGAAAAAAAATTACATCTGGCGGGGTTATGTTAAGGTGGATGTGTAGTGTAACCATAATAGATGATATGGATGGATTGTGTGAAGAATTATATGCATATAAAAAGTATGAGTACTGAGGTGAACATTACTCAAGAAATACATTAACATTGGCAAATATCTATGCGGCGTGAATCGAATAAAAACTATTGTATGTCTAGTATTCAGAATGTTTCAGATAGGTAGAAAATATGATGTAATGTAACCAAACATAGACACAAAAAATGTAATGTACAGTATATAATAATAAAAATAACATCGGTTTGAATGTGATTGATGGATAATTATTTAAAAAAAAAAGTGCTTTCACGTTTACAATATATATTATATTGTAGATTACATTATAAGAGCCAAATCATAATACAAAATAATATGGAAACTATTTTATAAATTAATTAAGAATTTATGTAACGTTGTTTAATTAAAAAATATACATCTGAACAGGATACTATTAAAAATAATAATAGGAGGATGTCAAATTAATAAGTATAGGCATTTATTAATTTAGTATATATAGTGTGGCGTTCCAGCTTTCTTATCTAAGTTTGTAACTACCACCCGTTTGCAAAAGGTCTTATAATTTAGGCATTCAATTTAAGGTCGGCAACATTTGCCATCAATAGAGAGAGACAGATGTACCTACGCTCCACTATGACAACTTGTTAATTTCTGATCTCTCGCTCATATATGCTAATAGGAACGCTAAATTACCATCTATAATATTTTAACTGAACAACATAACCTGAATCATATTAAAATCAGTCAGTGAAAGCTACGTTGCTCTTATTCCATTTCTCCGTCGACAACCTACGTGAAACCTTCGGGCTACAAATCGCCAAAATGGTATAGATGTCAGACTTTTGTTTTCAATATTCGAGTAATTATTCTAAATTGTCCATTAAAATATAAAAGTGTTTAGTACAGTTTAGAGTTTTAGAACATTTTCTGTATCGTCATGTTTTACTCAAGGTGCAAAAATGATTTTTATTTAAACGACTGTTCGGGTCAGATCGGGTTACAAAATGTCCGAGCTAATAGTAGCTAACATAATACGACATGGATTACATGGAATGAATCAACGTGTTCTGGACATATTTAATATACATTTCATAGCATTCTGATAAGTACTTCTATAAAATGAAATTCCAATGTGAAAGACAATTTTGAAACTAGAAGTTTTATTTTATGTGTCGTATTTTTTTAAGCAAATGTTTTAATGTTTACGCAATATCCAACGTATTACTTAAAACAACAATCCTACATACGAGTACATCGATTAGTCGCCAAATATGTGCCAATAATGAAATTTCAACACCAGATTGATGTCAACGACTTTCCGTACACATAATCGCTGTGTCCACGTATGACCAATTCAAAACTTTCACTAAACAATTTCAACACTATGTACATACCAACATACATCAATATCATTGGTTACTTTTTGAATGTGTATGTTATTTAAAACGTGTACATATATTTAATCACTTTGCAGTATAATTATTAATGACTAGATTTTGTATGCGACTTTGCTTGCTTGAATGTTGATTTAGCTTACCCCTCGGAAACAGTTTTTTTTTTTTTTATGAATGGTATCCAGTTCCTACTGCATAAAAGAGATCTATGCACAGACTTTTGCCATTATAATACAAAAAAAAGGAGTTAAGATATAAAAAAACAATACACACCTGAAAACCTGACTGAACGCTTCTGGAGAATTTCGCTTCAGGTTTGCCCAAGAACAAGGTGGCGTTGATCGCAAACCCGGCCATGTCAATAGGGAACGGTCGATACGGTTTCCATACGGCATTATACCCGGATATCTTGCCATCTGTTACCAGGGGCATCTCGACTCGCATGCCACCAGCTATACCGACCGGCCAGACACCTACTTTATTTATCTTTCGCATCTGAAATTGACAAATATGATGTTTTATAGCACACTCAATGTCATAAACAAAATTCAAATGAATAAGAATGTCATTCGTCTCGTTTATCGCGACTTTGTGATATTATAAATTATGATACGATACATTATATTCGCGTAACTCTAAGGTCTGTTTCAGAGTGAAGGCGGGTGCGGGTGCTTACGCGGGCGCGTATAATTCAAATATACGTAGACGCATAGAGTAACAAAGCTGCCAGCGATGAAGTGTAATCCGTTTCATAATTATATGCGTAGACGCCACTGACATCACAGTGAATACTAGTGGCGTTTATGTACATTTGAATTACTCGCATCCGCACAATAGCACCCGCCACCCGCGTACACTCTGAAACAGGCCTAAAACGGTTTATGGAGCCGTACATCGAGGTAGCTATGAATGACTGAATTTTATTCAAACTTACTAGTTATTCATAATTTGTTTCAATAAAATAAAATCATCATAAATTATTATTAGTTACAAAACTAGTTAGGAAGTTAGGGTTAGATTTTTTTACGTACACGGCTATGTAAAATAATAACTATGCCAGCCCTTAAGAATCTCATCTCTAGACCAAAGATTTTTACCCGAAGGAAGATATGGGCATAGTCATCACGACACTCTGCAACTCTACATTAGACAATTCAAATGTAGAAATTCTATATTTTTCTCCACATAAGGACACTTCTGAAGATCAGATTTCTCAGGATATTATCCTTCACCGTCATCGGTACTACTATCAATTCAAATTAGCAAACGTACGTGAATTACGAAAAATTCGTTTCTAAATTTCACACAAGTTTGCTAAATATATTTATAAGAATATTACAAACTATTACAAAATATTTTCACATTTTAAGAAATGTCGATTTAAAAAAAAAACACTTAATCTATTCAAAAAGCGTAATAATCACTTTGGTTATTCTTACTTTAAAACTGAAGTTTTCCTATAAATTTTAAGAATGAATGAATATGCACCAGCGTAAGTGTATTAATACGATAAGAGAATTTAGTGCCGGCACTATTAATGGATAGACTACAAGCGCTACCTCAGGTCAGGTCACTCTAGTAGGTTAACATAAGTGAGGTCATCGGCCGGGAAGGGTTACTAGCCTTCAGAGCCGCATCTATAGATGAGCATCAAGAGCCCTCTATAAAAGAACGTACTGTAATATAACTTTTTTTTAAATATGCAAATATAACACTAGTGCTGACAAAGAAAAAAATTCACATTGTTATTGTAGATGTGTTTTTTTTTTTATATTTCACATCTGTTTAACAATTCCATTTTTTGTTAGAAACCCGGCCTCCCGGCCTCTAAATTCGGCCCTGTCTACTTTACATGATTTTATCGTCGTCGACGTGTATACTGATAATAAATAGTATATGATAGTAAAAATGTTTTATCAAGTCTTTTAAGTACCATACAAATTATAATTAGAAATATCAGCTGTTCTCATTTGGTTTGTTTATATATTCAAAGAACTTTATCGATTAAATATTATACAATGTAATCGATACGTTGTAAAATTATGAAGGCTAACAAATAAAGTAGCACCAATATACTTCGACTAAGGTAACGACAAACTGTAGACTTACTAAATACGAAATGAAAGATTACAAATATAATGTAGTTCATTATAAATATAATTACAATTTCAATGAACTTTTACTAGGAACGTTCTATAGGGACCATTTTGAATCTAGAAAAAGATAAAGTACAACAGGGCAGCCTCTGCTCTCAGCTTCGAACGCATTAATGTAAATTGAACTTTTCCTTTGGGAACAGCACCTTTTATCAACTACCCTATGTCCTTTTCTGTATCCTGAACATGTATACGAAAAATTTCACGATGATTGATCGAGTAGTTAAAGCGTAAAAACACAACAAACAAATCGCAAATCACACTCGCATTTATAACAATAGTGACGATTTCGGTTTGACACCAAACTGTTTTTACTTTTGACAGATGCAAAGCAAAACAAAATTTATCGGACGACTTCGTTTATAATTATGTTTACCACAGATAACGTAAATTCCGTAAGTGACATTGGCAGAATTGTGTACTACCTACATACGAGTATATACGGCACAACTAATTGAAAACGAAGACAAACGCCCCATATCCTTTAGTTAAATTGTACAAAGTATCACTGAATCCTTATCCTACAAAAATAATGTGTTGAGGAATATATTTTGATAAGTTTTGAAACGATCGAAAAAACTACAATTAAAAAGTATGTACCAATAAAACCCGAGCATAAGGAAAACTTATGAGTTGTACGTATATTTATATATTTTAATCACCCTCCCGGAATAACAATGCCAAAGTGTACATTTACTAGATAAGGGACAATCATGAACAAAGTATGTTAACAGTGACAGATGTCTTCTATACTGTTCTCAAAGTAGTTTCATTTCGTGAAATTTTGCGTATAAAAGTATATAAGTTTGTTAGTAATGGACTCGATCGCTAATATATTCCTTCTAGATATTATAGTTTGTTTTGCTTTTCATACCAAGTCGATAAACATTAATTTGTCATAAGACACAACAATGTGACAATTATTTATATCATTCTGCATAACTGTACTGTTTATTTACGAACGTGTCATACATAATTAGTATTCGGCAAAACAATAACAGTCGAACATTTTATGAATATAAAATAAAACCGAATTTTAATAAAATTGACTCTACATAATGCACCACAATATCCTTGACCATTTCTTACTCGATATTAAGGAGTACCCTGGTGTATCTTCTAAATGCAAGGTCCAATGATAATGCAATTAAAACGG
The DNA here is from genome assembly GCA_035772565.1 of Antheraea assamensis. Classification (NCBI taxonomy): domain Eukaryota; kingdom Metazoa; phylum Arthropoda; class Insecta; order Lepidoptera; family Saturniidae; genus Antheraea; species Antheraea assamensis. The sequence goes on along the minus strand of JAQQSE010000131.1, from coordinate 685,966 downwards.
GATCCTCTTGAAAATATCCCCTTTCCAATAAAAAAATAATAATATTCGAAAGTAGTTTAAAAATGACGAAGATGTGACATAACAACATTAAAAAAATAATACAGACAAATGAGAACCATGTAACAAAAATTAATAGTAAATTAAAAACTCTTTGTCATTTCATGCTTTAGTTTCATGGACGTTATTTATAGTTTGGTCCAAAATAGGGAAAATTTTTTTAGCGCCTAATAGATTATTGCTGGCTGGAACTATCGCAATTTATGAACAAATTTTCCTGTATTTCTTTAGTTTTTAATAACTATCCGACTTTAGTAATAACGCAGTCGCGACTACTATTAATTATAATATAAAGTTTATTAACAAAATATAACATATTTATTCATGGAGAATGTAACTTTTTATCATTGAAAGACATTTTTATCCGGATCATTAGGTCCGTAGATTATCTTCCTATATGTCAACAAACTTTGCTTTTTTATAACAATAGAATATACATTAGTATTAAATACTTATTTTTAATAACTTTTCCTAAGACTCCAACCGAAATATGACGCTATTGTCGTAAATAAATTATTTATCCTATAGTACTGGATATTCCAGTACATATATAACCGTAAGATCTGAATAGAGAATATTCAACAATAAATACCATTATTAACGTTCCAATTTAAACAAAATACAGATGTTTTGTATTGTAATTTCGTATTTCACTACATAGTATAAGACAAAGTCGCTTTCTCTGTCCCTATATCCCTATGCATGCTTAAATCTTTAAAACTACGAAACGGATTTTGATGTGGTTTTTTTTTTAATAGATAGAGTGATTAAAGAGGAAGGTTATGGTATATGTATAATAACATAAATTAAATAGTGGAGAAATAGTGTTACTATTGAGGTCTCTAATGTGATGTCGTAAATAATTACATTTTTTCCGATTACATGCGTAAAAATGTAGTGTATGAATTTAGATATTCCAAAGAAAGCAGGAAATCTTCATGGTATAGGGAAAGGGGAATTGTTTTACTCCAAATTTAACGCGTGCGGGCCACAGGCAGTAATGAATAAATCAAAACTACTGGATCGATTTTAATCATTTTTTCAGTGAATGACATAGGCTAAATATTTTATACCCGTGCGAAGGCAGGAGCGGGCCGATAGTCATTAATAAATGTTAAAGAATAAAAATGTGTGTATGTATGAGAGTGATAAGCGTATGTATGGGTGATAAAGTTCACGTATAATTTGTGATCTAGTTTTTAATGAGAGTATATTGAACTATCGTTTGATATATTGGTATTGGTTACCAGAATGAATCGATATCACCATACGAATGGTGAAGAACGTGTTACAGCGACTCTTTTTTAATGCATCGCTTTTCTGAATCAGCCTGTATATATTTAGCTGTCGAGATGATTGCAAGCCGACTACCGATAGACTGTAGGCACATGCGTATGCTCGCCAATATCGTTGTAATGTACTGTATTAAAAAAAAACACGCGACTCCCATTGATGGTGGTTGCTGATTACCAGTACGATATTTTCAATATAATGGTTTGGACTATTACGAATAATCGCATTTGATAAGACCGCCCACATCCGTACGGCGCGACTCACCGACTAACAGACGAATAGAAACTAACGAGCATATTTCTATGGCTCCATTAATACATTGATGTGTCAATTCGACTTAAAATTCAGACGACTGCAATTTCGCCTATTATTAGAAGATCACGTGCTCTCCATTCATTCCGACTTTGTGACAGTTGAGTACGCCACGCGAAATGTTCCAGTGTTGATTTGTTTGCTAAACTATTTATGTGGCATTGTATTAAAAGGGTCTAAATCAAGAATCCACGTTTTCAAATAACGTTATAACAAGAAAAACATTAATTTATATCTTAAGTTTGTTATAACATTTGTAATGACAGCCTTTACAGAGGTACAGGGCCAAAGGTATCAATCACTATGAAGAAAGATGCGGGCACTAAATATTTCAAATACATAGAAATCCGACAAAGAGGAGATATTTCCACTGAACGATATAATCACATGAACGTTTCTCAGGCCCAAGTTTCCTAAACCCCCTAATGTTTTCCTTCACCATCATCTTATAGTATTACCAATAACTCAATGCATGCGAATTCCGAAAGATTCGTTGGTACCGTCCGGTTACAAAATGTAGGCATTGGAATCTATATTTCGACGAGCAAGCGGTTGGGTATTTTATGAGATTGCTTAAATAAACTGCAGTGATACAAAAAGTATTTAGTGCTGTACAATCGCGCACCACGTTGACTTTCTTATATACTTTTTTGTAGGATGATTGGTTAAATGTATGCTCTTTTAGCACAACAACTTGCGAATACGCTGTGGCTTCTGGCGAAGGAAAACCTCGGAGAACGATAAGCATGGTGGTAGGCTATGGTAGGTGACTTTTTCAAAGCGTGCCTGGCTAGCTCAAGTTAAAATTGCGTTACCAAGCACCTATAGGTGAGTTCCATCCGCTGCACTTGAAAGTCAATAATCCCTCTAGATTTAGCGTGTTTACCGCCTTAAACCACATCTAAATTTAACGTCAGGTGAAATTGTGGCCAAACACTAAGACCTATAAAGTGTATAAGAATAGTAATAATTTCATATACTCGGGTCCTTTTAGCAACAAGTTACGATTTTATATGTACATTTTTTTTTTATTATGCCGTAAAAATTAATCTTTAATAATAACATTTCTTAATAATCTTATGGCAATATAACTTACTTCGTCAAAAATCTTCAGTGAATAAGTGTTATCATCATCCATAAAATATACCACTCCCTTCTTGTCCTCTGCTTCCGCTAAATATTTCCGAAACCAATCCAAAGCTGCATTTCTCTGCTCGACACCACTCGCCTGTATTTTATTAATGAAATACGTTATTTATATACACCAATATTAAATATATACAAAGTTAGTATTCAGTTCTACTCAAACAATAGAATCCCTAAGTTAATTTTTGATTACAAGTCTTTAAACATGTTTTCATAGCTTTAAAATGTGTATGTATATATATATACAAATATTTCAATTATTTCTTAAATTTTTGAATGACAAATGCATACATCAAAAACTTTTTATCTCTTTACAGAGGAACATGGAAAACATATATTTAATAGAAATATTCACAATCAAACTGGCAACTTGGAAAAACGAAACAGATTTTGATTAGTTATTATTGGGTTCGAGGCAAATTCAAATAAGCAATTACAATAAAAATATTACAAGTTGGAGAATAAAAAACCAAATTTAAAACCTATGGTATGTTTGAAGACTTATGTTACATTATTGTTATAAATAGTGTAAAATACCCATTAATTAATAATACTGCCTCATTATTTATTAAAAGTAATTGCAATTTTGAATATTACTATTTATAACATAATATTTTATAGTTCAAGGGCAACCAGTATCACCAATATATAGTAATAGAATATCTAAAAACACAAAAATCATATGAAAAGGAATAACAACATTTCGCAGTATTTTGATTAGCTTTTTATGTATTAAGTATGATAAAATATCAGTTAGATAATCAAACAAGTGAATTCATAAAATATGTGTGCAAATGTTATAGGTAAAATAAAAAAAATATTGTTTTCCATTTTATATAAGAAAGTTACTTAATAATAATAATAATGAAGATAGTAAAGCTTAAATATTCAAGGAGCTTAATTAAAAAGTAAAATAGATTAAGTGTATTAAAATATCAAGTATTCGGTCTAATTATTATTAACCCAAAAGCTATAAAAAAAATTGTCTCCATACACAATACCAAGTGGTGTTGAATAACTTTGTTTTAAACAGGCACAAATTGACATTCATCACCTGAAATTTACGATTTATAAGTAGAACTATGTTATTGGTAGTAACACAATATTCAACAATAATATTTATCTTAGTTACTACAAAAAAGATTACATTAAGTTTTCTTTCAATCAATATGGTATACCATGTTGAAAACGATATTTAATAACTAAATTATTTTTATTTATAGGTAATCATTTTAAAACGAAGAGAAATCTATGTTTGTATTAATATATTAGTCGGTAAGTAAAAATTATTGTTTAACATAACTGTCAATTGTATAAAACGATTGTAGAAAAATAATGAAGTAATATAAGTATAACAAATTTGTGAATTATAGTTTTCAAATTTTTGGAACAATCAATAAAACACCAATATGTTTAGGTATATGTTCAAGTAATAGTAATGAGGCTATTTACAGTATTTGATAAATCAACAATTTTATTTGAGTTTATTTCAGTTAATACTTGTATACTATTATCCAACATCCAAGTCACGCAGCTTAAACTATATTCTCAACAGTTAATATACCAATAAACCAGAAACGTGGCCATTTAAAATTTTATTTTAATTTTATTATTAGCATGAAACGATTGTGTTATAAATTTCATGCACCACATTTTTAGTACTTCAAGTTGATATTGTGATATTATTACTTTAGTTATGCTAATACATAATTTGTAGATTTTCAAGCACAAGGAATTTATCTATAAATATGGTAATACACTTCTAAAATTTATTTGAAAGAGGTTTTATTTATATAATTAGAAAATAAATCAAGTTCATTTGGCCAATTATTTTTCGGGATTCTTACATTTACTACTCTTAAATTTTAATGGCATTTTTATGAATAACTTTTTATATGAGAGCAGTTTATCGGACAATTATTCGCTATGTAATAGAAGATAAAATGAAAATACATTAAATAATCTTAAACTTCTATATAATCATTTACTATAAAATGTTTTCAACATACCGTAGACTGTTTAGTTTTATGAGTTTTAGCAAAAAGATGAGTATACTTTAAATTAGATTCTCTCAGAAGGTTCTCCACCAATTTGGTCTTAGCGTCAGCATCCTCAATGACAATCCAATGGAAATCTTTCACTAACATGAGAGTTTGAGATAACCTGGTGGGAAAAAGAGAAATTATACTAATATTACTACATTTCTTAGTGTAGAAACTAGAAATAATAAAAAATTAACATCCAACAAGCTATTAGGCTCAGCAAATGCGATAAAAGTTGAATAAACCAAACAGTGCTAGATTCAACAATAATGGCCTTAAAGCACATTACCAAATTTGTTGGATAATATGTTCAAGCACCATATCAAGCCAGTTTACAAGTCAAAAGGCTACTATAGGGTGAATCCATTACATGAAAGATAGTGATGTCTCCCAGTGACACCCCTCTATGTACATCCATTACTTTACACTACACAATGATTTTGTATAGTTGTAATAAACAACAAAAAAAAAGAAGAAAAACCTGATCTAGTTTAATACAAGCTCTTTTTGATAAGTGAGTTGTTTTCAATGATAATTAGAGTATTTAAATAATTATAAACGTCTACTCAAGATTTAAATAGTATACAAAAATTTCCAGTTTTACTTTTAGGAGCTTAAAAACATTTTTGTTTTTTTTTATTATTTATAGTATTTATAATACTCATTCAGAGATATTTCAATACCAAGACTATATGGAGCATATAAATATATATGATATATTTTGGTTCACTACTTCCTTTAAATTACTTTAATTTGATCCATCCCATGGAAAGAGTTTTTTTTTCAGAACAAATGGTACCCTATGTCCTTTTCTATAGCTCTGAGAATGTGTCTACAAAGTTTAATAATAGTTAGTTAAGTGGTTAAGATGTGAAAGAGTAACAAACTAGTAAACTAACTTTCATATTTAAAATATTTGTTTAAAGTTATATTCATCTAATGTTCCATTATCCCTGGTAACACTTTTAGGGTTCTCTAAAGCCAGAAAGCTTCTGTCAGTTTGTTAATTGGTTAAAACAATTATTACATTTCCTAATTAAAAAAAAATCTAATACTTTTATTGTACTGTTAAGTGACACATATTTGACTCAAATAAAATACAATTGTGTGCAATTACTATGATTGTTTGGTAATGTTAGCTTGACCTAAATTCAATAATTTTCAAATAAACTGACACCATTGAGAATATTTTGTGTAGAAGAGACCCCCATATACACATTTATTTCAATTTATAATGGAATATTTAGTAAAATTAATATTTTTTTATTCACATTTATATCAAGTACAGCACGCTTTATTGAAGCACTACGTTTATGAATTATTTTTTACTCTTACGTGCCATAGATCTACTTATAGCAACTGAACATCTTATATTTTTTTAAATAAATTAAACCATTTCCTACGTTAAAATAAAAAAAAGATTATAAACATACAGTAGATAAAAGAGAAAACAAGGGCCGATTGAATTTTAAAGTAAACAAATACCTGGTAAGATCCGCTTTCTGTGTTATTCTGGCGTAAGTCGGTGTGATCCCATATATTGTTGGTAAATACGTCGATATTTCCGAAGCAAACTGACATTGAATCGCTGGTTTATTATTAAATAAAAATAATAAAATGAAAACTAACATTCCAAAAGCTAGATATTGCTTTTTGATGTTAACAAAGGCCATGTTATTGTCAAACAATATATTGAAAGCAATTTTGCTTGTATCGCGCACTAGTCTTTACAGTCGACAAGAAACAGATAATGGTAATGCCATTTCATAAATAAAATTGCATGAATATCACATATATCTACAAAATCCAGATTTCGAATCGACCGAAAACGAAACTATACTGTCGACCTATCACTGAATGAGAATGACGGTAAACAGCCAGTGTGACCAACTGTTATACTCAAGCATATTTCGCTAGACAAAGGTTCATAAATCCCTATTTCTGGTTAAAAAAAGTATTACACAATAATTGTCATATTTATTAATTTAAGATTTTGTATACAGATATTAACTACTTCACTGATTCACACAATTTTTTTTTTTTCGAACTGCCTTTCCTTGTTGGCACTTTGGCCTCTACAGATTCACCGGACTACAAGCCTTAAAGTAAACAACCAACTCAGTATACATATATTACAGCTTTTATTCAAATGAAATTAACCCTTCGACTACTGTTTTAGTTATTCTCACAATCTCTTATAAGGACATGAAACATTTTAGCACGTTCACAAATATCAATAAACGCTTATGCTCCGTCTTTAAACCACTATTTATATCCGTATGTTTTATTTAAATTACTTATATTTCCATGAGTTTTCCATTACTTTCTCTTTAATTTTTGTATTCTATACTAACACTAAAACCTCTCTGACCACTATGAAGTAAAATCTCAAATCTATGCTTCTTTTTCTTGTCAAAAATAAATACAGAACTTGCAATTCGGTATGAAGCTTAAAATCACAATATGAAAAAAAATACTTTAATGAGGTTTTAGAGCCAGTTATAACAATTAATTATAGTAAAAATTGTGTTGGAATTCTCTATTAGACAAAGTAAAGGTGCTGAAGTCGTTAAGTATTTGCAGATCAAGATTCTAAATCCTCATCATTATATCTCCTCAATGCCATAAGGTATTGGTCCAGTATGTTCTTAGGGTATAGAAAATACTAAATTTGGTGTTAACACAATCGGAAAATATTTACCATTAATTTTAGGATATATACGATTCTCAAAATTAAAGGTGATTGCGAAGTTTTCTTTCAGGAGTTCAGGCTTTTTTTGAGAGTAAAACTTTTTTAATAGACACTAACGCTATACCTAATTGATTTTTTTTATAATATAACAGACCAAAGAATGATCAATATGCGTACAGTGAAATAGAAATATAATACAACAAAGTATCTAAATAAAATACCAAGGCAATTAACGTGACACCTTCTAATTCCTATCCAAACTATATTTCCCCTCACTAGAGGAAAAACGAAAGAAAGTTGTCAATGACAATTAACCATCGTAAATAACTCACCCTTATTCTATGGATAAAATCATATCAGACATTATTGTATCATAATACTTTAATCCTATTTCAAAAGGGTTAGAAACAGTGATTATTTTAACTGCTAAATATATTTAAAATATTGCATTTGATGTCAGTATCTAGCTTAATCCAGCGATAAAATCGCTAAATTGACAACTTTGCCCTTGACAGCAATAAATATAGCTATCAGTATGGAGTGTAGAAGTAAGGAGAACCATATATGAGTATTAAAATATGTTCATTAACATGTGCTAAATTATGGTAGCGGTATAATAGCAACAGGGTTCATTATTCTTCAATTATTTAAAAAAGTTTTATAATAGTGCACACATTAAAATGACTAGTCTATTATATAACGTTCACAAAATTCTATCGCTTCTCATAGCACTTATTTTAAGTTATTAGTGTTAGTTAGTGAAATTTCTGTCAAAATCGGTCGAGCCGTTTCGGAAATTACCTGTAACATACAGATAGAAACAAATTTTAAAAATTATATTTTTGTTATCAATATCGTGTATACGTTCATATCCAATCAGTAAAAAGTCGGTATTTCAAACAGACACTCCATTTTTATTTATATGTATAGATTTCGGTATAACGGTTTTATACTAGAGTCAGTGATGTGAATTTGTGGTTAATATCAGTAGATAGCGATTAATGATGTGCTCTCAACTATAAGGCACATTACTCGCTTTTTAATAAAAACATATTAATTATACTGTTATACATGAAAAGAACAAAAAAATATTTTGTTATATTTTCCTGAACTCCCTGCCATCTGTGGTAAAAAATGACAAGTATACATTTTATCATAATTACAATATAATATATGGTCGGTGTCGTATTTGCTAGATGGCATTGAAACGAGTTATATTAAGAAATTATTGAATATTTAGTTTTGTACTGTATCTAAGGTTATTTTTATTTTATCGCTAGGAATATATAAAAACACGTCAACATATAAATAAAAATCATGTCAGTTTAGTTTTTTATGTTTGTTTAGAGCTTTTGAAATTCAACATATAAAAGGGACGAGATAGATGTAGTAATCTACAAAAAAATAAAACAAGAAAAACGTTTATATTCGCATTTTATACTCGTATCAACACTAGTCGAAAAGGATCACAAACACTTGTATGTAAGAACACCATCTATTGGATTTAAACGGAGGCCTTTTAACAAATCGTGTACCAACAATATAAAATTTGTGTAGCAGTATTATAAAATATTGTTATATTTACAAAATTCCGAAATATTACATACGTTTTCGATAAATCGACGGTAAAGAATAATAGTAAGCTATATAAAATATTATAAATTCAGAGCCCTACGTAGTTTAGCACAAACTAAAATGTAATAAATCGCAACGTTACTCATGATTATTAATTTAGTAGGGTCGCATAATATTTTGTTTTAAGACGCCTAGTTTTATAATTTGTGGTCTCTTTGTAAATGTATATATTAACTATCAATTTTATACATTATAAAGTAACCGCAGGTACTCAAATAATAAAATATCCGTTATATAATCATCAAAATAATAAAAACTGACTGCACACAAAATTCCAAACTTATTATAGTTTGTACTATTGCATTCAAACAGCATATTATGAAGTGAATATACAAACCAAGAGTTAACATTCATGCTCATTACATAAAAATCCTGTGCTGCGTTAAATCTTGTACCCAAGGCACATTAGCAACATCCTTATTATTACTGCTCTACGAGGCGGATCCAACGTTGTGATACTTTGCGAAATGCGTTAATGCAGTAATTCTTGAAATGGGTCCCGAGAAGTCGAGGGTTCCGCAACTACATTTTTGCTTGTACCCTGCTATACGATGTTTTCTTTTACCAAACTGAACTAATTGTAATGTATACATCTTTGGGGTTTCGATTGAAAACACCGTTTAAATATATAAAGTTTATTATAACTGCACTAGTTAATCGTTATAAACACACACAGAGTAATATATCATCACGTGAATTATATACAATGTAGTTTACTCAGTCGCGCACACAGAATGAATGATATCTAAATATGGTTCTCCTAACGGAGATCGTTCAGGTAGTTGTCCTTTGTCTCTCCCCAAGCGACGCCTCTTTTGTGGCGTCCCTTTTCGGGGTTGCGGACGTACAAAAAATGTTTCGTCAAGAAACGCTACACCACCCCCCTACGGAGAAGGAAAAACCACATAGCGAGAAAAAAAGGAATTAAAGGTCGAAAGGTTTCGAAAAATGAACTCGACGACCGGACCTGGTTGTATAGTTAGCTTCGTGTGCAGGTGCAGCAGGCGATGAAGGTACAGAAGGAACAGGTGGGATGACTTTGTTGAGATGCGATGGACAGTTCTCGATAAAGGCAGGCTTGAGTCTGTCTACACTGACCGTCATCCGTTTACCTTTTATATCTAGTACGTATGTCTTCCCATCTTCAGCCCTAGAAATAACTTTATAAGGACCAGAATAAGGTGGTTGTAAGGATCGTCGGATGGCATCGTCTCTAAGCATAACGTGTGACGTTTCGCTTAACTTTTTAAATATAAAAACAGACGGCTTGCTGTGTTGAGAAGCCGGAACGGGACGCAAATTCGACATTTGCTGTTTTAATTTTAGTATGTATTCCGACGGTTCCTTACATCCAGATAATGTACTAGATGACAAAAATTCCCCTGGAAGAGTTAATGTTTCTCCATAGAGTAACTCTGCAACTGTAGCTTGCAAATCTTCCTTGAAGGCAGAGCGCATCCCTAAAAGAACCCACGGTAGTGCACTCAACCAAGGGCTTTCGTGGCACATGAGAGAGGCTTTTAATTGCCTGTGCATGCGCTCTACAAGTCCGTTGGAGCAAGGATGATAGCTCGTAGTTCGAATGCGCTTGGTACCGCACATGTCTGTAAGGCGTCTGAACAGGTCAGATTCAAACTGCCGTCCCTGGTCTGTTGTAATAACGGCAGGCACCCCATAACGAGAAATCCAGCCAGCCACAAAAGTACTCGCTACTTCTTCTGCGGTTATTCCACTCATAGGCCACGCTTCGGGCCACCGAGTGTAGCGATCCACAGCAGTTAAGCAGTATTGGTAACCAGAATAGACTGGCAAAGGACCAATAATGTCAATGTGAACATGCTTGAGCCGAGCTGTGGGGCTAGAGATGTGTCCAGGCGGTGACTGTGTATGCCGAGACACCTTGCTTCGCTGGCAAGCTAAGCAAGTTTGGCACCAACGGCGGCAGTCTTTGGCCATTCCCGGCCAAATAAAACGATCGGAAAGAAGCCTGATGGTAGATTTAGCGCTAGGGTGACTTAGGTTATGCAATTGATTAAAAAACTTTCTGCGCATTGGTTCTGGAACAAATGGTCGTGGTCGACCTGAAGAGGTATCACAAACCAACGTGGTGTTTGTGCCAGGAACTGCAACGTTCTCTAATTTAAGAGAAGAATTTGCATCGTTACGAAGCATTTTCAACTCGTCGTCAAGTTCTTGGCAAGAAGCAAGAGTAGAATGGTCAGACTGAGAACTAACCGCTTCTATTCGGGACATGGTATCCGCTACTGTATTGTCTATGCCTTTTATGAAAACAATGTCTGTTGTAAATTGCGATATAAAAGAAAGTTGATTTAACTGAACCGGTGGAAGCTTCTCACGACGTTGTGAGAAAGCGTAAATCAATGGTTTATGATCAGTATAAATTGTTACGTGTTGTGCAACCAGGACATGCCGGTAATGTTGCACACTCTCATATACTGCAAACAGTTCTCTGTAGTAGGCTGGCCATTGGGACTGGCGAGAGTTCAGCTTTTTACTGAAGAAACCCAGAGGTTCCCAAGCATCGCCAACTTTCTGTTGAAGACAGGCACCGACGTGGAAAGTGGAAGCGTCGGTAAAAAGCCCTAATTCAGCATTAGGCACAGGATGAGCCAAAAGAGTTGCAGATGACAAGCTTTCTTTACAGGTCTTAAAACATTCCTCAAGTTCAGGTGTCCAATGGACCGGTGTGGAGCCCTTTCCTGGAGTAGCAACAATTGCTTCAATTAGCGGTGCTTGCAACATTGCAGCATTTCGCAAAAATCGGCGATAATAATTAATCATTCCAATGAAACGGCGGAGACCCTGTACGGTTTTTGGAAGAGGAAAACTTTGCAGAGCTTGAATGCGTTCAGGTGGCGGTTGAGTTCCAGTTGCTGAAATTCGATTTCCGAGGAAAGTTACCTCAGGAACACCAAACACACATTTTGCTGGATTTATGATTATTCCGTATTCTTCAAATCGTCTGAAAACAACACGGAGATGCTCAGCATGTAGGGTAGCATCACGAGAATAGATTAAAATGTCATCGACATAGGCAAAACAGAAATCTAACCCTCGGACAACTTCGTCTATAAAACGTTGAAAAGTTTGACCTGCGTTACGCAGACCAAACGTCATATAATTAAACTCATAAAGTCCGAACGGTGTTATGATTGCCGTTTTACAAATATCCTCAGGTGCAACTGGTATCTGTTGGTACGCCTTGACGAGGTCAATTGTGCTGAATATGGTACAGCCAGCTATGTTGTGACCGACGTCACCGATATGACGAACCGGATATCTATCAGGTATTGTGCGCGAATTTAATGCGCGGTAGTCCCCACAAGGTCGCCAAGTGCCATCACGTTTAGGGACCATATGAAGAGGTGAAGACCAAGAGCTTTGCGATGGTCTAGCTGTCCCACATTTCACCATGTCGTCAAAAACTTTTTTAGCTTCTTGAAGCTTTTGAGGTGCTAAACGCCTAGGACGACAAGAAATGGGGGCGCCCTCAGTGGTCAATATGTGATGCACTGTATTGTGTTTATGTTCACGAAACAAACCGGATGGCTTAGTGATTGATGGAAATTCTGCGAGAATGGCCCCAAATCCTGATGATGGAGTAGAAATAACTTTGACGCTGGATTCAGCCAAAGTTGTAATAGTCGCGATGCATCTCAAACCAGTATTACTATCAACTAGCCTCTTATTGGCACAATCGGGCATAAGTCGATAGTGTGCCAAGAAGTCAGAGCCTAAAATGGCAACGTTAACATCAGCGACAATGAATTGCCATTGAAAGTCGCGTCGCAACCCTAAATTGAGTGTTAATTGAATATGACCAAAGGTACGAATTTCACTACCATTAGCAGCAACTAATGTATAGTTCGACCGTGTTGGCTTATTTGCTAACCACTGGTATGGGTAACAGGAGAGATCTGAGCCTGTGTCAATTAGGAACCGGCGCTTTGATACGCCTTCGGTGACAAATAATCGGCGACTCTCCGTTAAGCAGTCAGTCGTCGCCGCTAAAGACTGCTGTCCGCATTTCCCGCCGGCAGGGACGGTGTCCAGGTGCAAGGTTTTATGCACTTTGCTGCTTTAATACCAAATTTTTTATGATAAAAACACATTTTTGGATTACTGGGTGTCCGTGAACGTTCGCGCTGATGTGAACAACCTCGAGATCTTTCCCTATATCGTTCAGCCTTAAGTGAATTAACCTCATGAGTGAGCTCGTCAAGGCGTCGCATGATATCGTCAAGAGATGAAGGCGATACTTTAGAAGAACTGGCTGAAAATACAGCCGCTGGATGAGAAATATTCATGCCTGGTGAAACTTCTAAAATTTTATCCGCTAGCTCAGCAACTTTGTCCAAAGAAAGTTCGGACTGAGCAGCCAATATCGCTTGAATATGTTGAGGTAGACGACGCATCCACAGCTGACGCAGCAAATTTACATCTGTAAGAGCATTTCCTGCAAGTGATTTCAGGTGACGTAAAAACTGCGAGGGACGACGGTCACCTAACTCTTCATCACTGACGAGTTGCCGGACTCGTTGCTCCTCAGATGTGGACAATCTGCGAATGAGCTCATACTTAAGTTTAATATATTTATCCTCCAGTGGAGGTCGAAGAATGATATCTTCGACTTCACCTATTACACGAGTATCCAGTTGAGCAACAACATAATTAAATTTGGTCAAATCAGCAGATATACCTGATATAGAGAATTGTGCCTCCACCTGTGCAAACCATATAGCAGGACGGTCAGCCCAGAATGGTGGGAGTTTGACCGCCACCTTGCATACCGAAGGAGATTGAGGAATAGGAACTGAGTCAGCAGGGGGTGTGTTTGTGTTTTCAGGATTTTGACTTTTGCATTTTTGTATTTCCGCAAGTAAAGCTGCATTTTGCTGATGCAACAAAGTATTCTCCTCTATTAAATTCTTATTGGTCTCCATTTGTCTAACTGGACAAACCAGAATAGAATAGCAGGTTGTAAAGTTTGCTAAAACTAATTAGATTATATTAGTTACAAAAAATTCCAATAAGACAAAACACGCTAATACATACAGAACACCAAAAAAAAAATGGTATTGTTAAATTACAAAATTTATACTATAAAATAAATCAGTATTAGTAAAATTTTATACTAATGGAATTAGTCTCACAACCATGAACCATAAATCTAATGATAGTTAGAACAATGATAATGACGCAACAAAATGAGAACAATAGGTTAAAATGTATGCAGGAATTCCTTAATACCACAGTAATATACAAAAATATATAAAAAGTAAGGTGAACCACATAGACCCCTTAATACTAGACCATTAAATTGTGTAACACTATATATGATTATGTAATTGTACAGGTGATTTAACAAAAATATTACCAATTAAGTGCGATGCAACATTTGAGACATGTAATAAATTGTCAACACAATGATTAATTAAAACATGGATCACAGAGTAATACTTAGAAATATGTTGTTAATAATTAATAAAATTAAAATACCAGGTACAGTGTATAAGTTTGTTAGACGTGAAAAAAAATCTTGTGTGTGTCCCGGTGTAGCTGCTTCTATGGACCTTCAGAACAAGCCGAAGCAGATTCACACCACTTGATGTACTAAAGTTGCGATGGTGAAAAACTTTTATATCGCCAAAACACTATCACCCAACAATGTCGTGGTGATTAGCTTCCAGGTAGCGCAGTCGTCGGAGTCACCAGTTTGGGGTTTCGATTGAAAACACCGTTTAAATATATAAAGTTTATTATAACTGCACTAGTTAATCGTTATAAACACACACAGAGTAATATATCATCACGTGAATTATATACAATGTAGTTTACTCAGTCGCGCACACAGAATGAATGATATCTAAATATGGTTCTCCTAACGGAGATCGTTCAGGTAGTTGTCCTTTGTCTCTCCCCAAGCGACGCCTCTTTTGTGGCGTCCCTTTTCGGGGTTGCGGACGTACAAAAAATGTTTCGTCAAGAAACGCTACACATCCTTATCTGTCGATGTATGGGAACATTTTTTTAAATTTCATGGATTTGGATTACATCGGGTCATAATTAACAGTGCAACTCCATCAGATCGACTTGGCGGTAAATATAAAGCAATAAATCTTCAACTTAAATGTATTTTAGTCAAATGTAATTCAACAAAGAAAAAGTACATTATATAACATATCACACCCTTAATAAAGTAAGGGCACATTTCTAAGTATTTTAGATTTTGTAATAGAAGGGCTCATTATAAATAGTTCTACAAGGTGTATCTCAAAGAAAGAGTAAATTTTCATGGCAATGACTTTGTAAATCAGGGAGTTAGGGCTAATTTTGTAAAAAAATATGTTATTGTCGATTTGGGTTTTGTCGTTTCCCAAAAAACTACTTCTAAGTTAAGGATTTACTTTACTAAGGGTGTGATATAGTAATTTACTCCGTAATGCAACAAATTGAAAGATGTAATAACTGCATTTTTTCACTTATAATGTAACTACATAGCATACTTGGTAGTTTTTATTTTATTAACTGACTACAAAAAAGAAGGAGGTTATCAACTCGTCTGTATTTTTTTATTATTTTATGTCTGTTACCTCATAACTTTGGATTGGGTAAACCGATTTTGATGATTTTTTATTATTTGAAAGCTGGTGCTTCCCGCCTGGTCCCATTTCAATTTGGTTCGGTTTTGATAATGGCATCCATGTGAAAACCATACAAATCTTAATTTTGCATTAAGTATATGGCGACAAATGGACGAATAACTCGTGGTAGTCAGGTGAATCTGTAGTGCCCTATCGCCAACAGGGTGTGTCAGGTCGAAAAAAAAACGTGTAACTCAATATCACGCCATCCGATTTCGATGATTCATTTTTAGTTGGAAAGGGTGTATGTACTTCGAGGGTACTTTGATGAGAGTTTGGTTAGGTTCTGATTATGGTATCCATGACAAAGTAACAGAACTCTCCAATTCTTAGGAGCAAATTAACGATACTCGGCCGAATCTTTTATACGCTATCCGGATATTCGAGTCACCTACTGTATCGTTGTTATGGTCAAGTAATTGTCGTAGTCGAATATGGTGATTAATGAAACTTCTTAACGGCTTACAGCAAGGGTGTGATCTGTGGCAGAATTTCTAACCATTTGTAATCAAATTGCAATGCGTATTATTGATGAGCTTTATTACCATATAAGACACTGGTGATAGCGGAGTGGTAAGTAAGGTAAGTAAGCGTCCTGTAACGCGTGAGGTTGCGGGTTCGATGCCGGGTGTGACGATACCAACGTAAATTTCACTTTGTGGAGTTTATATGTACTAGTCTAGCGATTTACCATCTGTTGACGGTGAAGGAAAATATCGTGAGGAAGCCCACATGTCCTAAATTTTCTTAGGACATGTCTGATCCATCAACCAAGACAAATATTATGAACTCTAATCTAACTTACCATCCAGGTAAAGATACTTACATAAAAAACACAACCAGAGATAAAATGGCAACCTGCTAACTGTGAGAGCCCGTAAACATAGATACTAATATATCGTTTCTATACTTGGTGGGAAGGAAACGCGAAAACATGCTCATCGTATTAGAACTCGAACTTCGCCTATAACAATATCTCGGAACTTTGCAGAATCTCGCGAATGCAAAGTAAATTTTTCTGTCGATCTATCGCTATCAAATTTATCTCCAAATATACCATCTACAACCACACCGGCAATATTCTCTTCACTACTCTCCACATCCTCATCACCATTATCTGTATATCCATTACCATCATCTACATCCTCTTCAATGCACCTCAACCACGGAGAAGCTAATGTAAAGCACGAGCACCACGTCAACTGTTTGAGGAGGTTCAATTTAGATGTGGAGGCATGTTACGAATTGAAATCTTCTAATGCATTTCAAAATAAAATGAGAAAGATTTATATATATTGTTTTACATTATTACTTCAATTTTCATTTAAAAAAAATGTGCTTTATTTCAGAAACCGCACATTTATTTACACTAAAAATGGAAAAATTATATTGCTTTTACATAAAAAAAAAACCGACTTAAATATCAAGAAATACTAAAGAAACAAGAAGGCGCAAAAAAAAACTAAACTATTACATTAATCAAATTAAATAAAAAATATTAGTATATGCGCTACCTAATAATATATTTGAAGTCGGCGCCAACGCAAATTTGTAGTAGGTAGAAAAATATATATACCTGACGAGAGAGTGGACCTAAACTTTCTACGTGTATGGAATGCATTCGGGTTGATTAATGTAATAGTTTAGTTATTTTTTTTATTTTTAGTGTCTTCTTGTTTCCTTAGTGTTTCTTGATATTGAAGTCGGTTTATTTTTTTTTTGTAAAAGTAATATTATAATAATATATTCTGTTAATAACTAAATAAAAAGTTAATTCTTTAAAATATTAACCGTTATGTCGTTCTATTTCAGTTATTTATATGATATTTGAAACTCTTTTTGCTTATCAAAATTGTAATTTTGTATGTTGTATTATATTTTAGTAATTACTTATAGCAAACATGTCTTATCGAATGCTTGATTATAATTATTGACTTAACGTTACCCAAAACTGTCAATAACCTATATCAATCTTATCTTGTTACTGCCAGTGTCAATCCCCCTTATAATACAATAAATAATTTACAATTGCATGAAAATAAACTTGCCTTAATGTCAATATAATAATTTTATTATTACGCTTACTCAATATTAAGTCACTTAGATTCATAAGTACAATAACTTAGGCACGCTACAAAAGATTAATAATTGTGCTTCATTAATTTTCCTTTCATTTCACCCAATATCTGTAGCCAATATGTAAACGTACCTTTTTATAAGAGCTTAGCAAAATTAATAAATTTTTTATGGGCACATTATAATTATCGAAAAAATAAGTTTAAGCAAAAATCGTCTCTATTATTCTATACAATATACTACGCAGAAACCATTAGACAATTTATTTCATATGGGTTTATTCTTGTTACGCGACACGTATAACAAAATTTTGAAATTTTCTTTATTGATATGGTCGAAACCAAATCGAATACAAGTACATTAGCGTCACAAACTCAAGGTCTAAACTATGAACAAAACCAAAAATTTGAATTTATATATAAACTAGGCTTGATTCTTGCCGATTCTTTCAACAATTATCATTATATTTCAACGAATTTACAAAACTTGACAAATTATATACCTAAACCTTCCCCGTGAATTGCTCTATCTATTGGTGAAGACCGCGTTACAATCCATTCCGTAGTTTTTGAGTTTATCGCGAACTTCCAGACAGACGCGGCGGATGACTTTGCTTAGATCTCGCCAAATTTTTTGACCGTTTTGAACATAGTTGCGCAGAACACAAATTTAAATATAAATACCTATTATATTATATGTAATGACATCGAGACAATTTAATGATAAATAAAAGCCTAGTTTAGATTCCTAAAATAATATTTTAATTTTGTTTTGTATTAAGCTCTTGAATATATTATACGCAAGCCCAAACTCTCTCCCCCGAGAGGGTGGGTATATCCATAAAGGATTTCCCCACGTAAATTAAAAAAAAAAAAAAGCCCAAACTTAGGGCTATATTCGGAGTGGGAAAAAATATTGACGAGGTCTATAGATTAAGCACATTATGTGGATTACTATCTCTTAGATGTTATACTACTAAATTTATGTATACTGGTGCTTCGACCATAACTCATTAATTATTTAAGTTTCATTATTATGGATTATTTTTTTGATAAAGAGTGTGACAAATATTCTAGATTAGTACACATACGTAAGGATCATGAAGTATGATGAATTAGATACGTATAAATAAAGGTTTCGACGAGGTTGATATGGAAAAGAATTAACTGTTTCCAATTGTTTTATGTTGTGTGGTTTTATAAATTGTAATTTTACAAAGTTTAGGTTGTACGAACAATGTAGATATTGTAATGGTATACGTAAATATCGTGGAGGCATAATAGAGACTTATTATAATAAAGGTTTTGTATCGTCGATAATATGGAAAAATAATGAATTGATCCCAATGTTTTCATATTCCTTGCTTTTATGTTGTGTGGATATAAATTTACAATAAAATGTTTACAATAAATTAAATATTTAATATATGTATACAATACAATAATAAAACTGTACAATTATTTTCAATTGTAACCTTCTTGATAATTATAATGCCAAAATACATTTGTCCGTTTGTTACGTTTTCATTCTTTATCTACTCAAACGACTGTCATGAAATTTTGCTTACACGTTGCCAAAATGATATAGGTAATTTCCATCTACAAAAGTGTACTATTCTCGAGGGTTAAATCAAATATACATTATCGCGAGTGAAGCTGCAATTATACATATAAACCTTCCATAAAAAAAATCTAAACAACAGTGAAAACCATATCAAAATACATTACGTAGTTTAGAAAAGCTGAGGAAACACAGAGAGAGCCGCGAAAAGCTACTTTGCTTTAATAATGTTTGATATATATTATAGATACTCTATTGCTAGGTGTTTCTTAAATACAAAAAAAAATATTAGGTTTTTTTTTATCTAACTATATATGTAAAATTATGAGGCAAATAATATTGTCATTCAAATCTCAAATCTGTTTGCATAATGTTTTTTTAATTATTGTATATAAATATGATATTACGTCGTTCTCTATTTCTATTGAAACAACTTGAAACCTTTCGATATTAATTGTTACATGATAATGATCGAGTTATTGAATAATTTTTTAATAATCATAAAACATGTAAATAATTTCCTATAAAAAGCTTAATTAATATAAACCTTAAAAACATTTAACGTGTTTCCGTTCTTGTAGTTTAGATTAAATCACGAAGCTCGTAGTTATTAGTACTACGATATTTCCATGCTACATAACCATGTCTACGCACATTCGTAGCACGAACAGTATTATTTTTTTCTAATGTTTTCATTTCTATTCGTTTATTATATATGAGTCATCCCATGTCAAATAGACCACTTTTAAACCAACCTCCTTTAATTTGGATTATTTTTTTTTCATTTCTATCCCATTAAAAACATTTTCAAATTTATTTATACCACCCAAACCAAGATATCCGTTTTTCAATACAATTCTTTTTCAAGTAGCTTCCTCAACAATTTAATAATTGGTACCTTTTTATTTTTTTTTTTTGTATTTGAATGAATGTACATTCCGAAGATAAAATACAAAATATTCTATGAGATTTATCGGTTTTACAAGGTCCCATTTTTTTTTTCACTCAAATAAACTTTGTTCAATACTAGTAAAAACGTTGCGTAACTAAGTTGCTCGACATTTCTTTCAATATTTATTTAACGATTGAAAAAAAATATATTTTAACGTATTATAAAGGACCTCAGAGTTTGAAAGATAGAGGAGAATAAATATTGACATTGAAAAATTTTAGCCCGGTATTTGATTTTTTCCAAAATGGTGAAAAAATAGAGTACATCAATAATTGTTTTTCTTAAGAATAGCGCCAACCACAAACAAAAGACACAAACAAAAGAATGTAAAAATATTGAAAGAAATATAGAAAGCAAAGCAATGATAAAATAATAAAATAGCAGATTCTAAATTACGAATGGAGTTTTTGCAAAAGCCTGTGGCATGGTTAAAAATTGACCAAAAGCCAAAATTTTTTTTATTCTTTTCATGTTATTAATTCATATCTTGTAAATATATAAATAAAAAAAATTGAAAGATTTATGAAAAAGATTGTTATGCGACGCTAAAGGAAAAAAAATCAGCCAAATTTAAATCGGTCGTGTATAAATGTGATCGAATTAACATGGAATGACTAAAAACGAATAGAAACAAAGACTATAGGAAGAAATAATACCTTGCGTGCTACGAATTTCCGTAGACGTAGTATTGTAGCACCAAATTGTCGTAGTACTAATAGCTACAGCCGTAGCGATGTCAACTAAGCTGCGAAACACGAAAAAGTCTTTTCAAAATCCAGCAAACTATATTTAATTTGAATTAAGCTTTATATAGAAAATTGTATATTTTTAATGTTTAGTAAAAATGCAAATAAATGCAATTAAAAACAGACAACGATTTAAAATCATATGCATATAAATAAAAAAATTAAAAAATATCACCTATGGTGCCAAAAACCATTTTCAAGTACAATCAATGTTTAATTTTAATATAAAATAAACATAGAACAGTCCTCTTCATTTAAATTAATTGAAAAATTATCCGAAACATGCATGTTCCGATATCAAACTAATTACTAATTTCCTAATAAACTTATAGTAAATGGCTTCACGTTCACTGGCAGATCCGTTACAATGTAATTAACCCATGTTCTTATTTAATTAAACTAACTAAATTAATATAAAATTATTCGCTACAATGCTGTGTGAGTTATGCGTGAAATTCCAGTTAAGGAGAGTTACTAAATAAATGTGTACAAAGGTTCGGGTTGGCACGCAAAACTTTCGACAAGGCGCCTATATGAGTGTAACCTTTCTAAACTGACAGAGTACCGCTTGGGTTTTAACATAAAGAGTTGCAGCGGAGCGAACAATAGCTAAATCCGCTAGAATACCCACGTCTGCTAATATAGTACGCAGGCAGCTTGTTCACCGAGCTATTTCAATGTAAAAGCGTTATAGATAGGTTAGGGACGAGCTGGCTGGGGGCCGGCCCGGGCTCACCTGTGCGCCAGACCCGTCACGGCCGCACACACACACTGATATCTGAAAACGCGTATCTACAAGCCTGAAACTCACACTCTGGTGTAAGTAACAATGAAGGCTGTGGAGGCGCACACAAGCGCAGTGTAGCGCGGCATCGAGGCAGGCATCGGCTCGGGACATTGGCGGGCGAGCTTTCCCGCCGCGAGGTCCTACCGCCTTACGACGCTACGCCTGCCTAAGTGAAACCACTTGTTGAATCAAACACACTTTGCACAATATCACACAATTCGTTGAAGTTTCGTCGCGCGTGTTTCCAATAATCTTCTATGTGTCTTCGATCCTTGACTGTCTTCATTTTTTTTGTATTTTAATTTTATCTATATGTTAGAAAAGTTGTGCTACCTGTGATGCCTACTCTTTGCCTTCACTCCGCCTTGCTCATTTCACGTATCCTGCATACGTTAGTTTTTGCCTTTCTAAAAGTGTTATTGTTACGGACAACGTTACAGTATCCTTACAGTAACATTATACGATGCTCTCACTTGTTGTAACTTTATAAAATATTTAAAACTGTTGTTGAATATTCATATCTGTGTTACATGTTGATTATTGTAGGTTATATAATAAATTCAGAATAAAATTAAATTAAACGTCGCGTTAAAAAAAAAAGATATCGTGTGCTGGTGCGGCTCTGGTATCAGGTAAGAATTTATATTAGTTGACACGATGTACTTTTAAGAAGAGTTAATTGTATTATACCAATGTTTTATTTTTATAATCAAATAACAATATTAAATATAAATAGTTCTTATAGACAATAAGATTTTTTTTACCTGCAATAATTCTCTTAGTATAGGATAAGAATTACCAAATACTAAATAGCTTGGTAGTTAACGGAAATGCAAATGACTGAATAAAAAATATTTATCAATTCCGTTTTTTATATTGTTCATAATATAATAAAATCGAGACTGAATGGAAGTAACAGAATATTATATGTATATTATAGGTGTATCTTGTATTCTGTACGCGCAATACATTGAATATGTAGAAAATTTTAATATTATTTATTATTATTGGTAATAATAAAATATAGTACGTACTCATCAGCTTTACTTGTTAATTATGGTTAAGTTGAAGACAATATTACTTACAGAAATTGACTCCGCAGCTTAAGTTGATAATACATGTAATTATAATACATAAAGAAATAATC
The DNA here is from genome assembly GCA_035772565.1 of Antheraea assamensis. Lineage (NCBI taxonomy): Eukaryota > Metazoa > Arthropoda > Insecta > Lepidoptera > Saturniidae > Antheraea > Antheraea assamensis. The sequence goes on along the minus strand of JAQQSE010000131.1, from coordinate 662,856 downwards.
TTGTTTTATTTCTTTGTAATTTTAAAGCTAACGCTTAAAGTCAATTCTATTAAAATAACTTATGTAATAACTATACTAAGAAATACTAAGAACTAAGAAAAAAGCGGTTATTATTCACTGAATAAAATAAATTAGTAATAAATAATTTTAAAACTGGGCCATAAATAGTCGAATAGTTAATGCAACCGACTTTCGAAGGTACATAAGAAGTATAAATATAAAGTCTTTAAAAAAACTATAAAATCTTTGTTTTTCATTTATCGTAACCAATTGATTCGGTAATATGTTTATTTTATCAATGTCTTGTATGTAATATCGGATGAAATCTCGTAGTTGATTCTAAGCTAATTTCGCGATGACCTTGACACTTGGAATTTCGAACATAGCTCGAGATTGGATGACAAAGCAAGAAAATGTGATTATTTCAACGAGATTATTTCAGCAAATATTGTTCAAGTTCTAAAATATTTTCAAGTGTTTGAAGGTCTCGTTCAGGTTTACATCTTCCTTAGTTTGATATTATGCGTACGAAATAGAAGGCATCATTTGTTAACTGACAGCGAAATTAAATAAGCGATTGCAAAATCGAAAACCTTGAAGACTATGGCTGTTACCCTGGAAGTTGTCGTATTGATAAATAAGCTCTTAAGAGATATTCTCACCTCGGAAGGTTCGATATTTAAAATATAAGCTAAAGACAGTGGCAGTTTCTTTCGTTTGTCCGGGAAAATCTGTGAAAAGTCTGAAACCACTTTAACTTAATTTTTGCTGACAGATAGAGGAGTTTACATAATTTTCTTTCCACTTTCCTACAGGGCTAAAGAGTAACATTAAAAATTTAACAGAGGTAATTTAAAATAGGTAACGATTAAGTTACGCTGACAAAGTTAGAATAAAAGGAAATAGCTGCCTTTAATTAATTTAATCAAACCATCATTAAGAAAAAACTATTCTGAAGACAACGAAGACCCGGGAACCAATTAGTAAAAAATATTATGAATTTCTAAATTAATATTTTCATCTAATAATAATAATAACCTTTGGCATTCAACCAGTCTTGAAATGTGCATAATAAATTTTGCTTGACAAAAAACGGTGAATTCTAGATAACGAGATGTAAGTTTTTGATGTATTACATAGAAAACTAGTCATAGTGACTCATTTTATTCTAACGCTTTCTAGGAACAAGGGAATCAAACATTTATTATGTTGACACATTTAAAAACAAATCTCAAGAAATATAAGAAAAAACTCGTAATTAAATATATATATATAGTAAGAACCTACTCCATGAAATATTGTTATATACATTTTTGTAGTCTAAAATAAATAGATTTTATTTTCTCTCGTCCCGTTGTCATGCGGACGCATAAAATTCGTAGCTTTATTTTCATATGGGAACGGCTGTGGGAATGGATGACATAGTGTGATGGATCTAGTATACGTGAAACGTATAGAAACATTGTAAGTAGGCTTTATATTACTGTGACCCATTTTGACATAACATTATTTTCAATGGTCGTTCAAGAATTTCCTCTCTATATAACCGGCTTACGTATTGTTTTTAGAACTATATTAAATTACGTCTCTCATTCTATTATAGATCTAGCTTGTTGCATACTTCTATTATAGATCAAGCTATTTGAATGAGGTTTTCTCTTCATTTCACTAAACTACTCTGGTTTCGGAATGTCGGAATGTTAATGCGCTATTTTCAGGCTAATGGGATACAGTATTCACCCATGTCCAGTGGATTTGCATCACAGACTTCCTTATGTACACTTTAGAGTCGATTTTGTGCTTGTACAAAGAATCATTGCAATGAGACTTGATGTTTTTGCTTTATAAATTCAGTGTGTTACAAACATATATCTAAATAAAGAAATGTAAAAGTATTTTATCTATTCTTTATTTGAGCCCTTTCTACATTATTACCTAAATGGTCGATTAATCATTCATAGAACTATCATACGTTCATTCGTAGGCGAAATTGATATGTTTAAATATACATAAATCATATGCATAAAAATTTACAGAAACATATTTCTAAAACAAGAACGAGCACTACAAAGGTAACAACGTATGGAATCTCTTAGGGTCCCTGGATGAATTATGAAAAATATGTATTACATCTGACACAGAGAGCCAGTTTATTTCAATTTTTTTTTTGTTACATTATGTACGGTTTCGCTGACGTTAACTTATATAGCGGCGTTTTTTCTTTAAATACTGAGAAATACTTAATTATCGTATACAATATTATAGATATATTTTACAATACCGAAAATAACTTTGCTCTTTTGAGCCAAGGTACCAAACCTTTAATGTTTTATTTTGTTACATGATTTACGATTTTGCTAACGTTAAATTATATAGTGGCGTTTTTTCTTTAAATACCGAGAAATACTTAATTATCATATATAGTATTATAGATATATTTTACGATATCGCATATAACTTCACACTTTTGAGCCGAGGTACCGAACTTTCTATGTTTTTTTTTGTTATATGATTTACGATTTTGCTAACGTTAAATTATATAGCGGCGTTTTTTCTTTAAATACCGAGAAATACTTAATTATCATATATAGTATTATAGATATATTTTACGATATCGCAAATAACTTTATTCTTTTGGCCTAGGTAACAAACGTTTTATATATTAATTAAGTTATAATAGTATATTTTACATACAACACTTCGCCTGTAATATGTATTTTTACTATAAACATTCTGTTGAATAATTGACTAGTTATAAGGATAATTTGAAGTGTTAACGTCTAAATATTTTTAAAACCATTGCATTGTTGGTTTAATCTATTACATGGAAATGAAAAATAATAGTATGCCATGGATATCATATTAGTATACTAGCAGGCCCGGCGGACGTTGTCCTGTCTTGATAATAAAAATATATACTTATATGGTTGAAATGCTTAAAGTAACTAATGTATGTGACCATGTTTTTAGAAGATAGATGGGAACCAATCCTTAAAAGATAGGTATATGCCATTGCAGACTTTTTTGTAGATCTGTAAAAGAGGAATAACCTATTATGCATTGTTTTGTTATATCTCAAAAGAATTAAGGCAGCGTTTTCGATTAAAGCTCCCAAGCATCTTGACTTTTTCCAACACTTCCAACGATTATCGTTATATATCAACCAGTTTACACAAAACCTTGACAAAATATATAAATAAACCTTTCTCGTGCATTACTTTATGTATTAGTGAAGGCCGCATTACAATCCGTGTAGTAGTTTTCGAGCTTATCGCGAACATACAGACAGACAGACGGACGCGGAGGACGACTTGGTTTTATGATATGTAGTGATAGGCTATTAATTTATTTGTCAGTTTATACACCACTTCTCAATTAAAAAATCTGACTTCGGTTTGTTCTGGAGGCTGCATTTGGGAGCCAGACTATTTGCTATGTATAGATTCATATGTTTTCTAAGCGTGTTGTCACTTTTTCTCAGGTTGTGTAAAAGGCTAATCCAAACCTAACGAATATAAAATTAATTAACTTGAACCTCGCAAAGGAATCTTTACATAGATATATTATTCTAGGATCTATACGTTCTCCGGCCGTGTTGTCACTTTTTATCGGGTTTTGTAAAAGGCCAACTCAAACCTAATGAATATAAAATGAATAGACTTGAAACTCGCAAAGGAATCTTTACATATAAATAATATTCTATGGTATATACATTCTCTGATAGTGTCGTCACTTTTTCTCGGGTTGTGTAAAAGTGTAACTCAAACCTAACGAATATAAAATTAATTAACTCTGAACTGCCAAGGATTGTTTACATATAAATAATATTCAAATGTCTGTACGTTCTCTTACCGTGTCGTCTTTTTTTCTCGGGCTATGTAAAAGTCTAATTCATACCTAATGAATATAAAATGAATAGACTTGAAACTCGCAAAGGAATCATTACATAGAAATATTATTCTAGGATCTATACGTTCTCTGACAGTGTCGTCACTTTTTCTCGGGTTGTGTAAAAGGCTAATCCAAACCTAACTAATATAAAATTAATTAACTTGGAACTCGCAAAGGAATCTCTACAGTATAAATAATATTCTAGGGTTTGTACGTTCTCTGACCGTGTCGTCATTTTTTCTCGGGCTGTGTAAAAGTATAACTCAATCCTAACGAATATAAAAGTAATTAATTCGGAACTTGTATCTAAATAAAACCATTTCAACGAAAACGTAATGGCGAGCATCAACCATTATTATATGATATCATACCATTACCATATGTTATATTAAATAAACTATTTACGACGTATTTTGCGCAAAGTAATACAATCTCGTCTATCCAATAACCTCGCTATTAAAAATTAATAGTTTTGTATAAACATTGACTATTATATGAAACTTCGTAATACAAGATAGCATAATGATACCAGAAGCCAAACTGCGAGTGCCGTAGACAGCCTGTCTAACTTTCGCTATGTTTTGATGAGGAGCATGTTTGTTTTATATTTACCGGACCGTTTTAAATGGAATCTCATATTTTCATAATTTATGTATTTCGCAGATATCATCAGAGGCTCCAGTTTTATTAATGCTTTTGTAAGTAAAATATAAAATATTATGATAGAAAAATGCTATGAATAATTTACGAGTATACAATTCTTAAATGTATCGTAAATTGTTAATTTTTCGTATAAGAAAATTACTACACTAATTTGAATGTAGTTTTCAAAATAATGTAGGATTAAAATCGAACGATTTATGCTGCATATTTTACACTTCACGATACGGGTTAAGCAGGAATTATAAAATGAGAATTAAAAGCATTAAAAAATACTCAAAGTTTGTTAAATATCAGCATTAAGCATAATTTCGATATATATGACTATAAGACAAGAACGATATATTAATTATTTATATATTAAAACTATTTCACTGACTCTGTAAAATAATTCTAAAAATCAATTATGTAGTTTTTAGTAAAAATCGCGCATATACAAGCATACTAGATTAAAATAACCTTATTTTTTTGAAGTCAAGATTTTTTCAATACAAAAGAAACGTAGATCGGGTGGAACTCCAAAATCGTATTCACGTGAACAAGATTGGTCTTTTAAAATACGTGAAATATATAATTTATAAATAATATGAACATTAAATCGTAATATCCATCCATTTTTATACCTCCCTCAAGCTCAATGAGGGCTTGGATTCCCAGAAACGGTCAAAAATATATTTACTTGCGATCAACCGCCTACATTCAACCTATTTTTATGGACATATATAACTTCTAGAGCTTAGAACACCTACATACATCCTTTTCATTACTTTTCATTTTGTGTATATATAAATAAATATAAGCAATAACAATATATTTATTTTTGCAATAGTAGTCTATTATTCGATTGATTCGCATCCCATCATCAGATCAGCCTGTAAGACATTCACTGCATAACCATAGGCCTCTTCCCGTAGGAAGGTATGGGCGTAATCACCACACCAGCGCACGGTGTATTGGCGATTACAAAATCCACAGTTTTATATTTTTAAGTGTTACTGCAAGAATACATAATATTCCTCAAATTCAGGTTACCTCATGATATCTTCCTTCACCTCAGCCGTTAGTATTTCAAAGGTCATAGTGGTTATCATCATACTCTTACCCTTATCCCACCTAAGTAGGCACAACATGTTTTCCTTTTCCACTCTCCCCTGTCTTATAATTATTTTTTTAATTTTGTATACTAGGGCGTACACATTTGTAAAAATGACAAATACTCAGTGTTTTTATAAAAATACCCTTTTCCTTTAGAACTCTTTTACTAAACATTTTAATTTATTAACTTGATACACTTCAAAGCTTAGCACCACTACCTATTTGTTATAGACCTTTTCCTCCGATCGTTGAATAAGAACTAACTATCCCACCTTTGTCTCTGACGATATAAAATACGAATGCAATGCATTTCCGGTGACGGACAAATTAAAAGACTAAACAAATACTAAAAGTGGCAACAGGAAGCCCACGGAAGTCTGTTCATTTGAATATCACTATAAATAATAAAAATATTAAAACGGCAATATTAAATCATTAAAATTAATTACGAAAAAATTTAAATCATGTTGTAGGTATAAGGTTTGGTTTTGGTAGGTGGTAGAGCTACGCTGAAGCTATTACTGGTTTCAGCATGAATGGGTCGGCTCGCTCGGGGTAGTACCACCCTCTCACAGAAAACCGACATTAAGTAACAGTGGTTGCACTGTTGCGTTTCGTTCGGTCAGTGAGAGTGCCAGAGGCCCACATATTTAAAAGGCCGGCAACGCACTTGCGACTCCCCTCTATGGAGGACGGCGGTGATCAATTACCATCAGATGACCCACCTATTCGTTTGCCCCCTATAATATATATAAAAAAAAAAAACAAATTTCATCTTTCTACGAAAATTGCATCATGGTTAAAAATAAAATTAAAAAGAAAAACATTTTTTTTTCAATCATCTTATAAAACTATATTTTTTTCTAAAAGCAATCAGTAGCCGCCAAAATAAATTGAAAATTTAGATCAATTTGTTTAGTCAATCGAAAGATTTTTTTTCCGTTTTTTACTTTATTCGTTTTTTCTCGCAAAACCGATTTACTTAGACATCTGAAACTTCCAGGATCTTAATATATTATTACATATCTATTCTTATATCTACTGTTTAAATATATTTCAGGGGCCGGTTCACTATGCTTAGGCGTTTTGTTTAGTAAATATTCGCGAATTTCATTGCGCAATGGTGGTAAGCATCTCATAGTTACTTTGTAGTTATTTGTCGCGTTTTGGAATCAACCAGTTTACAGCAATGCAGATCTCTCAGCCGTCGTTGTTGTTTTCAAATTATACTATGCATAATCAGGTTCACTTCTGTTACTATGTCATCCTGTAATAAAAAAAATTAAATGTTATGAATATCTAGAACAGTCTTTATTATGAAAGTCGAATTGAAATAAAACTAACATCATAATGTTCTATTTAATATGTGGCTTACAATTTACCAAACAAGATTTATTTATTATATTGTTATGTAAAACTTAACTTATACCAATAATGTAAACTAGCTTTTGCTCGCATCTGCGTTCGTGTTAATGTATACACTTGTCCGTTGGGAACAGTACTTTTTTCTAGATGAAAGGTATTCTGTGTTCTTTTCTGTATCGTTGGCGATATGTATACAAAAAATCTTGATGATAAGTTGAATAGTTAAGGCGTGGAAACGAGGGCAAAAGCTAGTTAAGAAAATAAATTGTTCAAATACACACAGATAAGCAAAATTGCTATTCGTTTTTCACGCTATCGATTTCGTGGTACGTATTCTTTTATAACGATACTAAGTTTAATGTTGAAAATTCAGAATTCTATAAAAGTATGCTTTACAACTTTGCGCAAATTAAAAATTATGCTTAAAATAATTGTAGCCATTTCGCTGTTTCAAATGAGTGCGAATTAAGAACATTGTACTAACAAACTGCTAGCTACCCTAATTTATCCGTGTTATACTGTATTCACATTCATTTAGTATTAAATGATTATTGAAACGTTTTGTCCTCACGTTTATTCGTAGTAATATTTAGTTATCAGTAATCTAATCTAAATAATCTAACATAAATATAAAAAAAACAAGTAGAGGTCTGCCGTTTTGTGCGCATCATTGAATAAGTACTGGATACGTTCCGATATTTTTCTTTTAGTTTTACCTCTTAGATACTTAGCGCTTATCTGAAAAAAGTTAGCTCGATAAGTTTATTTAGTACAAAGTTTTAATAAGCCACGCCTTTTACTAAAATTACGCGTTCAACAATATGAGTTTTCTTGCTGTGGAGAAGTGGGTCAAGCGGTTTGGTGTTATGTAATTTCCACTATACATTAAATATATTATTATAATAATAAATAACGCAGACGAAGTCTCGGGTATCATGTAGTCCAAAATGAGCTCGTAAACAATACATTTAAAGAAAATTGATATATTAGTTGTTTGTCCAACCTAGCCTCTGAAATGGGTTAATGAATTTCGGTGAAATTTTACTGGCAGATTAACAAATTATAAGAGTATTATGTAGCTTACATACTCTTTTCTATAGGGGCCTAGCAATCATGATAAAATTTAGTACAAGTAACTTAAAACTTGATAAAAAGGTAACAAGGTTCAAGTAGTAATAAAAAAAATATTTATGTAATTCCCAGGAGACACCGAACCCACTTTCAAGAGAATGAAGTCTCGGGTGCTAGTTAGGTGAATATAATATAATTTCTTACGGAATTTCTGTAAATCAAACTTAGTAATAAAATGAGGTTAAACAATGTCTTTGTGAAAGGCTTCGCAAAACTCCTAGTTTAAAATATCTCGAAGACTCGAATTCAAAATGATAAAGGAAAATTTAAAACAAACAAAAAGGACGGAACAACAAACGTTTAGTTCGAGTTGAAAACCAAAAGCGGTTTAAAGTTTGTAAGTCTGTTTCGATATCTGTACCGATTATTCCGTCCGGCAAAGTTTTATCATTATGAAATGCCTTCAAATTTAGCATTTTGCGTATGGACTGTTTCGCAAATGAACTGTTATATTTTCAATTATCATTAATCAGCTTCCAAATTGGCTCTACACAATTTATATAATAACATGGGAATAATTTAACAGCATGCACCATTCTTCAAGTTCACATCTATATGTAATACGCTGAGACAAAACAATTAAATATCTTTTCTTTTTTGTTTCTTAGCCGATTTTCTTTTGTTTGTTTAGTAGCTATTGATGAGCATAAGTGTCATTGTCAAAAATTGGAAACAGTTCGTTTTTTTCCTTACATTTCATATTCTCCATTTGTTATACTTCATTCTCCATTTTTTTTTAATGTGGGAACAAATCCTATATTGGAGACAGCCTTGGGGAGCGGTAGGCTGCCAGACTTCTACCGACTAAAGTAACCCACGAGATACCGTCTGCCGGGCTATGGATGTATCACGGGATCGAGTAAGGCAAGCACCATGCCACCTCGGCGATAAGAGCCATGTGCGAATGCAGTGGATGGTCAGGTCCCTAACCCCTTCGCTTCTTCTTTTCTGGCAGTCGAGGAGTCGCCTCGTCCAACCGCCACTCGCCATTGAATTTTTTACGAGGTTGTCTCCTCATCTTCTGTAACTTTTTACGTGGTTTTCTCATACAGTGACATTTTACCGAGATTTCCTCCTTCTCCGCCGCCCAAAGGCCCCCTCTGTCACTTTTTACCCTTTTGCTCCCACGGTAACTTTGTAACGTGGTTTCCTCCCACATACTTTACGCACCTAACGTCTACAATATATAATAATATATATAACTCTTCTGTACGTGTGTATATGGCTGAACTCCTAAACGGCTGGACAGATTTTGATGCTTTTTTTTATGTGTATTCAGGTAGATTCAAGAATGGTTTAGATTCACAATTAGATCCAGTAGGTGGCGTTAAGATCTAATTTTACAAATTTTTTTTATTAACAAGTCAGAACAACATACGTCGGGTTCACTAGTACTTTTATATTTTATAATACAAAACACAGTTTCTACAATATTTTTTTTTATATATTATCATGCGAAGAAAAAATTTGGTACACGTTATTATGATATAATTTTGGCCACTAGTCTTATTAAGTACCTAAGGTGGTTTGGTTTTTCATTACTGTTATTCTACCCTGCATAACGATTTCCGAGGTTAGCGCAAACAAATCGCATAATTCCTGGAATAAATCCGTGTGTGAAAAAACCAACATTATGACAACGTGAAAAAGTGTCCATATAGGATTCTCTAAAATTCATCTAAAATCCCAGGAACTATTTTTAAACATCAAAGGCAAGCTAGAACATTTGCAAAATATATATAGCATTTTAATTTTTATTTCGTTTAGTGTATTTGTAAAGATACATAGACAAGATTGTTACCTCCTTTACATCGAACTAATACTTGACATTCAGTGATTTTATTTTGCTTATTCTATACAGTTGTAAGTAAGGATTCCTTATTTGTACTACTACTATTGCTTGTTAAAAAATAATTACAGGAAATAAAGTTGCACGGAATAAATAAGTATCTGAATTACCCGGACATCCTTTTCTATTCTATTGATGTCCTAGAACATTTATTCAAGTCTAACATTTTAAAGCAAACGTTGTGTATTCGGATTTAGTTCTTGTTTACACTCAGTTTATTTATACGTATTTTTATTTGCAAAAAATGTCTTTTACTTTTGAGATAGGTGTGATAAAACACTTTTTTGTGAAACTGGTAATATAGTATCACTACTAAAGGGAGAGCCTGCTCCCGAGGGAAGTACATAAATATCAATACACCAGCCCGCGACGTACTGTTGATTTCAAAGACCGAGAAATAAGCAGTTCTATATTTTCCTACGTACAGGTGATATTAAAAGAACATTTCTCTGGTTCAGATTTCCTCACGATAGTCTCCTTCACCACCATCCGATTGTGTTACTAATATAAATTAGTAAATGTGAGTAAATTTCGAAAAAAGCCCTTGATACTCGTCGGAATTCGACCCTACAGATATCGAATCCATATTTCACTGGACAAACCATTTGACCATCACAACTTTAAGTGGACGTATACACAAAATAGAAATAAATTTCACAAAAGTATCAGTTATGTCTTTATTCCAGGGAGGGTGCGATAAATATATCGAATACTTTCAGAACAATTTCTTGTAGGTGAGTCGTGGGTGACGTATTTCCCTACGTGATAAGTTATTCCGATATCATTAATAGAGTTCAAAGTATTACTATGACAAAAATATAATGAAAGATTCACTTATATCTATCTTATGCGATTGGAGGCAAACGAACAGATGGGTTACCTGATGGTAAGTAGTCTGAAATGTATTTTCTTAAAAGTATTGTAAACTTTATATTTATGTAGTTTTAGAAATTATATCGATAACAAAATTAAGATTAATATGATAATTTCGTTTATAAAAATTACCGGACGCTTGCAATACGATTAAGGGAATGAAGCAGACAGAATATTCAATTTCTCAAATATAAACCTCATTTTGATATAAAAGTAACTTGAATAAATCATAATAAGAACAAATATCTTACGAATGGAAATATTTTTATATCTAAAATACTTTACAAAATGTTAGCCTTAACAATGGCCCCAAACTAGGCAATGCTTATGTCATGGAAGCCTAATAAGATAAGAAGCAACGTTATTTTTATTTTAGTTATATATCCCGATATAAAAATATAAATACATGGAATATATATTTGTTCTTTAAAACACGAATACATAGAATTTGTCATAAGGAAAGTGAATATTTCATTACTAGACGAACTTATGTTATCATCGGTCTTATGTTTAATGTATATTTTTGCATGGTGATAGGCCGTTTTCTTTTTTCTGTCAGGGTATCTAGTACTCTGAAATTAAAAGTCTGTCGCTAAGCACGTATAATATGTTCTTGCACTTGAAAATCAGTACTTCTATATGTATTTTTTTAAATACTTTATAGATTAGCGTTTGACTACAACAAAACCTGTGCTACGTGATCGGATAAAAAACCATTTCTCATATTGTACTTATTAGATTTCATATTATAATTGCAAGGAATACACTCCATACATGTTTCAAGCGATGTTATAAGACAAGTTTGTTTCGCTAGACTTCGAAGTATTTGGTACTTCAAATGGCAAAAGCACTTCGTTATATTAATTCTTCAGCTTCATTTTTTGTTAATAAAATTGAATAGAGTCTAATTTCAACTATTACAAATAGAAAAAATAAAATAGTGGTTATATATATATTTCATCTTTGAAATTTTCTTGCTTAAATAAATTTAAGCAGATATACTAACAATTGTAGTCATTTATAATGTATTAGTTTGAAAGATTTCAAATGAAATCCATCACGAATTCTCGTAAGCTCTTATGAAAACCCATGAACATTGTAAAAATGAAAGTTAACCAACTTTACGACTCATTGACTTTCGCTGATCCGAGTGATGTTTATGAGACTGCCGGGATTCTTGAGAAAAGTTGTCTTCTCAAACACTCAGCATTTTCAAGTATTTCGACATTTGAAATTGAAAGTAAGATGTGTCTGTCCGCCTTGGATTGAAATGACCGGACACTTAACGGTTTTTTTTTTTCTCTTTATTTAATTTAGGGACTTTTATCATTACTGATATGTCAGTCCCATCGTAACTTATATCTACTTACAACTGAAATCCTTAAGTCTAAATATTAATAAATAAAAAAGAAAACCAATTGTCTAAACAGAAAATTTAAATGTGCTACACAGCCTTTTCGAACAATCCGACGTCGGATCTGCTAGAACGCTGTTATAAGCACCCACATTATTTATATTGAACGGTAATTCTAAAGATTTTTTGATTTGGATTAAAAAGAATATGTGAAAACTAATTGTATCATTTGTATCATTATTCAATTCAAATCCAATGGAAATAAAGATACTTTATTCAGTTTAGGCCCGGAGAAGGAGCGTATGCATGTCATAACTATCACCGGTTCGAAAAACAAGCCAGTTATCGAGAGTAACTGGCAAAAGACTCGACTTGGTTTATCTTTGACACCGTACATATTGTCATAAAATATATTATTATTAAATTCGTTTTTGTCGAATGCACAGACAGGGGTGTTACATCAAAAACTATGTCGTATATATATATATAGAACGTGCAATAACATCGTGATGAAACTATAGCAATGTGGTAGGGCCTTTTCTATGTCTGCCTGGCTAGCTACTTCACTCAAGTTGAAAATCTGTCGTCAAGCACCTGTTGGTGAGTTCCGGCAGCTGCACTTGAGAGCCAGTCTCTATCTAGGTTTAGCGTGACTATCATCTTAGACCACATCATCATTAACATCAGATGAGATTGTGCTTACATTTTTTCATCTTACTGTACTGATGATGACCATTAAATTCTGTGCCGTGGGCTTTAAACCTTTAATTTCACAAAACATATGTTATTTATATTAAATGAAGCAATCATGACTCAGAGGTAACGTGTACAGACACCGGATTGATCGAATAAATTCGAATCTCTACAATAAAGAGTGTCCATTATTTAAAAAGTTGACTTTTTTACCTGGATATCGTTCAATATCGTCCTTAGTTTACAGCCTAAAAACATTTAAGAAAAAATATTCCGACGCCGTTGAACCATGCCTAAGTGACGGTACTTGGCCCATGCGCTTAACATGGGGTTTTTTCACTTTTTAGAAATTAATTTTTATCTTGCTTGTTTTATTGAAAAACTTACCAAATTTTATTAATTCCCCATTTACTATGATCCCTTGGGATCGAGAAATTTTAATATGGGTGTCAAAAAATTTAATTTATTTAATTATTTTTGATTTTAACGATACCCAAGCCAAAAAATATAGCTTTTAAATAACGGGCACCGGAGGAGCTTTCCGTTAAAGAAAACATATCATTTGATATTAGAGTTAATGTTACATTGCACTTCCGCCTGATATCGATTGGCCGCTGCCTCGTCTCAAATGGATCACACGATCGAGCATCATTATCGCCGCGCCGACTCGCATCGTGAGAGTCAACATCGATCTAAAAATGCTCTGTAACGGAGCGAAACACGTGTAAAATCGATTTGAAACGTGGCAGCGACCAATCAATCCCAGTGGAATGTACAAAGTAATGCCCACTCTAATAGTTAAATATTGTTTTCGGCAAAGTATCACCTTTATAAATCAAATATTCGAAAGCATAGAAGTCACAGAATGGTTGTAAGGTTTTTGCAATTCCTATTAGATTGACTACTACCCCCTACTTGAAAATATATCTGCACTTAAGATCCAGTTATCTCCAGGGTTAGCGTATTACAATTTTGAGCATCATCATCATTGAACATCAAGTGAGATTGTGGCCAAAACGGAAAAAAAAAACTTACAAAGGGTAATAAATTTAACAAAAACAAAAGAAGAAAACATGCACGCAATGCGGCCTTTATTTATAGTCATTAGTGGAAAGTAAGGAGAGAAGCTTTCCCAGTTGAGAAAAACTTGTTGCTTTGCATAAACGAGAAAAGAAACTTGATAATCCTTAAAGTGCCATCTAATTACTCTGTCGGAGTAAAGGCTAATAAATAAAAATTTAAGATGGCAGATAACCATTATACTCGTTTTAATATACTTAAAAGAAAATTGATATAAATGAATTAGAAATATTTCGTTTATATTTCTTGAGAAATATACAGTTTTTTTTTATACAAGCACAGAAACGTGTGTACACTGTTCTTGAAGTTATGCACAGTCCAACACAAAAACAAGTGAATGTATGATGATATGCTCGCATAAGTTGCGTTCTATTCGTATACGAATACCCTACGCTTGATTACTGACTATACACTTAAATCATGAACGTGTCACCATGGAGGACGTTACATTTAGAATTGCCAACCATACTTTATAATGATGTATCCTACTTTATTCTTGATTGATTCATAGTTTTGCATAAAAATTTTTGCAAGCGACGATGTTCATGTTTGTGTACATTTGGTAAATAAAATACAGTCCAATGTCACTAACTAATAATGTTGCTCGGCTCATCTCAGCTCAACAAATCGGCTTTCAATGTGTGAAAAATTTTCTAATATCTTTACTCTTTATAAACGAATATAGAAAAAATGAATTATTAATTTATTTGTCTCTAGACTTGTTTAAGATCGTAAAAGTAGTTAGGAATATTTCAAAGACAACTCATATTTAGGATGTTTTATAAGCACAAAAAAATTCAAGTAAATAAAGACTCAATTATGACAAATACTCCTTTTTTATTCGTAGGATTAGATACGTTTTATTCCGTTAGCAACTCTAGTTATAACTATTTTATGGTTGCTGCCATCGAGTCAGACAAAATTGTCATGTCTTAGAATATTTATATATACACTTACATAAATAAAATGATAGATGTCTGTTGTTGTGTAAAGTATATTTTTGGTTTCAATTTTATTATGTTTTTTATTTTTATTTTATAAAACATACTAATAATTTAAAAAAAGTGTAAACTATTATCGAGTATTAAATCTACACAAAAATCAATTACCGAATGTATGTAAGCGCATCACTTCGGAACGGATGCACATATTTGGCTTATTCTTTTTGAAGTGAAACTTCTAACGGAAGTTCTTTGAAATTTTGATCTGTAACATTTTTGTGTGACGAATAATGGTAGGAGTAAACACTGTGTCGGATAGAGTGTTGAAAACACCGGTTCTCGTGTCCTATCACCGAAGTTGAATGACGTCGGGCGCGGTCAGTACTTGGATGGGTGTCCCCCTGCAAACAAATGACGTTGTCTTTTTGTTGTATTTTTAAAAAGAAGTTTTCACTTCTTTTGTGTGGCCATAAGCATACACACACTTTTGTTGTGTGTGTCGTTTTTCAGGACTTGAAATGGAAATATCAGGACAAGATTTGTATGAAAGAAAACGTTTGAAAAATCGTACGAAAGAGTGAGATAGATGAATAGATATATGGAGTAGGGTTTTTTTTTAATATAGACACTGATAGATTCAATTTAAGTTGTTAAAGTGCTATTTGATTACATTACGTCGTAAGACTTTTAAGGGAAAAGGTCTCATTTTCTTCGTTATTACACCCATGCGAAGCCGGACGGCGGGGTAACTAGTGTATGATAAAAAATCAGTAAATGTTTACCGGACCCATTTCTAATTAGGTCAATATATATAACCATCTGAACAGTAAAACTAAGTAAATGGTTTGAAATATATTATCAGATTTATTACCGTACTATGCCATTACTGTCTGACTGCTGACATGTAATTGGAAACATAGCTAAAGCCAGCTTGTTTTAATTCACATGTACTATTTATTTGCTTATATTAAAGTACTGAGATTAGTACAATGTTTATATATACATACATAAGGTTAATTTGATATTTTCAGTTTTAATACCGAGTCCATATATATATCGTACTATTTCGTAAAAAAGAAAATACTTTCCGTCCCACTTCTGTTTGAATATAACCCAGTTTTTATTTTAATATAATTATAAGATAATTTCGTTCATAACTATGAGTAATACACGGTCAAAAATTTTCGTAGAAAAAAATAACAGCTAAATAACTCATGAAAAACAGACACATTTCCAAGCTTGAGGGTCGAAGAAGTTAACCGTCTTGGGACTCGCAACGGAAAAATTTTAGGAGGCATTGGGAAAATAATTTCCAACTTCTATCCTTAAGAGTAAATGGACAGGAAAATACCGCTGTTTGCCATCGAAGAATATTACTAACTATTATTTGATATCAGAAACATGACGAAGTACTGAATTATTTCGGAATAAATCTTATACCTTTTTTTTTATTTTAATAAGACAAGGACACGGACTACACTCAACACTTTAATTTCTGCATAGCACAAACAAAAAATCTTGTGTGGTATTCGAATCTACAACAGACAGGGTGGCGACGGCATCGAGACGTCTGCTTAACTACGCGACATTCCAGCAGTCATTGTGCATTATAGCATTTTAGTTAGTCATTTTTGTCACAGTCAACCTTCATAATGAAGAATAACCTCTAAATAATAGTATTTTAAACGAACCCGAAGTCCAATAATATTGCAAATCGATACATATAAATAAAATTGGAGTGTCTGCTTGTAATATCAAAATAACGACTTTTTACTGATTGGATATGAATACGATATACGATAATGATAACAAAAATACAATTTTTAAAATTTTTGTCTGTCTGTCTGTATGTTCCGGGTAATCTCCGAAACAGCTGCACCGATTTTGACAGAAATTTCATTGACGGATAGTTAAAATTACAGCGGGTGACATAGGCTACTTTATTTTATACTAGCTGTCATCCATGGCTTCGCCTGTAGTACTTACTGTCTCCAAAACGTTTGAACCATTTTTCAAGGAACTTTCACTAACAGATATCTGATCTTCACAATTATAAAAAAAAACGCATGCGGAGCTGCGGGCAACAGCTAGTGAAATATATATATATATATATCTCTATGGGTTATGTATATGTTGGGGCAACAACAGGAAGACTGTTATAAAAGTATGACGTCATGAAAGTAGATAGTCAATAATAATCAAGATGACTGATATCTCGAGCTAATGGTAACAAGCCAATATATGTGAAGACGGGTCAAATGAATGTAAGTCAATAGTAATCCCCTCCGACATATAAAATATGTGGTCTCCATATCAAGAGATAAAACTAAATAAAATACGTGATATGTAACGTATTCTTAATCGAAACATGGTATTAATACATTTTTCATTAAAGCTCACCCACAAATAGATGGAGATAAAACAAAAATAATAAATAACTAATACTTGACATCATTAAATTATAAAACTTTATACCTTTTTCAAGAAAAGTTATCAACTTTAAAAAGAAGTCTCATGAAATAATATATTTAGCAGGAAGGAAAATACGAAGGGCTCTTAAATTGAGCGAGGGCCAAGTTGAAGTGGTGCTTACGTAGTTTCGCTCTATTTTCGTCGGTTCCAAATACTTGTAAATTATATTAGATAATACATATTCAATTGTGAAAAGCTTTAGGTGTTCATACTCACTTAAGATTTATTAGAAGAATTGTGAGAAATATTTCTGTTTCAATAATATGGATCCATTAACACCCAAGTAAATAATAATATTATAAGAGCAAATGTGATTTTCCTAGCTTGTTACCCTTTCAAATGTACTGTTCTGGAGGGATAAGATAATACATATATAATTGTTAAAAACTATACTTGTTCATAATAACATAAGATTTATTAGAATAATTGTGAGAATTATTACTGTATCAATTATATGGATCCATTAACATCCAAGAATAATTGTGAGAATTATTACTGTTTCAATTATATGGATCCATTAACACCCAAGTAAATAATAATATTATAAGAGTAAATTTCAGTTTCCTACTGTGTTACCCTTTCAAAGGTACTGTTATGGAGGGATAGGTTAAACCTACATTAAGGCGAGCGAAGCCGCGGGCAAAAGTTATTATGTATTTTTTTATAATTTATAGACTTTAGACTTTCATCAAAATCTCACCTGATGATAAATGGTGATGTGGTCCAATATGGAAAACACGCTAAACTTGGATAGAATGGCTCTCATTACTATCTCTTGTGTTATAATTTTGTGAGTACATCTAATAATTGTTTGTATAAAAGTGAGTATTAAAGCTTTTATACTTTATTTTATACTGAAATAGGTGACCTCAATGTTGCTATAAATTAGCAATAGTGATTATATTTAGTTAATTAGATAATAAATTTAATTTTAGTGTATTCAAGGATCTTCATACAGAAATGCTTTCTGTTACCTATGAAAATAGGTAATTAATTTCAATCTCTGTTGTCTATATAAAATTGTGTAGTATATAGTATAGATATGAATTAAAATAAGTGGTGAACCGCATTCTCCCATTTACACCAATGATATATTGTTCTTATTTGTTTGACAGTTTAGCATGTCATGCCGAGAGGGTTTGGGACAGTATGAATTATTGGTCTTGAGATTCTGTGCTTTATCATTATCAAACTTTAAATATGCATATTGTTATATCCACCATTGTATAGATAACACCAAATTAATCGTATGCGGTCAGGGGAGCCCCGCTAGGAACGAAGTTTTTGAACGTAAAGTAAGAAATTAAACCAAAAAGTTTCATTTAATATTTTAGAAAAAAAAATCATATAATATTAGTGAAATATAAATTACATAAACAAGCTAAATACAAATGTGTTTTAATAATATTTCCACACCTTCATTATTGAATTTATACAACCTGCAACGCACGAAATTGCTCGAATATTGATACCCACATACTCGTATACAATGGGAAAAGACAGAAAGAAAGAGACAGTCGTATGGAATAGGGCATAACGTTTCTTCCTTAAGTGACGATTTCTACCAGTCACCTCCTGCAGCAAGCAGCGTTAAGTAACTTCGTCCCAAAACCATTAAGAGGCTTCAGGATGTAATATGCAAATATGTTTTTATATGAAGTAACAGTTGACAAGCAGTCTACTTGCTGTTAAATGCTCACTGTGTATAAGCGACCTCAAAAGCAACATAATCATCAATCATAATATGTTGATTGGCCTGATGACTGAGGAATTCCTTGTACGCCAGTACATGTTACTAACCACACCCTTAAAAACAGAACACAGAAGTACGGATACTGATGCTTTGTAACAAAATAGATGTGACAGTGGCGTTTCTGTAATTAAGCCTTGCAAAGACATTTTACAATTAAGTCTAAAAGTCTCTCATAAATTCATATATTGATCATAGACTTTATACTAACTTTTTGTTTCTACCATATCCAAATGTAATAGAATAAAGTAAGTTCAATATGGACATCGAAAAATCTAGAACATGCGAAATAAATGCGAGGGGATGCAGTCAAATTTCAATTAGACCCACGCGAGGTCGGCCCTTATTCGTTATAGAATTTTATTAGCAACATTCTAGTAATTTGGGCCATGGAAATAGTGATAGCATCGTTATGTAATAACCTGTTTATTAAGTACCTACTGCTATGCTAATAAATCATTCAAACTAATGGTGTTTAAAATAAACACATGCACGCATATAATAAATATGTTATTTTAACGTTCACTGTGTCACATCTTCTGTTATGATATAGATTTTTTTTTTATAATATAGGGGGCAAACGAACAGGTGGGTCACCTGATGGTAAGTCATCACCACCGTCCATAGACACTAGAAACACCAGGGGAGTCGCAAGTGCGTTGCCGGCCTTTTAAATATGTGGGCCTCCGGCGCTCTCACTGACCGAACGAAACGCAACAGCGCAAGCACTGTTACCTCACGTCGGCTTTCTGTGAGAGGGTGGTACTACCCCGGTGGAGCCGACCCATTCATTCTGACACCAGTAATAGTTTCAGCGTAGCTCTACCACCTATAATACACATTATTTTATATTACAAATATGTATATAATACACATTAAGAATAATTATGAAATATATTCGCTACATCTTAATTTTTTTAAGTCTATAAATAATTCATTTTTATAACATTTCTTTTAAAAATATAGTTGCTTTATTATACCCGTTCCTTAAAATAAACTATACGACATTGACTATACTAAAAACTATGGACGACAAAAACTAAACCATAAATAATGAATACTATACATTGACATTTAATACATTAAATTTGCAATAAATAAAACGAAATTTTTAACCAATAAATTGTAAGGTGATTTTAAGAATGACGCAGTCAGAATTTTTACAGCCACCTCATAAATGCAATATTGTATTGAGGTAATTCCCATTACGAGGTTCTTACGCTTGTTATTATATTTATGATGTATATATTTCAATAGTAAAGGTAATTTGAAGCAAATTTATTTAGATGCGTTTTAAAAATAAATACTGAATTACTTTTCCTCATTTAAATAAACTAAGGCTTCAAATACGATGCTTCAAATTTCAAAATGAAGTAATTTACACAAAAGTGGAGACAATGACATATGTCGTTAGTAAAAGTACTAAAACTGTTGTGTCGTAATTGTATAAAAATGTAATAAAAATTAAAATTACTACAAATGATAAAATTTTATTTCGTTAAATATATATTAGACTATTTGATTTAATTACATACTGATGTAAACATCTCTAATATTCCTTTAATTTATTTTAGGTTTTACCAATTTGGTATATAATATAAACATCTAGAATATTCCTTTAATCGGTTTTTGGTTTTACCAAAATTGGGTATTTAATATAAACATCTAGAATATTCCTTTCATCGGTTTTTGGTTTTACCAAAATTGGGTATATGATATAAACATTTAGAATATTCCTTTATTAGGTTTTTGGTTTTACCAAAATTGGGTATACGATATAAAATATCTAGACTATTCGTATAATCGGTTTTTGGTTTTACCATAATTGGGTTTATGTTATAAACATCCAGAATGTTCCTTTAATCGGTTTTTGGTTTTACCAAAATTGGGTATATGATATAAACATCTAGAATATTCATTTAATCGGTTTTTGGTTTTACTATAATTGGGTTTATGATATAAACATCTAGAATATTCATTTAATCGGTTTTTGGTTTTACCATAATTGGGTTTATGATATAAACATCTAGAATATTCTTTTAATCGGTTGTTGATTTCGCCATAATTGGGTATATGATATAAACATCTAAAATATTCCTTTAATCGGTTTTTGGTTTCATCAAAATTGGGTATATGATATCAACATCTAGAATATTCCTTTAATAGGTTTTTGGTTTTACCAAAATTGGGTATATGATATAAATATCTAGATTATTCCTTTAATCGGTTTTTAGTTTTACCAAAATTGGGTATTTAATATAAACATCTAGAATATTCTTTTAATCGATTTTTGGTTTAACAAAAATGGGCATATTTAGCTTAAAACAGATAGTATTTTCTAATAATTTTATCATTAACCTAATTTAATAAAGTGATAATGTTTTTCATATGACATATATTTATTATTTAGCTTATAATATTAATAGCCGTCTGTATGAATTGCTTAGTTGCGAAAATACAACGTTTAGTTTGAAATTAAACGGTCAGCCGCGTGTAAATTATGATCTTCTATAATTACATTTATAAAGTAACAACTTTAAGTTGAATTGAAATTCATCCAAACCAACAATAAACATCCCAAATTTTTATATATTGTATTTTCAATTATACTATATTGTCAATATAATTACACTAACTTGTTTACATAACTTGTAATTATACATTTTAGATACGTTACACGATAAAGATTTTAAGAAATACATTACTTATGATTCAGATATGTGGAAAGAAACAAAAGTTTTATATAAAATCTTCATACGAATAAGCCAATATTTTCATAGCGGATACCAAAGCAAATAAAAAATAAAAACGTTTCATCCATATCTCTGTCTACACGCAGACAACTTTTATTTCACGGAACAAAGGATTAAAAAACCTTGCAAGCTTTTTCTCAGACAAAATGATGGTACAATGAAATTAAAAGTAACATGAATTTGATATAAAATTATTCCGAGTACCAAATAGCTGGCTCTTAGTTAAAAGGATTCTGTTACTAATTATTATTATCTTTGTCGATTATAATGGTATGTACAAAATCTATTTCTTCGTTTGCTTTTTCCCTAAAATTAACATTTCAATTAACTGTAAATGATTTAACATACATGTAGTTTATATTATTGGCTAAATTACGCTGAAACTCTTGTTCTTTACAATATTAGTTGTGCCCGCAGCACTGAACGTTTATGACGTTATTACTTGTAATCAGAAATTTGTTGTAATAAACATTTGAGTTACTGTCAAATGAATATTATATATTTTAGGTTTCATCACCTCATCACCTCATCATCTGGTGTTAAATGATGTGGTCTAAGATGGTAAACACAAAAAATTTAGAGGGGGTTTGCTTTCAGGTACAACTGCTATGACACACCTATAAGAATCGACAACAAATTTTCAAAGTAGCTATCTAATCGGCCGTAGAAAATGCGCTGTCACCAATGTTTTTCCTCACTGAAAGCGCCGGTTCACTCACAAGGATTCGATTGTCGTTCGACGCGGTCTCAGAACATAATGACCAATCTTTGTTAGGAACGATTTAATGGTATAAAGCTAACGTGTTGCAGCGCCACCTGGTGGTGAGTTAATGAAAATAAATTACATTAAAATCTTTACGATGAAAATAAAACATTCAAATTTAACAATTCTGTAGGTGATCAGTTTACCGATGTTAACGTTCATATTACTATTAAGAAAAAAGAGTATTTCAGTTTAAAAAAGATGTCATTAAATAGTAAATCACGAGCTTCGAACAAAACATAAATTACTTAAGGTCATACGACAATAATGACTTTTCTTTTTTGTTAAATATAATAATCATCCCCACCCTTTTATTGTTACTCGCATAATAAAGCGTGCATGAAAAAAAGTCATTCCAATGTATCACATTTGGACGGCGCACCCAGTTGAATACATTACGAATATTATGTGACACGGGTATGGTTGAATGAGAAATATTATTTGCCATACTTGTAGAAGAGAACCCTGAGCTATTTTGAAAATATATAGTGGGATAATTTAATATAATATCCTCGGGCGAAATATGATGTAAGTCGTTAGAACTAGCTACAAATAAATTAAAAATGAATTACTTCGTTCTATGTTTATATAAAGTACTAATTTCACTCATATTAATGTGGATTGGACTTATCTCTGGGTAACAGTACTTTTTTGTCGCTGAAGGCATGAAAACTTAAAAAATAAACTCACATTCATAGTTAGAGCCGATTAGGATTTTGTACGTACATATATTATAACTATTTTCTTTACTTTTAATGAATTTCATTGCATTACATTTTATTACAACAAATACAATATAAATGTACATGTCGATACAATTTCAAACTAAATGTGAACTTTTGTAACTAAACAGATGTTATATGTAGATATGGGAATAGGCAATCCAATTAATAATAATAATTTAAAATTTTTACTACATCGCACCACCAAGTCTTCTTCTTCTTTATTTTTTGGCCTCATCACGATTTGTGCACTAGCCAGCGTCAAGTAACAAGATTTTGCCAAGTAAGTGTCTCAAGATGGTGGTTTCCTTGTTAGAATTTTCCATGGAGTTTTGGTGGCATCTCAGAATGCATGCTCCGTGGTATTATTTCCCATCCACTTCACTTGTACATAATAACCGAACTATATTACGTAAAACACCACCAATATTAGAAAATATGGAGTCTAATAACACAAGATTATGAATAAAATATAAAAACCACTACATGACAGACTAAGATCCCGCCAAAAACTCCACACCACCAAGTCGATAACTGCTTAAAAGACTCGTATCCAGTTGCCGTAATAAAAAAAGTAATTGATAATGACAACTGCCTTTTAGAGAGATCGTTAGTAATTAGTATATAGTAGTTGTGATTGCTAAATGTGTTATCATAAAATCAATTCTAATATTTGTCCTCAATTTTTTTGCGGTATTACTTTCCGAACACATACACATATGTATAGATATTGATCACTCATTTTACCAATATAGAACACATCGTCATTTAATATCAGATGAGATTGTGGTCAAACGCTAAAGTCTGTAAAAGTATAAAAAAAGACTTTACTTTGCAGTCAGTTCGCCTTTAGTCGATCGTTTTTTAATTTAATATCGGAAATAAGCTAAGAAGAGCTTCATGAAATAAACTGTGTTTGCGTTTCCAGCAATATAATCAAAGTATGAAATATTATATAAACAGAGAAAATGTATAAAGTTATTTTACCGGATATTAGATATATACTGCTAAAGTATATATAATAACTTCTCTACAACGTCTTTGAGCAACGAATGAGTTGAAGAGGGGGATTGGTTTGTATTGCACTCGAGATACTTATATAGTTAGTGAATTTTTCTAAAGTCGCTTTTTCAAAATCAACTCTTAAAGTCATAAAATGTAGACGAAAGAGATGTATCTACAATGGTAATAGCAACAAGAAAATGAGTATTAACTGATATTTTTGGTCTTAGTATGTAATTATTACGTTTATGGTCTTTCATTTACTTATGTAATAGTACGAATGGAATGGAAATCGTTATTAATTTTTAGGTTCAAATAACACATAACACTTAAATCATTCTTTTTTTTCAATTTAACTGTGATTTGGGAGTTTTCGATAGGATCTTCTTAGCTATCATGAGGTGGTTTTCAGTT
Source organism: Antheraea assamensis (assembly GCA_035772565.1). Taxonomy (NCBI): domain Eukaryota; kingdom Metazoa; phylum Arthropoda; class Insecta; order Lepidoptera; family Saturniidae; genus Antheraea; species Antheraea assamensis. The sequence goes on along the minus strand of JAQQSE010000131.1, from coordinate 638,048 downwards.
TTAAGACATTTACTCAAAAGAACATCTTTCAGTTAATAAGAATTGCATTAAAACATTAATTATAATTAATAGTTTTTTAGCATCACCCAGTGATACAAAAAATAAATGTCTTTGAGAATATTTATATTTATAAAATATTAACGAAAGATATGACGCTATCAACGAAGCAAATCCTAGGAAAAACGTGCAAAATTATATATAAAAATGTTTCTCTTTTACATACATTTTAGTCTTACTTTAATTAAATATGCTTAAGAAATCGGTTTCTCTTAGGTTTTTGGGTAATTCATTAAATACTTCACATTAAATAGTTTTTATTCAAAAATGTCGTCTATTAAGTAATATTGGTGACATTGTGTTTAATATAATTTAGTTATAATGAACAAGTGGCGGGAAATAAAACATAAAATAATTACGACATGTCAAAAAATCTCTGCAAAATTCTAATAAGGATTTATTAAAGACTTTTTTTTATATTATAGGGGGCAAACGAACAGGTGGGTCACCTGATGGTAAATGATAACCGCCGTCCATAGACACTAGCAACACCCGGGGAGTCGCAAGTGCGTTGCCGGCCTTTTAAATATGTGTGCCTCCGGCGCTCTCAATACTGACTGTATACCACTCGAAGTTTCCGTAAATTAAAAATATTTACCCATTTTATGATCTCAGTAATAATCTTCATTAAGGTGGATTGATTGTTAATTTAGAAAAAGAAGAAATAGAACTGCAATTTGGTAATTTAAGTAAGTTATCCATGGGTTGGCTTTATGTTAGAAAAAAAAACTTTTCTATTTCCAATAATGTAAGACAGTATGAGGTAGGGTTGCCAACCTTTTTTTGAAAGAAATAGGAAAAAGGTAAGTCGAAGAAAAAAAGAGGTATTTTGCAAATTTATTTCCCTAAAAACATATTGTTGTGTACATTTAGTACATGCTTATAACTGTTTGTTGTCTTTGAATGTTTCAAAGGTACGAGTACACTATCACAATCAAAATTTTGGAAAAAAATCTCGTGTTTTATTCAATTTATTGATCAAATCTTGTTACCCTTTCGGATTAATTACCCAAAAAACTCTTTTATTGAAAGCTGAAGTAGCGGGACGAGAGATTAAATTTTATTTTTATTTTTTAAATCAAAATCAGACCAAGTTCTCACGTCACTTAAACTCATATCAATGAAATTTAACAAATTAGTGATCACTGTGTTGAATATTTCTAGTAATGGCTTTTTGATTCTTTTAAATCAAATTTTTTATCCATAACAAATGTACTTATCAGATTTTTTTTTTTTTTGGTTCTAATTCATTTTTCAGAATATCTATAATATTATAGATATCTATTATATACTATAGTTAGTACATAAGTGTCGATAAATAATAGTTCAATAAGTGTTTCATTTTATGCATCACAGTATAAATTGGAAATAAAGTATTTTCGGACACTTTATCTTTATACAAAGGTATAAAATATGTTTATTAATAATAAAGTAGGATACGTTGTAAGTATTATTGGCAACCCTAGTATAAGGTTAATGCGTGAAATTACTTAGCTTTAATCAATAATATTCTATAATTCGTCAAATCTGAAGAACCCTTTGAAGTGCTCGCGAAATTTATCTTTTAATAACCACGGTAGATAACTTTAGTCTTCAATATTATGTTCAGGCTTAATTAATAATGTTATCTTACCTCCGTATCGTTTAATAAAGTCATGAAACTAACAAGGTGTGGCTTCGATACACTCTCTCTAGAACAGACATTATTCATTTTTTTACACAGCATTTTTTTTATTAATACACGTGTATTACTTTACAGGTATTCCCTGTATTTCTTAATATTTCATATAGCTACGAATCAGTGATATTAATATAGTTTAATAAAAAGCCGAGGCAGTCATACGAACAGCCGATAGAAGTGAAAACTCAAAACAATAGGAAAAGCGTATTTTGTTTATTACATTTTTAATTCAATTATATTGTGAATTATTTAAATTTCATAATTTCTAAATTGAAATTCTTAATGTTACTGTTCTTTTCGCATGTATTAGGACTGCGAGTAATATTTATATATATATATGTTGACACCGTTCATTAATTAATCAAGTCGATCAACGCGGCTAAAGAAGTTTTCACTTAAATAAAATGAATTAATTATAAATACTATAAATCATATAATAATAGTTTGACAAAATATTTTTTTATTCGAAAAAATGTGCAAATTTATTATTGAAACAAGCTATTTCATTCAAACGAAGTAACGTGTTTAATTTTTTACCTTTGAATTATGAGTTTTCTGTCGATCTGGTTGTTGATTTTACTTTATGTTCCCTATAATCTTATTTTGTGGCAACACTGCAAGCCAATATTTAAATCAATAGGTGTGGCAAACTAACGACTAGCTCATTATTACTTTTAAATCTCAAAGGAACAACATTATCTGTGTCTGGTTATTCTATGAAATTATAAGCTCTTAGCTTAGAGCAAGATTTTATTAAATAAAAATATGTTTTTCTTTACATCACATTTTTTGTGAGACAATGACACATCTAGCAGTGACGTGGGTGTAGTTATTTCACATCACACGAATATTCTACGACCGTGCAAATAGTCCGAATTACTCGGATGTCTTACCAGTAGAAAATTAGCTAGGGAAAAGATTTCCCTCACCGACGCGTGAGGGGTCTGATTGGTGTACGTCTGCGATGAAAAAACATTCTATTCTTAGAATATTATTGTTTGGCTTTTATCCGATAGGGATTTATTTACAACAGTATTTCTTGATTGATTCGTGTATCTATTACAGATTTAGTTTAATCAAATATGTATGAAGTGAATATAGCTTGATAAGTATGTCGGTACGATAAAATCCTGTCGGAAAGATACTGTCGGTCGGTACCAGCATGTTTTGAAAAAGTTTTGATGTTAAAAGGTTATTCATTATTGGGTGGATCATTATGCAAACGTTAACAATATTTGCAAATAACATCACCTTTTGTGCATCCGCTAAAATAATTGTAACTGTAATGTATTTTGATAGAAATATCTACAATGAAAAGATAAACCAGATTAAGCTTCTTACGGATGACTCGACGGCTTGGTTGATTTCCGAATCGGTGGTGGTATTGTACGTTCATAAGCACTATCTCAAGGATCAAATTGTATAAAGGATTTTGGATTTCATTTGACTGAGTCGTCACCACCATTTGTACGGTGATATACCCGTAATAGTGACTCTAATTTATGCTGACAGTTTTATAGGCCGATATGATAATGAGGAATTCCGATGGATTGTAAATGTCTTATAGATTACTGTTGTTGAATTGGATCGCTTTTACCATCAGACACAATGCAGTCACTATGCCGTTCTACAAAAACTGTAAAAAGTAATTTTATAGTTAGTCATAGACATGTGATAAACATTCGACTTTTGTGAGAAATAAGTATATCTAGTCCAAGTGTATTTAATTGCAATTTCTCCCTATCGTGGAAACAATTAACATAGTCAGCGACTTTATGGCATTATTTAATCTAGGCGCGTACTTTAATATTCCTAAATTGTAAATTATACTACAATAATAGCGGGCCCGGCAGACGCTGTCCTGTTCTGGAAATAATTAAATATACTTGAATTAAATCTCAGCACCGCCTACCTTGTTCAAATATGATTGTATACCATCCAAGGACCCATTCATATACACAAAAACATTCATCAAAATTGATTCCAGCCCTTTTGGAGTAGTTTAGTGACAAAACACGTATAGAAGAATTATATATGTATATATATATACATAAAAAGATTACAAAGAAATAATTAACATAAAGTACGCAGAAAGCTGTTAAAAAATTCCTGTATGTATGTTTCTTCTGCACCACACGCGAAAAATTTCAAGGGGATATTTCTTAAAATTCGTTACTGATCAATCGAATCGAATGGCCATGAAGAGTTATACAGATGTCAAAGGTAAATCTTAAAATCTCAGAATCGGATAACGTAACAAGGTTACATGGAAGTTATATACCCGTGTATGTGAGTCAGAGATTGGGGCCTATTATACTGTATTGATTTTCCTATGTACAGAGACAACTTTACAGTTAGCATGCAGTATGTACGTCCAAAACTAAATATGTGTACAATTTAGTACACACAAGTGTATATCCCATACGTACTATCATATTATGCCTACTACATATAAGGTTACGTCAATAGAGACCTAGGTAGGCTGGCATATTTATTTTTTCGATTACTCGGGATTCGTTATTGCTTCGCGAATGCTTCCGATAACTCGTGAAGAAATAATATGATGTAACTGGTGTAGAAATTGTATTTGTCAGAGAGCATAAAAATTTATGTTACATTTAGAAAACCCTAAATACATAATAAAAATGTCACTGAGGGCGACAATTTAAACTCACGCTTGCGTCTGTACGAGTCGTGAGACGTCATAGACGCCAGCGCATTGCACTTTACTTATTTTATATAAGAACTTAGTTGAGAAGGTTTGTTACTAGAAACGACTGTATTCCATGATGAGTTTCTAATATAAATATATGTATGTATATTATATACGTGTATACAGCGTTAATCAAAGCTATATGGAAAATATATATGGCTCTTTCTCTTCCATCAATTGTTCGTTATTCTTGAAATCTGAATCTACCTTTTTCCTTATAATTATGTCCTTATCTCGTCTCTTTTTGATATCGAAATAATAAATCGTTGCATACCTTTTCTCTTTACAAAATAACGATATAAGAAAATGGAATTATCTTTTACTGTGTATAACAATTAAATTCAAGTTTTGTATAGAGCTGTTAGTTTGAATGAGCATGATTTATGAATGCTAGTATTCGTTCAGTGGTTGAAAAACGACAACAATTCATTATTATTTAAAGTTTCATTATTTATTACATTGTTTTTTTTCCAGAGAATGTATGTACCACTAGAATCATTATATATGTTTTATTTTTCTTTTTGATTTCGTTCACGTTAGCTTCGAGCATGTATAGGTACGTTTATTACGTGTTCATTTTCAGTTTATTTAGGTACATATACAATCAATTTGTTTTATATAATTTATAGGTTAGCGTTTGTCCACAACCTCACCTGATGTTATATGATGATGCGGTCTAAGATGGTCAACACGATAAATATAGAGGGATACTGGCTCTCAAGTACAGCTGCCGGAACACACCGACGGGTGCTTGGCGACAGATTTTCATGTCCGAACATGCTATCAACTAAGCCATCATCGCTTCAAAATGCAAACGCCGTCAGTGGTATTTAAAAAAGTAATTGTATCCAATTTTTTTAGTGTTAAAGCTAAAACTCGCCAAAAGCAGTCAAACAGAAAAAAATAGAAACAGAGGAGAGAACAGTGCTGATCTATTTTATCTTCGCATATTTAAATATACATATATAAAATAATACATAGCTATGAAAAAATATTTCGTTTCAATGTAATTTTACTATGAGTGTTAAAACAGTTGAAATATAATGTTATTTTAGATATTTTGTACAGTAAAATAATATTTACGTCTTTTAATTACTTAAACACGTTAAAAATTACAAAGAAAAGCTTTTTCAGTACATTAAATTACTTTAAATTTAATACATTTAGCGTACAATTTTAAATATCCATTGAAATATAGGTACTGTAATTTACTTAATTGAATTAATATCTTCACATTTATGAATACATAACAGACTAAAACTAATTTATCATGTCGGCTCTATTAAGTTACATAGAAGCTATTTCTGTGTGTGTTCTTGCAGTTGTATACTTGTTTCATCAAACATACATGAATGTGTAGGTCTTGTAAAGTTACACCAACTTATCTGCAAAGTTTCGCTTTGACAGGTAAAGCTTTACTAACAGACAGGTTAAATTAAAAGTTGTCAAAAGGGAACCGAGTGAAAATTAATTAAATTATATGTATTTGTTTCAGTCTTAACTATTGTTTATAACTTCGCTCTTGTGTAAGTTATTATAAAGTTTAATTTGTAATATTAACATACTTGAATTTATGTCAATCTTATTATTTTGTTATAAGAGAATTTGAAATGGCAGAGCCACTTCCAGTTCGAAGGTTTTTTTTTCGAACTGACTACACTGTTGACCAGGCAAGGCCTCTACAATTTCACCGGACTTGGAGGGGAGCGCTTGAGGCACTCACCTGATTTTGAGTTCGAAGGGTGTCGTTGCCAATATACAATGGTAATCGTTCTTCAGGAATAATAAATTAATATGGAAGGGTTCAAGACTATGTTCTTTTAAGATTAATTGTACACGAGTACGTGGTTGTACTGACTATTTAATGTCAGGTTGTCCGGTGGACCCGTTTGCTACTTCATAGTATATAAAAAATAATATAGTGCTCATATATTTTAAATTGTTACGTGGACTTTATTTTCAATTAATTTGCCTTATTAGATCTCACAAACCATTAGCATATGACTATAGGTAGCTATTGTTAGTAATTTGCAAAGAAATTGCGTTGTAATTAAGCTTCCACGGATGCTTTGTAATTTTTCCGGGCTTCGTTCGACAAATGAAGTTCGCAACAGGATGCCTACCGCTTATATTACAGACTTGAAGGAAGGAATCGTTTAAGCTAAAATTGAAATATCGATTGTTGTATTATACTAGCAGGCCCGACGCACATTGTCCTGTCCTGACAATAAAAAATATATACTTATGTGCATCAAATACGTAAAGTAACTAATGTATTTAATTTGATCCAGATGAATACTGTATCCGTCTAAATAACCTTCCAATCAACTCATTTTATATGACTATTTTTTAGAAGATAGTTGGGTGTAGTAAGCTATTCTTAAAAGATAGATATATATACCATCTTACTATGTATTTTATTGTCATATCTCAGAAAGAATTATACACTGTTTTCGATAAAAGTTCTCAGACGGTTTGACTTTTTCCAACACTTCAAATAATTATCGTTATATTTTAACCAGTTTACACAAAGCTTTGACAAATTATGTATTTGAACCTTCTTCATGTATTACTCTATCTATTAGTGAAGACCGCATTACAATCCGTTCAGTAGTTTTCGAGCTTATCGCGACAGACGCGGCGGACGACTCATATACATACCGGCTATTGATATTTAGTATTATAAATATACCTACTTGTTTATCATGCGGTATCGTAAAAATACATAGAATTAAGATTATGTTAACATTATTAGTACTAGTATATCATAAAAAGCTTTCATTTTTCTAAAATAATTAGTTAGTCCTAAACTATGTACTATGTCAAACAATGTCGTCTTCTAAAACAATTATTCAAGATTTATACCAAAAAAGGCCTAGACGTATCATTTAAAATTAAAGAATAACAAACTTCGTCATGTTCTACAAAATATTTCGTCCCGTTATTAAATATTTTCGAAGAATAAAAGAAATATTATACCCGATTAAAAATAATCGAGCCTTGTTTGCGGCCTTTTCAAATTTTTATTAGAAATAGGTAACCATTGGGAGGTGGTTGATTGAAGTGCGGTTCCATTTGACCTTGAAACAATGTCAGGAATAAGGTATACAACAATCAATAGATCAAACAAGCCAGAGGCCGGCCTTTTCATTATTTTTCTCTGTACAAATTGGTTATTCTCTTATTTATGTTCACATAAGTAAAAGAAAATATTGATAGGAATTAGTTATAAGAAAGTAGTTTTCCAAGCAAGACCGTTGTTTCTTTTAACAGGAGGAAGTACGCAAACGTTAAGAAGCTAATTAACTACGATACGTTATTTATAGAAACTATTGCTTACTTTCCTTGTTTCTTTACAAGAAATCGTCTTATTCATTACGATTTGCTATTAAATACAATACTATTATATGATCCGTATCACTGTGATGTACAATGTAATAAATATTTGATACAAACGACAATATCGAACGGTAAAAATCGGGGTTTAATAGAAGAGAGAAAACTGGTTCAGGTAAGCTTAGATTGAAAAGGTATAAGAATAATTAATTTATGTTTATTATTCCACAAATATTAATAAAATATGAGTATCTTTTGTCTCTCTGAGCGAATCTGAATTGAATTTAATGAGGCTTTCAACATAGACAGATAAAATTATTTAGATTTTTTATTTTATTAATTCTACTAAACTGCATATAATCTGACAATTCGATACTATATATTCTATAACTGTACTTAAAATTAAACCCTTCTAGAGGTAAATATAGTTTACTTTGTTGTATGTACATGCAACATTATAAATAAAATACAAAAACAAAAATGGCGCGTATGTGGGAAAAATAGACAATAAAAATAAATAAAAGTAAATTTAACTTAACAAATAAAATACATAGTTACAAAAATAAAAACAAATACTATCAGTTATAGATTAAAAAGAAAGGAATAAAGAAAGAACCAGCAATATAAAGTTAGTGAAGCGATAAAATAGAGACTTCTCTGATATAATTACTCGTGAGAATATATTAGTATCAATTACATATACAAAGATATGAAATGTCCTTGCTTTGTTAAATTTGATGGTGATTAGGACATTGTTGTTGAATTTGGCATTTCTAAACCGAAATATAATGAATACTGCTATCTCTTTGCTTTTGCGAAATATGTACTTATGGGACCGTTTCATATACATTTAATTATCCTAATTGCATGTACAATGTAACAGACACTATTTAGAACCAAAGTGTAATTAATGTAATCACAAATGCGATGTGTTCTTTTTTTTAATTATAACTCTTCCATGGAATGATGATAGCTCAATAGATAGAGCGTGTTGGAACACCACGTCAATTGATGTAGGTTCGAATCCTTAAGAATGAGCAGGAGTTTTGGGTGAATGAAAACATGACGATTCAACCATAGCATGGTGGGGCTTTTTCTGACCTTGCCTGACTAGCTGCCATTCTCAAGTTCAAAATTTGTCGTCAAGCACCTACTCGTATAGGCGTGTTTCGGTTGCTGCACTTGAGATTCAGTCTTTCTAAGTTTACTACCTTGGATCCCATCATCAGGTCATTATCATCAGGTAAGATAGTGATTGAACGCTACAATCTATAAAGTATAAAAAAATACTTACATCTTAATGTCATTTTTAGTTGAACAAAAAAGAAATCATGACAGTATAATTATTTATAACAATATTAATGTACATTTGTTCTGTAACGCTGTTAATTAATGATTGAAGCTCCTCCGTGTATACAAATACGTAATTTGAGGGAACTCACTAACTGTGACACGTAGTGTTCGCTGTTATTAGTGTTACCTATGATTTTGATTAATAACTTAACATGGTATTACTCAACAACCCGAGGATAAAATATTAACTGAAATATGATATAATGAAGGATATTTCTGATTAAAGTTCTATCTTGCTTTTTAATCGATTTCAAAAGTGACGCTCTCAATTCGGTTATATTTCGTTTTGTTTGTTACTTTAGAACTTCTTCATTTATTAACCGAATTTGTAAAAAAAGCCAATTTTTATTGGAAAGGGGACATTTTCAAGGAAATACCGTGTTAATTTCCTTAACATCCTTAACATGAATAGAAAATGTAAAAATACCAAATGCAGATCAAGCTCTAATTATAGCTAAACCTTGACAAAGTAAGGACAATACTGTGTATGTACTTGTAATACTAAAATCTTCCCATAAGTAAATACATATATGAGAGAAGTCGCTATTTTGTCTACATTATGGAGGATACATAATTTATATGGGATCCGCTTGTGACGCACAAATACCCTTGAAACTCAAAGGAAAGGTGTATAAAACTAATATACCCTACCTTTCTTCATGGATCTTAGATCTTACTTAAAAAATAGATGGACAAGTGATTATATGTGGCAGAGATACGAACGTTTAAAATGGATGTATGGTGTAACTAGAATAGATCGAAATAAGAATGAATATATTAGAGGAAATAGCACCAATGACAGAGAAATTAAGGAATAATATGTTAGCTTGGTATGGTCATGTCTTGAGGAGAGATGAAAATCATGTAACCAGAAAAGTTTTAAGTATGATAGAAACAGGAGTAGAGGAACCCAACCCATCAACCCGTTCAACCCACAGACCTTCAAGAAACGAGTCTACTCCTTCCTCAAAGGCCGGCAACGCATCTGTGATACCTCTGGTGTCGCAGGTGTCCATGGGCGGCGGTGATTACTTACCATCAGGTAACCCGTCTGTTCGTTTGCCTCCAATCACATAAAAAAAAAGAAAAAGACCCATAAAGGCATGGATATGAATACTGAGACGAAATTTGACAGGAGAGAGTGGAAGAGGAAAATATGTTGGTAGGACACGGGCAAGAAGATTATGGTATATTTATTTCTGCTATACCTCTACCCTTGCGATATTCGTAATTAGAGGGTGCAGTGTACCAAAGTAATTCATTAAGCCAAACATCTGTCACTCGTAGATACTCACCGCGGTAATAACTACTTACTTTAAGAACAGAGAGTGGTAATTTCAAGTGTTGTTTATTAGTCAAGTTCATCAGGTATGATACATATACATAGACATTTGTATTTATGTATATTTCTTAATCAAAAGTACATTGTCTTTCAAGAGAAGTTTATATATACTAAAACTTTTATACATTTTTAATAGATGCCTAATCTTATTGTTTTAATTAGAAAAGCGTTGGCGTGTCTTTATAACCATGCGATTGAAGTGAATACTCACTCATTCTTTATATGTAAAAAATATTTATATATTTACATACCCACAATATACATACTTGAAATACTAAATTATTTATACACAAAACATATATAACATTATTTTATTATTATAATAGGTAATAATAAAAAAGTAATTATTGGAACGATTCAGAGATCGTAAACGTGGTTGATGAAGACTGGAGTTGTGAACACACGATTCAGTGGGTCACCGACTTGAGCGCACTTGATGTCGAGTCGAGCCGAGTAAACTCGATTCAGTATTACCGACTCCAGCGTGATGGTTCACTTTCATTCAATGCTCAATGTGCCTACACAAGTTTTCACTTCAAACAATATTAGACAAAGGTTTCATTGTACGATGACGTAGCATGGATACCACGTTGATTATATAAGTAGCCTAAGCTTTTAGAGAAGGAAAATAAGTAAGACAGGAACATTGTATTAAGGTGTTTGATAATGTCCACCATGATGGCTATCACTCTTCAATTAAAAATTTGTTCACCAGAAACGTAATTTCTTTTCCAGTGACAACAATTGACAACCACTTACTCTAGACCTAGTATAATATAGCCAATTTAGGCAACGCAAAAAAAATAATTAAAATATACTTATCCAGTTGAGACCCTGAGAAGGCGCTTATGAACGTCAAAGTTACCACCGGTTAGAAAAACCATCCACAGACATCTAGAAGAACTGGCAAGAAACTCTGATCTGGTTATCTTTTCATAAAACATAATATAACACGTAATGTAACGTCATCTGTTAACATCAAGTAAGGTTCTGGACAAACACTAAACCTCTAATAAGTGTTATGTGTAATGTGTAAGTGTTAAGTAAGTGTTATCGACAAAAAAAATGTTGTCCGTGCCATCGACCTTTATTTATCAATCTATTAACATTTTACTTTATGATCACTGTCGTGACCTTAAAACAAACTTAATTAATATTGAAGCTTAAAATATAATAAAATATGGTCGAATTTCGACCACTGGACGACCAGTAGCATACAAAAATTGTCATTTTCTAAAGTGTTTTTTTTTTTACATCGCATCAATTTTTTCGTCCAATTATCGCATGCAGCATTACAGTCGCGTTCATCTATCGCATGTCGCATTACAGCCGGCCGCGGTGTATGGGTAAAGTGAAAGGCCCTCGGCGGAGCAGTCAAGGCCAATATGGTAGCGCTCATGGCTCAATTCAAAACGATACAATGACTTAAACAAATATTGTGTTTGAAATTTATTGTTTAAAATGCTACGATCCCAAAAAAAAGATTCACGTGCATCGGTGTTTCATAAAACCACACAATTTTTTTTCTAACACTATTTCTTGTACTCCATTACAGCATGTTTAGCGTAAACTCAATGTAAGCTCGCAGCCTACCAGTTGTTATAGTTTGCAAAATTCGTATTAACCACCATTAAATATTATTAATATCTGTTGTAAAATTTTACACAATGACTAATTACTGTCGAGAATAGTATTATACAAGTATAAGCCTTACTCAATGTTGTTTGATAATTTCACAAGTATTCACGTAACACGCATTATGTTAAGTTACATCGTTAATATTCAAGTATTATAAGTTTTCATTATAGTGTTTAGTGGTACGAGGAGACCAATAACTTTTGTTTTGTTCAAATGATTTATCAGTTTGTATGTTAGTGTAGGGCTTTTCTATACCAGTCTGGCTAACAAGTTCCACAAACAAGTTGAAAATTTGTCATATCTATAGGCGTATTCTGGCAGCTGCACTTGAAATCCAGTTCTCCTTTAGATTTAGTGTATTTACTGTCTTAGACTCCATCGTGATTTAATCCCTGGACTATTCAAAACCATAAACGTTTAAGTTCCATACAAAGGAATGTAAACCTCATGAGGCACAGGTCAACATACTGTTGGTAATGTAAGCTTAAAAAGAATACCTGATTTATTACAAAACTTTGAAAAATAACAAATTATGTATTGTAAAATGTATTTTTAAATTATTTTCTCATTTGTACGACTTCGTTTTTGCTAAACCATGAAATTTACACTGTGCGATGTCGTAAAATAAAAAACAAACATAATCTGACATTATAAGATCTGGGTTTTAAAAATTCCACCAAGGGGTTAATTTGAGTTGAAATTGTCATCAAACGCATATAAAGCATCAATTTTTAATAAAGATTTAATTTTCATCTTAATTAATTTCTCTATGTTACGAAATGGCAGTATAGTAATATACTAGCAGGCCCGGCGGACTTTGCCCTGCCCTGCTAATGAAAAATATATACTTATGTGCATGAAATGCTTAAAGTAATTAATGTATTTAATTTGATAAGGATGAATACTGTATCCGTCTAAACAGCCTTCCAATTAACTCATTATATCTAACCATTTTCTAGTAAATAGATGGGTATCACTCTGTCTGAGTGTGCTGCGTGGGGGGACAGCGCTGCACTCTGCGGCGGTGGGTCGTGATTTGCCGCCACCGAGCGCGGTTGCGGCCATGCTCGGCAGCTAAGAGGCATGGATGGCGATGGCCTCCTTCATGAGGAAGTCGTCATCTCGCAGAAGGAGGCGGCGGAAAGGGTCCGAGAGCGGGACCCTTTTAGCGGCTCTCTCCGCGAAAGGAGGGTTGGTGGAAAGAGGCGGCGCTTTGCCGGGGGGCCCATCTCCTCATTGCACATCTGACGAGGGGAGGATGCTGGTTGTGTACGCGGTCTACCTCTCTATAACCCAGTATACCTTCCGCCGGGCTGACCGCTGGGATGGCATGGTGATAGCCTCAGCACGGTCGCATCTCGCCCTTACCAAAAGCGACGGCCGGTACACCGTGGAGTTTTAGTCCGTGCGAGTCGAACATAACCCACTCTCTCTCTCTATAAGGGATTTCCGCAACATTAATAAAAAAAGGAGTTAATTTCCATCAACTAGTATTATTTAACCTCGGAAAGTTATTGTTTTATAAAGTATCATGTTCCTTTCGACATACGTTATTATAGGAATAACACAAATAGCATGAAGTAAAGCGCATAAGTGAAACCTCAAGTATACCGTTACACGCCTATCGTAGTCACAGCGATATTTCTTATATAAATGTGACCGACATAACAGAAAGTGCTACTAAGTGACTATGTATATAGAACGCGACCCTGCTTCGTGTTCTAAATTACCGTGTTATAATAAATGTAGTTTTACGCCCTCCTTGGGTTACGCGTTGCGGCGAAGGGATAAATAAAGGTGAACACACACGATGTGTCTTATTTCGCGGGTTTGTGTGAATAATTTTTTATCATATTATAAATAGACAAATAGACAAGCTCTCGAAAGCAACTTCAGTAATAGATATATATGTGTTTAACAATATATTGTATAATAAAGCTATACGGTAATCAGGAAAGTACGAGAATCCAGGCCCGATCCTACTGTAAAGAGTAACATTGCACGCTGCCTGCACATAACAGTAATTCTGTTTTTCATTGGACGATAAGATGCAACAAATGACGCTTAAAGCTTGAACACACACACACACACATACACAGTATGAATATCCTTGGAAACGTTTTTCCCTGTTTTGGCTAGTTAGAGGTAGCAAACCATTGTCAGATAAACTAAATATGTATGGTAAAACTATTAAATAATAGGTAATGTCGAATGGATAGTTAAATCTCTGGCCAACAATGATAGAAGTACAAAAAGTCAATACTAAGAGATATCGTACATTACTCTATTTGTTAAAACATGTAGGAGGTTACTGTCAAGATAGTTTTTTAAAGGCATCATTCGCATCCTAATAATTATAAAATAGGGAATTGAAAAAAAAATATAAATTATTATAACATTAATTAATCGTAAAAAATGCGAAAATTTTGATAAAAAGTTTTTTTTTATATAAACGGATTTTATTCATTCACCAACTTTACCTAGGCTAAAAATAAACACTATCATTGTATGTAGGTATATGGTTTTCTTAGAATTTTGAATTCGAACACACTGGAACTAATCTCTATTACTTTATTCTTGGACATAATTATCATCGACTTACAAGATACAATATATATTTTATATAACGATTTAATATTATACTCTATGGAGTTTCAATACATACAGTTACTATACATAATTATTTTCACTGCTAATACAACAATATTACGGAGATTTACGCAGAACATAGCGCCAGTTAAGTGTAGAAACTGCCTAACTTTCATAACATTTAGTAAGTTTAATGGCCCTGTCACTTTGAATCTGTGGACAAATGGTTACAAGGATTTTGTGATAAGTTCCATGCGTGTACTTCCTATAACGTGACAATTATTATTATTAATCTAAAGTCAGATATTCTATACATTGATGCTATACTTTAATTCTTATTAAGTAACATAATTTAACTGTAACTTTATGGACATTCTAGCATTAAATAAAAGACGAGGCTAGTAATCATACCATGGATGATAAGGTAGTTTATAATGCCCGCTTACCTACTACCTACCACTCTCTAGTTGAAAGTCTGTTACCAAGAATGTATAAGTGTGCTCCAGCAGCTGCGCTTGAGACCAGGTCGTCTAGTGCAAAACCTACATAATAAAAAAATGTTAAATTTATTTTTAAAAGGTAAAAACTTTACATAACTGTAACCTGTTTTTCTTGTTTTAATGATAAACCCTGTATTACAAATGGCATTGAATTTGAAACCTAACCAGCGCCGTCCATTAAGGTTTGTCATCGGAAATTGCTTTTTGTAAACAAAGACCGACTGTTAATGTTCTTCAGTTAATGAAAATTAATGAGCGATGTATATTTAATGACTAGACCATCATATTTTAATGAATATTGATATCATGTCAACTACGATCCTCTCGCTTTAATTTAAGGTTACCATTTAGGTACTTTACTTTGACTGCCTCTGATACTATTGGCGGAGGTAATCATTAGTCATTGATACTAGTGGTTGTCGTCGATTGGTCAAAATTCCACCTCATTTTAATACTCGACAAAAAGAGAACGTACGTGCTACAAGAACGAGACTGACTAAAACATATAGACATGGTCTTCATTTAAAAACAGATTACCAAAGGAACTGACCTATTTATCATATAATATATTTGAATCAAAATTAAATAAATGTTCCGTAGTGTTACGTAAAATCACTACATATTATAAAACAAAGTCGGCGGCCGTGTCTGTCTGTCTGTCTGTATGTTCACAATAAACTTAAAAACTACTAAACAGATTGTAATGCGTTCTTCACCAATAGATAGAATAATACATGAGACAAATTTAGGTATATAATTTGTCAAGGTTTTGTGTAAATTGGTTGAAATATAACGATAATGGTTGGAAGTGTTGGGAAAAGTAAAACCGCCTGGGAGCTTTCATCGAAAACGCTGCCTAATTCTTATTAGATATAACAACGTATATGCCATCGCAGCCTTTTTTTGGAGATATATAAAAGAGATATATCTCACTATGTATTGTTTTGTTATATCTCGAAGGGATTAGGCAGCGTTTTCAACGAAAACTCCCAGGCGGCTTAACTTTTTCCGATCCTTTTAACAATTATCATTATATTTCAACCAATTAACACAAAACTTTGACAGAGAGACTGGATGGACGACTTTGTCTCAGAATATGTAGTGATTCATAATTGACTATACAATACAAAGTCTACAAAAGTAGATAAAAATATATACTTGCTTGTATTATGAAAGGATGTCCAGCTTTGTATATGCAGAATATCATAAGAAGCACTCAGCTCTAATTTTCGGCAGAAACCCAACGCAAGTCGCGGTACGTATACTAGATCAATATAAAACTGTTAATAATATATGTTGCATATATATACATAATATAATATAGAGTACATAATATAACATCTGAATTTATAAAGGTAACATTACAGGCAAAATAAAATATGTATGTATAAACACAATAATACAATTTACGATAAATGTCACCAAAGCGACAACAGATTGCAAACTTAATATTGAAGAAATACTATATTTTATATACAATGAATGATACGGGTACGTCCAGCCGGTATTAATATTTTCCTGAGCCAATGTTGTCAGCTGATATAAACCGGCGGCGTTGCGGTTTGCCTCCATATTTAATGTTTTAAGTGCTTTTTCATGTAGGTAGATACTTGTTAAGCGGCTATTTAAATTGTTAGGAATATTTTAGGTAACAGCATATTTTACAACAACTTTCCCATATAGGAATTGTCATCAGTTTATAATTAATATTTAGTGTTACATCTCTTGACATTTGATTGCAATGGATTTAATCACTAAAAGGCACTTGTCTTGACTGTAATATTAAAAACAGATATTATGCATATCGTCTCAGAGTTTACAGGTATATATGGTGGAAGAGTTTCATTTTATTCCCTTGTTTTTCGAACTTCTTTAATTATGTTTAGACGAGCTGACAAAAAAATAATACATGTTTGAGTTCGTGAGGTACACATGCTGGCACGGATGTGTGCTTCACAAATTCGTGGATG
The DNA here is from genome assembly GCA_035772565.1 of Antheraea assamensis. Taxonomy (NCBI): domain Eukaryota; kingdom Metazoa; phylum Arthropoda; class Insecta; order Lepidoptera; family Saturniidae; genus Antheraea; species Antheraea assamensis. The sequence continues at coordinate 620,869 of JAQQSE010000131.1, read as the reverse complement.
TATGATTAGCTTTGCTAGTGTAGCTTAGTAAGATTCACGTTGTCGCATTCAAGGCAACGGCCCAAGTCCATTAGTCCGGTAAAGCTGTGAAGGCCTATCACGACAAAAGCGTATAGTAAGTTCGAAAAAAAACCTAAACCAAATCTCAGTACCCTTCGACGCGATATCATTCATTCCTGCGTGAGCTACATAAGTAGGTGTTTGAATTAGTAGTGGAAACATAATTAGTATGAAATTTTAAGAAAAGTTTATCTATCTAGACAAAAAAGAACCAATTGTCAAATGTATCACATCAGAACGGCTGCACACATTCGGCTAATTATTTATATTTGTAATTGTTAGAACAAGGTGTGTATGAAAGAAAATATTTGAAAAATTCCTATGGAAAAATGAAAAATTTGAGTTACAAATCTCTATATACAAAGTGAGTGAAACAAATGAGAGTAGGAAGTACTTCAAAAATATTGACAGGATTAACAGATGAGTGTTTGGTTCTTGAGTTGCTATTTTACTTCATTATTTGGTTCCTGTAAACGAAAGTCGAAAAGTGAGGTAGGGGGTAGCTAGTATTTAAATAATGATAAGGTCTTCCTAATAAGAAAGGAGAAATATTAATTTCTCCAAAGTAAATCTCGTAAGAGTTTTACTATGATAATATGTTTTTAAAAAAGTCAGTCAATAATATCTTATTCTGTGTTCTATCTATCACGATAGATGATGGTATATCTACTATGGATAAACTCCAAAATCATTTGACCATTCACTATGATAGCTGGTGTACCTAATTATTTTGTTATATCGTAAATCAATACAGATAAAGTGCAGTCGGTTGGTAGTATATATAAATATATAAAATACACCATTTATATTTACAATCTGATTATGATTACACAACAATATGAAAACTAAATAAAATTGATTAACATTAGTCGAAAATTTACTTTACATACAGACAGAGGATTTATTGTAACACTTTGAAATTATAAGCTGCAAATACTCGTATTACTGTAAATAATATTATTTACTCCAGAAACTAATAATATTAGTTTCAAACTAATACAAAATGATCCAAACAGACTAGTCCCTAACTAACCCACGGCTAAATTCAATATTACATTCATTTTGTTCATTTGTTATTTTCGTAATATGAGAAGGTTTACCAAACTCAATATTTTATGGAATGATTAAATACTCTGGATATTAATTAACAGAGATGTAATTTCACATTTATGTTTAACTATCTGATCCTCGCCCTTTTCGTTGGGCATTTAAAAAACTAATTTTCAGGGAGTTTCCCTAGTTGCTGACCTAATTTCAGTACCCTCGGTGTCGACATATCAAGCGACGTTCAGTTTGTTGGTCATTTGAAAGGTAGAATAAAACCGGCCTCAACAAAGTTAGGTGTCCTTAACAGAGCAGTAGGGAATTTCATATCGGTTCACCGTCTTCAGCTGCATAAGGCGCAAACCCAGCCACACATGGAATACTCTTCTCATCTCTGGGCCGGAACGTTTCAATGTCATCTAACCTTTGACCGAATCCAACGTAGGCCGCTCGAATCGTCGACGACCGGATGCTTTTCTTAGGGTTCGACACTTTGGAGCTTCGTAGGGACGTTGCGTGACTTTGAGTCTTTTACAAGATCTACCACAGAGAGTGTTCTCAAGAGCTGTTCGGATTGTTACCTGCTGCTGAGTTCCATTACCGAACGACTCGCCACAAAGTTAAATTCCCTCCGTGACATCTCGATAGTTGGAAATCTTCGACTGTGCGGTTTTTATGTGGGTTTTTTCCACGTACGGCGGTCCTCTGGAATTAATTTCCAGCGACAGCGTTTTCGGATCAGTATAACCTACAAACCGTCAAGAAACGAGCCTACTCCTTCCTCAAAGACCAGCAACACATCTGTGATGCCCCTGGTGTCGTAGTTATTCATGGGTGGAGGTAATTAGTTCCGTCAGGTAACCCGTCTGTTAGTTTCCCTTCAATCGCAAAAAAAAAATGGCAAAGGTTGTAAGTCTCAAAAGAACTGCATTTCCATTACATAGGGAATATAGATAGAAGATATATTAATGTTAAAGAGTTCTTCTCCAGAACTACGAAAGTGCAACTCAAGGCCAAAACCATCTTTAAGGGATGAAACATATAGTGTTCGGAGTTACAACCTAACTGCTAGTTTGCTATTAATCCTAGATTCTAATATTATTTTAAAAAGGTTCATTGCGTATTCTCGCCACTGTGAGTTACTTTTTTTAAAGTAAAAACTTCTTTAGGTCCGTTATGATTTAAAACTCAATGATACAAAAAGCCGCATTAAAAAGAGAGAATTGTTATAAATTAATTAATATTTTGTCTATTTTTTAAAGTGTCACTTCTACCGTGTGTGAACTGTAATCATTTTTTTATTGTACAAGCAACGTGACAAAGTGTAGTTATAGTGCAGTACAAAAATAATGGTGACCATCAAGGTAACTGTACCCATCGCCTGTATATGCTAACATTGATATGATGATCCCCGTCACGGCTAACCGTATATGTAGGTGAATCGAATATCTAAAATCCAAAACATATTTCAGTCTTCACATATTCTAGATGATTAATGAGTTTAAATTAAGCAAAGGTTTTGTAGAACATAACGAAATATAAAAGGGTGCCTACTGTTTCTAACTTAGCTTTACGCTGGTTCGAATCGAATTTCCAAATGTATTCATTAAAATAAATGGATATTGGTATATCTGAGATCGATAAATTTCAATACTGTTTGACTGATCGCCATGAGTTGGCACATCAAAATATTATTTTAATGGGAAAGGGTTTGGTTCTACTGTAAATGGCGCTGCAATAGATTCATTTCTGTACCGTTTAATTAATCGACACAATTTGCGTCATCCATTTACTTATTTATTCAACTATTTAATAAAGGACATAGCAATTACTATACTACTAGTAATGACAAACACATACAAAGTCGTAGACACAGCTAGTTGTATTATAAAATACATTTTGCTTGTGGCTTAACTGGCATCGGCATGACAGCAGCGACTGGCAATGAACTATATATCTCTATGTGAACACTATCATTTTATTGTACTTAAATTAATTTCAGAGACAGTGCTGTTACTTTTGAGCTAATTGGATATCACTTTGTGAATTGGTGACCCATTTGATACATACTTTTAGTCAGTGGTTGTTACTTATATATAAATTTCACTTATTACAATTAAAGTTATTGAATAGCCAAAATCATTGAATTATCTAGTTTTATAATTTATGAAGATCCTATTAAAATTTTATGTTTTTATATACTTTATAGGTTTTAGCGTTTGAAAGGAGTAGTCTTGAAAACTATAGACCAATTTCTGTACTTCCGTCTTTAAGCAAGATTTTTGAGAAGATTATGCTTAAGCAATTGTTAGAATATTTTAAAACGCAAGAGATTCTAGATGGTCGACAGTTTGGTTTCACAAAATTAAAATGAACTACTGACGCTGGTGCAACGCTATTGAGTCATATATTACAGGTCTGGGAGGGATTGCAGGATGCAATTGATGTGTTTTGCGATCTGTCTAAGGCCTTCGATTGCGTTGACCATAGTACACTTATTTTGAAATTAAAATACTATGGTGTTTGTGGAGCTTCTCTCGACTTTCTGGTCTCCTATTGAAAAGATCGCTGTCTCAAAGTTAGTATAAACGAGGTAACGTCTGCGGGATCATCGACTCAAATTGGCGTTCCACATGGTTACATTTTAGGGCCGTTTCTGTTCTTGGTATATATAAATGATCTGCCGCTAGTGGTTGATAACTGTGCAGACATGGTTCTTTTCGCGGATGACACTTCGCTTATATTTAAATTAAAAAGAATAGACTCCGAGTCTAGACATCTAAATAATAACTTAAATAAAATTTCAAATTGGTTTGCATTAAATAATTTGTTGCTAAATGCAGACAAAACAAAATGCATAAGGTTTACCTTACCTAATGTTTCATGTATTGATACTAGAATAGAGATTGAAGGAGATCTAGTTGGGTTGGTAGACAATACCGTGTTCTTTGGTATCCCAATTGATTCTAAATTTCAATGGGATCCTCATATTAAAAAATTGGCAGGAAGATTAAGTTCTGCTGCATTTGCAGTTCGAAAGATTCGCCAACTAACAGATATTGCCACTGCTAGGTTGATCTACTTCGCTTACTTTCATAGCTTAACGTCTTATGGTATTTTGCTGTGGGGGACAGCAGCTGAGGTAGACACCATATTTTTACTACAAAAACGAGCAGTTCGAGCAATTTATGATATGGGGCTTCGCGAATCATTAAAGGATAAGTTCCAGGAGTTCGGTATCCTAACTCTGCCTTCCCAATACATACTTGAAAATTTAATGAACGTCCGCAAAAATTTAGATAAGCTAGATTTCGTAAAGGACCGACATAATCTAAATACAAGAAATAATAACAAATTGGTCATTTCATGTTTTAGGCTCACTAGGACTGGTAACAGTTTTTTAGGTAATAGTGTTAGGCTTTGTAATAAAATTCCAAAACACGTTACCTATTTGCCGGATACTAATTTCAAGCACCATGTCAAGCAGGTTTTAATATCTAAAGGCTATTGCAGGGTGGATCAATATGAGAACGACGGTGACGTCTGGAAATGACGCCCTTTCTGTGCATGCACCAAAACCGAATGTAATTATTTATAACTATGTTTTAAAAATATTAGTTATAATATGTTAATGAAAAGATAAACCAGATCGAGTTTCTTGCCGGTTCTTCTCGATGACTGGGTTGTTTTCCGAACCGGTGGTAACTTTGACGTTCATAAGCGCCTTTTCAGGGCCTAAACTGAATAAAGTATTTTTGATTTTGATTTTGACCACAATCTAAATAAAAATAAATGACCACAATTAAATGACGAAGCTTAAGATGGCAACACCCTAAATCTAGAGGAAGATAGGCTGTGGAACACAAAAACAGGTGCTTGATGACAGATTTTTAATGTGAAGGTAGTGGCCAGCAAGGCTGACTTAAAAAAAGCGCTACGACCACGCAAATATAGTTGCATGTTTATAATCAAAACAAATTTTAGATACATTTCTAATTTCAATTCCGTCCATGACATCTTGATGGTTGAAAGTCGTCTACTCTACAGTTTTCGCGTGCGTTTTTTCCACGTACATCGGTGCTCTCCACTCCCAGCAGAAGCGTTTCTGTGTAACTTAAAATCTTCAAAAAACGAGCCTACTCCTTTCTCAAAGGCCAGAAACGCATCTGTGATCCCTTTCCTATCGCAGATGATCATGGGCGGCAGTGATCACTTACCATCAGGTGACCCGCATATTTGTTTGCGTCCAACCGTATAAAAAAGTAGAAGTAAAATAACATAAACACTATAAATTATGTGTGTATATTCGCATATAATAAAACCAATACTTACGATGAAAACATTATTTTATTTTCATTTGAAAAAAAAAAAACTAGAAAGTCAAAATTATTTTCAATTGATAAAATTGATGATATTGATAAAATTGTTGCTACAAAAGACGTTGAATTGTGAAGATTATAACGTAGGATTCCAAACCAATATTACTTCGTGATAGAACGTTTTAATAAAATTTATTGAAAAATGTATTTTATGCAATGTGCTCCCATACTAAACGAATATTTAAACGGTGTTGCTCGATATGAAATCTCCAGCGTCTACGTAATTGCATTTCACTGAAAGTTCAGAATTACATATTAACAAATGTTATTTCAAACAATTTGCAATATATTTCTGACAGTGAGATTTTAATTTTAATTACTATGACTATTAGTTACTTCTTCAATATCTCGATGCAACGATGGCTCAGCTAATAACGTCTTCGGATACCACTGACAATAGACGTATGTTTGAGACTTAAGTCTGAGACGCAGTTTTCGATGAAGAAAAACATCGTGATGGAACGATAGCATTATAGAAAGGTTTTTTAAAAAGCGTTTAGCTAGCTACCACTCCCAAATTGAAAATTGATTACCACGTACCTGTTGGTGTCTTCCAGCAGCTGAACTTGAGAGCCAGTCCCCTCTAGTTTTAGCGTGTTTACCATCTTAGACCAAATCGTAATTTAATATAAGATGGGGTTATGGTTGTTGCGGACAGCGAGCCATTTCTAGATCATTTAGTGCAATTTGATAGTTGTAACTTATAAGTTTTTATGTAAAATAATATTGACGTTGCTTTGAACGAAAACGGCAAAAAACATATCATGTGTTAGGGATAAGCTTTTATGTAAGAAAACATTGGTGTCACTAGGAACGGATGCGGCAAAAACATCCGGCACCTATACGAAGGCATCTGTAGAACGAGCGATACACAGAGGGATCACGCTCATTGGTGGATTGTAGTAACGAGGCAGGTTGATAAAGAGCACGAACAGACTTCTAAAAATAGATACACAACAGAAGTCCAACCAGAGATTTGAATAGAAACAGATCCAGACATAGTTCCAGAGGGTAGTCTAGAAAGGGAGATACGTGGTGATTAATATACAACACGATACGGTCAACCAATCTATGGGCTACGATTTTACGAGCGGCAAGTCATCGAGCCACAACATTAAATTGTATCATACAAAACTATATTGTACAATATGACGAATTAAAATATAGTGAATAGAGCTGCTTTACCTCAATTTATTCGCAATAGTGGAGCTATAAAGTATACAAAAATATGCCATATTATTGAGACAAAACGACACAGGTTTGAATTCAGCACTTACTATTGTTGGCAATTTTAAATATCTAGGTGTCTAGTTACTATAATATAAAATATGCTTAAATTGGAATTAAAGGAAAATTTAATTATCTGCAAATATATATATACAAAATAAATGTTTAAAAAGCAAACATAAGAAGATATACATATCTAACATTTTTATTTACCGACAAATGTTCACGTTACGCTATTTTCTGCAAATTAAATAGTATAAACATTAAAAATATCCTGAGCTTAAAACTGTAATTTAAGACCGCTGGTTAATTCAACAAGTGCCCTGAGACTTCACGGACTTCTGACCTTATGTTGCTCTCAAAGTAAACATAAATTCTTGTTTCTAAAGTAAAATATATTTTTGCTTCAATAATATACAAACTGAATGTAAAATGTTGCATTTTTATTCCATTTAATCATTCAAATGGAAGTCTTAATAAAATTTTATATTTATTTCAGCCATATACTATATAAGACTATGTTTTTTTTCTGCAATAAGTACACAGATATGCGATTACATTGAATGACTTTTTACGATCTTTCCCTGGATTGTTGTATTAGCTACTCAACTAACAAAAGTAACAAAAACTGGTAACAGTAATGAATTCTTTAGAATGTACAAAGGTCATTCGTTAACAATAATTGAACCCGGAGCTAAAATTGAAAGTCGGATAATGCTTGATTAATGAGATATTGATTGGTGCCTATTCCTATTTCTAAATTCTGTCTCGGGTGCACAAAAATAAAAAATATTGACAAACACCAAACAGACAATCTCACATTGTAATGTATAATATTAGTTAGGGTAACTAGAATTATATCCTATATTGTGTGTATGTATATTTAATGTCTACAAATAATATCAGAACGTTACAAAGACTGAAGGCAATCAACTAGGGAAATTAAAAAATTCTGCTTATTTAAATTTGTTACTCTCTTCGCGGACGTTAGAGAATTCGTCTTGTATCACTTTTATACACATTTAAAGATAATTTATTTAGGAGTACTCGTCGCTCCATTTCAATTTAGATAACTTACAACTTTAAGGTTTATCTTTCTAGTTTTTTTTTTCTAAATTGGATTGAAGAAAATAAAAGAAATGTGAGTTTCTTTTTCTTTGTTTATGGTAATTGGACTTGCTAATCATTCTATTATAACATGATAACATAATACATCACATAAAACGTTTTTAATACACTTTAAATTCACCTTTTCTCCAGTATCATACTTAGTATTTAATAGTGATTGTTGCAAACAGCGAGCCATGTTTAGATCGTTAAGTAATTATATTGCTAATTGTAAGTTATATAACAATTATCCGAAATGATAATGTGTTAGGAATAGGTTTTTCTGTTCAAAAATGTTGGTGCCGTCAAAAACGGACGCGGCAAGAAACATACGGTTCGCATCACATGGAGTATATAAATAATGTATCAAGAGGCCTACCATTCATTATACAATGCTGTATTTTGCAAGAGTACTAATTTATAATATCATTAATTGATCTGTTTTATAAAGGTGTCATTTTATTCGTAATAATGACTTAGTGTAAATTGATGATGAATTGATGAACCCAGCTGGAACCGAACATCAATATTACATAATTTACTTAGGAAACCACGAGAAAAATCTGGAACAAAAAAAAAGTAATATAGCTTAAAAAATCACATCATTTATGTTAGAAACGTCAAGAAAGAGATTACATTAAATCGTAATTTAAATATTAGTACTTTTTCTTCGTCTAATACTTTAATTATAATAACCCATCAGTGTCTATGATATGATGAGCTTCCTAATATTGATATCAAAATTTAGAATACATAAGTTTCTATATTGGAAGACAGTAATTGAAGACCCTAAAAGTGACGACAGTAGCTATTTTGATATCGTCTGCTAGATATAAACAGGGTGATCCTAAGGAGGGTTGACATCAGGTAAGCGGTCGGCCGTAAAACATAAAGGCAAATCTCAATTCACAACATGGCGGAAGATAACATATTGTTAGTCAGTTAGGGTCAGTGATCCAACTAACAAATGGTATAAGAACAAGAATAAAAAGATGCCTGTGTTAATTAATGTATATTATTTTAACACCGTACAATACCGAAACGTTAGAATAAGGCGGAATAAAGAAAAAAAAGTTTTAAAATCCTGAACATAATAATCGGTTTTTTATCCATAAAGCTAGAACACTTTACGTATTAGCATCCATATGTTTCCGGCGCAGTAAATGGCTGTAATACAGTTTATATAAAATACCAACTGTACCGTCGAGAGAGCTAAATGCCAACTCTCCATTCACAGTCGTAGGTATTCAGTATAGTCCACGACAAATGTACAGCAAAACCTTCTAAGTATACTTTCTAATAAGCAAAATTTGTATTTTGTGATTGTACGTAAATTATATTACTCTCTATCTATGATTGTAATACTTTCGAAGAATTCTCCCCCCGTCTCCTTGTATTTGCTTTGATGTGCAGAACAGCTCTGATCCTTCATTACATTAGGGCGCGCTTAGATATCAAATATAATGAAGAATGTAAATCTCTAGAAAGCAATCAAAATATGATTTATTATAACAATAACGCTTTAATGAAAGGTTGTAACTTCGAGTTGGATGATTTTTTGTTGACAATGCTCGGAGCCATAAGATTTCAATGTGTTTGTTTTCTCCACACAGAATCACTACGAGTATACTGCTATATTTGTTACTACAGTTTGGTCATGGTGTTTGAAGATAATTCTAAAATGTTCCAAATATTTCTTCAGTATTTGGAAATAGTGCATTCTTGTTCAGACCGTTATAATATTGTCTTGTGTTGAAATCTAATTGTATTGTACTGAAGCTGAGAATGGACAATGATTCTAAACGAAGTTAATAAAATAGCTACTTTACAAACAATAACGATTGTTAATCATCAAATATAAGCCTAGTAAATACACAAAAGATGTAAATGGAATCATAAATACCCAGTGAACAAACAAAAACTATAAATGAAACTTCACCGTAATTATTCTAAACGAAAACAATAAAGCAATCAATTAGAGAAGATAAACTTTCACTCATTAGCGTTTAAGTGTTGTAGGTATTTCATTGGCTAGAGAATTCCCAACAGACAACATGGTTTAGTTACAATACAGTATTGCGTAACACTTTTCCTTCAGGTTCATTTATTTATATACCGGCGTTCAATTGTAATTACATAACATTACTAGTAGACGTCGATTTATATACATAAAAATAGACTTTAATTTATACATATATATGTTTAAATAATTATAGACTTCGAAACATCACAAAGATGGTTATGGAAATGTTTCACACTCTAACATGATTATATTTACTAATCGTTTTTCACCTTTCAACAGCAAAATGTTTTGAAATACTGGTTTTTCAAAGTTTAACTGATTTAAAAAAAGAAAAACGTTTACGCTGGGACAGAATATCTTATACAACAAAAATATACACCTTTTTAAAATGGTAAATAATAGTACATTCAATTCAAAACTACGCTGCAGTAGAACTATGAAATATGCAAATTCTCAACAAGTAAATAGAAACTAATAAGAGGAGATGCCGAGCATATTAACAATTCTGAAATTTATTTTATTCCACTATATTCATTTTCAATTCCGTATGGTATAAAACTACATAAATTTCAAACAACTCCTCAACAACAATAATCAGACGCATGTTATACACAGGTAAATGATATTAAATTGTAATTTCAATAGCACACGGGTAAATTTATAGCAACCCCGTCAAGGATCGGTATATGCCCTTCGGGAGAATTTAAGTATAACGCTATTCAATTTCCTTGGGAACGAACTGAGTGAGGGAGTCGGGGTGAATCTATACCACACCTAATTTATCAAAAACAAAGGAATAAGTTATTTATAACCTTCGGTATTTTGTACGTCAAATTTTCTGAGAGTTATGCTGTGGAAACATTAATAAAATTCCCTTTTGTAATAAGCCTAGCAATATGTTCTGTTAATTCATCCCATAATGTGTATTTATTCGATATACGTACGCAATGGTAGAAATACTTAAAACTGAGGCAAGATATCTAAGCTTCAATCTCGGATATGACTGACTTTGTGAGGAACATAGTCGTCAAGTACATATCTGGCTGTAAAACTATTTATATATATGTGAAAACAAATATTCGTGTAGATAGTTGTAGAGATAGAAGCATTTTATGCTATCCATTCTTAATAACTCGCCACTTCCACCAATTTAATTTTATTATTATCAAAACTTATAAACCTATAACTTTAACCGAACAAAAAAAAAATATATAAATTTATTTAGTGTACCTCGGTAACAGCTCTAACAATTTGGATCAAATTTTGTACTTCGATAAGGTATTGCTTTATAAGTATATCTATATACGTATCTTCTCAGAAATAATGCATATTTACACAAAAGAAAATCTTGTTAAAACTAATTATTAGAGCATATGCTATATAGCATCATTGCGTTAATTTTTGTGGTACTTGCATTATTACCACTGGATGATAATCTACTGGTACCTTAAAATTGTATGAAATGACGCTATATAACGGTATCCAAATATGTTCAACTTACATCTACTAGCAACAATGAAATTATTGTGTTAACCGACCTAATCTAGGTTGCCGAGGTATTTGCATTTTAACGCATATATTTGCATTGCGTATAAATGTATCAGACGTACTACATATTCAAAAAATAAAACACGTATTCACAAGTTACCTTATTTACCTAATTAAGTTTATACATATTACGTTTGTATGATTTTTATTTATACTTATACTAAAAATCAAAGGATATTATTATCGAGAGGTCAATAATGTATTATAAAATCAAAGTAAATGTACCTAATCAAAAGCTTTCAAGCTTACCGAAACATGTTCAAAGGTGAATCCGCACTTCATTAAATTATTTACGGTCGAATCGATCCAAACATATTACAATAAAATATCCGCATCCCTGCATTCAGCAGAAAAAAAACGACTCGGTTTCGTCACAGTTCAGGGTCTCATTTACTTGATGTATATTGATCCCAGATGGGCCTTTTGTATTCAAAGAGTCGCTGGTCGTATTTTCCGAGCATAAAAATGTTATTGAGAAAAAGTCTCCGTTGGAAAATCCTCTTTTTATACAGGTAAGTATTAATAGAGATTAGTGATTGAAGATATAAAAGTAAGCGCTATACAATGGGACAGCACACCAGAGTTACACAACGCTAATACTTTTTATATTTTATCTATAAATTTATCCAAATACTACAAAGCCCTTTTTTTCGAAACAACTACGGTAATAGCCTGACAGGCCTCTGCAACTTCACCAGACTACACTAGATAAACTTCTTTTGGTTGTTTCAACGACGTCATCTCTGGAACCACTACCTGATAAAAAAATATATATCTAATTTATTAAGAAAAGTTACAGTCTGAATGACATCACGCTACATCACCTATGAACGGAACAATTACCGTAGATAACGTAGGGCAAAAAGTACGCGGTACAAGGCGTGCGGTCGGGTCGTACATCATGGAGCGGGGTATCGGATACCCCCAACGAGAACCGAGTATCACTGAGACGGACTGAACTGTGAACGCATATGTAAGTGAGGTATTACGCCGCGTGATCGTCTACCTGCGCAATGATTGTACTTTATACGAAATTTTAAGGTTACCTAAAGACGTTGTCAGTAATAGAAAAAAATCAATTTAAAAAAATGCAAGTGAAACGGTGGACAGAGCTGGTACTAAGTAATTTTTTTTTTGCAAGTCCCACCCTCTCAAACAGCTATTACGGTTTATTCGAGAAGTATTTTAGCCAACATTGTCAAACATGTTCATTTGATTGAACGCTTGAGCAATCTTTCAACAGATTTAGACTAGACTATAATAGGTAAATAATGTGTGTGCTCAAAATTCGCTTGCCGTGTAAAGGGGCCGAGTACCGTACTAATAAAGTTAAAAAAGGTGCCGCATCGTCGACTATACTTTATTTATAGGTACGCAACTACGGATCATAAATTTTAACTTTGCTACCGTAAAACTGCGTGGAAATCGACATTGGCCGTCAATTTTATTTAACAACCGTCGTGTACCTTTTAAAAATAAATTCTGAAGTAGTAAGCTTTCGAAGTATCGTATCAAACACGTACGGTTGTACTAGTTTATTTTTAGACAAATATCACACAGTATACCTACTACGATTTGCTTTTTGACTATGCTAAAAGAAGGTAATGTTTTTTCAGTAGCCTGAACACAGATTATGACATATGAGCTGTCGTCGATTCGTCTTAATTATGGAAGTGATAAATAGGCTGTATAACATTTTGTCCAAAGTCAGATAATTAAAAAAGAAAGAACGCATCAATCGCAACATTTACTCATCGATACTCAACCAAATAATTTGTTTATAAATATATTTAAAAAAAAACTAGTTTGGTAGTTGCTTTTTCATTTTTTATTATTATTATTTTTTATGCGATTGATGGCAAACGAACAGATGGGTTACCTGATGATAAGTGATCACCGATACCCATGGACACCTGCGACACGAGGGGCATCACAGACGCGTTGCTGACCTTTGAGCCGTTGTAATTGGTTTAAATTACAAATAGAATATAAACTTTCAAATATGTGATGTTAGAGTGTCCGTTACTTACCAAGTTGACTTTTTTGACTTGGGTATCGTTCAAATCGTTGGATTATAACCTAATAATATTTAAGAAAATAAAATATTTCCGATGCCGTTAGACCGTGCCAAAATGACGATACTTTTCCCATTCATTTAATATGGAGTTTTTTTTCACTTTTTAGAAATTATTTTCTATCATACTTGTTTTTTTTAAATAACTTACCAATTATTATTAATTCTCTATCTACTATGATCCCTTCGTATGGAGAAATTGTAATATGGGTGTCAAAAAATTAATTTGTATATTTATTGAAAGTCAAATATTTATTTATTTTATTTCTATAGAAACGGTAAAAATTAAAAATTAATCTTATCAAAACATACAAAATAATTTTTTGAGTTCTTACAACTAACGATTTGAACGATATCTAAGTCAAACGGACACCGCAGTGTGATGTAATGATATCTTTTCCTTAATAACTTATCTACCAACTCACTATATTAATTTCAACGTTATAAACATAATATTTACTATTTATATTTAATCAATATTCCAAAATAAATAAATAAAAAATCAAGTAATCAAACAAAAATTTGAAATCATAGAAAATGGACAACGAATTCGTAATTCGTAATTGAGTTTAGAATATTTGAGAGTCATTACGATTGCCTTCAGGGTGTATATTTGATCAAAGAGATGAAACTATAACATTAATTACACTGGCTCTCTATAATACAAACACACAGACAACCTTTGTGTTCATGCCGTTAAATATGAGAGATTTTCCGCGCAACTCGTTTGATGTTTTTCCTCTTTTGTATTTTGTTCTCTTTTTAAAGAGTACGTACAAAAAATTACGAGGTACTTCAAACTTGATATTTTATATGAACGGTACGATCTTTTATTTTCCGATAAAAAAATAGATATTAGAGATTAGTAACTACAAAGGCGGTAGTTTAAAGGCGTCGTCGGGGTATTATAGAAAACAGATAATATAAAATAGAGGGTGTGTACTTATGACTCCACACGATAAAAGTGAAAACTTATAAAAAACTAAAAGCATATTAAAGTTCATACATATTTATCAATGTTTATAGGTAACTTATCAAATATACTGGTGGTATTTATCATTTTTTTTTTCAAAACTTGATACTTGAAATAAACAACATAAAAAGAAAACCGTACACCGAGTATTCTACAATCCATTGCCGATCGTCACTGAGTTGCTGGCTTACAAGCCACTCGACAGCTGGATATAAATCGAAAAGGGAATAACTGTTTATTACTTGCGTATTTGCCGACCCATTTTAGTATAGATTACTACTATTCTGAGTGAATAAAATATACCCCTGCTGATACCGGCATAGGGCGCGTCTAAGCCTGTCACTTTTGCGGGTTGTTTTACCTGATGGATATTGGCCGCGATACAATCAGATCTAATTGTCGTATCTCTGCAGATCTCGTGAAATATTCTCATTCAGGTTGGATCACGGGTTATTGTGTGCAGACGTCGTATCAATCGAAATAGGTTCAAACCATGGCAAATAAGCCCGAGCTTTGGATGAAAGAAAGCATCGTGGTAAAGGTATTAGGACGGTAAAGCTTTTACTAATACTGTCTGGGTAATTACCATACTTAAATTGAAAATCTTTTGCCAAGCACCTATCGGTGTGTTTCGGTAGCTGCACTTAACAGCGCAGTCCTCTTGTAGGTTTAGCGTGTTAACAATCTTAAGCAACATCGTTATTAAGCATCAAGTAAGATTGTGGTCGCACACTACAACTTTCAGAGAGAATTAAAACATATGAAAGTACATCTGAATGCATCTACACATTTGTACAATATAAATTACAAACGAGTATTAAAAATAAAAACAAGAAAATACACGTTCTATTTCACATGTAGATTGCGTTAGCATGAATATCATGAGCATTTATTGTACACTCATCAACATTCTAAAACATGGAGGTGAAATATGACTTTAACCGTCTTCATCGCCAGCCAGATGTAGTAAATAAGGTAAAAAGTATTTCAAAAATATTTAGCAGTGTAATTACCTAGTAATGTTGTTCTTGATGCTTTTATTATTTGTTATACTTATTATTTGTTGTAATAAATTAGTTGAAGTGAATATTATTTATTACAATTTCTAATAGCTAACTTTGGTAAACAGCTACTGAAGGATCTGGTGGGACCGTGAAAATAGGGATGCGGTGAAAGTAAGTAAATATAAAAAATGCGTGAATGAAAGAGAACGTGGAGCGATAGGTAGCCTTGCCTATTAATAAATATAACAACAAAGACCCCAAATAAAAAGCGTGAACTAACATGTAACCCAGCACGTCGTACGGAACAGCAGCGTCACAGGCGAGAAGAGCGTTGTCACGAATCACACTTTCCAGAAGAGCAATTAGCGGTGTAGTAATAAGCGTGAGAAAGATTGCGGTTCTTCAGAGAGTGCGTTTATATTTCTCATATGTTATTAGCGATGTATCCAATGCGTAATTGAATGTATCCAATAATGTAATTTACTGTCACATTATTAATTTTCTTCTTTTTATGTCGAAATGAAAGTGAAATCATTTGTTATTAAAAGCGTCCTGCAAACTGCGTATTCGATCAATGAGAAACACAGGCCATGTATACCTACAACACATCTCATTATCTAGACCGCAGCTATTAAAATTATTTATAAAGGCCAACCAGCTCTTCTCGTGTTAACGTACATTTCGAAAATAAAATACCGCTCCAGGGTACCTACTCGTTGATAATATCATCTTTTCTGATCTATGTAGCCGCCATATGGGTATTTCACAAAATATCTTTGCTAATGTGTAAAAAACCATTGAAAATAATAAATGTATGAAGGCTGTCTACAATTCTTTGTTAGAAAATTGTCTTAATCAAAACACAGCAATGAATAAGAGGATTACTTAAGAAAATTAAACATACTGTAAAGAGATGAGGTTGTGACCTGAATCGTGCGGCGAATGTCAAGCGGTGTTTAAAATTGTCACGTTATATCTGAAGATATTGTACGGTTGGTGGAGTCACGACGCTACGGTGTGCTAATTGACGAGATTGTTTCTAATAAAATATTTATCTTTCAACTTTGTTAGAGAGATCGTTTTCAAGCTAATTACTAGTTTGTGTAATTTACATGGTTCTGGAGTTCGGATTACGGATAAACCAGAACAAGTTTGGAAATGGTTTAACTGAGTTAGTTGAATTTAGTAATTATTTAATCCATTCTAAACAATGTCTATAGAGTATGCAAGGTATGCGAATTAAAGTGTTAAAAGCTTAAACTCTACGAAGTAGAATCGTTACTGTTAAAACATATACATACACCCTGTTTATTATACATCTGCAAAAGATACATCTACATAAATCTCATTCAATTAACGTTTATAAAATTGTCAAGATTTTAATTGAGATATATGTTTACATAATACTAGCTGATACCTGCGACTTCATCTGCGTTGTTTATTGTCTTAAAAGCGTAAATATACTCTGCTTAAAAATATATTTGTATATAATGTTATCCGTTTACTACCCCTCTCATGCGCATGCGCACCACACCGCTTGTCCAACTTTTTCACTGCCATAATACACATCGCTTAACGCGTAATGCTTATAAGAATCATAGTTTCTTAAAACTTAAATAACTTTATTTTAAATTAAATTATCAGTTTTTTTAAAGGACCAAGTGTCTAAGTAGCAGAACAAAAAAAATGATCGAAATATATCCATTCGTTTTCCAGTGATGCACGTTCAATGACAGACATTTGTTATTTTATTTATAATAGATAACAATTTCAGAAAAAGTTGTTCAAAGGTGTAGAATAAGGCACATCATTCAAATTATTAGAAGCCTACAGGACATTAATGTTCGTAGTGCTTTAAGTTAACATAGGTACTGCATCATTCATTATTAACTACAAAACACATCCTTGCCTTTGTACCTACGACGCACGTCGCGGTTGTCTCTTATATTCGTAAACGTAATCCAAACGTTAGCTATCACCCAGTATAGTATTAAATATTTTAAGCCGTGTACGTACGGGTGCGTTTTAGTCATTCCCTTTATTATAAGTATTACACTCACTGTTATGTAATAATAATTACATATTACACTTGATAAAATCAATAGACCAGATCTCCAATAAATTAGCCAAGATTAAGAATCGATTTAAATAGACCCCTGTTGAATAATTATGATATTCTAATATCTAAAGTGTAATGATAAAGAGCTTACATACTTAATTATAGTATGGTTATAATAAAAAAATATCTACAATAGTACACAGATAGAAAGTAAAGAAAAATCAATGTATTGTGATCAATTTGCAAAAATATTTTTTTGGTGCTTTCATTGTTAATGTTGGTTATACCTGGTTAAAAACGTTAAGATAATGTTCTGCGACATAGTTTATCCTAAAATACCTAAAGAAAATCTACTATATTCCAAGGACTAACACACAATAATATTTTTGTCTTTTACACACTATTAAATAAAAATGTACAAAATTAAGCTTTTATACAGATGTACTAAAAATATTGTCATTGTGTGTGGCGGCCATTTTGTTTTTATTTCATTTTCCCGTGTTGTCGTCAGGACTGAAGAAATATGCAAAATTGCAAACTCCTCGGTCTAAAGGAGCTGGTTCTAAATCAACTTGCAAGATTTGACCTAAACAAACACTACAAGCTAAATAAAAATTTGTAAAAACCGGAATGAATTTCTATGCCAAGTCTGATAGTGTAACTTAAGTAAAGATATTGTTTTTTATCCAGGGATATTAGAGTTCGTAGTAACATGATACAGTATAGAGCACTATATAATTATTGTAAAATCTAAGCCGTGTTTGTTATTTGTAATGGATCTCTGTTCAGGTTTTTCTTAAGTTCAATAAATCGGTTTAGTACAAGGTATAGTGATCTATATTACTTAATTAGTTTAAATACATTGTTCGCAAATCTCTTACAAGTCGCTATGATGCCATGACTTTGAATAAATATGGGTAAGGCGAAGTTCGGTGAAGCTATGGTGTAGTGGAAATTGGGCTACTATCATTTCAATATACAATAAAATGTCCTTTAACTAACAATGGGTAATGGGTCGGCTCGCCCGGGGTAGTACCACCCTTTCACAGAAAACCGACGTGAAGTAACAGTGGTTGCACTGTTGCGTTTCGTTCGGCCAGTGAGAGTGCCGGAGGCCCACATATTTAAAAGGCCGGCAACGCACTTGCGACACCCCTGGTGTTGCTAGTGTCCATGGACGGCGGCGATCACTTACCATCAGGTGACCCACCTGTTCGTTTGTCCCCTATAATATATAAAAAAACATACATTCAACTAATAGAATTAACATTTACACACGCGTCGCTATTACGAACGAATTTGGATACAATAAGTAGATGTTTGTTGATATTTATTTTCAGCTACCCAATACATGTTGTAATATTATTATCGTTTTATAAAGATGTATATTTATATGTAAAAAGAGAAGCCATGTAGTTTACTTTGAAAAAGACTAGACCTAAATAAACCAACAAACACTGGAAGCTAAATATAAGCTTAGTTGTGCGGCTTCTTTTATCATGTGCTTGCTGTTTACGAATTATTCTTAGAACTTCGATATAATAAGTAGGGTAATCTTTTAGTACTCTTGTGACATAACAATTTTCGCATACAGCTTTACTTCACGAACGGTGTGATGTAGGAAGTTTATATAGTGAATAAAGTTACTGAAAAACACAACTGGGTAACAAAAGTAACTTGAATAGCAAACTTAACGATTATAAGGGGTATTTTCACACTCGGTTAATTAATGTAATTTGGTTCATATAAGGGTACGAATGAGGATTCGACTAGTAATATTTTTGATTTATTCAGACAGATTATTTTTACAGGTATATATAAAAAATGTATATTATATCCGGCATTGATGAAGTCCTACATTGTTTGACCGTTCATCATTAGAGTTGGCATACCTAAATGTTTTTAACTCGTGACTGGATGGTGCTAGGCTTCGTCTTGTTAGTATTACATTTTACACAGTGATTTAATGAGGAGGAAGTCGCGGATGCTTGCTAGTTCAAGTAAGAAACATCTGATATTTCATTCAAAACTTTTTGTATCTTTCTTCTATATATTTTGAGTTTCTTTAATATTTGCGTGAAGGCTGTAAAGCATTATCTAAAACCTTGGATATGTGTAGATAATATTATCCGTAACAAGTGCACACTATAATAGCCGTACAAGATACGACAAGCTTAGCTTCCAATAATCTTATTAAAGTCAGCCAGCGTGAAAATACAAATTCACCCAACCAACTAGACATGGTTTGTATCGAATCGTATTTCCGACGTAAGCACACACCCCGTTAGCTCAGTAAATGATATCTGATTTGGACATACGTACGTACGTACACATCTTTGGCCCAATATTTCAGTATTATATTTAGTCAGGAGTTTAAGTTAAGTTCAACCTTTTCATATACGTATATTACCTTTATAAAAAGAAAAAATAACTATTATATTTGTAATAGATGAATTCAAAAAAAATAAATACTTAACCGAATTTTTGAAGCGATTATGACTTAGTCGATGGTATGTTCGGACACAGCGTCGATGGATATAGGTTCGAATACTTCCAACTGAGTTAGAGCTTCCGTTGAAGGAAAACATCGTAATAAAACCATAGTATGGTGGTAGGGTTTTTTCTAAGTCCACCTGGCTAGCCACCCTGTCAGGTTGGAAATCTATCGCCAAGCACCCGTTGGTGTGTTTCGGCAGCTGTGCTTGAGAGCAAGTCCCCTCTACGTTTAACAGGTTTACCATCTTAGGCCACATAATCATTTACATTTACATCTGATGAGCTTGGGATGAAACGCAAAATCCTATACAGTATATGTAAAATGAAATTATTTCACATATAAAAAGCTACATTATCAATGATTAACATGGGCTGTATTTAATTTTCAAAATCTGGATTAACGCGAGCTAAACCGTGAACGAAAAGTATTAATTTGTATATAAAATCTAGATAAAAGTCTAATAATTATGTTTATGGTGTCTTTAATGAAAATTATTGTAGTGACCTACTATTAAGCAAAGAATCACAGTATTTATATTATATTTAATGTAAGCCCAGTTACTAGTTACGTTATTATTAAATCACCAATGTCATAACATACAATTACTCAGCTATAAAAACACAAATAAGATGGAAAAGTCACTCTCGCTCTACAGTTTAATGTCATAAATAGGGTCCTGATACTATAGCTTAGTAATAACCTTATATTTTCTCCGCACATATCACTAATGGAGTTCGATGAGGGTTGTAAATCTTATTTTCTGGATGATCACTCGCTTATAAATTTTGATTCACTCAATTCACCAATATCAATATTTTTATGTTTCCTTATATAATATCCGACTTACATTTATTACGTTACTTACCTGATATTCACACTTTTAGACTATTCAAAATGTAGTGTTGTAAAATGACCATAACCGTGTCTGTGTTTTATTTATAGTTTTACGTTAAAGTAACTTTGTGTAGATAAAAATCAAGCACATATACATGTGCAATGTTTTTACGAATAAAGGTACAAAAATTAATAGATAAGCGTTTTTATTTAAAAAATTTACCCCATTATAATGTTAACAAAACATTATTTATTTGTAATATTTTAGCTAATACATTCTTTATTATTTAAAGTTTTCATGAATATTATATCTGATATACATAAAAAAAAACTAAAAGAAACGTCATCGAGAAACAGTGGAACGCAATTCAACTTACTGCTCGTTAAGCTAAGGCACTACTTAACTTAGCATAATTCCTCGTGGGAAATTCGGCGTGTAAAAATCTCATTAATTGGAGAGTCTCGATATTTTGAGAACAGTTCAAAAGAAAACGTTTATTAATTATCCTGATCGTGGACGTCGGGCCCTTGAGGACACTACGGATAAAACTGTTCAAAGTTTTGGGACCTCTTTATGGACTTTTAGGATTACACTTCGAGAGTGTTTACTAGATAACTGTTAAGTAAATAGACACAACAAGCTGTATAATGTTCAAAAAGGTTTTTACAAACATTTTCACTTTAGTATTTACACAATACGATAGTTAACATATTTTATTTCATTCACGATCTAAACCCAGATTAAGCTAACAGTACAAATCCTATTAGTGTTTGTTTATGTGTGTAGTCGTAGAGCCATTTTAAATGTCCACGTACCTTAGTTACATTTCTCTAATTAAAAATTTGTCACCAAGCACCTACATATATGTCTCGGGAGCTGCACTTCTGAGCTAGCCATAGTCTAGGTAGAACGTGTTACCGTCTTTTGTTAGTCATTATTGTTAGCACAATAAATTTTGTATGCCATTAAACTATTCTTAAAAAAATGCAAACTACTTGAAAATAAGTTTTATAGTTGTTAAAAATTATATATTCAAGAATAATTGATCAGGCATCGACTTTCTCGAATCTACTCTACGATGTAACAGAAAATTGTTTTCCCACTTCACAATCAAATACCAAAAGTCAATACCGCCTTATTTAATTCAATCGAATAAGTAAATTTATTTTAGTAAAGTACAATGTTGACTCAAATTTTAATTCAATATACCTTTGACGATTGAACGTAACTCTGAATGGCCATCTATTCTAAAATAATAGGCTTTTGTAATTTAAAAATTTCTCTACTGACTTCAGTTAAAAGAACATTATCAGGATTAAGATTAATTGTATGTCAAACCAATTTTTAAAATTTGACAGAATGATAAGGAGTAACACTTAAGACAATGTAAAGCTGGGTACTCACGGAATATTTATTCATTAAAAGAGTTTAAGTACATCTTCCTCCTCTATTTCTGAACCGATTATCCTTTTTCTTTTTGGTTTTTAAGCCAAATGTGCATTTCGAGCTTAAGTTATAATATATATTTTTTTATTTTTCTTTAATATTGAAACTTTTAAAATTGCTTAATTGTAGTCGAATTTCAACCATTAGATGATCACTGGTATAATAATAATGTGGCCCGTATATTATTATGATAATGATATCATGATGTATTATATCTCGGCAACGTGACGGCAATACAATTTCTCGCCAGTCGTCACTATGATACCGGCCTACCCACAAATCTTTACGTTATATTTTAAGGACCCAAAGTTGTCGGAAAGGAGTGAACATAATAAACACAATGACCGGGAAACGGTTTCACCACTTCACAGTACGATAAAGAGTTTTGAAGTGAACACTTCTTTAGCCGCGTTGAGCAATATTTAGTAGGGGAAAAACACATGGGTTCGCGTCACCAATAACCTCGACATGCTTATGACGTATTGCGCGTGCGCCAGACTAGGCTAGTATAGCGGTTTGTGCACATGTAATATTACTGATGTTTTGTATTGATCTTGTGCATCCCATCATATGTTTGATTAACTAATAAATTATATAAAAGTATTGTTATATAATTATTGCTCGGAGTGCCAATAGATGTGAAAACTAGACTAATGTTAATAATTTCAATTTACAAATTACGGAGTTTAAAAATTCTGACTATAATTGATTTAGAAACACAAAAAAGAACACAGTTATAACTGTCTCTGTTTTTTTTAAATACTTTATAGAATTTAGCGTTTGACCACAATCTAAACTGATGTTAAATGAGGATTTCGCCCAAGGTGGTAAAAACGATAAATCTATAAATACTGGCTATCAAGAGCAGTTGCCAGAATACACCCATATGTACTTCACGACAGACTTTCAACTGGAGGGTCGTAGCTAGTCGTAGCGTAGTAAAAGTCCTGCCTCCATGCCATTGTGTCATCATAATGTTTGCCTTCACCGAAAACTCCAGCTCGTTCGCAAAATTTTAACTTACATCGATCGATGCGGTCTTTGAACATACTTGTCACCTTGTCATCATCCCTTCATGATATGATATATCCTACTTCTTTATTCGTGCTAAAATGAATTATACCGTAAAGCTGTGACATTGCAGCCCAGTGCGTATGGATGGTCTTTACAAATATTAGGTTATCGCTTAACAGTCAAATATTATTTAGATTGTGACTACAACTGTATATATAAGAAATACATTTAATGGTAAATATTGAACATTGTCAATCTGTCAACAACCAGAGAATAAGTGCCCACGGTGTTGAATTCGCGGTGTACGTAACGCAATCACCGGTACTCATTTCCATGCAAATTTCCAGCCGGCTCGGCCTCCGAACGCCTTTCACCTACGCAGTAATTTCAACAACAATTTAAATCGAAGTGCACCACAAAAACCGACGGCTTTACCTTTATTTTGATAGCGTCTGAGTATCTTAACGTGTTTAATTACTAACTGAAAGATTTACAGAATAAAATAAAAATTATTTCGTTATGAGTACTTACGGTGTGTGTGTGTGTGTGTGTACATGTGAGTGTGGTGCATGTGGATGAGGTACAGTGTGTATGTGTGTGAAAACTAGTGAACGCAGTGTTACTGTAACGCGCTAGCAGTGTGCTCGACGGCTCCACCCCAAGTTATCGGACCTCCTAAGCTTGAAACGTTGCCGAGGGAGACTACCGTGAGCATGCGGGAACTAAATTCACCGCCAGACCATGGCGATATTATCTTTAGTTACGTGGGCGTGAACGCGAGCATACTCTGTTTAATGTCCCGATAAACTATTTCATGACAATTGTTTTATATTTGTTACCATTGCAAATTAAAATGTCCCAAATTATTATTTTGTGAATTTAACATACAGATTACCATTTCGTTATTAAAGAGGAGTTTTGTATGCAAATTTTAAATCAATGTATACAAGCCCTCCATTTTTAAAGCAATAATTGAAGCTTTCATAGTATTTGTACGGATTAAGTCGTAACAGCACTCTCGTTGGTTTGCACTTCATTTTAATCAATATTAACAATATACGAAATTGTCTCTATTACATTTAATTTTCAATATTAATTCTAATATTACCTATTAGACAAGGATGCATTTCGACAGTAGAAAGACTTTCTAGAACATCGTAATCTCTCTTCGATAAATTACATAAATGACCGTACCTATAAAAAATCGTAGTCGGCTACGAGCCTCTCAACCATGACCGTCGCCCTGCATTTTGTAAAGATAAACGAGAGCCCATAAAACTGGGTTAAGAAAGACGACCGGGTCGGCTGATCCAAGTTTTATGGACCTCATTATTTTAGTGTAATATTGATTTAATATATTCCGTTTTGAACAAAAAAATCTAATACCGGGTATAATAAATATTAAAACTATATGTGCGTTCTTTAATATATATTGATGTAGATTTCCAGACGGGTATAAAAAACTGTATAATTACTATAGTATTAAATTCATCCGCAGTTGCACAAATGAAATAAAAAATTAAGTAAAGAAAAATCATTACTTATTTATTTGTTTCATATTCTGTGTAATTAACAGTTTTCGTTTAAAATACAAGTAAAGATATTAGCAATACACAAAATAAAATCAAGTGTCTGTCTTCATGTCCAAAAGTCAAAATGAAATAGTAATTTGTGTTTATTTCCCACCAATCAAACACAACATCCATACACACAATACACCTACCACACGCATACACACATGTAAATATACACAGGCAAAACACACATGCTCGCAATCACGCCAGTGAACTGGTAGACGGCAAAACATGAAGCATGTATATCCTTTTTTTTTCCTTCTTTAATTTTATTATTACTTTGGTATAATCGCTAGGTTAAGCGTGACTTACCATCTTAGACCACATCATCATTTAACATCAGATGATTGTGGTCAAACGCTTGCCTATAAAGTATTTAAAAAAAATAATAGTTTTAATTATTGATCATTGTATGCGCTATTTAGCTTCCACGTAAGATTTTTTTTAATTAACCATAACTAAAATAATCATTCCTCATTTTAAAAATAAGTATTATTTACTTATCCTGAGCTTATTTAAAATGTTATTTATTTTCAAATCTGAATATGAAAATTCTATTATAACATACCCTTATTACATCTCTCTCCCGTATCTATGAGCGTAGCAATCTGTTGCTTCCATAGCGTTTATATTACTGAAACAGTTATTTCGTATTTTATTTGTCTCCGGTGACGGGATGTTGCGGATTTAGTTCCGATGTTGTTGCTCTATTTCTTGTAGTAGAACGTATATTGAATCGCCATTTGTGTCTCGACGCGACAGGAATATACTGGGAACGTTGTGTAATACGCAGCTTTATTTTGTTTTAGCTTAGTAACATAAATGGCCGATACAACTATATTACTTCATTAGAAGTTACATTTGGTGAAACTTGATTACAAATGATTGTGTTCAGAAGTATGGAGTTTTGAAACAATGGCTCAACGGTAGTATGTTTGTCCACATTTTTTTTGAAGTGGGGAAATCTTGCGTCGAATATACTCTCACTGTCACGGAACCTAGAAAGGGTTATGCCGGACTGCTACCGGCTAAAGCCCATCAGCCTTTTCACGCATATGTGAGACAGGGTCGCCGAACCGCGTGAGCGTGCTCCACTACTGTGGTCACACGCTTGGGTCACCCGTAGATGTTAAAGCAGGGAAGGAGAGAGTTCATTTCGGGGAGAGAGGATTTCCTCTCCCTTTGCTTCTGACAGAAGCTGCGAATATCGCGCTTTTATTGTACTGCTCTTCTAGCTAGCTACCACCCTCGAGTTGATAATCTATCGTCAAGCATTTAGGGGTGCATTTTAGCATCTGAACTTTAGAGCCAGTCCCATTTCACAGTCTAATCTGTTTCCATCTCAGGCTAAATTGTCATTTAATCTCAGGCTATATTGTGATCAGGCAGTAAAAATTATAGAGAATAAAAACAATATGGTATTGTCACAGCTTAAATAATGTTAGTACTCATTCCCGATAATGTAATAAAATGAAAAAAAATATCTACATAATATCAAGTATCAATACCAATTTTACGTATTTTTTTTTAACAAGCCTATTTATTTTATAAACTGTACAA
Source organism: Antheraea assamensis (assembly GCA_035772565.1). Classification (NCBI taxonomy): domain Eukaryota; kingdom Metazoa; phylum Arthropoda; class Insecta; order Lepidoptera; family Saturniidae; genus Antheraea; species Antheraea assamensis. Next base: position 594,445 of record JAQQSE010000131.1, on the reverse strand, counting down.
GACATGGAATCTTCATTAAATGATATTTTATCCACGGATACACATTAATTTTGTTTCAAATATTTCTGAAATACGAAATTATATATAAATTGCTTTTGCCCGCGACCTCGCTCGCATTAGTATAGATTGAACGTATCCTTCGAGAACAGTACAAGTGAAACTTTTATTACATCGCCTCAAATTTTTACGTCCATCTATCGAATGTTGCATTGCAGCCGGCCCTGGAGTAGGGGTAAAGTGAAAGGCGTTCGGCAGAGCAGCCAACGCCAATATGGCGGCGCCCATGGTTCAATGCAAAATGATTCAATAATTTAAATAAATATTGCTCTCAGTTTATAAAAAGCGGCTATGATCTGAATGTATTTGTATATATTATGTATTCCATACTCTAATACGCAAACTGAAATGTATAGTTGGATTTCTTGTCTACTATTGATTTCCCATTATCATTCCCATTGTTCTAATCATTAAGTTACGATTAAAAGCGCGATTTTAATACTTTAAATCGAATAATTTTCCAAAAATTTTCAGTCAAAGGCCTACGATCTAAAAAAGATTTACTTGCATCGTGGGTTGATGAAACCACACAATTATTTCTAGAGGAAAATGTTCTATATCCTTTTTTGTATCCCTGAAAACTTTTATGCAAAATTTCACAAATATCGGTTGAGTAGTTAAGGGCGTGAAAGCGTAACAAGCAAGCCAACCCACTTTCGCATATATAATATTAATTAGGATACTTACCTTTAATAAAACTTAATAAGAAGAATAACAAAATACTATATCACTATTATTTAATCTTGCAACTATGACGTACAGGTGAGTAAATATGATGAGATATACATAGGTAGAATCTCCATAGTAACAACCCTCGTCTTTGTATGATGCAATCATTGTCCTAGTTACCTATCGACAACTGTTAGCCTCGTAAAACCCTCTTTACGATTACAATATAAATTTAATGCCTATAAGGTTATACTACTCACCAGAGTCTCCTAAATACTCGTAGATACTAGTACATCTTTTGTTCTGTTCAAGTGTATGTACATATTAAAGTACATAGAAAAGTTTTGTTATCTTTTGTTTCATACAATTGTAATAAAAATATTACTGTCTTCTTATGTAGAAGTAAAATGATAGATCTTATATATGAAAAAACAAGTAGATAAATTTGAATAAAAAAAAAAATTTTTTTTTCTCAGACACCTGGTCTTCGTCTAAAAAAATAACGATTACTTCTTTCGGTATATAGTTATTTCATTTATAATCACTTTTTTGCGTTTTTTCTTCTGTACGTGAAGTATATTGTTGATACAATAAAGAACGCGGACGAAGTCGCGGATATCACATAGTTTCAATAAACAATGGCATTATACGACACGCGGGAAAAAAACTATTGGAGGTTATTATTCTATTAAGTCTTAATATTCCTTTTTCAACCAAAGAGATAAAAATATTATTCTCTGGTTTTCTACTATGTCCATGAACCTTTAAACGAATCCATTATATTGTTAATTTGAAATGTATGTTTAATTTCTTATTCGGAGGTCAATCTTCACTACTTGTAACATGACAATCGTGTCCGACTGAATTGCAAATATCAGACATCAAGCTTAACACCCTCAATAGGGTTACGCGTAGGGGTGTCGTGTTGCGAGATCACCCGGCATATAATATTTAGTATTCAAGTTGGGTGGTACCCGATTAGGTCTCTATTACCTATGAGAATTATCGCGACTTTTACTTAACACACTAAGTACGAAATGCTAATGTTATTTCGCGCGAGATAAAGTTTGCTATAAATTATAACGACCTAAGAAATTTATTGCACTGAATAAATGTGATATATCATATTTTGCCGTCATAATTGTTAAAGTCTACGAATCGAATTTCAAAAATCAAGTGTTTATTAACCAATGAAATACATTGCAATGTAGTTCGCTTTCGTTCACACATTATTATATTTGACCAATCACAGCATCTCATTGTTTCCATTTTTCTGTGGAATTAATATTATTAGAATTTAAATTTAATACGTTATAATTGTAGCAGACTTATCGTATACAAAATTATTGTAATTTGCCTCGGGTTTGTACGCGATTTCTTTTATGTATGCAAATGCAAAGCAGCTGTTAATTTTATATGCATATATATAAAAGAGCTGACTGAGAATTGACGAACTTACATACAAATTTTTATCCCCATTTTCACCATTTTGGATTGAATTTCCAAAAAATCACCTACAGTGTAAAAGGAACCCACATGTAAAGTTTTTGGGATCTAGCCCCATACACAGTTTACGCTCTATAATGATATTTCAGTCAGTCAATCAATTAAAGATAAGTGTTACAGTGACTGTATTTTAATATCTCATGTTTTGAAATGAGCCAATGTTTATTCAGCTGGCAAGGTGGTAACTGTTGGTTTTTTTATTGCACTATGCTTACATTATAACAATATTACAATAACAAATTGATCATTCCGTGTTTTAGGCTCACTAGGACCGGTAATAGTTTTTAGGTAATAGTGTTAGGTTTTTTTATAATAGAATTCCATAGCACATTAACGTTTTGCCGGATACTATGTTCAAGCATCATGTCAAACACGTTTTAATGTCTAAAGACTATTTATTATAGGGTGGATCAATTTGTGAACGATGGTGACGTCTGGATATGACGCCCATCTCTGTGCATCCTCTATAAACGAATGTAATGATCTATGTCTATAACTATATATGTTATATTATGTTTGATGCCGGTTTTTCTCGATGGCTGGATGTTTTTCGAACCGGTGGTAACTTTGACGTTCATAAGCGCCTTCTGAGGGCCTAAAGTGAATAAAGTAATTACGATTTTTATTAGGAAGTCTCATAGATACGCTAGAAAATCGAATTTTCATGTTTAATTAATCTATTAAATTTAATAAAATAGTAATTATATCGTGTACATTAATTATAAATACATTAATCTAGATCCAAAGTGCAGCGAACGCTTAATACGCACACAGAGAGAGAATGTTCTTAATTGTTCACGTTGCAAAGCAATACGACCGCAAGGTTGACCTGCTTGCTACAAAGCGTTTCTATTACGAGCGGTATATTATAACATGTTGCGAGCATAGAGACAATCTTCTTGTATCGTCTAATGGATTCTATCCATTAGTAAGTAATTAAAATGGATAACATGTTATCTGATATTATCAAAATTTAGATACTATGCATTTCTAATGTTCAGCCATCTACTAGTCATTTTTTGAAGTTATACTTCTTATGGGACGTTAGGGAAAAATGATGAGAGTACATTTTTACGATGCGCGCTCACACCGTCACAAAAAGCCGATACCCTGAAGTTAGCTATAGTCAACATTATATTCAAAAAAAGGATGTATGTATAAATCACCCTTTTTCTATTGTTAGTGTTGTTTTCTCTACAAACGTAAAATAAGGCGAAAGATAACATTTTTGAATTTTTTTTATCTTTTTACGCCAAAAAAATATAACTACTAACCCGCGTACATAAGTACACACTACTTTTTTTTATAAACCTATGTTCTTTACATGACATAGGTGTAAAAACTAAAAGATTCTAGTATTTAGTCACCTTTGAGTACATGTACGTATATTTATTATGCGTGTTAGAATTTTAACTAAATATGTCAATCTTTTATCTACATATATATATAAATGAATGGCTGATCGTCTGTCTCGCTAAAACTCGAGAACGGCTGAACCGATTTGGCTAATTTTGATTTTGAAATATTTGTGAAAATTCCGGAAAGCTTTAAACGATGAGAAACATAAATAATAAGTAAAGGAAAATACTAAAATAAAAAACAATTTAATTTTCAAATATAAAATGTTCCTAACTATGAAACGTTTGATGTCTTTGCCATTTTAAAATATTTATAGGTGACGTTCAGAAATTTGTCTGTTTTTAGATGTAGTATGAGGTCTGATCTCTTTGGGTCTGTTTTGATGGACAGACAGACAAAACAGTTCTGTTTCAGAAATAAAAATAGGGCATGAGAAAGCTTTAAATTGATTAAATTCATAACTGTGTTTTATTTATAATGTAAATAAATATGTTGTATTAAGTTTTCACCATATTTTAAACAAATATATTCAAGTGATAGGAAGTTCACCGGGTCATCAAGTAATATTATAAAACTCTTATAACACAGCACAGATCATATATGTTTTTGAAATCATTTATTCACATAATTTACTTATATCTTCATAGGTTAAATTATACATTTATAGATTTAACAGTACAATTATTCTAACCGTCATCATTTACTTGATAATTTATAAATGCGAACACAAGCTTATGAGTTTTTGACATGTTAACTACTGTACTGATCATCTTGATATTTTGCATGCCTGCTGTATGGGGTATATATCAAATCCACATTAACACGAGTGAAGCTACGGGCCGACACTAGTTTCAAATACGAGCACTTTGGATTTTGGATAAGGGATATTAAATAAATAATACAACATTAATTTGTAGAATTTCAAACAAACATATACTTATCAAAGGTATAGAACAATGATTTTAATTAATAATTGAGTATTTCTTATTATTATGAGGCTCAGTGCAATAATTTTCTTTGGTTACCAATACTTAATGTTCTTTTTTAAGAAATATTACCTTTTTCTTATACGACAATGATGAAAAACAAGCATGCTGGCGGCCTGATGGTAAGCGTTCAACGCAGCCTATGGACGCTTGCAACATCACCTCTATCACATGCGTATTACCAACACTACAAAGTTATCCCTGGCCAGGGATGGCAACAATACTCCGTGTGGAGTCGAACTTGCTTTTGCTATAACGTCATTCTTTACACACGGGTGAAATACTGTCTCGCCTTATTCAAAAGACCGAGCTTCTTCACCGTGACAAAGGTTTGTTGATTTGAAATTATATAAAACTAGCGGCACCCGCTCCGGCTTCGCACAGGGTATAAAATATATAGCCTATGTCATTCACTGAAAAAATGATTAAAATCGATCCAGTAGTTTTGATTTATTCATATTGCCCGTGGCCCGCACGCGTTAAATTTGGAGGAACCTCAAAACTAACAGTATTTCTCCACTATTTAATTTATGTTATTATACATATAAACCTTCCTCTTCAATCACTGTATCTATTAAAGAAAACAGCATCAAAATCCGTTGCGTAGTTTTAAAGATTTAAAGCATACATAGGGATATAGGGACAAAGAAAGCGACTTTATTTTATACTATGTAGAGATACTTACGCTATAGTAATATATTATGTAGAAGTTCAATTAATGATCCTTTATAAGATGATTTTCATCATACTTGACTTGTTCGATACAAACCATTTTATTTGGGCCGTATTAGCTAATTTGACGGCAAACACGTGTTGAAAGATACGAATGGTATACAGGTCGAATACATTGAGCAGACTTGCAGATTATGTAATAGATTAAGAGAGATAAACTGAAGTCAGCTTAGCGTCTTCAATTTGCTTAGCGTGTTAATTATTAGGTGATGTAAGGATATTATTTTCTCTTACAACAAAACAGTTCATCGGGTTTGTATTTATTGACTAACGCACTCAGTTTTCTTTACCTAAAATGTATATTCAAGTTATTATTTCAATTCTTCACTTTGTCTTTACAAGCATTAATTTTTTTTAATAAAGTTACCCGAAGGATATCATTACTGAGAAGGATCGAACTGTAAATTAGCATGCTGTGCAGGTCAGACGCGTTATCGCTTCCACTACGCAACAATCGTTTTTTATATGTGACTAACTTTTGCTTGTGGTTTCGCTCGTGTTTATGTAGATGTGACCGTCGAGAAAAGTATTTTATTTTTATGAAATGTACTCTTTGTACTTTTCTGTACCCTTGACAAAGTGTATACAAAACTTCATGGTGATCGTTTGAGTAAATAAGAAGTGAAAGCGAAACAAACAAACTCTCATTAAGATATATATATTACTAGATAGGATTTATTCAATACGTTGAAAATTATTCAAAACTATATTAAAATTTAACGATAGTAAATAACCTAACTTTGCTGATATCAATATAAATGTACTTCAAAATTTAAATCAGATATCATGATTTTTAGAAATATACAAATAGAGCAATTTATAATAAAATAGAAAATTTTGTGAATAGAAATAAAAACAAGTGAATCTAACTATGTCTCTTCTCCTAATAACTAACGTCTTACAAACATTACTCAAGGTCTTGTTTATGATTTGTCGTTAAAGATATTTTATTATTTGATAGTAGTAAATCATGTTTATAATAAAGTTTAAAATGTAATTATAACAAGTCCAACTCCAAGAAAATGTGCTAGAAGAAAAAAAAATTTTGGATAATTTTCAACCGGCTGTAATTCGATAGTAATGGCTGTACAGTAAAAATAAAAACCAAATCCGTAGTCCGGTGGAACTGTATAGGACTTGCCAGGCTAACAGTGTAGGTCAGTTCGAAAAAAAAAAAAAAAAAAAATGTAGCTTCAAGTGTCTAACTTTTGGATTCGACAATTTTTGTTGTTGTTGTTGTGTGTGTGTGTGGTTATTTTTCATAAATTTTTCTTTAATATATCCCTTAATTTTTGTCACTTATTAAAAAAGGAGTTCCGTTATACCTTCGCAGTTCAAGCTAAGCCAGAATGTCCATGACCATAGTTAGCTACCTACTAGTTTTGAATTGTTATAAACCTCATAATATCTAAATCACTATCATTTCCTATTCGATTTTGAAGAGTTCGCTGGTGTATCTTCGGAATTCAAGGTCAAGTAGCCAAATGCCAAATGGCCAATTAAATTAAAATGCGACCCTCCTTGTAAATATCCCCTTTTTACTAAAAACCAAATTATAAATCGTTATATAAATGGCAGAGTTCTGATGTAACAACACACATTAAAAAAATACAACCGAATTGAAAACCTCCTCATTTTTAAGGTTGTTAAAACATAAATACAAAAAATAAATTATGTAAGCTTCATGCAGAACTGTATAGTATGATAAAAGTCATACCTAAGACGCTACAAAACATAGGGCCAAGAGTTGATCTTACTTTACTACTTTACCTTAATATCAAAATCAAAAATACCTCATTCAGTTTAGGCCCTGAGAAGGCGCTTATGAACGTCAAAGATACCATCGGTTCTGAAAACAACCGAATCATCGAGAATAACCGGCAAGAAGCTCGATCTGGTTAATCTATTCATCAAACATAATTTTAAGAATATTACGAACTTATTTTTAAGAACATTTTTATAGTTATATAGTGATAGACATAGATAATTACATTCGTTTTTGGTGGATGCACAGAGCGGGGCGTCATTTTCAGACGTCACCATCGTTCACATATTGATCCACCCTATAGAGATTAAAATCTGCTTGACATGGTGTTTGAACTTAGTATCCAGCAAATCGGTAATATGTTTCGGAATTTTGATATAAAACCTATCGCTATTATTTCATACAAAAACTATTACCGGTCCTAAAACATGGAATGACCAATTTGTTATTGTTTCTTATATTTAGATTATGTGTGTTATCTGTTTATACTGCTGCTTTCTATAAACTAATGGTTATCCAGTAGTCGAAATTTAACTATAAATCATTAACTTTAAGGTAAATATTATTTTGTTTTTTTTTTTTTTTATCAAATCATGTATCACTATAATCATTGCATATATATTTGGTTCTTTTACGTCGGATACGATGTATGAATACGTCATTATGCATTAAATTAAATAATGTGATTATTTTCAAATGTTTTATTGATGACACTACATCTCGTCAATAGCTAATTATGCAGGCTACACCCTCCCTTATTACGTCGTGCTAATATAAAGATGCTGACATAGCTTATTTACTTATTATGTTTTTAACTATCAATTGGTGATAATCACTTAATATTTAGTCTATATGGATGTGTATCTTATTTTTGTTATTCATTATTAAGCCACCTGCCCGTGTTTACAGTTTCAGAGGATAAATATAAGACCAATGCACCATTTAAAATTCAATTCCTTAGTAAATCGTCTTGAGAATACATTGTGTTTAATTCTTAAAAACACTCGGACGCTCCCGCGACGCTTAACTAGCTACTAATAAAAAAACGAAATCTGGTTTTCGCCTATTTTATGTATACCTAGTTACTTAACAATATTTCCATTTTACTCTTATATACAAAAGTAATAAAAATCTAAGATAAATAATAACATCAAAAGCAACAAATCGAGTGTATTGTTAAGCTTACTGGTCTGTCGTTTCAAATGAAAGGAAGCCATAAATATTTACGAAAATTCAAAAATGTTACCACCGAAATTCAATAGCAATTAGGAACATCTTTCGCAATAGCGATGTTCGTCAAAGAATCCGATTTTATTTCGCATCTCTTAAACAGATCCGGACATTTTAAGGCTTCCATAAATTGACATAACGAAATTGATGGAAACTTTATTTCAATTTTAAGTCCATAATTTCGATATCTCTTTGTAGGTGAGCTTATATGGTATCTTTTGAGAATTTAATTTAATGTAATTTGAGAACGGTGATATAATTTCTTAATAAATATAAAAAGGTATTTCGATATCTTTTTCGGTAAAGCCCATCAGGCAAACAGCCTATAGCCTCTTCGAAGAAATAATAATATATATCGCCAAGCATCTATAGGTGTGTTCGGACAGCTGTACCCAAGATTTAGTCCCTGTCTAGGTTTAGCGTCTATACCATGTTGGACCACAACGTCATTTAACATCAGAAAAGATTGTAGCCTACCGCTAAGAGCTATAATATATAAAATAATTTAATTTCTATAAAATACATTTAGATCTACATTCTTTTATGAAAGATCTGTTATCAGAAATGTTGCTTTTAAAAATATTTTTCATTTGGTATAGGATTTAAGTAAGACGCATTAGTCTTTATTACATTCGTCGTTAATACTCTTAGTACTCTCAAAGAGCATTTTCTTTTACATCTTTGCAAATCCTCTCTTAATAAAATATTGCTAAATTTATTCCACATATTATTGTGAAAATTACAAAGAAAATATTTCTTATTATTTTTATATATTTTGTTGTATCACAGAATTAGTAACCGCTTCAACAATCGCATTAGAACATGCGCTGAATTACCACTTTCAACTAGATTAAACTTTCAAATAATAAAGATTCTCGAATAATTATATAAAAATGGCCAGCCGTTTGTATCCCGTGATATAAAAAAAAAACCTATTGATTCAACCGTAAAGGCTTATAACCAATAATCACTTCGAATAAAGGAAAAATACGCACAATTTCCCCCAAACGTAAAACGTTGTACTTAACCGGGAATCGATCCCGTCGGGCCGGTTTTATACGTGACTTGCGTAAATGACCGCTTGTTTTTTCAGTGGTAGCGGATCGCTTTCATTTTATTCAAAAAACGTTTAGCTGTTCACTCCCGTCGATATAGCGAGCATTGATACAATGCAAATACAATGCTTCAAATTGAATAATCGTTGAAAGCGAAGGATTTTCGATAGTTGAAACTATGTTTTTTATTCATTTGAATAGACGGCATCGAGAATACTATATCTCTATAATAGCCGCAGTACATATAATGCGTCGTTAGCCATAAATCAAAATATATTTCTGTGTAGCGTATACAAAAATATTTTTCTGTTTACCTTAACTCAACTGCCAAATTACCACACTTTAATGACAGTTGCAAAGATTTTATTTACCACCATCCTGGAGGCGGTCCTTGCTACCGCATACCTACTTTATTTAAATACTTATTTTTCTCATGATCTGCTTGTTTTTCTATATATTTAGGATGAGACTTAGTTTACAGCGAGAAGCTGTGAAAGCCTAAAAGGCCAATAGCGTAGCCAGTTCGAAAAAATCTATGTTAAGCTTCATTTCGGTCGTTTTAGAAGTTTAAAATATAATAAATAAGGAAGACAATATACTAGAAGAGACATAAATAATTATTTTGCTATTATTTCGTACTTACATAGATTCTAATTTGCATATAATTTTCATTCAATGCATCTGAATGTAATAAACAAACTTCATAATAAATTAACGGTTAAATGAAAAAAAAAATTGAAATACATAAATAAAAAAATTATACGTACAATCTGAAATATAAAAATCCTTTCATAATGAAATCATTCGTGCTTTTCATGTGAATATAATTTATGTATCTTTGGCACGACAAAAACGCCATACTATAAAAAATACCAGGCTTAATTCTTCTCCGGCTTGTATTCAATTTATTCGCTCTTTTTATATGAGTGAACAATACTGTAAATCCTCCTTTATATTTTCAGTTTTCCCATAAATGTATCAAGTCTATATAAACACTGTAATTATTTTTCGACAATGAATATTAGAAGAGTATAATAGTTTATGAATAAAAGCGTCTTTACGAAACACCCTACCCCATTAAGAACCATAACAATTCCATCGATGTACATTGATGTACCCACGTTTATAAATTCGGTAACAAGATTTCTCGCGACACCAATAGGGGTCTAGGAATCAAATAAATCTACGTACTTAACATCTGGGTTGACAAGGGTTCGTCTATAATATATACGAATACATGGAAAGATTTGTATCATCTAACAAGTGATTATATCAGCATCTAATGCTGTGCTGATTTGAACTCTGTTTGTCATGCTAAAGTTGTTATTTCATTACTTATGTATACAAATAATATGCACTAATATGCTGGTTGAGCAGCACAATTTCAATCGTGTCAATTTTTAAAACTTTTTAAGTTATTTTAATAAACATTTATTAGTATGCACGTACGACCATGTAATGAAATAAAATGGCAACTCAATGTCAATCTGTCAGTTCTTTCAACATTTTGAAAATTTCCCTACTGCCGCCATCTGTCTCACTCACTCGTTCACTTTTTATATATGGAGTTTCGTTAACATAATTTTTACGGATTTTTGTACGATTTTCATCAAATTTTCTTTCATATAAAACCATGTCCTAATAATTACAAATACTACAAACAAAATTATTGGTTAAATAGGGCCAACTGTTCGTAAATGATGTGCTTGTAATACGATCGATAATAATAATAAAAAAACTTTATTGTCCAATAAAATGTTGCCTTGCATATGTACAAAATTAAATAATAATTTACAATATACGTGGTACACTTTGGCGGCTTTACTACTTAGAGCGATCTCTTTCAGACAAACCATAGGAGACATTTCATTCTTTAACTAAAATACCCGGTGGCAAACAAAAATACACACAAAAATATAAAGACTACAAAAAGAAGAAAAACAATGTAATAATAATTATGTTATCATATAAACCTATTATTAATCATATATATTATATATAAATATCTTATATATAATTTTCTATATATATAAAAATGAATGCTGCTCGTTTATTTCGCTAAAACTCGAGAATGGCTTGACTGATTTGGCTAATTTTGATTTTGAATTGAAATTGTATATTGGCAGTTCAGGAAAGGTTTAAACGGTGAGAACCATAAATAATAAGTAAAGGAAAATACTAAAAGAGACAACTTAATTTTCAAATATAAAATTTTCCTAGCTACTAAACATTTGATGTCTTTTATCATTTTAAAAATTAAAAATTGTCATTCGTTTGTCAAGTATTGATAGTTGCGTTCAGAAATTTTTCTTCTTTATTTTTTGGCTCCGGCACGGTTTGTGCACTAGCCAGCGTTAAGTAACAAGGTTTTGCCATGTAAATGTCTTGTGATAATTTTAATGTTCTAGCAAGATGGTGGCTCCCTTGTTAGAACTTTTCATGTAGTTTTGGTGGCATCTCAGAATGCATGCTCCGTGGTATTATTTCTCATCCACTTTACTTATGCATAATAACCGAACTATATTACGTAAAACACCGCCAATATTACAAAATATAGAGTCTAATAACACAAAATTATGAATAAAATAAAAAAACTACTACATGACAGACTAAGATCCCGCCAAAAAACTCGTTCAGAAATAAAAATAGTAAATGAGAAAGTTTTAAATTGATTAAGTGAATGACCGTGTTTGCATTTGTAATATAAATAAAAAATTGATATTAAGTTTTGACCACACTTTACACAAATACATGTAAGTAATACGAAGTTCACCGAGTCATCTAGTCGTATATATAATCGACAATTGATTTTTATTTATATACATTATGAATAATTATAATTATATTCAGAATCGCATCAACTACTTACTGTACATTGAATTTTAATACTAGTCTAAGATAATCCTATAAGAAAACTTTTTTACAATCCTATTTGCAATTTACACAAGACGAGGTCAAGTACATCGTGAGAGTGACAAGACAGCGACACTGCTAATGTAGGTATACTTCCGAAAAAACGGATGACATTATAAAAGATCTCTCACTATGAAAAAAATATGCCTACAGAGACAATAAATAGTAGCTGAGGAAAAAACACCTTAGAAGTAATAAAACTAAGAGACGAATTTGGATGAAGCCAAAATCCCGCTGAAATGAGAAAAGTTGCTAACATTTCACGACTTTGGTGTGACTCGCCGTATTTTTTTTAAATATATATTTACTTTAACTGCTTATATATCATGATGTGATTCTACTAAGTTTTATCGATACACGAATCAAATTTAGTTTGATCGAGGTAGTTAGTAATGAAACCTGATAAACTAAGAGCAAAACAAGCAAATTACGTCTATTGTGTGCTTCTTACTACCTGCCTTTGCATGGTTATGAGATATTCCGACACTGATACGAAAACAATATAACCTTAATTTTCAATAAATACATTTATTCAAGTGGAATTTACACATTTTGGGTGAAGGAAAACTATAGTTGCAAATCCAGTATCGCACTAGTAACGTATAAGTCAGAGAGCGGTCGGTGCATCAACGATTTGCCATGGAAGATTTGGTCGCGTACGAAAAGACTGCACCACCGGAGACCTCTATACTACACCTTCAAACGACAGATACGGGGTATCTGTTATGGGAGAAAAGCTTGATATTCGAAGCTTCTAGTAGGATTCATGGAGAGACCGAAGGTTTTTCTCCTCAAAGTGAGGGTCCCCGTTTTAACATCTACAAGTGACTCAAGGGCGTGACTAAAGTAGCGGACCATGCTCCCGCGATCCTACGACCCTAGCTCACACATGCGCGAAGAGGCAGAGGCGTTTTAACCGATAAGAGTCCGGGATAAAACACTCTCCCCCCCCCCTTCTCTCTCCCCCAATGAGTACGGCGACAGTATTTGATGCAAAATTTTCCCTCTATAAAAAACTCCCTATTAGCCAAGAAGTCATGTGTTGAATCCCCGGAAAAAATAGTAATAAAAAATAATGCGAAAAATACAGACGTGAACATAAAAACTTGCATATGGTGTTTGTTGATCTGGAAAAGGCATTTGATCGAGTATCTCAGGATGTTCTGTGGTGGGCATAAAAAAGTAAAGAGTGCCTAGGAAGTACTTACAACTTGTCCGTTGTATGTAGAGTCAAGCTAAAACATATGTTGGGTCCAAGGCTGGAATTATCGACAATTTCCATGTGGCCGTAGGTTTGCATCAGGGATCAGCTTTAAGTCCTTTATGCTTTATGTTATCTATTCCTTCTTGTCAAGGATGCACTAACATCAGATATTAAACAAACTTGTTTCATCAATGTGATCTTTGAAATAAGGCGTAGTCTTTAAAATTGATATATAATTTTGCAGTTTAAAATAGCAGTGTAAGTTTCGTCCGTGTGTTTGAAATTTCATTCATGGGTTTGTGTATACAGCAGGTCTTGTCTGAAAATCAGCGCTGCAACCCTTGCACTTGCAAACCTGCAGCCTTACGCTGAGACATAGACCTATTTGACTCCATGCAACACTTATCTCATTTAAAATATTTTATGTCTACTTGTAAATATGTGTTGTATGTGTCGAATAAATGAATCTTTCTTTCTTTCTTTCTATATACAGAAGGAAGCATCTTGGTGTGTGCTTATCGCTGATGATATTGTTCTTGTTGGTGAAAATGCTGCCGAGGTCCAGAGTAGGCTAGAGAAATGGCGAGAGAAACTGGCGAATGTTGGCTCAAAGATTAGTGGGATGAGAACTGAACATTTGTTCTGTGGCTTCGGAGGTCCATACAGTTTTTGTCATATTACCTTAAACGGTGTATTCTTACCAGCCTGCTCCAATTATGGGTACCTTGGCTCATTAATCCAAAACGACGGTGGAATAGACAAGGACGTGAGGAATAGGATAAATGCATAGGATGGATGAATTGGCGAAAGGTGTCTGGAATAGTTTATAACCCACGAATGCCGTTGAAACTCAAGAGGAAGGTGTATAAAACCATAATAAGACCAGCCGTGTTAAATGGATCCGAGTGCTGGGCTACAAAAGAGACGGATGAGAAAAGATTACATGTGGCAGAAATGCGAATGTTAAGATGGATGTGTGGTGTAACAAGAATAGATAAGACTAAAAATGAGTATGTCAGAGGAAGTTTGAATATAGCACCAGTGACAGAAAAGTTGAGGAGTAATATGTTAGCATGGTACGGGCATATTATAAGAAGAGATGAAAGTCATGTTACAAGAGTAGTTTTGAGTTTGACAGTGGACGGATATAGGAGTAGAGGAAGACCGAAAAAGGTGTGGATGGATTGTGTGAAAAATGATATGTATATAAGGTGTGAGTACGGAGATGACATCTGAGAGTAAAAAAGGAAAATATCTTGTGCCGATCCTACTTAGGTGGGATAAGGGTAAGATGATGATAAGCTTATATAAGAGTTTAGCGTCTGGATATATCTTTTTTTGTTACCACAATAGAAGCTATACTTAATTTTCACAATAAATGTCCGTATTTTTAAAATAATAGAAAAATTCAAGATTAATAGCTTTTGAAATGCTTAAATGCTTTTTTCCAATTTAGGCAATTATTTATGTCCAAACTTACCAGCAATATTCCCTTCCCAGGGAAGAGTTTAGGGGCATAATACTCTAGGGCCACAAACTTAATGGATTCTCATTTCTTATTACGATTTAAGCTGATGATATCTTATAATTGGTGTTTTAGTAAAATTTAGTAAAATTAATGCCGTAGTAGGATTGGTAGCCAAGAAAGTACTAACGATCGTCTGGCATTATGAAAGTAATAAAAACTGATGAATGGCCAATATTGAAAAATGATAGAACGGATGAGACAAGATTAAATATTATGATAATAGATTAGTTATAACATATGTATAGTATATATATAATGATGTATATTTTACCAACTATATATCATATAAATATCGAACGAAATTATTTGAATTATTAACACTTCATGGTATTTGTCGGTATTTCGTGTCACATCTTCTCGAGCTTGGAATCTTTGGAATTCATTATCTAATAATATGTAATCAGCGTATTATTTAGTTTTGATTTTGCAACTCGGATAAATGCTATCCGGTCTCTAGACTTGTACAACAGCTGCGTGATGCTATCGAATTGATTATATAAAATTTGGCATATAAGTATCATCTTGAGAACCAATAATAACACAATAAAACAAATGTGTATGAGTATAAGAAACCAAAACTTTATTACTCGTGTAATATTATTGTAAAAATTATAAACGCATGCTGTTATTAACCAATGATGATGGCTCATTTGTAGAACTTGAGTGTCAATCTCCTCCAGTTTAGTATTACACCACGTCAACATTTAAATATCAAGTGAGACTGTGGGTAAACAATGAAACCTATAAAAAATATACCCATATAGCAAATTTATAGTTCAAAATATATACTAAATGTAAATAAAGCATTAGAAGAGTATAGAATAAATCTAATTTGAATAGAAAACCAATTATTTAGAAACAATTTCAATTTTCAATAGCAGTAAAAGATTTACCGACGTTACTTCGTCGCCTACCAGGCGCAAATCGAAAATCAGATATCAAAATACTAGTAACCGTAATGAAGCATATTTATATTATTAGTGTATTTAAATTCCTCGTTCTAAATTTATCATCTGTAACCATATCGTCTCTTAAGACCAACACATTGTGAAGCCTTAGACTATGATATAAACAAGAAGATAAGAAAAGCTTAGGATCTGCACCTAGCACGAATAGTCTACATTTATGAAAGGTGAATTGCGATGATCCAAATCTATTAACTTTATAGCCGTTTTGCGATAGAAATAGATAGAAACATTTTATTGTAAGAAGTCAGATACGACCGACGGTATGCAAATGATTTTGAACCATTACACACATTGTGAGTTATTTGATATATTTTGCCTGTGATGTAGCAATTTTATGGAATAACTTATATATCTTATATGTCTACGATAATGACTAAATGATGTATTACTTTTATTGTTGTTGTTTGTTTATCATATTGCGTTTTTTTCTTTATTTAGGGTAAATTCTGAAATCAAAGGTATTAAATATTAACATATTTCCCTAACTACTTGTCAGCGATCAGTAAACGAAAAAGAGATTATTACGAAGCGAACTCCTTTTGACGGAGCGACGTTTGATGACATTTGCTAGAGTGTGCTCTCTGAATTCAAATGGAAACGTGCTTCGGAATATTACATGAGAATCGTCTTAAGGAGAGTGTTCGACTACATGGAAGTCGTATGATTACTTTAAGAATATATAAGATTATTATAAAACATTTACAAATCTGTTACAAAGTGTTATCCTCGAATTACTTTACAGTATTATATTTAAAAGTTTGATAACTTTAAAATATTTTAAATGAAATAAGAATCAATGAAAGTCGTTACTCTGAATACAAATGGTTATATTTTAAATGTATTTTTTTTATAATTATTAGATCATTTCCATTCGGGAAGAAGCATATGCCACTGCATTGGATCTCTTACAGGCTGATGTGATAATGAGGATGATTTAAACACAAAAATGAATGATGATATACCTGAGATCAATAAATTCCAACACCGTTTCACCAATTAATAGAAAAGTTTAAATACTAAGAAGAAGATTTTTATGTTACTCATCTTTATTATAACTCTCCATTAGGAGACGGTAGACTATAATTTATTGTTATTAAGATTTATATTATAATTTAATGGATCAAGTCAGTGCTAGTTATTGTTTTGAAAAGAAAAGTTGCAAATTAATTTTAGGGATGCTTTTTTGTATGACTTAATACCTGCAAAATTTACAAAGATTAAAGTCGCCATGATTGTAATTAATTTATGCCTTTCAGCCTTGTCCAGTAAATCCGATTATGTGCTAAGACCAAATTCGTGAGCGATGAAACGTGAATGAGTGCTTGAAGCAATTATATTGGATTATAGCGTAGCTGTTATATATCAATCTCTACTATTACTTGACAGGTATATATAGAAACGATAGTTATTTTATTGGTATTTAGATCTAAATTTCGCCTAGCAAATATACTCATATAGAGTTTTCAATTAGAAGTGGAAAGTATGTATACTTTTTAGACATCCAACAAAAGCGTTTTAGGTTTTTTAAGTGACTCCATTAAATACTTCTTCGAGAATAAAAACACATAATACTAACAGCACTGAGAATCATATTACAATACAAAAAAAAGTTGCATGAAATACATCAACATATAATTTTATATGCAAAAGTTGCTATTGTATGTTTTGAAACTAGTTAAGATAAACTCCACTTTTAAAATGTAGCTATTCGAGCGTCATGTTTCAAAATAAAAAATACTTTTAGTATGATAATGAAATTTTCGAATCTGCATAGTGTAAAATGGATTTTCATTTAAGTTTATTTTATTTCACAACGATATATTTTTAATGGTAATATTATTTTTATTATTTATCGTACGAAAGAACTATAAATTTATAACAAACGGTTCGATAAAGAAGCGAATGTGAGCTTGTTTGTATGTTACGTTTTCATGTCTTAACTGTTCAACCGAACATCATGAAATTTTGCTTATGCCTTGCCAGGTGTATAGAATAGCACATAGGATAAACTTTCGTCCAGAAATGTGTACTGTTTCTAGGAGATAAAACTTATTAACACCATCGAAGCTGTAAATAAAAGTTAGTCTTTAATGAGTATCATACAAGAAAAAAAAATCTCATTTTTGAATTTTTTACTCGGTTTGTAGCCCTGATATCAAAATACGTAGATTCTAGCAAATATCAAAATACGTAGATTACATATGTTTAGTATTTTGAAATATTCTACTAACACCTTGTCATTACTTATAGACTCTATCAAAGAAAAGAAGCACTTTAGGAATCTCTGCCGTCTAAAATATATTCGAAATTATTTAGCAATATAATTTTATTTCCTTACAAGAAATAATAAATAAGACGTTGAGTAAACACTCATAAGATTGCCAATTCAGCTATGAAAAATGGCGGCGAGGATCACGTTTGTACGGATTCAAATATCAAGGTGAATAATAAGGGTGAAAAATTGTCGGAGCTCGACAGGTTTGCTCTTAACATTAAAAAAACATGAACCAAAGGAGGGGGCCGTATTAGACGCGAAACTCCACCGTGACGTCACTCAGATGAATATGAGATAAAAGTTCAATTTACGATGACATAGGATTTCACTTTGTTTCATAACTTTGACATCTAATATATATGTATATTACAAATGGGAATGTTTACTCAGCATCATATTCAAATGTTTGGGCAGATTCTAATTAAAATATATCATGAAAGGCATCAATTATAATACGAATTGTACAAACACCCTTTTTGTTTGGACCAGAGAAAAACGCATCAACAGATACTATTTTTAAATAATTCATATGTTTTAATTACTCGTTTGTTTTTTCGAATTGACTACATTATTAGCCTGACGGGCCTTTACAGCTTCACCGGACTACTAAGTCGAGCACTTAAGGCACTCAGCTAATTTTTGACAGCAAGCTTCAGAGTACCTAAGTGACTGAAACTCGGATGCAACACCGCGAATCTGTCCAAGTTAACCTAGCTACAATATACATACCAGCGTACATTAGTGAGTCATACAATTATACTTATATAATAAACTAACCTTTACATATATTTTGAATCAGACTGTTTAATTGTCCACTATCACAGCTAATGTTAAATGATTATGTGAGACTAGATGGTAAGCACGTTAAGCCTAGAGGAACTGGTTCTCGAGTACAACTGCTGCAACATATCCATAAGTGCTTAACGACAGATTGTCAACTCGAGGGTGGTAGCTAGCCAAGTGGACTTAAATAAAGTCCTACCACCGTGCTATGGTTTCATCACGACGTTTTCCTTAACCGTATGCTCTGGCTCATTCACAAGGGTTGCTATCCACTGAGTCATCATCCTAAGTCGAGTAATGATTATAATGGTTTTTAGAGATGATGGTGGCTTGGACGGAGGTTTAAGTCCACGCAATTAATATTTCCGTCATAGTATGGCTTGTCCACCTGCCTATTTATCACCCCCGAATTTAAATTTGCGAAGCACTCTTATTGATATATTTTGGTAGTTTCATTTCGTTAATGAGTCGAAGACTTTATTATTATTTCTTAATTCATAAATTTTATATTATTCGTTATATGATGTCTACAATCTACAAATTTTGTAGGTACATTTCTCAATACAACTTTTACTATTAAGAAAAGTCAAGAAGAATCACATTGGATATTGTAATCTACGATGTCTATAACTCTTGAAAAACAAACTTGATACCTCTTATTATGGTCAAATTTCGAGAACTAAAGGGCCACTAATAATAATAAATGTATAAATATAGGCTGTTCGCTTGTTTTAATTACCTTGATATAGAAAGAAAGAAAGAAAGAATCATTTATTCGACACATACAACACATATTTACAAGTAGACATAAAATATTTGAAATTAGATAAGTGTTGCATGGAGTCAAATAGGTCTATGTCTCAGCGTAAGGCTGCAGGTTTGTAAGTGCAAGCGTTGCAGCGCTGATTTTCAGACAAGACCTGCTGTATACACAAACCCATGAATGAATGAACACACGGACGAAACTTACACTGCTATTTTAAACTGCGAAACTATATATCAATTTTTAAAGACTACGCCTTATTTCAAAGATCACATTGATGAAACAAGTTTGTTTAATTTATTTATTTACTAAGTCTCATGCGACGCTTGCCATGTTAATAAATAGTTTTTTAATTGTGTTTTGAAACTAAAACGATGCTCACGCGTAAGATTACGAATAGGAGGAGGTATGTCATTCCAACACTTTGTGGCCGCATATCTAAAAGAACCACGAAAAGTTACTGTTCTATGTCGCGGGAGAAGAAACACATGCGAGCAAGCTCTTTTATTGTGTTTATTATAATCTCGAGTCCACACAAATTTATTATAAAGGTAACTAGGTGTCTTGGTTGGTATTATGTCGAATAGCATGCTAGCCAAGTGTAGCTTCTGTCTTGCTTTCATTTTCAGAAGTTTAAATTTAATGAGGAAAGGAGTGATGTGAGAACGTGGTGGGATATAGTAACAAAAACGCACGCAGGCGTTTTGTACACGCTGTATCAATTTTTGTGTTCGAACAAGAAGACACGGGCCATAAACCACATCACAATAATTTAATTTTGATAGGGTGATCGACTCACATAACTGCAGCCTGAGTTTCTCATTTAGATATGGTCTAATTTTGTACAGTATCTTAAGCCGATAAAAGCAGTTTCTTACACATTCATTTACATGTTTTTCAAACTTTAAGGAACTGTCAAATATCATTCCAAGGTTTCTCGCTTCGTGAACTTGTTGTACAGGCTCTTTGTTAACCGTAATTTTATTATGTGATATATTTAAATTTAGAATTTGGTGTTTAGAGCCCATTACCATGAATTTAGACTTTTTTGGGTTTAGATTCAGGCAATTAGAGATAGACCAAGTGTATATTTGTTGTAAGTCATGATTTATTTTATTTACTGCCTCAATATGATCACTGGGACGGAAGGAGTAATAAAGTTGGAGATCATCTGCATAGAGGTGGTATAGACAGTGAGTAATGTTATTTATGATATCTGCGGTATATATAATAAAAAGAATAGGTCCCAGAATTGACCCCTGAGGAACTCCACGAGTTACATGTCTGATTGAGGAGTGAAGCTTTGTACCATCTGATTTCACTACTTCGACATACTGTTGCCTATTTGTCAAGTAACTGTGAAACCAGTGGATTGAGTTAGTATCAAATCCGTAAAAAGAAAGTTTTGATAAGAGTAGTGAAATATTTATGCAATCAAAAGCCCGGGAAAATCCAATAACACCAAGATGCTGCATTTACCTTGGTCTTGGGATGCTAAAAGGTTATCAACAACATCCAAAAGAGCTGTCGATGCGCTATGGCTCTTTCTAAAGCCCGATTGAGCCAGCGGTAATAGCGAATTATCTTCTAGGTATTTTATAAGCTGCCTTGCTACTACCTTTTCTAAAATCTTCGAAATGCACGGCAACAGGCTAATGGGACGTAAATCATGTAGATCACTGGGATCTGTGTTCTTTGGGATTGGTTTCACTACTGCAACCTTCCAGCTATCAGGATAAATACCAGATGTTATCGACTGGTTAACCAAGGCAGTGATTGATTTCAAAGAATTAGGAAGGGTCATATGAAGCATCTCCAGTGAGATACCATCAACACCCTGCGCGTTAGATTTTAGGTTATTTATAGTCTTTAAAATGATGTCCTCGCTCACAGGACACAAAGAGAAGGTCGACTGATTATACCTGTGATATTCAAAATATGATAATTGTGAAATTGTTATATTGTCTTCAGCGGGGACGTTGAGAAAATGTGTATTTATTAATTCCGGGTTGAGAAGATACTGCGGAATATCAGCCATTTGATTGTGAGAGTTTAGTACCTGTGATTTTAAGTTTTTCCACAATTGTTTGGGATTCTTAATATGACTATTGATGTGGTGAGAAAAGTAACTTTTCTTTTCGCTTTCGAGTGCTTTGATAACTAAACGCTTCATGAATTTATAACTCTCTTTACTTGATTCTGTCTTGGTTTTTCTATATTTCTCATGGTAGTTATCTCTAATTTCTATCATTTTCTTTACAGTCTCAGTTATCCACGGATGGGGCGGTGTTTTAAATACTTTACTTTTTATTGGCGCGTGCAAATTAAATAGTGTAATTATATTGTTAGAAAAAGTTAAAGCCAAATCATGAATATCACTGTTTATTATAAAGTATTGCCAATTAATATTCTGCAAGTGGTCTTGAAAGAGTTCAGTAACTATATTTTGTAATGGTCTGTATGTTACACATCTAGGGCGAATTTTTTCTTTTTTAAAGTTAAATTCTATAAGAAGCATAGCATGGGCTCCTAATTCTGGCTTATGTTTAACTATCGAACTACGAACGTGCGCATCTGTACACACAATATCGATCAGTGTTTGACTCTGCTCGGTAAAATGGGTAGGTTCATTAATAATTTGCATCAAGTTTAAATTATGCCGAAACTGATTTAGTAAATCTTTCTTTTGGCTACTGGAGACAAGCAAATCTATGTTAAAATCTCCCACCAATATGACTTTATCAAATTTAGAAAAGGAGGTAATGGAATCTGTCAAAGTATCTAAGAAAAAAGTAACATCCTGCCACGGTGGTCTATATGCGGTACCAATAACAATGGATGAGCCACTCACGCACATACGTAACCACATTTGTTCTATTGAGGGCACCACAGGATAACTGCAGATGCGAGCATTTATACCCTTTCGTATATAAAATCCAACTCCACCTCCTCGCCCAGACCGGATGTGGAAGGGCCTAGGAGTATGTCTAAAATGAAAATCAGGCAAACTCGGAGCCTTGGCATCTTCTCCTTTTTTCAACCAGGTCTCATTTATAGCCAATACATCAGGTTTAAGAGCATTTACCGCTACTATAAATTCTTCATGGCGCGTGTTAAGTGACCCCGCATTGAAAAAACCAACTCTTAGATTCTTACAGGATATCATTTAAAAATGTGCAAATAAACCTCTAAAAGTTTATTTATAAATGTTGCTAGGCAGCTTAGTTGCATGAATGGATTATATAAGACGCTGATATATTTTAAGTTATTATGTGAGAGAACATATTTCATATACATAACATGTGACACTTTGAAATAATTTTGTTCCGATAGCAGAAAACTTTTTATAGTTCTCCATGCAACACTTTTGTATAAATTAACGCAGTGAAAATATAGTAATAAACAGATACAAAGCAGGTATAAAATGTAGCAAAAAATAACCATACCAAATAAAATACAATAATCAGTATTAAAAAATAGAGAATAAAAATTATGTAGCAGATTTTCCAAAAATACGATAAATATCCGACTCTGTATGGAATGAATAAACCCGTTTACCCAGCTTAGTTTCATGAAGAGATTATATAAGACTGTGATATATTTTAAGTTATTATATGAGAGAATGTATTTTATATACATAACATGTGACACTTTGAAATAATTTTGTTCCGATAGTAGAAAACTTTTTATAGTTCTCCATGCAACACTTTTGTATACATTAACGCAGTGAAAATATAGTAATAAACAGATACAAAGCAGTTATAAAATATAGCAAAAAATAACCATACCAAACAAAATACAATAATCAGTAATAAAAAATAGAGAATAAAAATTATGTAGCAGATTTTCCAAAAATACGATAAATATCCGACTCTGTACGGAATGAATAAACCCGTTTACCCAGCTTAGTTTCATGAATAGATTATATAAGACTGTGATATATTTTAAGTTATTATGTGAGAGAATGTATTTTATATACATAACGTGTGACACTTTGAAATAATTTTGTTCCGATAGTAGAAAACTTTTTATAGTTCTCCATGCAACACTTTTGTATACATTAACGCAGTGAAAATATAGTAATAAACAGATACAAAACAGGTATAAAATATAGCACAAAATAATCATACCAAACAAAATACAATAATCAGTAATAAAACATAGAGAATAAAAATTATGTAGCAGATTTTCCAAGAATACGATAAATATCCGACTCTGTACGGAATGAATAAACCTGTTTACCCTCACCCTGGCGGGCAAAAATACGACCTCGCTTTGTCCAGGAAAACCGCCAATTCTGCTTGCGGCATTCCTCGCGTACTCGAAAAAACAGTTGACGATTCGTGCGTGTCAACCGTTCATTTATATATATTCGTTGCGATGGGCTAGGTTGTCCTGCATCCTTGACAGAAATGGTCCGGCGAACTCGAGCGGCCGAAAGCAGCTGGTCACGAAGAAAACGCCGTGCCAGTCGTACTACAACTCGCCTGCCCCTAGATGCAGCACCAACAATCTCTCCTTCTCGTTCAACCAAGGGACCAATACGCTCAGCAAAGACAATATCTTTGTCTTGTATAGGAACTCCCAATCTCGCGGCCAGCACACAAACAGTATGAACCACGTTTTCCCCTTTCTCCTCTGGTAGCTGTACGATCTCAAGATCCGAAAGAAGCGCCTCCTGATCTTTGCTATTCAGTTCCAGTTGAAGCCGAGTAACGGTTTCCTCGAGCTCATTTACCTTCTTAGTGCATGGTTCTCGTTGTTCAAGTGCCTCCAACCTCTGCTCAAATCCATCCAAACGCCCGTTCAGGCTCGCGACCGATGTTCGAACCTCAGCCATTTCCTTTCTTAACTCCCGCATTTCGGTGACACACGCAGAAAGCTCACGGCGTAGATCTTCAATAATTTCAACACCCACAGATATCTGTGAGTGTTTAGTATGAGCAGAGCTTGCGATACCCTCACTACTGTGGCTGCTGTTGGTTTCGGATATATTGTTACCGGCTGAGAGGCTGTTCTCCACCTTCTTAATCTTTGTACACTCCGGACACAACCAGTCTTTACCAATGCTGGCAGTATCCAATAACGAGATGCATCCTTTGTGATATTTAGCAGTACAATTACCGCAACTGGCAATACGACCTCCAGGCGAAATGAATTTTCCGCAAGTTATACACTTATTTGCCATCGTATACTTTTTGTGATAAGCAAACGTAATGTTTTGTTTTTTATGTTTATCATTTGTTACTATGCCTCATTTAAGCTTTTGCCAGTAACTTAGTTCGCATTGATGTAGGTTTTACTTGACAATACTTTTTTCTAGTAAATATAACGTAAAAAGACAAATAGGTTGACAAATTAATAAAGGCATTGTACTGAAATCTTTAAAATTAAAATACAAAGTCTCACTGCCCCGAAAGTATAAACATTTAACCTTTACACTGACCGTGGACCTTTTGATACCTAAAAGCTTATTATTCAACCATGTTTTCCTTGCTCAAAGTGACATACTAAATCACACTATTATGTCTAATGTGTACGCGTCCTAAATAAATGGATCCTTTAGTAATTTCGAAGTAAGGGTTTAAAGTAAATACGAGTCCTAAGTGAATCAGAAACTGTTTTAAATCTTTTGCAGAACACATAAGAAATAATGTGCGACGTATTCTATTATTATTATAATGAAAATGAAATAAATATATTATTTATACGAAGTTTATTTTATAAGGTCGTAATTTGCTTTTGTCGTTGCAAATAATAATATAAATGTTTGAATAACTTATCAGTAAATGAATGTAGAATATAATGTGCTACTCGAATTAACTCTTTTTTGCTTTAAAATAATTTTTATATAATTATGATAGAATTAACATGAGAATATAAGCATAGACGTTTGAAATAACGTTTTCGTATATTATTGACAATATTCGTATATTTTTATGTTAAATAAATAAATAACAAATATTTAGCAACACGTGCAACGTGTTAAATAAAATTGCAATTATATCATATAAATATTGTAGTTTAAAAAAAATTACGATACGAACACCAGTTTTCCAGTCCAGTCCTCTTTAAGTTTTCCGAACGTAACTACCGATACTTTACGTCATGCCACACAGCCCACTCGCACTACTACTCAGTGGTTTTTAGTAGCAATAAATGTATAGTAATCACTTGTTTCTTTGTTTTAATACATACTTCAGTCACCTTAATATCAATTGCCCTCTTTAAGCGTATTTTCTAACCTACCATTTGTATGGTAGTTATTCCAATTCAACCGTCTATAACGTAATGCTAGGTAGCCTATATCTTTTGTAGGACTATGAAACTTTGCATGCGAATTTCTTTTGCATTGTAGGGAAGCATGAAGGAAGTATGTTTTAAAAATCAAATCCCTAAAGTGGTGAAAACGTGGATGAAAGTTTGTATGAAAAGTCGACATTTTTTCCATCAGTCACTTATTTTATACAAATAAATATGAAATAAAAATTCAAAAATAAATGTGGCGCCTAGAACGCATGCAAAGCCGCGGAAAATTGCTAGTAGAATATAAATTTCCAAAAGTTTCAGAGATACGATCGTTTAAAATGTTGTTTGAACATCCATAAAAATATCCTAAATATGTTTGAAATAACATTATATTATTATTTTGATCTATTCCACGGTTTCACTGCGACACAACGAGGGAAAAACGGAAAATATTAGCCTCCCGTAAAGCTTTACTCTCCCCGTGAAATCATATTACTGTTTTCAGAGTAGGCTTATATCGATTTTTTCTTAGTAGAACCTTGTGTATTCTAATTTATAACAAATGCGGTCGCCGTCGAGCTACACTTTCTTTGAAATGATATTAACTTTTTATTAATTATTTTTTAATTAAATACCAAAAGTCGGGGTAGAACAAACGCTTAAGTAATTTACATCGCACTGAATATTTTAAAGGAAATTGTAAAACGTTGGCAATTAAATTTATATGTTAAATATTATACACGAATCTTTGTTCACCACTTCGCACGCTTTAATTCGACTTATCCCTCGGAAATATTATATTTTTGTAGATCGAAGGTATACTATGGCTTTTTCTCCACCCTTGACAAAGTGTTTGCATTATTTCTTGACGATCCGTTAAGTAGTTAAGGTGTCAAAGCGTAACAAACAAACTAAGAAATCCACATTTATTTCACTTATTTAATGAAGGTTATGTAACAAAAAAAAGTTTATGACATATATCACAAATTATTGTAATGAGCGTTTTTTTTTTTATTTTTTGGAAAAAGTGATTTCGATAAGCCTTATGGGCTTTTAATAAATATTTTTATTATTCTTCACTCATTTCTTCTTTTATTTTAGTAACTAAGTCTCATTATCAAAGATTATATATCTTTAAGTCATAACACTTAATGTAAAATGGTAGCCCCCTTATTAGAACTTTCCAGAGGGTTCTTAAGACATCTCAAAATTCAATCTTCTTCGTTATTATCGGCAATCCAATTTACTTGTGTATAATAACTCAAATGTATTAGGTAAATTGCCAGCAATAAATAGTTAAATATTACACAATAGAGGATCATATAACGCAAGTTTACTCAATAAGACAGACATAGATCCGTCAATTATTTCATTGATGAAGGCGTTACTCTGTGGAAATCCATCTTTAAAAATTAGGCTGGATGTTACTTCACACTTCCGCTTAGAATTATTTGGCCGCTGTTACGTGTTACTACATTTAGTTCATTTCATAACCAATTTCTGTTTTAGTAAGACGTAACAGCGGCCAAACAATTACAAGCGGAAGTGCGAAGTAACGTTCACCCAAGAGTACATTTATTTTCCGAATAGTCTATTTATTGGATTTCTATATTATAATACTTATCGGTTTGGTAATAATACCAGAACGAAGAATAAAACTTTTCCCAAGAATAAGATATTTCGTGCAGATAAGCCATCGATTATTGTCCCACTTTTATAATTTAACCTATCCAGTTTTCCATGTAGTTACTCACCGTCTTGGTCATGATATATCTAAATATCTCTTTCGTCTTTGAGACCCAAAGGAATCTTGGGCGGCTATCTAAAATTTTACCGCCCCACCGGACCCAGGGTTAATAGCGACTTTAACATCTACAATACAAACCTATTTCGAAATTGATTCTCAATAATTCACTTTACATACCCTCGGGATTTTATTCACGATCGTAAACGGGATTAAGCACAGCATATTCAATGACTCGGAATATTAACGCACATGTGTGTTTAAAATTAACTCGGATACAGTGTTATGTGTCTAGTTATGTTGGTTCGGTTATATGTAGAGCAGTTCGAGTATGCCTTCGTTGACCTTTGAAATCTTACATAGACGTATTACAACCTTAAATTTAAACTATTTTTTTTTAATATGACCAAACAGTCTCTTAGTAATAGAATCATAATTGGTTATGGTATTTTTAATGTCTATGGCGGTCAGTGTTCGGTTTTATATCAATAATCTACAAACCAAAATAAAGACTAGTTTAGTTAATGATTCTAGGCAATAGAACTTTTTTGGTGTTAAAACATATAAATAAAAGACTAAGTAAAAGAGATGACATTGTTTTGTTTTATTATTAAAACAAGCTGCATTAATTATAAATACCCTAAAATAACGTTGTAAAATTTACAAATTATAGCAAAATAAAAAAATAAAAATTCATGAAAAAAAGTGATCCTAAATAAATATGTATATCATTGGCTTTGAAATGTGTATACTTTAATAGACTTAAATATATGCTATAAGAGATAATTACACAGTAAAAGACAGTCTGGGTAAGTTTACAAACTCATTCATTCCATGCAAATTTTATGAGCACTTTTCGTGTAACTATTATCACATACAATAGAATTAAATAATCCTTACTTACAGCTTTGGATTAAATCTTGATTTAAGTGTAAATGAAAGCATAAGTAAAATGGAATCTGTAATATATTTCCTGTTTCAATAATCAAGGAAGTAACGCGCTGTTATAAGATTTTCTAGAAGTACACTGAATGAAATAAAAATAAAACTGTATACGTAGTTTCCGACACCTTTTGACTTATTATAGGAAGGGTGCAATTAGCGCATGCAACTAATTTTTGTAGTGCGGTGACGTACACTGAGTTACAAAAACGCACTATATCTGGCAATATCATTTTGTCCCTTTACATCATATTAGTAGGATGCTTATGAACATTCTCTGATTCGCTATAAAATTCACGCTTCACTACCTCAGTAAATCGAAAACTCACTCGTTCTTTATAACTTACTTTCATATCTATTATAGATGAATTTTATTAGGATAAGCAAATGGACTCCAATTGTTTACATATTATCTTACTTATAAAAATACTACTCAAACTGTAAATTTGACATTAACAGTAAAATATATAAATCTTCAACTCACTGTCTTCTAACTCAGTCACTCATATTCATTTTTTAGATGGAAATATTTCTACCCAAATTTTCACTTTTCCGTACGATTTTTTAAACATCCTTTCTCCATACAATCTTCGACAAACACAACAAAATGTATTAGCGAAATAAGTGCAACGGTTCTGAAGGTAATGTGCTTATATACATATAGATATCAGATAACATATTGGCATTATTATCATTGTATGAGTTGATTTCTCTAATATCAGTATATAGTAACAAAGAGGAATATTCGGAAATCCTTTCAACACGAGATTATCAATAGTGAGCTGGCTAGTAAAGCCTGCAGTATGACTAGCCGGACTCGGGAGTGAATCTCAGCGGGCTGTCGGACCGCAAATCCCTTTAAGAGCATATCAGCGGGGATTCCGGATAACTGGAAGTAACTAGCTAAAATACGTACACATATCTGGGAATTATTGTTTTGACAGACCCTCTTAGAATAATATGTACAAAGGAATACGTGGTGGATTACGGCTTCTCAAGTATTTTGCTTCTGTAATTAACGTTTTCTGTTTATAGGTAAATTTAATGACATTAATTTAATATATTAGGAAAGATAAAAGTATTATGAAATGTGAATATTGAAAAAACTTACTGCACCCACGCGCGATTTCGCTCCTACCACGCTGAATACTATCGGTTGGAATTTCACACAAGACAATTATTTGTGGGATCTACAAATGATTGTTTAAAATTCTAGTATACTTTGTGTCATGAATGTGTATATTTGTAAAAGCCTCAGCGACAGTGGTAGAATCTTATAACGATGGCTATAATTTAAAAATATTTACAGAAAGATTTAGAAGCTTTTTAATGAAGCAATGTATTTCTTAAACTTTGGTTAAAGGCAGTCATAAACCAATAGATTATATATAGAAATGGCTGAATTTTTCTGTTTATCGTAACTAATTTGTGTTTTGTTTGTTTATTACGCTTTCACGCCTTAACTTTATGAGTGGTATAAAAAAAATAGAATATCTGTCATCCATACAAAAATAAAATTCCCTTCTAATTTACACCATCGCTAGTAAAACCTCGAATAGAAACTAGCACACCTATATCAATACATATTATAAAACAAAGTCGTCCGCCGCGTCTGTCTGTCTGCCTGGATGTTCGCGACAAGCTCAAAAATTACTGAACGGATTATAATGCGCTCTTCACCAATAGATAGAGTAATTCACGGGGAAGGTATATAATTTGTCAAGGTTTCTTTGTAAATTGGTTGATATATAATGATATTTGTTGAAAGGATCTGAAAAGTCAAGCCGCCTTAAGCGTTTCATGCACATATGCATATATTTTGTTATTATCAGGGCAGGACAACGAAGTCCGCCGGACCTGCTAGTTCGTAATAAGTAGGAGGATTATGTAACATAAACAACCTGGAAAATCTCTTCGTGTAGCATAAAGAGAAATGTGTAAGGTTAAAGATAAAAACAAAACTCAAAAGTTATTTCAAAAGGGCGTAAAAGTCCCTTTCATCTTGTTTACACTTTAAAGAGTAAAGTTAGACTATTAATTAACGGGCCTGTTGAGGTCAACATGACGAGCATTATTTATCTGCTCAGTTTCCCAGGGCATGATATGAGCAGCTGCCTCTTCCATTACCAAATGAGCTTAAAATATTAATCGTTTTAAGGTTATTGTTAAATACTGAAAAATTATTGCTATAATTTGTGATCTTTTCCAGTTCGTACCCTATAAATGTATGATTTGTAATGGACCCATTCTGAACGATAAGTTTCAACAACGAATGTTGGCTTTCAAATACTATTAGAACCTAATAATACACTTTAGATACAACATAAGAACTGTAGTTAAGTATTTGGAAATGATCTGTTAAATAGTTGTTATTCATAAAACATTCGAGGAATTTGTGATAGCCATTTTAGTTAGTTCTTGCAGGTTTAATTTTTTATTTTTACCAATAATTCGGTATTAGATCGGATATTTAAACATTTTATGGAAGTACAATATGAAAGATATAATATTTCAAGGAAAGTAAAATGTATAATATTTGGTACGTGTTTATTTCAGAGTAAGCTCCTTACTTTCCGCTTATTACATTTTGAGTGTCGTTGGCTTACGACGTCGAGTTACCGGGACTGACTAAATCATTAGTAATTGTTGGCCGATTTTACTCTTGTTTTATCTGTTTTTCTTTTTAAATTATATTTTGTTAATTTTATAAGGATTAGCAATTTTTTTTATGATTTCAGGTAATCTTACGATTAATCAATGAGTTACATATGAAAGACCATCCAATGTCTAGTAGAATAGTGTATAGGTTGTTTATTTCTTCGCCCAAAGGCAATCAATTTCGTTACCACCTCCATTTGCAACAGAGTACGTCACAATATTTCTAATTCTAAATCTTTGAACTAAAGTAGATAACTTCAAAGTCATACATAAATAGTCTCAGTATTCGTTCATTAAATTACACTGGCTTGTTTTATTTGCGTTAAGTTTTTTACCCCTTCACTATGAGAGTTTAATTTTCTGTCTAAAGACTTCATCTAAAATGTCGCCAACTCGTTTTATCGGTTAGGTTACTAAAATTGTGTATACATATATCTTGTTACATGTATTAATTATTTCAGAAGAAAATCTTCAAATGCTAACATAACTTAATAACTGCCATTAAAACGCTTATTCTGCTACGGATGTAGGTACTGGTTTTCTATCTATGTTATAAGCAAAATAACTATGCAAAAAAGACCAGTAAACCAAATATTCTAAAATAACTCCTGGAAACCCAATAAAACGTACACGAGGCAGATCGTTATCCAAACATTGGGGTTTCGTTCTTTGGCAAGTATTGCACAAAGTCTGCATATAGAATGTAGATCCATTTGTTGTTTTTCAATACCTCAGAGAGCAGAATTGATATAGATTGCTGGATTGTTCGTATTTTCTGCTTTAACAAAAATCTTACATATGATATTATTAGCCAAATTTTTTTTATTGTAGTTTAACAAAGTGTCCACATGGAAATTTATGGCAAGTACATTGTATACCAAAAACAACAGCGACTACAAGAGATCTACAATACTTCGGCAGTCATCACTGTCATGCCGATTTGCAAGCGTTGCAGCAACTGGATAAAGTCTGGCTAATACTGAGACACGACAAAGAAAAATAGAGCCATTTCAATGGATTCATCAGCATTTGCGTGATAGTAGCAATTTCGTTGGGTATAAACACGGTACCAGCCCTCAAAATTTAAGCAATGGATGTACCGATGCTAGTACTAGAATGCAACCTGCCTAAGCCCGTCACTATATCGAATGCTACATTTTGTAGGTGGTAGAGCTACGCCGAAGCTATTACTGGTTTCAGCATGAATGGGTCGGTTCGCCCGGGGTAGTACCACCCTCTCACAGAAAACCGACGTGAAGTAACATTGGTTGCACTGTTGCGTTTCGTTCGGCCAGTGAGAGCGCCGGAGGCCCACATATTTAAAAGGCCGGCAACGTACTTGCGACTAGTTGCTAGTGTCTATGGACGGCGGTGATCACTCACCATCAGGTAACCTACCTGTTCGTTTGCCCCCCATAATATATATTAAAAAAAAAACAAAGTATTTCATGTTTGCGGTCTAATCGGACATTGCGCCACCCTACAACTCTTAAAACACCTAAGATTTTTATATTAATACCAAAATTAGTATAATTATCCCAAGAGATAAAATGTCGTTTCTATATTATAATTATCTACATATCTCACACACACATATCTCCCAGCTTGTCTCTTTATATTTTTATTTACGGCATCACTGCGACAGTCCTAATTATTTGTGAAACAGAAACCAACGAGTTGAAGGGTCGAGTGGAAATTAGTGGTGGCAACGTAAACATTATCTCACGACTCTGTTTGAAGTACGTGCTTCACGAAAATGTTAAATAATGATTTTGTCGCAACATCTGTATTACGTTTCGTATAAAAATATTGTTTTAAAAATATGATTTGTACACTTTTCTATGTATACTTTGCTTGCTACTTCGTTCATGTGAAAATCCTTTTGATATTCTTCAGAAATGACGTATATTATCTGGATTAGTTGTTGGCTATCTTCTATTTCCTTTATCAATATTTTTATTAGTAACTTGTGGCCGCAGCTTTGCTTGCATTAATGCAGATTTGACCCATCCTTCGGATACAGTACTTTTTTCTGAATGAGAGATACTCTATGCTATATTTTATACCTCATGTATACTAAATTTCATGCTAATTGACTGAATAGCTAAAGTGTGAAAGCATAACAAACTGACATTCGCATTTATGATATTAATTAGGATTTCCCTTTACAATTATATATATATATATATATAATTTATGAGACATCTTTCGTACTAGTGATCAAACATGAATACATAGTACACCTAAGCTCAGAACAATAATTTGGGCACCACATAATTTATTGTCCTGTGTGGAATTCGAACCTATAAACACTCAGCTCAGCGGCAGTGACCAGGTGACGGCTCAAAGATTGCACTTTTCGTGAATTCCAGTCTAGATACTTCATCGGGCTTACTTCTGAAAACTGCATTCCAAACATCGAAAACTTTATGAAATGTATTCATTTTTTGAAACGACTCTAACGCCATCTAGTCTATATTAATAACACTGTTAGTGATCTTCACACAAGAGCCAACAACTGTACAAAGTGTAAACTCAATCGATTGAACGATGCGTGAACATAGTTGTGATATATACCAATGTAACAAACAGACTGTGAATTCGTTTGAAGATGGTAACCTCCGGAACTACTGACCTGTTCTTAAAATTCTTTCACTGTAAGATAGCTACATTATCCCTGAGAGATGTGGGCGATATTTTTTTTTTTTTTTCGAACTGACCTATACTGTTAGCCTGGCAGGGCCACTACAGTTTTACCCGACCACAGTTTATTATTATTACTTAATGTTATATCGTAGTTAACTCGAACAAGGTCGTAGATAGTTGCTACTGTTCTATATAAAAGAAGAATATGATGTATTATTATATTTATTTCTTTATTTCAAGGAATATCATCAGCTTCACATCACAATACAAACTATAATAAACAACTTAGAGTTTATTAGAGATATTCACTAATAGACAATGGAGTAGCAATAAGAAAATATTAAGTGCTACATAAACAATAATAAAGAACCAGTGAAGGATTACATATTAGACACCCGTGGCAAAAAATGATTTAATGATCGCAAGTCTTAATGCAAGAACTAGATTTCATACTATAATTAATACTCTGGTATTAATTAAAAAGATCTAAATTGAATTCTTCATTAAGTTTATTATAATGAAAGCTAAGCTACAAAATCTAACTATCGCTTCTATAGTTGATACCTTGATAGTTGAGTAAGGCCCATATATTATCGAGCTATGACGAAGAACAGTAAACGAAGTCCTTAAAGAAATTTTCGAGAAGTTAACCTCGCTTTGAACAATTTTTGAGAATAAAAGAATTCACAGATTATAAATATTACTTCAATAAAATATTTTCCACCGCATTTATAAAACATAAATTGAGTTGCTTTTTACTATAATGGCCAATAAAAGTCAACTGTTCAGGTGGCTGTGGCGTTATGATATTAACAATAAATCAAACATTCTGGTAACCACCTTTGATAACACCCACGATATAGTCTGGGCCCTTCTAAAGTCAAGGAAAAAAGACTCAGATTAAAAAACATTGGGGATCTAATTACAATGGGTGGAATACCCCACAGTAACTATGTACCTTTAGGATTAGCGCTTAATTAAATTCTCTTATAATTTAGAACAAGAGTTTCGTAATACGGATTTTAATGTCATGCAATTTAAAATTAGTTACTCTGTAATGCTGCGGTTAAATATTAGTTTAATATATGGTGAATTCAAAGACAATTGCGAATTAATCATTTCTCACTTAATAAAGATTCTTTTTTGTAATATATAGAACCTATCCGCATCTCCACGTGCATTTTTATACAGTATTTATTTACGGCTTCTTATTTTAGTTAGTTTAATTAAAATTAGAGTATATTCTATAATTCCTGAAACTATTGCTTATTATGAACATATCAAAGTACCAAAAGGACATCAATTTTAGAATGAGACGTACAACATCAGATGTGCAAAATTTAATAAAAATCATTTGCCAATAAAGTGTATTGTTATTGATAAATTTTCTTTTTTTTCGAACTGATTAACACTATTCGCCTAATCACTTGCGGAATCATCATCTTTTTACCCTTATCCTACCTAAGTAGGGTCGGCACAACATGTTTTCTTTTTCCAATCTCGCCTGTCAGATGTCCTCTCAACATTTACACCTTTTTCGGTCTTCCTCTACTTTTATATCCGTTTTATATTTAAAACTTTTCTAATTACATGGATTTCATCTGTCCTCGTGGTGTGCCGATACCATGCTAAGCTATTACTCGTCAACTTCTCTGTCACTGGTGCTATTTTCAAAATCCCTCTGATATACTAATTCTTAATCTTATTCATTCTAGTTACACCAGATATCTATCTTAACATTCGCATCTTTTCTATATGTAGTGTTATCTCATCCGTCTCTTTGGTAGGCCAGTACTCAGATCCATACAGCATAACGGGTCTTATAATAGGTTTCTACGCCCTCCCTTTAAGTTTCAAGAGTATACATGGGTCACAAACTTCCCTAAAAGCTTTTCGCCATTTCAGCTACCTGGCATTTACTCTATTCCTCACGTCCTTATCTATGCCACCACCATTTTGAAACAATAAACCGAAATGCTGGAAATTGCAGCAGACTGGTAAGGATACACCATTGAAGGTTATATGAGAAGAGTTGTATGGATCACCGAAGTTGCATACAAAAATTGAAATTTATCTTCTACTAATATATAAACCAACATTCCCCAGTTTTTTTTTTATTTTTACCCAGCCTACTCTGAACCTCAATAGCATTTTCTCCGACAAGAATAATATCATTAGCATACAGCATACACCGAGATGCCTCCTCCTATGTATCTGATTTTAACGAATCCATTACAACAAGGAATAAATAAGGTCTTAAAACTAGAACCCTGATGCAAGCCTACAGCCACATTTAAATTATCGGTAACTACATTCTCGGATCTAATGTGTGTTTTAGCTTGACTGTAAATACACCGAATAATTTGTAGGTACTTCCCAAGCACTCTTTTCTTTTTCAGAGCCCACCACATAATACCTCGGGGTACTCGATCATATGCTTCCTCCAGATCAACAAACACCATTTACGCCAATTCTTATGTGCACCTCTATATTTTTCGCACAGTTACCT
This sequence comes from Antheraea assamensis, assembly GCA_035772565.1. Classification (NCBI taxonomy): domain Eukaryota; kingdom Metazoa; phylum Arthropoda; class Insecta; order Lepidoptera; family Saturniidae; genus Antheraea; species Antheraea assamensis. Next base: position 557,904 of record JAQQSE010000131.1, on the reverse strand, counting down.
CAGTACGAAAATAATGTCTGTTGCCGCACGCCCAGGCATAAACTCGAATTGATTCCGAGTCAATTTCTATCTCGCGTATTGAAACCAAATTACAAATAAGTTCTATAGATATTTTCTTTAGTAATATGACTAGTCGTTAAAGTATTTAATGAGTCAAGATATGACAAGTATTATTATAGTTATGTATCAGGTATATGTTTACATATTTCAATACATTAATATTATTTATTTATCGAATTCATCTTGGCTGTCAACTACTGAATGTTCCATTACCGTTTTAAATATTTATAACTTAGTATGTATACATATTCAAATTTATTAGATCTGAATCTGGCACATATTCTCTTAGCAAATATTCAAATATATTAGTGGTAAACGTATGCCGCAGGATTGGGTTTCGCAATATTCTAATTCATATTGGTTGATCGGACGAACATACCGTATGTAGTTCGGCAATTCCCTATTAGAATAGTTTAACATCTTAGCCCATACCTGTGGTATCGTTATTGCTCGATTCTATATATTTCTCCATTATACTCACCACATATACTCGCTAATACGCTAATACGCTTACCTAGCTAATAGTACAATAACACTAATAGTAGCTAAAAGTACAGAAGAAAAAACATCAAAGTATTGATAGAAAAAAATACTTTGCTTACAAAATTTGTTTTATATTTTGTAGTGTTTATTAAATTCGTAGTAAACTTTAATAACTTTTCTGAGAGTTCTGAGAATGTTTTCTTCTAGCAGAGAATTGAAAGACATGTATTATCTACAATTAAAAAAATATTTAGCTATCGTATCCGTAATAAAGAAGTATGAAAGTAAAATCTTATTTATATATTTTACTTTAAATGCATATTACCACGTATTTTAAGTAAAATACTTGATTCAATTAATTAAATAGAGTTGAATTAACTAAAAATTTAAAAAGTTTGTGCTTTCATCTCTCAGTATACGTATTATATATCATCGCTATATCAAATTTCGTAGTTGAACAGCTATTGTTAACTTAGTAGTCAGTTTTGTTATGAGTGATTTGACGGGCGGCATTGTTTCAGATTATTATTATGAACACAAAGACGTCATGTTGCTTTAACTTCGCATACACTAACGCTGACAACGAACAAGCAATTTAATATCCTAGGATAAGGATGCATTTTTATTAAATACAACTACTTTTTTTACTTTTTTACTTTTAAAAATATAAAATTCTATATATAACATCATAGTGGAAGTAGTAAAAAGGAAAATTATATATATCGTACATAATTTATTTATTTAAGGTCCACAAAGCTGAGTTCTATGATCAGTTTCATATTATATAAATTAAACATTTAATTATTTTTTTTCTAATTAAGACCAAAGTATATATCGAATTTGAAACGTCAATTTTGCAAAACGAAAGCATGCGACATAAATATTGCAACGTTGGCCTATGTTAGTTCTTGCTAGCAGTAAATTAAAAGTTTTTTGTTTAATTAAACGGCTACGTATGCATGGGGCACTGAAGGGTATATTTTGAAGAATATCTGGAATTCTATGGAACCGTGTACTATTTTGTATATTAACATTATATCAGCCATCTTGTTATGAGTTTGTAACGGTTTCATTAAAATACAATATAACTGTAATGCATAGTACGTTGTTTTTCTTTATTACTATACTAAACTATTTATCAAAATTATTCATCAAAAATTCTGATATAACACAAGAAAAATTTCTTCTTAGTGAAAAGTAGTTAAGTGATTTCTCCCTCCCTCTCCAGCCAGTCTCCCTCTAGGCTTAGCGTGACTACCACCTTAGACCACATCAACATTTAACATCAGATGAGATTGTGGTCAAACGCTAATCTATAAAGCATAAAAAAAACATTCTTGACCTATACATTTATCTCATCACGAAATTCAAACATATATCCTCTGATATGTGACCTGAAACGCTATTATCGGAGCCAACACGATTTGAGTACCAAACATTCTACAGCGATTACAGCGATTCTTGATGATTCACGAAGCTCATCTTTCTCATTTCCAATTTTTAAAAAGTACAGTTTTTTTCTCAATAAAAGTTATTTCATGACCTTATTTGTACCCTTGAGAACGTGTGTACAAAATTTTAAGATGATCGGTTGAGTAGTTAAGGCTTGAAAAGGTAACAAACAAACAACACATTTACATTAACAATATTTACATTCACATTATTTTGTATATTTACATTAATAATATAACAATTACATTCACATTAATAATATTATTTAGGAATAATGTACACGTATGTCTGTGTAAAGTTTATTTAGATTCACTACATCTATTTTCAAAACATTTGTAAGTTTATACAATCCTAATTATATACGGATACAAACATTCAGCTAACAACAAACCACTAAATTCAATTATTCTCAGAACAATGTCCAGATGACAACGAGTTTTGGGGAATAAAAATCGAACTGTATTTCGCAACAAAAAGTACGGTCGTCATATCACCACTGAAAGTTTATGAAACGTTATTGAATTTAGCGTTAAAAGCCCACGAACAATGGTTGTGACTGGTTTTTGACCCAGTCTGAAAGACCTGCGGACAGGAGTGCCTTTGTGAGCATAATGGCAGCGGTACTTGATGAGTTTTCCGTAAAATCAACCTGCCATAACCCTCTCTCTTTTTGATGGAAGCTTAATTACAAGAGTTTTATGAAAAAAATGTAACGGACTTCGGACGGAATTAATACTTTTTGGTCGTGTAACTGTAATCGAGTACGGCTAATTCTTTTTATTTTGTTCCAGATATTTAATAGCCCGGGTATGAAATGAATTGGTAAGTATTAGGAATATAATGATTAGTACGACATTATATCGTTTTTGTTAAGTCACTTACTGGCATGCAATTAGGAAGATAATTTTTTAAATCTTTAAATTATAAATTTCGTTAATTTTGCACCAAACGTCTCGCATAGTATGCTTGCAAAGCGACAATGGAAAATCAAAGTTTTCTTTAAAGAATAATATGGTCCTATGCTTATGATTCTGAATAACCCAAAACTCAATTTTATTTACCTAACTATTTATATTTAAAAATGTTTAGACTTGTTTAAATTTTTTAAATTATATTGGAAGTAGAAATATTCTATATAGAAAGCCAATACGGTTAACAGTATTTAAGATACTAAATATATTATTTTCCTTTAAACCAATAATTTTGTACTGAATGAATAAATCAGAAAATATATTATAAGCCCCTTCTATGTTGTTTGAATAAGAAATGTATCGACGTATAGGCAGGGTTAAAAATAAATATTAAAAGCTTTTTTGAATCAGTGTTAAGTTGCATAATCTAAAATATTAAAGCAATAGACACGGCAAAAAACAAATTTGGTAAATAAAGGATATCCTGTCATATATTTGTCATAAAAAACAGGTCCAAATTAATACTTTAATATATATTGTGTAATAAATCTATTTCTGAGTAGACTTAATGGACAATATAAAAGAACTGTATGAAAAAAGATACAATCTATTTCGTTCAGTACAGGCCCAACTACAAATCAATGTGAACAGACATGTCCGTACAATATACGAGTGATTATTTATCACACACAGAATGCTATGAGATTCTGTGGGCGGTATTCGTTACACAAGACTTCCTTTATTCGCCTTGGATATGTTTCGACCAGGACGTGATGAATTCTATTATGCCTAAATATACAATAGGCATGTGTATATAATAATACTGAAATTCGTGCTTTACGAATATTCCCATAATAGTCAACGAAAACTAATTACAAGTCTATTTGCGTATAATATAGTGCAAGATTTAAATTAAAAGGTAAAAGAAAATAGGTTGAAAAGCATTTTTTAAGATTCGTTTGTACATTAATGCAATGTGGCATGCTGGTTGATAAAGTCGTGGTGGTCTGATGGTTTGACCGGTGGAATGTCACTCGGATGTCCACAGGTTCAAACCATCCAACGAATTTTTCCAGAATTAGCGTATATTCACTAATTTAAATTGGTAAAACTATCGCCTGACGGCGAAGGAAAACATCGTGAGGAAACCTGAACCTGAGAAATGTTCTTGTAGTACCACCGTGTGTGGCAAAATGGTTGAACTGTGGATTTCTCAGAGTTTGGAATCGCCAATACGTCGCGGGGCTTTTGTAGGTGGTAGAGCTACGCTGAAGCTATTACTGGTTTCGACATGAATGGGTCGGCTCGCCCGGGGTAGTACCACCCTCTCACAGAAAGTCGACGTGAAGTAACAGTGCTTGCACTGTTGCGTTTCGTTCGGTCAGTGAGAGCGCCGGAGGCCCACAAATTTAAAAGGCCGGCAACGCACTTGCGACTCCCCTGGTGTTGCTAGTGTCTATGGACGGTGGTGATCACTTACCATCAGGTGACCCACCTGTTCGTTTGCGCCTATAATATTAAAAAAAAAAACCTATACTTTCCTTCGGGAAGAGTTGTATGGCCCCGCAGTAGGTCTTATAGTCTGTTCATTATGATAATGTTGATACAACAGAATTATTTCTGTAAATTTGCTTTTGCATTTCCTTTTTTGGGGTAAAATTTAAAATACATTTTTACAAATACGATTAATGCTAAGTCATTATATTTATGTATTCAAACGAGATGAAAAACGATCTTTAGTTTATTAACTAAACATTATTACAAATATTTAAAAAATAGCTAAAGGGTCAAAACCTCTAAATCAGTATATTCAGTATTGAATAAGTTGATCCTTATATTACTACATACGTAAACTCACCGTCGGTAATCCAAGTTTGAACAGATTAATCAAGGACCAGACCCTATTAGGGCTTGGTTACAATAGAAACGATAAATTACATCGAATATTCTGCAAGTGGTTGTTGTAATCTATATAAGTACAAATAAATCTCGAATGTATGTATGTAAGTGCATCACTTCAGAACGGCTAAAACGATTTGGCTAATATTTTTGTTGTGTGTGTGTTATTATTGTCAGAAAAACGTTTGTATATAATGTTTGAAAAGTCGTACGTATAAGCGAAAAATATGTGTAAAAAATCTCCATTTAAAAAAGTGAGTAAGTAAGTGAGACAGAAGACACTAGCGAAAACTTCTAAAATATCGACATAATTAACCCCTCGGTGGATTTTTTAAGAACCAGATCTCAAAATGGCGGATTATTTTTATGTGTTTTTAGAATTCACGACATCGTACAGTGTAAATTTCATGGTTTAGTAAAAATAAGTGTGTACAAAAGAAATTTTTTTTGAAAATACATTTATTTTACGCAAAAATTATAATTTTACAATACATAATTTGTTATTTTTCAAAGTGTTGTAATGAATCAGGTATTTTTTTAAGCTTATGCTGCCAATAGTTTGTTGACCTGTGCCTCATGTGGTGTACATTTCTGTGTATGGAACTTAAACCTTTTCAGTTTTAAACAGTCCAAGGGTTAACAGATTGACATACAATTGTTCTGTTACCATTTTATTTTAATGATATAGTCGTACTGTTGTAGTCTTATTTTCTTCGTTATTACCAGTGGTGAACAAGTTAAAGAGAACAAATTGGCAAAACATAAAACTTATTTTCAATGCAGTTACAACCGCATTTACAAAACTAGATAAGAACCAGTCGATCTAATTTCCTGTTTGTACAGACTGTATAGAGTCAGCCAATAGATGCGACTGGGAGGGAGTCTTTCCCTTTCGGTTTCCAATCGAAAAATAAAAAGTTAACTGTAGTCAATATTTTATTCAACGCTCGAAACCGCCGCAAAATTGGAGCACTTCAACCGAATGGATTCTCGCCATCGACAGAAAATTATTTATTTATGTGAAAGTCTTTACAATTTTTAACAAATGTATAAACTTTCTCAAAGTTTATTGTTTGAATATTTAAAATAATGAATGACTAAGTAGGCGTTTAAATTATACTGGCTTTTATGGTTTAGTTGATAGCGTGTTCGGACACAGCGTTCGAACCCTAGCAACTGACTCGGAGCTTTCGGTGAAGGGAAACATCGTGATGAAACCATAGCGTGGTGGTAGGGCTTTTTCTATGTCCGTCTGGCTAGCTACCCTCAAATTGAATATCTGTTGCCAAGCGCCACCAATATACACGATATTCCGGCAGCTGCATATGAATGCCAGCCTCCTTCTAGGCTTAGCGATGAGATTGTGACCAAACATTAGCCTATAAAGTATAACAAAATGAACTGTTTGTATTACATTATATATTATAATACTAACATTATAAAGAAATAGTCTGTGAATGTTATTATAGGAGATAATATCTGGAATAACTGATTTGATTATAAATTTTTTTTCATAGACACAGTATTCAGAATAATGGCTATGTTTATTCTTATGCATTGAATTTAAACTGTATAATGATTACATTTGCTCTTACGAAGTCGTGAGCAGTTATTAATTCATAAAATAATTTAATATTTTCCATTTTGATACCATAAAGGAAAATGTTTAGCAATGATCAATTTAAGTAAGTACAAAACTTATAGCATCCCATAAATTAGTTCTGATATTATAGAAATCTTGAAAGACATTTTTTTAACAAAAAATATGGTAAATGTACTTGTGGGGTGTACATGTTTTGTTAACTACAGAACATGTCTTAAAATCACTACACTCCCGTCGTCCAAGCTCTAAAACCCTCCGTCATCATTCTTCCGGTTACATACTATCCTTCCGATCATCTCTTTCGCACACGCTTTCGGCTCGTTCATAACATCATCTCTTTCATATTATCTCTATAGCAATAAAGAATACACCATCGATATCTTTTTTATTTAGAATAGGTAAAGGTCATCCTTTCATACATGCTACATACTTATAAATCCATTTTAAACATTAAAAAAAATTCTATACCACCTTAAATATATTCGTTCTTATAAACATAGAATAAACAATATCCAGATATGAAATTAGAATTTAGAATTTAGAATATTTATAAAAACGAATCTTATCATTGAATCCCTAAGAAGGTTTAATTTATACAAGGAAAATATACAAGGAAAATCACATATTATATTATTATTGGAGATACACAGCAGTTATAAAGTTAAAAAAATACCCTGTCTTGATCTTCTATTTTCATGCTGTAATGAGAAAATTTTAAAAATAAAATAATATACAATATATAAACTATAAAAATCTTTGAAGCTATTTAATTTTTGAATTACTTTCTGATTTGCTGAGATCAGCGGAAAACCTTTTTTTTGTACGTAATTCTCTATAAACTCGCTTTCATATTTATAAAATTTTGAACGTTAGACATTATTTGTTCACGATTTAAGCAAATATAAAGAAGGTAAACGCACAGCACACATTTATCGTAAAATGTTTTATTGCTCACCGGAGCGTTTTTCAAAGAAAATTCGTCGCTTATCTGCCTCATGTTTTTCCATTTATTTGCGGAAAAGATAACCTATTTTTCTCTAAGGAAATATTAATCATACGAATCTGTCGTAGGGAGACCTACTTGATATTGTAAATTATACCTTATGAAGTCTTCAATAAATATACAATTTTGGTAAAGCGCGAAAACAAATCATAATGAAAAAAAAATCACAATTCAAAAGAACGATCATAGATCATGCATACGATAGAATTCGCTCGCGATTATGTAGATTTGATTTCCTCGTAAATAGTCTTTTATTTTCTATATGAAAGTACCCTATGTCTTTGAAATATGTAATATATACAAAATTTAAGAATTTCCTGATGATCGGCTTAATAGTTAATGTATGAAAGCGTAATAAACATATAAACTAACAAACTCACATTCGCATTTTTAATATTAGTTAGGACTAGCTGTTAGCCGTGGTATTTATCAAACATTGTTGTTCAGTGTAAACATGTACGTGAGGTATGCGCAGTACTCGACACTATTATGGAATATTATGGATATTTGTGCGGAGCTCTATTTTGTTTTTCTAAAATAAAAGTAACCTGTATTGATCCTTATAATATCAACTATAGCCAGTGAATGTCCCGTCAACGTCGATCCAATAGTTACAGAGATTCGCCAGATTTAAATTGTTTTATATATATATATATATATATACATAAGTATCGTATTTATCTTCATATTAACTTCAACTTTTTAATAATGGTGTCTCGTAAATACGAATTCTGCCAGTGTCAAATCAGTCTGGGGAAGTCACTTTGTAGGTAGGATTCATTTTTTTTTATATAAATTACTTCTTCCATATTAGGCCACTAATACACAAAAAGACAAATAAAACACTTACAGATGCCCTAAATAAATAAATATTTATGTAATAATTACTATTAGTGTTACGATATATTACAGTATAATTTTTTAATACCTACATATAAAATTACCCAGAGTATTGAGTAAAGGAGGAAACACATACAAGAGCAAAGGCTTAAAATCAAATGGACAGGGTATATTGTTAGGTTGTTTTTTGTTTAAATTGACTACGCTGTTGATCTGGCAAGGCCTGTACAGTTTCACCGGACTACTAAGGGAAGCGCTTAATGCACTCACCCGATTTTATATAGGCATATTTTTAGGTTAAGCATCATACAAGGAATATAACTTTAATATCAATTTAGTTAACAGTTATTATTTTGACATTCCAAACAGACACTTCAATTTTATTTATTTGACTAGTATTAAGGGTAGTTATTATATATGTAATTGATACCAGCATGTATATAATTGATGCTTAGTGATTTTAATACAAAGATATACATAAGCTCAATACTGAAGCAAGGAGTTTGTTTCATATCATACATGTCAAGGATTTTGCTACAATTAACGGTAAAGTTATTTAACGGACCCGCTAAGTAAATTTGATTCTCAACCACCGGACGTCCAATTACCTGACCTATAACATAGTTTCCTCTTAAACCAGGACGAGCAGAGCAGCTGAAGGGTATTCGGTCAAGGTGCAACCCTAAACGAGTTATTGAAAACTAATGCAGTTCCTGTATCGGGTCAAGTACGCGTTGCGGTGAGCTTCTGAGGAAAATTACGTAGAGATACAAGCCACTGAAGGTTGTTTATGCCTTGACCTATTTTATCATCTAATTAATGAATTAGAAAGCAAATTGTGTATTCATTTAAATTTCTTAACTAGTGTACACAAGTGCCGTGATTTATTGAAAACACTAATGGTGTTTTGTAACCTTCGTTTTTAACACTATTGGTTAAAATCTTGTCTTAGTTAGTCTTTTTTCGTAAGTCATGTTTTACAACTTTATTGAGTAACCGAACAAAGGCATTTTCAACGGTATTCGCATTAGTATGAAGTTCTTGTTGCTCTTTAGCTGATTTGATATACTTTACAGATAGATTTAGTAAAAGACCAGCATAATTTTAGTAATAGAAACGAACACAAATTGGCCATCCCATGTTTCAGACCCAGTAATACCAATAACAGTCTTTGAACTAATAGCGTTAGATTCTAAAATAAAGTTCTGAAGCATATTACCGATTTATGGCATAATATGTTCAAGCATCATGTAAAGCGCGTTTTTATGTCACAAGGCTACTATAGGGTGGGTCATTACGTCAAAGATAGTGATGTCTGGAAATTACACCGCTCTGTACATCCGCTGTAAACGATTATTATATTTTATATTTGTTATAAAAATGTACACAATAAAACGATAAACAAGATCGAGCTTCTTCTCGGTGGGTTCGTTGTTTTCCAAACCGGTGGTTGGTTTGAAGTTCATATACGTATTCCCAGGGCCCAAAGTAAATAAAGTATTTTTGATTTGGATTTTAACTAGCAATGGAATACAATGACTTCGGTAATCAGTTCTAAAATAAGGCATTGTTATTGTAATGTTTTTGTTTTTGAGTTAGGCATCGCATATATCCACAGAAGACAAATTGCATGCAAGCGATATATAAAATTAGTAACTACACCTTTTTTTTTTTTTTTTTTTTTTTTTTCGAACTGACCTACACTGCCGGCTTATTAGGCCTTCACAGTTCCACCGGACTACTAAGGGGAGCGCTTAGGGCACTCACCCGGTTGTTTTTAGGCGAAACATCTCAAGGGCACTCGGTGCACCTCGGCTTGAGCTGTCGCCGGATTCCCGAACTAACTAAGCTAGCTAAGCTATCTATCCATACAATACTCATATATGAATTCGTGAAAAATGCATGTGTGACCATGCATGTTTCACGAATGTATATGTGTATTTGGTATCTGACTACTGTGTTACGTGACCTATTTCAGTCCGAAAAGGGCAAAAAAAACAGCCCACCACTGAGTGCCTAGATGTGCAAGAGTGTGGGGTGATCGTGTAAGTGTAGAACATGTGTAAATCACTGTATTCGCGCGAGTAACATACTCGAGGGCTCCACACCGAGGGACTACCTGGGCTCGAGCTGTTACAAGAAAAATCGCGACGAGTGTGCGGGATCGAATCTTCACCCCTCGCTCACGGAGGCGTGAGCAGAGAGAGTCGCGGGCGTGGGCGCAAACACGCATCTTTTGAGAGGGAATCGAGCTAAAAAATAAAGTACAACGGCACGGTGCCGATTTAACTAAATAATTACGTAACAAATCCTAATATATCGGTCTATTATGTATGAACACGCGGGTTCGATCTGATATTTTGATTTACGCGAATTTATTTATGCGCGGCGCGGGTTAATTGCTGTACCGTGGTCGCGACGGCCGGGAAAGCGGAGATAGCGTTTAAGAGCCCGAGCTCAGACGTACTATTAACTAACGCGTTAAATGCGATTATCTCTTGTACATCGTGTACCAAGAGTAAGCGAGCTATCCAGTCTATACCGGAGGTCGATGCTGAAACCGCGATAGGTGGCGCAGGATTGGACAGAGCCTTTGGGGGCTGGGGCTTGGCTTTAGGAGCCGAGGGAGCTGGCGGGGAAGGCCTTACGCGCCAGGAGAGCGCGCTCGGCGCAGGAGCGGATGCTGCCGGCGCACTGGAGGTGCCCGGCAGGTCGGGGAAAGCCTTCTGGCTTTGTATGGGCGGAGGCGGAGGCCGATTCGTCCGAGTCGGCGGGCCGTGCGCCCTGGACCGGGTCGCACGACCGCCGCGACGGTGATAGGTCGAGCGAGGCGCACGGGGACACCCGCGATAGTTCGCGGTATGACCCGTTTGCTCGCAGAGGACGCAGCTCGGGGGCTCGACGGATTCGGGAGTGCGGGGGCACTCCTTAGTGGAATGATCCCCGAGACACTTGACACACCTGGGACGCAGGTGGCAGTGTCGGGCGGAATGACCGTACACCTGGCAGTTGTGACACTGCGAGGGTACCTGGGACTTGCGAGGAAGCTCGACGTAGACAGGGGACAGGCCGCAAACTGAGTTGAGGCTGAAAATAGCCTTGCCTTCCAAGGAGCGGTCCAGAGTGACCAACACCAGGTTGAAGGGGGCCTTCGTGCGGGGGTGGCGCATGCGCTGCACGCTCCGGACTGGGAAGTCCTGACCGTTCAGGCAATCGCAGATGTCGTATTCGGTGAGTTCAGAGGGAACTCCCCGAATGACGACACGGAGGCGGCGCTCTTCCTCGAGCGCGTGGGTGAAGAAAGGGAGCTGACGCTCCCTGAAGTATCTGGTGAGCTTGCGATGCTCATCGGGGGTCGAAACACGAATAGAGATGCCGGCAACAGTGTTGACGGCAGACTTGTAGACGATTTCCTTCGACTTAAGGTCTTCAGAAATCTCTACCCATCGAGCTTTGTCACGGAAGGTGACGGGAGGCGGTAGGCGTGGCTTCTTAGCCGCGACCGCGGGTTCCGCAGCCGAGGCTTGAGCCGAATTCGCGGCAGAGGGCGCGGGAGAGGCTCGGGGCACCCGAGCGCCACCTATATTGGGCTGCTTTGGGGTCGGACGACCCGCAGCAGAGTCGCTATCGGTCTGAATCGCGGCGCGTGGGCGTTTACCGCGGCGCGTGACGGTTGTGAAACCGTCGTCATCGGCGGGCGTGGTCGCGGGCGCAGGCACGGTCGCGGGCGCAGGCACGGTCGCGGCCGTGGTTTCCGTCGCGGGCGCGGTCGCGGGGACTGTATCGTAGTCCATGTCCGAGTCGTCATCGGAATCGAATTCCGAGAGCCTCGTGAACGGGTCGTCCGGGAGATTCGCGAAAGGGTTCGCGGAGAAACAACGCGGTATCTTACCGGGAGGGTTGCGCGCGTAGACTTTCCGGAGTCTATTGTATTCCGTGACGAGAGTAACTACACCTAACTTCGTCCGCGTTAAAATATGAAACGTAATAAAATAAAATATAGCCTAGCGCCACCTAGTAGTAAGCTATGGTAAAATGGATAGCAGTAAACTTTCTTCATGAAAAATATTTAATTTCCCAACCTTTCATGATCTTCGATCAAACAGTATATGCATATCGGTCGGGGTTTTGATTTTGTTCGTATTATTGTCGTTAAAAGCGTAAAGATAAGAAGGATATGTTACTTTAAAAAAAAAGTCTCGTCAGACTTCGTTCGACGGTTTCAAAGTTTACCCTAAACATATAGACAGGCAGCCACTTCAAGTTTACTTATCTGTATGTATAAATGTAAATATTTGAATAATATGTAATTTTCTATTGACGACGAACTTTATGGTAACAGAAGTTATGATATTATTTATGTAAAAAGTCACAACAATATGACCCTAAGTTTCTAGGCACTTTCCTCTCTCGTAAGATAATATATCAAATTGGTCGTGAAGTGTAAATATATGCTTCATTAAACTGGGATTGGAATAATTTTTTTTTATGTCAATTACACATTTTATATTTATTTACGCTTTTAACGACAATAATACGAATAAATTCAAAACCCCGTAAGAGTACAATTTTTTTTCTTATATTAATGAATGAGATGTTCACTTCAGTATTGGTAAGTAAAAAGACTAACTTTCATCTTTCCACTCTTTTTCACTCATATACGTATATATAAATATTACATAGTTTGTCTCACTCACACAGCTATAACTTTTTTTTTATACTTTATAGGTAAACGTTTTGACCAGAATCTCATCTGATATTAAATGATGATGTTGTCTAAGATGGCAAGTCACGCTTAACGTAGGGGGAGACTGGCTCTCAATTGCAGCTGCCGGAACACACCAAAAGGTGCTTGGCGACAGATTTTCAACTTGTGGGTAGCTAGCCAGACGGACTTAGAAAAAGTCCTACCACCATGCTATGGTTTCATTACGATGTTTTCCTTCACCGAAATCTCCGACTCAGTTGCTTGGATTCGAACATACGTCCTTCGACACTGTGTCCGAACACACTACCAACTGACCCATCATCGCAAATAACGACACCTTATATGTTAAAATTCATAAAGTTGTTTAAGTTATAAAACATGCCAATGAATAGACAGACATACACACAAAGATTTATACATGTAAATTTTACGACAGATAAATTATGTATTTTATAGGAATATTCAGAACAGTTTTGTTGTAAATCCCTGCTTAGAGGATTGACGAGGTATTCTATCGAATTGGAAACCAATTCGAGAAAAGGCTCGGGGATCATTTTTCAATAATCTTCGGATTTCACGGTTTCAGGTGTTCGATATGAGAGAACTGGGTTTTTTTTACATCACAATACATATATCAAAATATCGTACTTAGATATGGCTGATGTCGCTCGAGGCAATTATTGCAGTGAATAAAAAAATTAATAAGCCCCCGGTGCTTAGAAGGTGATGTTCAAAACATTCTTAATAAGTTCTTATAAATATGTAAATAAAGCTCTAATTTGATTTGTCGTTATTTTAAAAACTGTTCCGAGATCAATAAACTCGGCCACTATTCGACTAATCAACATGAAGGTTAGTACATCTTAGTGTATTTAAAATTTAATTGTGATAGTATACAAAAGAACGTTTTGTGAAAATTTAATTTAATAGTTTATCGTAATTCATACTCGTTTAATAATGGCTCATTTACATGTAATTTAAGATGCTTCAAAACACTCGCGCCTAACATTTTACAAACTTGTATTTGAGAGTTCGAAACATTTGCGTATAATAAGATTTTAACAATATTCCCGCTATATCGATTACAGCAAACATTCCTAATGAATCTAAAAGTTATATTTCAGAAATTTTGTAACAATTATATGAGTTTATACTTTGGAACTTTCCAAAATTTAAAGCGGGTTCAATCGATTTGATGAATTATTTTACTGATCATAGACGTGTTTCAAAATGATATTCATTGTAAAGTTATTTAAAATCATTTTTTTAATAAACATACTTGGATAAAATTATTTCAGTAGTAAAAATATATGCAGATAAAATGAGTGTTTTTTCGAATATAGGAAACTAGCTTTTGCTCGTGTTTTCGTGCTTCGTGCTCGGGAACAGTTATTTTTTTATGCGACTGGAGGCAAACGAACAGGCTGGTTACCTGATGGTAAGTAATCACCACCACCCATGGACACCTGCGTTATACAAGGAGCATCACAGATGCATTGCAAATTTTTTTTTTATAATGTACTTATAGTGGCACGCAGCCTAATTCCGGCGGGTAGGCCCCGTCACAATGACGAAGGGAGATGTAAAGGTGGGAAACAGGACGTCATTCACTCTCCTGGTTGCTCCTGCAGCTGGTGTTCAGCACAGAACTGTTTCACCTTCATAAAGTTGCAGTAAAGGTATTCGGTAACTCGCGTTACTCCACCTTGTGGAATGTGGGAAACGAAATACCATAGGATTATACACCTATAACAACGAGAATATTTCCTGAACTGTAATACACACAAGAGCACGGGAATTCGGAAAACGATAGGGATTATGAGTCAAGTCGGCGCAGAGCAAGCAGCTGCAGCTGCCGGAATATATAGGTACTTGATGGCAGATTTTCAATACGAGAATAATAACTAGCCCTTTAAAGCTTCGAAAAAACCCTACCACTATGCTATGGTTTCATCGGGACGCTTTCCCTTTAACAAAAGCTTTGGCTCATTCGCAAAGATTCGAAGCTGTGTCTATCGAAGAGGACTTATATACAAAACATAAAAATAGATCACTAACCCTGAGGACTAAATTAGTACGTTCAGTTTCGGCTTAACAACGAAATTTATGACTCCAAAAAAAACGTAGTTCACTTAATAAGTATTACAAAAAAAAAACGATAATCTGTAGCATAATCCAGTTATACATAAAAATCGTTTACAATATTTCCATTGTTATAGTCTGCTATTGAAATACGAACCCATACTCTTTGAACTAGAACACGGAAATGCAAGAAGTTTTTACTACTGTCTATTTTACTATAACAGGTATCTAGGTTGTTTTTATTGTTACTATATTGTAATTTAACACAACCACTTCGCTCTTTTTATTACCATTATGTAAAAGGTAAGTAGTGTTACGCAACTGTTGAAGCGATGATGCCAGACTAACACTCGTCGTGCTGGAATATCAGGTCAGTTTCGAAGAATCACGCTTTAAGGAAGGTAAAAAGAAAATTAAAGTATGCTGGATGTCCTATTAGCTTTAGTGTACGATGAATTAAACTTGACAAATAGAATCTTGATTACAGATAACTATACAGATGAACCCTTAAGTGGCATTCAAATAATGTGACACGAGTGAAGACACTGATATAAACTAGTGTAAACAGAAAGTAAATGCTATTATGTTTACGTTTCCAACCCTTTACAAGTTAACAGTAAATATTTTTCTATTTAATGAAAGCCATTTCTCTTGTAGCTTACATATCCAAAAGGCTCTTGAAAATTTGACCAAAGAAACGATGAGATTTTGAAAGGGCCCGCCACCCTTATCAATGTTAAAGAAAATGACAAGCACTTCCGGCCTATGCCGCTATCGGTCCCTTAAGAAGCCGACCTGAATACACTACCTGAGTGCTTCAGTAATGCCTTACAGTTATTTTTTATTACTATTCTATTTCTGTCAATCCGCAGCGCTGCTTTCGATGACTTTATCCTTTCAATATTCACTTGATTTCATTTAAAGGGAAATTTTTTTTTTAAATTTATCTATTAATTAATTTGTTTATTCCAATAATATAAAATCCTTATATTTTTGGCTCGTGTATATACTTAAAATACACATTTAAAGCACTACTAACCACCCGTGAATTTATCTGCGTTTGTGTCGTTGCATACAATAACACCATATAAAAGGTCAGAAGTTTTTCGAACTTACTTGACGTTTACTATTTTGGTCAATTTAACCCTTGGACTGTACAAAACCTTTATGATTTAAGTTCCATACAAACGAGTATAAACCTCACCTTATCAGGCATAGGTCAACAGACTGTTTGCAGCATAAACTTTAAAAATATACCACATTTATTATAAAACTTTGAAAAGCAATAAATTACGTATTATAAATTATTACTTTTATGTAAAATGTATTTTCAAAGTATTTTTTTCATTTGTAGGCACTTTTTTAGTAAATCATGAAATTTACAATGTACGATGTCATTAAATTATAAAACTAATAAAACATAATCCGCTATTTTCAGATCTGGGTCTTCAAAAATTTGCCGAGGGGTTAAACAATATCTTTATAAATTATAGTCTGTGTGATTAATATGATGTGTACGCTGTATTACTGTATAGTAGAATTCATTTCGTTCAATAGCTTTTGCATGTCAGAAACTTTATATTTTATCAAATTTAATAATGGCATCATAGGCTATAATTTCAGGAAGTCCTACAAAACTTAATAAAACTCGTTAAAGATTTAGAGAATGAGATGTTTGTAAGACAGCTCTATTAACAATATTACAAATTAATTCACACGAGTATTTATACAGTACAATTGATCATTTGTGACTCAATAATTACTGGTTCGGCAATTCGTAGACTAGATGCTCGTAGACTCGTTATTCATAGCTCGTTCCTTGTAGCTTACTATAGATTCATTGTTGCGTATCTCCTATCTCGGACTGCTCGCTCAAACTACCTCTGTCGAACTCTGTTGTCTCTATAGACTCTGAACTGACTCTATAGTCCGTCCGCACTCCTTATCAACCTGTCTCGGTGCTATAATCCGTCAACGAAGGCGCTCCGCATGTGAGCCGCATTGGTCAGACTGAGACCCCTCGAGATGCCTGGGAGGGCGCCAGTATACAATTTTTCTACACAAACGGCCCAAATGACTACATCTTTCCATATTGCAGATACTAATCCCGTCGAGCCGGGGGCATGGTAGGCTCTGGGATACATTCTTTATACATCCCATGTGGGGCGAACCGTATATCTTTTGCCGCGCCCATTCTTGCCGGCACCAATATTTTTGTACACATATACCTATCATATTATCATCTCATATAATTGTTGTATAACTTATAACTATCAAAACAAATATTAAGCAAAGTCAACATGGCTCGCTGTCCGCACCAGTTTCCAAATACTTGTGATCGAATTCCCTAGCGCAATCTCGTGCTTCTTGCCCTGCAGCACGAAGGATTTACCATTAACGTGTTCATTCAAATTTCAATTTTCATTCATTTTCACTATGCAATTTCTGTTATGTTTTCCAGATCAATTAAATATATCCTCTTTCACATCTCTCATTCATTTAGTGATTTAGGTTTTAATATTTCAGTCGACAAAACTGAAATTCATATAACATATCACCTACATCATGACGCAGTATACGTATACCGAAATAAAAGAAAGATAATGCAAGGAGAATTTTTTTTATGTAATGAGTATATCAGTAAATTCTGTTCTTAATATAAATGCCTGATCATGGTAATCTATACATTTGACAGCACCGTTTTTGGTTTTTTAAATAAAACAAATAAAGGTAATAAAAAATATACCAAATAATAAACTGAATTACTACCTTACAATTAAATACAAATAAGAAAAAACATTAAAATATGAACCAAAATTCACATAGACAATTTTAATATATTGGTGTTCTTGAAATAAAATACAAAATACCTGAAAAGGTCTTTATTTTTGAACGGTTACAGTTCCGTTTAAGATAATAGTCTATATATAACCACCAAATATGTAGATACTGTATTTTAATTAAATTCAAATTCATAAAAAGACAAACAAACCGCCAGAGTTAATTAATTTCTCAGTTACAACTCACTAATTGAATCGGAGAGCACAACTACCAAGGACTCGTATGTCGTATACACATTTTCATAACCGAATTAAATTATAATATTTATTTTTACATTAGTTAGAGTTCCAATATTTATTTTTCCTATGGATATCTCTTGTGATACGATGTAGTAATCGTATCCATAATGCCATTTTCAGGTTTTTGGCGTTCAGGAAACCGCCTCTTTATGCCCAGTAATCAAGCACGGTGTAGGGACTCTATACGGGACTAGATTACTACCGCCATATACATGGCAATGAAGCTGTCATACTCTCGTTAAGTTCGTCCCGGTTTTGGTATGAACCAGTAGGTATATATACAATGTTTAGGTCGGCATAACAGCAACAGCCGTAAACGAGTTATATATCGCACAATGATTGCCATTATTTTTAAATTGGACTGTGGTCATCATCAGGTACGGTGTTGTCATATTGCCCCGTTACCATAAAAATAACTACCCATTAAGGTTTACTGGATCAGAATCGTATACAAATAAAATTCATAATATCTTACTTATACATTCGGATAATTAGGCAAAATAAAGTATTATTTGCAAGAATAAACATAAACGAATGTAAGTAAAAATACGCAATACGCCTTATTCCATAATGCCTAACGTTGATTTAGCTGTATTTTATGAAATAAATCACATCAAAAGAATAATTTCATCTTTGCAACTTTTGATTAAATCCTGAAAGGTTAAAATGTGTAAAAAGGTTTTTTTATATCAACTCCAAAGAGTCACAAGGCATATTATGCATATAAGAGTACAGAAAATTAAATAAGCGACATGAAATGCTTCATTTTAGTTAGCTACATACAAAAAGAAGTATTCATAGAAAGAAGTTTCTAAATTTTGTTAAATTAATTTTAACTCTAATGAATTGTACGCTGTTTTAATAAATTACAATTTATTAGTAACTAAATATTATGATGTAACTTTATTAAGTATAGTTATTGTTTCACTTTAAAGTTGTTCGCAATTAATTTTATAATTCGCAAAATCCTTACTAATATCATAAATGCGAATGTGAATTTTTTTACGCTTTCAAGCTTTATCTGTCTACTCAACCAATCAAAGTTTTTTTTTTTTGCATACTAAGGATACAGTAATGTACTAAGGGTATTTTTAATTTACACCGAAACATTATTTTCATCATAACTCGCCATTAGATAACATTGCAGCATATCAATTTCTATACTAGCCATCGGATCACCATGATAATTGGTATGTGTAAATAGTTGACTCAACCATTCATTAAAATAAATAAGAATAGCGACAAGGGAAACCGCGGGCACAGATAATCTATATAAATAAGAAGGTCTGCCGTTGTGTGCGCATGACTTAACTATTGAATAGAAATCGATCATTTTGGAACGAAGTTCCTTATCGCACGGTACGGATGCAGGGTAGGCAAAAAAAAGTGTAAGATTTTTCCGTCACGACCTTTTTTTTCTACCTGCTTATTCGTTCAAGAAAGCCAATAAGTTCGCACTGGCTGCGCAGGTATAGTTTGTACACGGCATGCGGGTCAGCGGTTTTGTAGCGTACTGTGTGCACTAATACTTATATTTATCATATGAACTTTATTATGAATTAGTTAAATTGAATTATGTACAATAAAATGTTTATTTTCACAACCCAGAAAATTAATTATTCAAGAAATTTCCTACCATTCACTCAATTCATTAGTTATTTTTGCGTTTAATTTAATTGCTCTCAGGGGCTAGTAATGTATTTATTTATATATGTTAATCAATAATATAATACGTTTATCAATAATAATATACTACACTACTACACAACTTCGTTCCAACCGAGTGTTCCACGACACTCTTATTTTTTATTTTACTTTTTAGACACTTGGTTGCCATCTAAAGATAATTACGATAGCATCATTTAATTAAATTTAAGATATTCAGATTTCAAGAAACTAAGATTTTTATACGCACTACGCGTTAAGCGATGTAAGTTTTCTTGCCGTCGAGAAGTGGGGCAAGCGGTGTGGTGTTTATATTTGTTCCTCTATACATAACATATATTGTCAAGAGAATAAACAACGCGGAAAAAATCGCAGATATCAGTTAATATAGTATAGTTAAACATTGCATAATAATCTAAACTAATTTGAAGAGATGATGGTTATTGAAGATGCTCACAACGCCAACTCTAAATGTGACTGGTTTTCCAAGAGACCGATTGACAAGGTAGTTAATTACCCAGACGGAAAGTAACAAAGACCCTACCCAAGCTATGCTTTATTATTAAATTATCCTTCACCGAAACCTTGGGCTCGTTGAAGGATTCCGGCCTAAATTATTCTCCAATGTATTCAGACATGGTACCAGTCATAATCTAGTAAAATGAAAAAAAAGAACGACAATCTAGCTTTAGTCGGAGTAAATTGTATCGATATACGTATAACTAATAATTGTTTACGACTTCGCACATCGTTAATAATAATACGAAGATTATTGAACACACATATATAATGTTTTTATTATTATTAAAGTAATCTTTATACTCTATATATATAGGTATACTCGATACAGTAATTCTGGAGATTACTTCTTACAAACAAATCAACTTTCCTTTTTTAATAACAATAAGAATAGGTCAAGATATGATCTAGACTAAAAAGCATTATATAATTTTTGAGACTGAAACTTGAGAGATGACGATGCAAGAACCTTACTATTTAACCTACAGTGGAGAGACGATATATTGAGTTAATAGATTGGTAAACTAAACAATGTATTGTGTAACTCGGTGAAAATGATATACTAATAGCGAGACCCTGCGTAGTAACTATTAGTAAGGAACACGCGTAGACAATAATCATCATTTGATTGGAAGTATACATTCTTATGCTATTAATTTGTGACTACTTTATTATTTTTTTCTATATTCATTTTTATAAAACTATGCTGATTTGCAATATAAATAATAATAATAATAACAATCTCAAAGAGGGATGACATCAGGTGCGCGCGGCCGATCGTAAAAATTAAGCCAAATCATACATCACAACATGACAAACATGATGTGCCGACCCTACTTAGGTGGGATACGGGTAAGAAGATGATGATAATGCAGATTTACAATATACAAGTGTTTTTTTTTACAAAACATCCACAAGAAAAGTAAAATAAATTATATTATAATTTATGCCACACAATTAAAAGTTCATAGAAAGTCTATGTGGCGCAAATAACTACCTAAAGATTACCATGACGAGGGTCGTGGTTAACTTTAGGAATGTCGAGAGCAAATTATTTGGGGTCCTTAATAATTTGCCGTACATTCATTTGTTGTAATAATTTATGACCAGAAGCTGTAGCTATTGTTGTGAAAGGTCTATGCAAAGGTATATCATTTTGTTTTTGTTAGAACGTTAATTGTTATAGCATATGCGAATATTATTTAAGCTACTTTGTTGACTAAAACCCATGACAATAAATGTATATACAGTGTAAACTCTATATAAGGAGATTTAAGGCACTGTGCATTTTGTGGCGTTATAGAGACTTGTCGTTAAATGGAGTGAAAATAAAATTGATATTATTCTAATATTCATTTACTAATATAATGCAAATTTTACTCTTTCTTCGTTTACTCGCTTCGTTACTTACATCTTTTGTTCCCCATGTTAACAGTTTGAAAATATGGAAGCAACTAAGATTATGATAACGTATAACAACTTAACGATAGCTTAATGGCCGAGGTAAATACGTGGAAGTTAATCACACAATAAACAAAAGACTTAATTTCTTAGAATTTTCGATACATCAGTCGAAGTAAAACGTGTTATAGTCGACGCATTTTAAACTGAGTCGTCGGGCAATAACTGTCACTGAAAATAGGAATGTGCATGCAATCCAACCCGTTATCGATACTTAGCTTCCGGCGCACGCGGAGTCGGGCGGAGAAGTTGCTGCAAAAAATTATACATTTAACATTGATGATGTTGAAATACTTCTCCACAACGCTATTGATAATATCACTCAAGAAGACTGGGCCAAATGTGTGAAGCATGCCGAAGAGCACCAGGATAAGGACTTAAGGAAAACTATTTTAAGAGATCATGCACCACCCCTGATAATTTACCTACACGAAGATGACACAGATGGGGAAGATACGGATGAGGATTTTTGATCGAAACAAACATTTTATCTTACAGATTAAAAAAAATATATTTTCAGATAGCGAAACATTATTCCTATTAATAATACTTAACATAATTTAGCATATCGATAGTACCTATCCCGTTATCGATATGCACCTCTCCATAAGACTTGTAAGTGCGAGCGAGACAGACAGATAAATATGATTTATGACCAGAAGCCTCAGTTCATAATGCGTCGACTATAGATAATAAAGCGACAAAACTACAAACAAGAACACACACGGCTCCAGTTCTTACTAAGTTGGACAATTTAGAAAGTACTGCTTAATGCATAATAATGCCGTATTGTTGCCGTTATTTAGAGCGAGCTTGATGCTATACATAGTGTATCATTGTATAGAAAATACGGTAAACCAGCCGAAATCAAATAATTGCGACATTTTAAAGAGTTTGTCGTTAAGTCGAGTTTCGTTATATAGAGTTTACACTGTATTTGTCTTGTTTTATAAATAAATTGATAGAGGTAGTATATATAATCTTTTGTACACATCACCCAAAAACACCTGGACAAATTTCGGTCAATTTATTTAGTTTTACTTCTTAGACATTTGGTCCATATATAAAGAAATAATTCGATATCTTCATTTCATATAAAGTTATTATTGTTATAAGAAACTACAACATTCATAAGCACTATATGATCAGCGATGTGTTTTATTGCCTTAAAAAACTAAGGCAAATAGTATGGTGCTTATGTTGTTTTCCTCTGTATATAAAACATATTGTTAAAATAAAAAACGATGCTGACGGTTTTTTTTTTTCGAACTGACTACATTGTTAACCTGGTAAGGCCTCTACAGTTTCACCGGACTACTACTGATGAAGTCACGGGTATCAGCTAGTAGTAAATTTATAAAAATAGATATTGGTTTATCCGAAATAGATAGATTCCGATAGACACCGTTTGACGGATGTCATTAAAGTTGACTAACCTAAGCGTTTTTTACAGGAAAATTCTTTTTGCTATACGTTTTACATTAACTCTATACTAGACAAAATCTATTTTATTATAAGAAAACAATTAATTTATAATAAACAGAAATTACAACAAATATCAACATAACTATACGGACTGTAGTATTTATGAATCGTAAATGCAACTGCACTGTGTGACTTCTATGATACAACTGATTTATTTAGACATACTTACATACCTAATATACGTTAATTAACTATTATTAGTAGTTAGTAATAACTAGTTATTAGCCGAGACACAGCTGTTATGTACATATGTGATATGTATGTTTATAAATAAATATAAATTGTTTGAATGTATGTAGCGCATCACTTCAGAACGGTGGGACCTATTTGGCAAATTCTTTTTTTTTTATTGTTTTTGTAATTGCCAGGACAAGATTTGTATGAAAGGAAATGTCTGTTTTAAATGCGATACAATTTAAAATAACAGGCACTCAATTAGATAAATAGTAGGTACGTTATGATATAAACACTGCCTTACCTAAAAAAATAACTCGATATATTCTATTAATATACGGTTATTAAAGTTTTAAGAAATTATTATTTTTATAAGCACTACGCGGTCTGCGATGTGTTTTCTTGCTGTGCAGATGTAGGGTAAGCGGTGTGGTGCTTATATTTTTTTCCCTCTGTACAAAAATATATTGTAAAAATAATAAACGACGCAGACGAAGTCACGGATATCAGCTAGTTATAATATAAATATACAATAATTTAATACCTACAAAAATCAATCCTGTTAAATCCTGAATAAGTAGGATAACTGTTATGTTTCAAACTTCAAATTTCCATTTTCTACGAGCACTGGCTGCCTAATTTGAATCATTTATGAGCGTCAGAGGTATTAAAATTAACAAATTCTCGTTATTACTACTTACTGCTCTTCTTGTTCAAGGATACAACAAAGTTATTAATACTTAGCAATAATCGAACCATCCACCTATATATTTCGACAAACATTTATAAGTCAATAGAAAATTTGATGTCTTTCATCATCATCTTACCCTTATCCCACCTAACTAGGGTCGGCACGACATTTTTGTCATGTTGTCATGTATGATTTGGCTTAATTGTTATGATCGATCGCGTGCTCCTCACATCATCAACCTTCCTTGGAAAAAAAAAACATAAAATTAAAAAAACAATTATGTCTTTAAATATATTGGTTTCGTGTCGTCTGTTTCTATATAGCCCAGTCTGAATATAGTTGGAAACAGAAAAAGTGTGTGTGTGTACTTATGTACACGCATTAGATGTTATACTTCTTTGGGGTAACAAGATAAAAATCTTTTCAAAAATTTTATCTTTTGCCTTATTCTACATTTGTAGAAAAAACGACACTAACAATAGAAAAAAGGTATTTAATATATAAATACTTTTTTTGAATAAAATATTGACTGTAGCTAACTTCAGGGTATCGGTTTTTCGTGACGGTGTGCGCGCGCATAGTAAAAATTTATTCTCATCATTTTTCACGAACGCGCCAATAGAAGTATAACTTCAAAAATGCATTTATTTTAAAAGTCTTCTGTCTTTTAATTTATAGCACGGTTATATCGGTGACATAAATTATTAAAAAAAAAAGTTAAAAAATAATACAGCCTATGTAAATTACTTTCCATAGCAATAAAGGTCAGCGGGGTGCTGACAACAGGCAGTTAAACGTTAATTAAAAGAAGTTATCTGCGTCCATACAAACCTGTGTTTGCTTTAGTGATTCCATTCTCTAAATTAAATTTACTTTCGCATTTTCGCTTGTACAATTTGAACTGTTTAATTCACGATATTCATTCAAAAAAATCAAAAATACTTTATTCAGTTTAGGCCCTGAGAAGGCGCTTATGAACGTCAAAGTTACCATTGCATTGCATTACGTATTTAAACTCTGAATGTAATAGGATCAAATCCATTTCAAAACGTTACAAGATGACCATTGTTTCATGGTCTTGTATTTACCACAAAATTATACCCTATTAGCTTTTGCCCGTGACTTCGCTCGCATTAGTAGATTTTATCTATTCGGGAATAGCATATTTTCTGTACCCCTGCTAACGTTTATGCAAAATTTCACCATAAACCAATAAACGAACAATCTCACTTTCGCATTTATAATATTAGTTAGGGCTAGGATATTTTTAAACTAAATATTATCGTTAATTTATAAATTGCATGGGTACAAATGTTCTAGAATTAAAGCACAATTTTTAGTAATAATTTTGTTTTTTTTTATTCTTTACATGTTAGTGTTTGACCACAATCTCATCATATGTTAAAAGACGATGTGGTCTAAGATGGTAGTCGCGCTAGACTGGCTCTCACGTGCAGCTGCCGGAATACACCAACTGGTGCTTAGCGACAGATTTTCAACTTGAGGGTGGTAGCTAGCCAGACGGACTTAGAAACAGCCCTACCAACATACTATGGCTTCATCACTATGTTTTCCTTCACCGAAAGCTCAGATTCAGTAGCTAGGATTCGAACCTACGTCCTTCGATGCTGTGTCCGAACACACTGCCATATGAGCCATCATCGCTTCAAAACGAATATTTAACTCTTTACAGCTTTTACACTAGTTGTAACACCCATCATAATAACATCCGTAGGCGTGTCAATATTCCAAGATCAGTCGGTAAATATTCAGTAACCAAGGAGGAATGGTAAATATCTGTAGGCTACTGGATCATGATTACCAAACTAGTCCGGTGAAACTGTGCAGGCCCTGAAAGGCAAACAGTGTAGGTGAGTTCGAAAAAAAAAAATAAAAAAAAGTGATTACCAAACATAATGATAAGTCCATCACAGTAATTCAATTTTACTTGCTTTTTGTTAGTAGCTTCATGGTCGCTATCACTAGTAGGTTCAATGCCGTCATTTTATCTTGGTATAATGAAAAGAGTATTCATTCAAAAATACAATTTAACTATGTATATTCAGAGATCTTTGAAAAGAAGTCAAATTTACTCAAACAAGTTGCAGAATACCTACCTACCTACCTCTTTCCATATTGTATAAATGTTACACACGCGGCATCATATTTTATTGTCTAACCTACATTTAAAGAGACAACAACGAGATATGTTAATGAAATCGTCGCTTCGACGAGAGGGGAAGCTGTTGAAAGCCTAAAAGCCGGATTAACGGTTATGTTAAGGGCTGTAACACGCTCGTTAAACTGAGGATACTGATTTTTATTGCTCTCGTTTTGGGAGCAGACGTTGTTACTACCATGCGTGTTTAACTTGAAGGATCTGTACTTCTGATCGCTCATTATGTAGGTTAGCTATTTTGTTCTTTTAAATGTGACCTAGGTTACCCATTAACAATTGAAATTGTGCGACACTAAAAACTATATTCCATGAAGTATACATGAGAAATAGGGAGATTTAAAGCCTCCTAATATAAGTAGCCTGTATCAATATCCTTAGTGTCGATATATCAAGCAACATTCAGCTTGGTGGTCATTTGTAACGCAGAGCGAAAAAAGCCTCAAAAAGTTAATTAAAGTAAATTAAGCTCCCATCGGCGGTATATCCGGACCATAACTTACAAGCCTTCAAGAAACGAACCAACTCTTATCTTAAGAGCCGGCCACGCATCTCTGATTACCCTCGTGTCGCAAGTATCTATGGGCGGCGGTCATCACTTACCAGTAGTGACATAAAAAAAATGATATCTGCCTAAATACTAATTCAGTATGGGCCCAGATCTCTAATATTATAATAATCAATATTGTTCATTCGTTTTTGCAGTTGTATTCGCAAACCAAAAATAGTAACATGGCTTCAATTATATAATGAGTACAGACTCGTTAAAAGCACAAGCACAATGCACAGGCTTTCGATAAATGAAAAGTAATATCAAAATAGCAGCATAACTATAGGAGACTTTTAGTGCTCTCAATTGTTATTCAACTCTTACTCATATGTTCTGTCAGCTTCATCGCCATCTTCGACTAGATACCATGGTAACTTAACATCAAGTGATATTGTAACCAAAATAGGCTGCAAGCGACTGAAGATCTTATATGTAGTATACTATTAAATTTATAACCTCAACTTATAAATAGTTTATACGTATTCGAAAGTATTAGAAAGTTCTTTATTCAATTAAACATGTACAATCCGTTATTGCAAATTCGTTAACATCTGTCCCAATTTCAGTAAAAGATAGACTCTCTTTCTAGACTTTACATGTTACCACGTTCAAGTGAGATTTTGCATAAATGCTAGAGCTATGCATCGACGAAGACATATGATGCTACAAGATTGACATTTCTATTTTTATTATCTATATATATTATTATATCTATATTTATTATAATTATATTATCTACACTAATATGCAAAAATAATTCCTATCCATACTTAAATCAAAACTCATGATAAAGACATGAGGTTTTAAGAAAAATGCTTAGTGGTTGGAACGTGTTTATCTTGGATTCGATATAATATGGTTATAGGATTTTGTTATGGATAGTAAACCTTGATTTATTAATTTAGTATGCCCACGCATAACTTATTTTACGTGGTTCGAACTTAACCTGGGTTTTACGACTTATCTGCGTTTATTTATACCCTAACCTATAAAACTATATTTGTGTGTGATGTCCTAGACTGTAATTTTACCTGACAATCGTGAAATTACTCTGATTAAGATATTAACAATGATAATTAAATCCGTGAATAGCTAGCACTTTCCCGCGACTTCCTGTGCATACTTTTCTGTAAGTATATTCAGTTTGATTGTGACCTATGTCCTCCAGATCCTAGACTACATTTATGCCATTTTTTTGCGATCGGCCTAGAAGTTTAAACATAACAGACAAATTTACTTTCACTTCATTTTACTTTAGTACCAGTATTATGGAGTATATAATAAAAGTCACGTAGCGCAGTAACAAACAAACTATAGTACTGAGCTGAGTGGTCGACGTATTGATTACCTCACAAATCTGACCGTCATGTTATAAGAATTACTGTCTATTCACCCATATATGTATATAACTCGGTTATTTCCGATAATTAATTTATTTATTTATTAAGTTAGGGAAACATATAGATGATTTATCTTATAAATACAAAAAAAAACATAATCAAAGAAAGCTACAAAAATTCCGCCAACTAGATCAGTATTAAAATAAATACGACTAGTTTTATAGAGAATCGAAGCTCATTAGCATATATAAAAGAAATTGGAATTAATAGAGAAGAACATTAACAACAAAATATATATTCTTAATAGCTGTAACAACATTAAAACATTATTATATCTAGTCATATTTAGTCTTTCTTATATTTATAGATAAATTAGTTGAAAAATAAAAAACAAGCTTACAGCAATATTCTGTTTGGAATTAAACGATTATTGTGATATTATACAAAAAACTGAGGTAAATTCTCTAAATATGCTTGTAAGAAATAACTACGGCACCACTGATTTGATTTCGTGACATCTTTCAATAATATAAAGTAACATTATACCCTGAACCTTATGTTTTATTCTCATTCATTACCTAGTAATTACCATACATAAAATCGCTACAGAGTTCTATAGTATTTCTTATTTATTTATGTACTAGATACCTATTATTTAATAGTGCTATTAACTTTCGATTTATAATTTCAATCTAGCATACCATGATTCATAAAATATGTTGGAAACAAAAGCTTACATAAAACAAAGTTATAAAAAAAATATTTGTATTCAAAATCTACTCGATTTTATTCGAGCACATTCAAAATACTTTATGTAATCAACATTACATATTTAAATAAAACCTTATATCCTTCAATAAACATAGTTAAAAACGTACTATGCAACAATCTGCATTCTGATTATTTCATGAAAATTTAAATGATATTAGAACATACATGTGCTTATATTGGTCTACAACAGAGGTTCCCAAACTTTTTTTTCTCATAGACCGCTTTCAATATTTTACTGGTTCCGGTGGACTCCCTGCAGGTTCAATACTACTATATGAAGTCAAGCCAACATTGTCAGTTCTTCACACTATCGAAAATAGACCAATTTTCATAGACCCCCCGCTTACTAATTGTGCACCCCCATTTCTTTGTCACGCCAACGTACACCCCCATCGAGTCTCTCGTGGACCCCTTAGGGAATCACTGGTCTACAAGAAATTTATTTCTGTTTGATGACAACAATTTTAGCACATGTTTATTGAGCGAATATTCGACTCTCTATTTTTATTGCTTAATGTAAGCATGCAGATTTAACAAATGAACTAAAGCAATGTTGATTAAAGTTTTAAATCTAAAGCGATAGTGTATCCACATCAACTAATAAAGTTCATTTACGCTTCTGTATTCTATACAAATTTCAACGAGGAAGAAATAATAAAAATTGTAATAAGACCAGACGTATTATATGGATCCGAGTGCAGGGCTACGAAAGAGACAAACGAGAAAAGATTACAGGTGACAGCGATGCGAATGTTAAAATGGATGTGTGATGTAACTAGAATGGATAATATTAACAATGGGTATATCAAAGGAAGTTTGTAAATAGCCCTAGAAAAATAGCACTAGTGACAGCGAAGTTGAGGAGTAATAGGTTAGCATAGTACGGGCATTATGAGAAGAGATGAAAGTGAAAATTGATATGTGTATAAAATTTGTAAACACTGATATGACATATGACAATGGAAAAGGAAAACATGTTGTGCCAACCCTACTTAGCTGGGATAAGAGTAAGATGATGATAATAATGAGTCAGGTAGAAATACTATAAAAGTAAGCAGATGATAGTACCATATTCCTCGGGTTTAGTATACTTTGACTATCACTTGTTTTTAACATACCAAAAAAATTTTAAGGGTAAAAATAATTCCAAAAACCGAGAAGAACCTTTTTCAAAATTGATATATTCCTTAAAATTGTATTCACGCTGGTAAAAAGTCATTAATAATTATGGCAAATATATTATTTAATAAAGTTTATATCAAAAAACGGACCGAACTTTCCGGTGTACTTATAATATTTGTATAATAATGAAATTGAAATGAATCTTATTGCGGTCGCTTGGACATAATAATATTTCAAATGAATTTCATGTGTGTACGGAAACCGCGATGTCCGTAAAAGTTAATTATTGCGCTCTGACATATACATGATTAAAAAGGTACTCGTTTCAACTATGAATTTAATTTCGAATGGTATGAAATTTGGTGAATATGTGAAAATTTCATATTTCTGTGTAACCTTTGAGTTTTGATACATAGCTGTATTGTGAAACTCAACTCTGATGCTAAAATAAATAATTACAGTATCCCTATGGTGTATGTACTACCGTCGTAAACAAAAGGGCGCTTTGCCAGCAAAAGGAGAAAAAATTGAAAGTTGTATAGTTTATGTAGTTGTGTAGTTTAACGAAGTAAGTCTAACTCTTTGTTTTTTTGTTAAGTATAGTTAGACAACAGGACCTCATAAGTAAACATAAAATACGAACATTTTTACAAGTTAAATTGATGGTAACAAAAGCGCATAACATTTAAAATGACGTTACAATGTATAAAAAAGTGACAGATAACTGAAACAAACTGCATTAAAAGTTAAATATTGTTTTAAACATTGTTAATGTAAGTGGCCAGTTCCGGTAATCTATAGTGCACTCTAAGTATTAGATGCGCATTTATTTCTGATTGAGAATATATACAAAACTAAATATTGCAAAAAGCTGCAGATGTGCCACCCTCGTTCTTTGGATGGCAGTATAAGTAGTTTTTAAGTTACAAAAAATTCCATAAATCTATTACATTCGTATATACTGTTATATAGCAAAAACAGTCACTTTATGATTCGCTAATTTGTTTGATGTGCTATTTTGTATCATATTTCTATCATAAAAGATATCATTTGACCGACAAATTAATTCCAATTAACATACCAGTTCAATTATGATAAACTACAGTTATTTTAATCCTGAGATTTAAATATTCCCACCGCTGATTACCGATACCCCAAGCCGCGACACACGGTCCGCCCGCAATATTTCCTCATTTTCCTTTAGCATACTGTGCAACCTACGTTTCGTTTCGATTACTTTGCTCTTCAGGATCGTATCGTAATGATAAATCACTACATAGTATAAAACAAAGTCGCTTTCTCTGTCCCTATATCCCTATGTATGCTTAAATCTTTAAAACTACGCAACGGATTTTGATGCGGTTTTTTTAAATAGATAGAGTGATTGAAGAGGAAGGTTTATATGTATAATAACATAAATTAAATAGTGGAGAAATACTGTTATTATCGAGGTTACTCCAAATTTAACGCGTGCGGGCCACGGGCAGTAATGAATAAATCAAAACTACGGGATCGATTTTAATCATTTTTTCAGTGAATGACATAGGCTATATATTCTATACCCGTGCGAAGCCGGAACGGGCCGCTAGTAACATATAAAATGGACATAAAGAAATGGACTATACAATGCAAAATTAAATTTTGAAATATGGCTGGTAATTTGAAGAGATTAGCGTGTTCGATAGAAAAAAAAACAATCTATTGTGTTTTATTAGTATACAACTTCAACCAGTAATGTCTACAGTTAAATACTACTCATAGTAATTTTAGATTTAGATATCCCCTTGTATGAAAATAATAATTGAATATTATGAAAAAGATTACTGTGTACATCTATGAGAACTCCAAAGGGAGTTGCGTTACACAGTGAGGAATACAAAATGGATAAAGAAATTGTTTTGCAAAAGTTTTCCCTGTTTTTTTTTTATACAAGATTATTATGCTAAAATAAATATGAATTTATTAAATGTTTTCGTCATCGATTTATATTAAATCTACTAATAATCGTATCAATTCCCCGGAGCAATATAACCTTTACTATTTGCCCTTCACAAAGTTAAAATTATTGTTAATAGATTTTGCTCGCAACGTCGCTCTCGTGGTGATGTGGAATCACCTCCCGACCATTGTGTTCTCTCCTCCAACTTACGATATCGAGTCCTTAAAAACGAGGCGTGAAGAGGCACTTTTGCAGGTCGGCATAATGGCGATGATGACTGTCGTTGGTATTTAACACCGACAGTCGCTGTTGTTTTTGGAATGTACCATACTTTCCATTAGGTACTGTACAGTCATTTTGTCGAAGCAATACAAAAAAATATATAAATCGAACCTATCCCTTGGGAACATTTTTTTTTTTATATTATAGGGGGCAAACGAACAGGTGGGTCACCTCATGGTAAGTGATCCTGCCGTCCATAGACACTAGCAACACCAGTGGAGTCGCTAGTGCGTTGCCGGCCTTTTAAATATGTGGGCCTCCGGCGCTCTCACTGACTGAACGAAACGCAACAGTGCAACCACTGTTACTTCACGTCGGTTTTCTGTGAGAGGGTGGTACTACCCCGGGCGAGCCGACCCATTCATGCTCAAACCAGTAATAGCTTCAGCGTAGCTCTACCACCTCGAACATTACATTTTTGAATGAAAGGTGTCCAATTTCCTGCATGAATGTATGAATGAATTTCTGTACCCATGAGAATATGTTACTGGTGCTGTTGTAAAGCAACTAGGTCCGAATACTGGCAGGCATCGAAGCATACGTCTATCGTGTCGTTCCAGCGAATACACGATGAAAGGCACAAAGTAAAGATTCTGAACCCAAGCACTAGCACTTGCTTTCTGTCAAGGAGGCTTAGCGCAAATAACACAAAGACTCATGTGTTCTTTGTACTAGTGGTCTTTGTTGGAGCTTATAATATAGAACATCTTTGTCAATTCTATCCCACCTAAGTAGGGTGGGCATAACATGTTTGTTATGTTGTGATGTATGATTTGGCTTAACTTTACGATCGGCCACGCGTGCCTGGCTTCAACCCTCCTGGGTATTATTTTGTAGTACCAATATATGTTGGAAATATATATAACTATTGATTTCTCTTCATTTACTACAATGATGTATACTTATCAATATGATTACGAGGTATGTATGATATGTCTCTCTTTTAGCTTTACAATTTTTCTGTCGATGTCTATCTTTGGTACACAATTTATAGTTTTTGTTTGAGCGGCAATGCCGTTCGGTTTAAAAACGAAGTTGTTCAAGAGGGTATGGTTTGGTTGCTTATACTTTATACGATATATTATTTCCTAATCTTATTTATTCCAGTTACACCACAAATCCATTTTGACATTCGCACTTCTATCACATGTGATCTTCTTTCAGCCATCTCCTTAGTAGTTCAACTCCCAGATCCACATATTATAACAAATATTATACTGTTTTTGCCTTACATCTTTGCCAATTGATTTCGGTTTTGTACGAATACAGTAGATTATGACCGATATTCGACTGTCTATATTGCAGCCTAAAAGAAAATGGATGCATCTAGCTAAAGGACAAATAGGAGTAAAATTGAAAAATCTATAGCTCGTACCTTTAGCAAAGTATCACTAATTCGTTTTTAGATTAACTGCTCGGCTGATTTTTTAAGACACATATCTCAATATGGCGGATTATGTTTTTAATTTCACGACATCGTACGTTGTAAATTTTACACACAGTTTAGTAAAAAAAGTTCGTATAAATAAAACATATATTTTACATAAAAATTATAATTTTACAATACATCATTTGTTATATTACAAAATTTTGAAATTAATCTGGTATTTTTTTAAGCTTATGATGTCAAACACTTTATTGACCTGTACCTCATGAGATCTACATTCGTTTGTATGAAACTTAAACCTGTATGGTTTTGAACAGTCCAGGGGTTAAGTGTAATTCAATAACCAAAGCTCATAGACAAGAACAATGTACTATCATATGTACCTGCTTTCCTGATTTCAAATGTATATAAATTCAATATCGTAAACAACGGTATGTTCGGTCCCCTTTCTTTGGACGGCAGTATATAAAAAGTTAATATTTTACAAATTAAAAAT
The DNA here is from genome assembly GCA_035772565.1 of Antheraea assamensis. NCBI lineage: Eukaryota > Metazoa > Arthropoda > Insecta > Lepidoptera > Saturniidae > Antheraea > Antheraea assamensis. The sequence continues at coordinate 523,725 of JAQQSE010000131.1, read as the reverse complement.
TTTACTATTAAAAAAACAAATGACATCAAACTAAAGAGTTGTTATTATGCTTAATCCTTATTACAGCTGTCAAGTTGCATTTATTCAAATTTTTTATTTTATTTTAAATGTGATAAACTTGTAGATTAGTTCTATTAAGGTCAGCTACTTAGACAGTTCTTACGATCCATATTTCTTGGTAACAAGTTTCATCAGAGACGCAATTTCAAGGTCGCACCCACCTTTGAACAATATAAACTAGGTCACTCGGCCGACCGCGTTATCCGCTATAATGCTCTAGAGTAATCAGCATCTTCTATACATTATCGAATTTGTGATGGCTCTTCAAATAATTATGTGAGATGTGGTGTTTTTGAGGCGCATTACTTAATTTGCCACTTAAAAATGAAAGCTTATAAATAACGTAATCTGTATTATATAATTTTCAGTTTATAATATTTTTAATTCAATCATTATTGTTTATTTTCCTGAAGATATTACAGAAAACGTTGCTTTGCACTTTTGCGTGGAATTGATTGGGCGTTAGCACGTCAGACTGCAGCAAAAGTCATTTGATATTACATTACTAGTTAGATGCGCCGCTGGTTGATTGAACCCGATGTTGGCGGATGGTTGCCCATATCGCCATAGCTGTAAAATATAAAAAAAAATGAAAATATGTTGCAGATCAATCGTAATAACCTCAAAGCTCCGTGACGGAGTGGAACACATGTAATCGACTGTAGTTGTTACACGTTAATCTGTAACATAATTATTTAATTTTTATTTATATTTTACAGCTACACACCTACAGTGTCAACCGACGAGAGGTTCAACCATATTCCAACGTCGCGTTCAATCGTCAACCAACGACGTCTTAAAGTACTTTTTGTTCTATCAGTTACTAATATTTCTCTCTTTCTATGAATAGTTTCAGATTTAACTTTTTCAGGTGCATGTGGCACAAATAAAATCAAATGTATTTTATTGCAACAAGACATGGTAGAGGCCAATAAACTCAAGGAACGTTTTTTAATATATTTTGGAAAATGAATAATTATTATTGAATCAAAAGTATTGTGAACTGAAAATTATATAATACAAATTACGTTATTTATAAGCTTTTACTTTTATGTGGCAAATTAGGTAAGGCGCCTAAAAAAAACAATTGCAGGCGGAAGTACAAAGCAACGTCCACTCTAATTTTTATATTTTTCACGTCTACCGCCGCCTATTGTGTATTTTTACGGCTTCACCATACATCAAATGAAACATAAAACCTGTATCTATTGGCCATACATCTTTAAACATGATCGTTTACAGTTCGGCTCCTCTCCATAATGCTAAATGCTCATCGGGCGCTCAACCTGCCCCGATATCCCAGTAATCCGCGAGAAAGTCCACATCTAAGTTCTCGCTAGCGTGCTATATGAGATACATTTTGTATAGCAGTTGCTTTGCTTCAAATGTCGTAGCGTGATGGTTGGTCATATAGCCTTCCTGTATTAATAGCTACATAATGCAAAAACAATTATTCAATTGGAGCTATCAGTTTCAGAAATACACACGTTCAAACAAACAAGAAAACAATATTAATAAATCACGGTAAAACTCTTGCAGCCTTGTCAACATTATTATACAAATGTTTAAAATTATTTCCGAATGAGGCACCTATCTCTTTGATGTCTCGCGTACCTGTGTACATAGCGGTGCGTAGTACCGAGGCGGACGTGGAGCGTTGTTTTAAACTTGAAGCACCGTGAAATCGCCCGGGACAGGTCACTGCGTCCTGTGCACACATTATTACGTACTGAGATAGCTCCGGCACGGCGCGGTTCGAATAACCTAGATTTATTTTTATTAAGCCTTTAATTAAAATTTTACATGACGTTACTTTACTTTTTTTTTCATGATACTCAATTGTACGGTTAATTGATAAATGTTAGGGCTTAAAATTATCACATCATGCCTAACACAAATCATTTGTATAGCATCAATTATTATATCTAAAAATTATTACAGGGTGGATCAATATGTGAACGATGGTGACGTCTGGAATTGACACCCTCTCTGTGCATCCACCAAAACCGAATGTAATTATCTATATTTATAACTATGTCTTAAAAATATGAGGTATATTATGTTTGATGAAAAGATAAACCAGATCAAGTTTCTTGCCAGTTCTCCTCGATGACTGGGTTGTTTTCCGAATCGGTGGTAAATTTGATGTTCATAAGCGCCTTCTCAGAGCCTAAACCGAAAAAAATGTTTTTGATTTGATTTGTTTCAGGGAGAATGTACTTTTCTTTCAATAAAGTCTTATCAAAGCTGGATTATTAGTTCCAGAGATGCTAGGGAAAGCCACAAAAGAAAGTTGTTCTTATATATAATAATATTACTTTAAAAAAAAATTAACCCGACTGCAATATCAAGAAACACTAAGTAAACAAGAAGGCACTAAAAATAAACAAATAACTAAACTATTACATTAATCAAATTAAATGAAAAATATTAGTATATGCGCTACCTTATAAAATATCTGAAGTCGGCCCCAATCCGAATGCATTGTATACTCGTATACGTAGAAAGTTTAGGTCCACTCTCGCGTCAGGTATATATATTTATCTACCTACTACAAATTTGCGTTGGTATTATCATAATATTTGTCTTGGTGGATGGATCAGACATGTCCTAAGAAAATTTAGGACATGTGGGCTTCCTCACGATGTTTTTCTTCACCGTCAACAGATGATAAATCGCTAGACTAGTACATATAAACTCCACAAAGTGAAATTTACATTGGTACCGCTACACCCGGCATCGAACCCGCAACCTAACGTGTTATAGGTAGCTTACTTTGCCACTCCGCTATTACCAGTCTTTTATGGTAATAAAGCTCATCAATAATGCGCAAAAGTTTCTACCACCCACTCTGCTACTACCGCTTCAGACATAATACACCTTAAGTAATGCAATTAGAATGCTTGCGTCATGTTGCAATGCAGCAACGAACGCAAGCGCATTGCAATTTGATTGCAAAGACTTAGAAATTCTGCCACAGATCACACCCTTACTGTAAGCCGTTAAGAAGTTCCATTGATCATTATATTCGACTATAACAATTACTTGACCATAATAACGATACAGTAGGTGACTCGATTATCCGGATAGCGTATATAAGATTCGGCCGAGTATCGTTAATTTGCTCCTAAGAATTGTAGAGTTCCATTACTGTGTCATGGATACCATAATCAGAACCTAACCAAACTCTCATCAAGCTACCCTCGAAGTACATCCTTTCCAAAAAAAAAAAAAAAAAATCATCAAAATCGGTTGGCCTGATATTGAGTACTCATTTGTTGTTTTTTTTTCGATCTGACATACCCTGTTGGCACTAGGGCCTCTACAGATTCACCGTACTACCGCGAGTTATTCTTCCATTTGTCGCTCATATATTTAATGTTAAATTAAGATTTGTATGGTTTTCTCATAAATGCCATTGTCAGAACTGAATCAAATTCCAATGGGACCACAAGAGAAGCACCAGCTTTCAATTAAAAAAAAAACTATGAGGTAACAAACATAAATATAGACGAATTGATAACCTCCTCTTTTTTTGAACTCGGTTAAAAAAGGTGACTAATAATAGAAAGTATGCATTCAATATATGAAGGAAAATAGAATCTCCCTGTGTAAACAAGAATGTAGCCATGTCGACTGCATCATAAGACCGCTAGTTTGTCATATTTACATATACGATGCCCAATCTCGCGTTCGGACCATCCAAACCCGCAACAAATATACCAGAATTCAATTTCCCGAATTTCCCACAAGGTGCCCGATTACGCATAGATATTTGTATCTCAAGCCTTTGCAAATAAGTCTTTATTATGTAAATTCATCTCGAGGGATCGACTTCATTTATCCTGTACAAGATTTTCTTGTTACAGTTTGCTTAGACTTTCATTTATCATATTACAAATTTAAATCATAATGTTTATTCTACGAGCGTATATATCCTTCCTCTACATAAATATAAATTACAGATAATTAAAAAATTAAAATAGTATATATATTTTTTTTCTAACTACACTCTTGACCTGGCAAAGCCTCTACAGTTTCACCGGGCTACGAATGTAAATATCTTATTTGGAATTATACTTTCTATGATTTATTAATTTTAAATTAACTTAAAATCAAAATTCTTTACATATTAGCGTTTATTAGACTTTTTCCTTTCTTTGTGACTTCCGACAAATGCGTTCAGTTTATTTTACGATTGCAAAATTATAATTCTTTAACTACCCTAGCAAATGAACATTTGTATGCGTTTACAGATGTATTTTTTTTATATATAAAGTTTATAATATTATTGGGAATGGTGTAATATCGTTATTTCCAAAACATTTTAACCGATATGTAAACAAAAGTTTTCTTTCAAGATTTTAATAAGCAAATATTAGGTATTTATTACTAATAAAAATAATAATCGCATAACTGTATAGGTACATGTATCCATTTGCTTCTCTTTTTGCGCTTTCAAACAAATCCCGTCTATTTGTTTTCGGCTCGGTATCCTCAAAGAGTACTGGATGAGATAAAACTTTTTTGTTTTCTCTCCACACTTCACATCGACTACTGAAATCGCAGGGAATAAATTTGTTAGTACCACCTATATACGTTATACACAGGTGAAAATATTAGAAGATTTAAAGGTATCAAAGATTTATTTTGCACCCATATAATAAAATACTAAATAAGAAAAAGAAAAAAATAGATGACCCATTAGTACACAAAAAATATTACATTTTCACATTTATACATTGTGCGATATTCCTCTTTTGAAAGCGTATGTCTAATGAATACGGCTACAAATGTAATCCTAGGTATTAGTGAACGTGCATTCAATCGAACTGGCAATTAATTAGCTGTAGCGAAATGCCACAGAAACCACATCACAAAGCTAATGAGTCTCCATTTGATGGGACTATTCAGTATTCGCCACTGAACCTCTGATAGGTATTGATAGGATGCATCTATTATACATACAATATGGACGTTCGCTTTTATTATACAGACATGCAGAATTCCGGAGAATGCCGTGATAATAATTATTGTGAAAAATACCAAGGACTGTACTGACAAAGTCGGTGTATAACGAAGGAAAATTTATACTTTGCTAATGGTTTGATTTGATTGGAGGTTCCTTGTAAAGAAGTCATTTTGTTCTCCTTTGCACCCGGCAACTGCTGTATATTCCAACTGATTCTGCATCGTTGCTAGTACCTGTGTAAAAAAAGTTTTATATCATGTGTTTTAAACCCACAATATTCTGTCTGGAGTTAATTGATTGATTGTCTTCAAATAATAGTATTTAATGAATTGAAGGTAACCATTCAAGATTCTCACTCATTGAACCTCACTAAAAATAGAAAGAAAGCGGAAGAGGAATATAAATGCACTTTCGATTAGAATCGATTAGGACCTAAATATTTATCAAAAGCCCGCCTCACGCTAATTCATAATATATTATATTCAGTTACTAAATAGTTTCCGTCATTTCTAGATTCACTTCTAAGCCGTGGACATTCACCGATCAGTGGTCATCGTTGCTATTGACCATACCTATCATCATTATCGTTTTCGAGAGCACAAAAAAAAACGAAATAGACGGAATATGTAAATAAAGCCGGTAACAATTTATACAATCCGATAAAAAAGAATTTGATCTGACAACCAATTGTCTCGAACAAAATGGCACAATAGTGATAAACCGACACCACAATGCAGACGATCACATCTGATAGGACTATTCAATGATCGTTTTGCTATTATTATGTATAATGATTGAGTACACTGCTTTCAAAATACACATTTAATTGGGACACTTGCGCAACTTTTACATTTTAGTGTAGAGTATTTAACGCTTAGATAAAGATAGCATAAAAAAAACAAATGTGTGTAGTTTACATATAACCAGTATAAGTAAAACCTTCAATATATAATTAAATATCATACGAAAGGTGCTCGTATATACGTAAAACGCTCGGACCAGAACAAATATTGGATAGGTCAATATATGGTGACGATTCTGCGAATTTCTTTAAACCATATTGTCATTTAACATTAGATGAGGTTATGTTTAAACGCTCTAACTTTAACTTTACATTTTTAAATGCCTACAAAATATATAAAATATAAGAAACACTCTAGAATGTATTCTATCTCATTCTCTCGCACGTTCAATTCCATAGATGTATATATTTATCTCTTTTTAATGTCGTTTTCCCGTTTAATTGAGTTCGAAATCACAATGGACTTAAAGAAAATCTCATTTCGAAAAGACATGCACAAATAACTGAATTATTGCAAATGAAACGTTGCCTACTCAAAATTCGTCACTCCATAAGATGTCGACTCTTTATGGCAAGTGAATATTATTTACCTTTCATATAGATAATATACTTTCAATTTTATTTAATGAATTACTGTTCTTCTTTAATAATAGATAAATTTTACACCTAAGTGTCTTATCAATTTTCTCGAGCTTCATGGTAAATTATTGTTAACTGTGCAGCAAAAGCTTAAAAATAGATAAAAGCGGAAGAAAGTATTTACAAGAGGGCATTTACCTACTCAGCACTTAAGAGGCAACATCCATCAAGTTTATCGTGTATATTATTTGTGAACTGTATCCTTATTTAATATTAGGTGAAATTATGGTCAAATAATAAATTCTATAATGTGTTTAAAAAAAATTGCATTACCTACAAATCGTTTCTTATGATAATCACTGGGCAGCTGGAACAAAATACCTCGTGACATTGAAGTTACCAGTATATGAAACTAAAGTATAATAAAATAATCATTAATGCAAAAGTCGATTGTCTCTTTAGATGCAAAAATCGTAATCGTGAGAATACTGGAATCTTCTACACAAATGTAATTAAAATGTTCTAAAGTCCAACTCCTTTAACTTGATAGGATTAAAAGTATCACTAATATATGTATAATAAAGAGTATCAAATTTCACATATTTACTTTCTTTTATATTATCATAGATTCTAAATTGTGTCCCAATAAACAATACAAGATAATGTATAATTGAATGTTGATATCCTTATTTATAAATGTAAATATTTATTGTTATTGTCCTAATTAGTAGTAAGGTATCAATATCAAGAGATACACGGTGGTTTATATTACAAAAATATTCCAAGCAAGCTTATTATATCTGCACCTACTCCATCAAATTTCTAAGATCAATCGTACTGGCGCAGGTGAGGCTTATGACAAATTGCGCTTCTTAAAGTGATATTACTTACAGTCCATCAAAATGATTGTTCCCATCACCGTTATTTATTACGAGCTAAATTATTAACATTAAGTAGGTATGCAGATTTGAGATATAGCTTTTATTTTAAATCTCCTTGGGGAGTTGCTGTTCCTAATATTTTAATTGGATTTTAAGATTACTTTATTCGATACATTTGCAATCCTCCCGTGTGTTGAGAAAATAGTTACACGACTTAAATTAAATAATAAATTAGATATACGTTGAGAATATTTGACATGCTAGACGAATTACATAAATTGTAAAGAGTCTAACAAAAACACAATCCGCACCGAGTAAATGTATAATACGTGAATGAGTTATAAGCACAATATTATGTTACAATGAGATGTTTAAAACAAATTTAGAACTAGAAACATCTGCATTACATATCATTTTTTAAGTATCTCATAAGTTTTCAGCGTTTGACCACGATCTCACCTGATGTTAAATGACGACGTGGTCTAAGATAATAAACACGCTAAACCTTTGGTTTGGCTTTTAAGTGTAATTACCGATGTAGGTAGATGCTGGGCGACAGATTTTCAACTTGAGGGTGATAACTAACCAAACGAGCTTAGAAAGAACCCAAACCATGCTATGGTTTCATTACGATGTTTTCCTTCACCGAAAGCTCCGGCTCCGTCCCAAAAATTCAAACCTAGCTTGATTGCATGTACAACAGAGAGTGCCCTGATGAACTTTTTGATATGGTACCTTCATCGCCGTTCCAAATTCGGACCTCCAGTCGCTGGATGGTTATTCATCCATAAAGTTCTCTAGAAGTTTCTTTACGCGCACGGTAGTATTGTAATATGGGTTACCTGGTACGGTGATCTCTAGGATTATTGATAATTTAATGTACATTCGCAAAAAAATTTAAAAGCTTGGTTTTGTAAATAAACAGCATGCTCCAAATACTAGAAACTGTGCCAAACTGGTCGTCTCATGTTTCCGACTTAGTAAAACCAGTAACAGTTTCTTAGGTAATAGTGATAAGTTTTATAACAAAGTCCTTAAGCATATTACCGGTTTAGCGGACGGTAAGTTTAGGCGCCATATCCAGCGGGTTATGATGTCAAAGGGCGGCAATAGAGTGAATCAACATGTGAACGATAGTGATGTCTGGAATTGATTGCATGCAATAAAAATGATTGTAACGTGTTTTTTATTTACCTATATATATATTAAAAAGATCTTTTCGATGACTGGGTTATTTTTCGAATCAGTGCTAATTTTGACGTTCATAAGCGTCTTCTTAGGACCTACATTGACAATTTTTTTTTATTTTGTTTTTAAAACTTTTCAAAAAGTAATTAAAACACGCTCTTTAAAGTTGGCAACACAACTATGATGCCCCTGGTATTGCAATTACCAATAGGCGACAGTAACTATTTAATATCAGGTGAGACATCTGTCTGTTTGCTGTCCTTTGGAATAAAAAGAAATGACTCGGTGTCCGAACAAGCTAACCAGTGAGCCATCATCGCTTCAAATAAAATTGTGTTGTCTAACGTACACATCACAAATGGGTCGCGAGCACCATACATGATCAACTAGTTTCGGGGACTATTTTTTGTTTGAGTGGTCGCCTTTTGGGATCAGCCATAGTCGAATTGGGTGCAATCAACTAATGGCGGCGAATTGTTGCCGTTCGACCACTTTTCCGTGCTATTACAAAAAAAAATAATTCAAATAACTGAATTGTTTATATTACAAAAAAGTGTCTAAGTACCTCTTGAACAAGTTACCACTAAAACAAAATGTATATAAATAAAAATGAAATGCCGAATGTACGTACGCGCATCACTTCAGAATGGTTTTGGTAATTTGATTGATTCTTTTTTTTGTATTCCTAATTGTCAACACTAATTTTGTGTGAGAAAAAAAAATGTTTGAAAAATCGTGTGGAAAAGTTTAAATTTCCATACAAAATGGTAATGAGCCGAATAAGTAGGAAGAACAATAATACTGACAGAGTTGATGTTCAGTTGTTACTATATTATTTCATTACGTGGTCGTAACATAAAGGAAAAATGTGAGCGCGTTTTATTCGCATGTACACCCATACGAAGCTTTAAATAATTGTTGATAACCTCGAACGATATTTCATATAACTCATAATAAATGTATGTCATTTTACTGACCTTAACTATTCATTGCAATTTATTGAAACGACAGCACACAATAATTAAGATGCAAGCCGACACACCAGAGCTCATGCATAGCAAGCGTAACAAATTGCATTAAATGCCATCGGCCCGTCAACCTGCCGCTTATCGGATATAGTCGTCGTGTCGCGGCCGATTACATCGACACCAATTAATTCGCTGTCGATACAATCTATATCTGTGGATATAGTTTTAAAAGATTCATCATTGTCTCTTGAACGCTTTTGATAGTATATTCAAGTTTTCGTCTTCGAGATTCCCGCCAACTGAAATTTGTAGCTGGGTAAATATAGATCCTTATTTGTAGTTATGTTTATGTTCGAAATTACATTTATTTAATCCTAATCAATACCCGCAACTTCACCAGCATTGTTAATTATCTCATAAAATTAAAAGTAAGAATGTACTTCGATTATAATTTTTCTTTCGTTTTTTGTAGTGGCTTATAAAACTTTTATAACATTTGATAATAAATGAAGATATCGTGAAATTTTTTTTCAGTAAGAAGTAAAATAAAAATAAAACATTATCTGTCCAATAGTTCAAACAAACAAATAAATAGTATAAATTGTACCGCTTGTGGGCCCAAATCACTACTGGAGTGACGTCACGTCTTCGGACACAAGTTACTATTTGTTACACAAAAGGCAGAATGAAATCGTGCTCATGACATGTGTATTTTTAACTTTAATTGGAGTTATAGAACCACAAAAAGGGCTAGAAATTATTTTACAATATTTAAAAATCTATAGAAATTTCGCTAATATTTTTATTGGGTTAGATAAACATAAAATTAAACGTACGTATTCCTTTGTCAACTTTACTTTGCGATAATAACTTAACTATGTGTGTCTCGGCTCTCAAAATACTCTACACGTTGCCAAACGGCCATCCGCGATTATTTCTCGCCTATCGTACATTCAGACCTACACTTTATATGGTAATTGACCCTCATCTATGGGTTACAATATGATATTAGACAACCTGTCACCTACCTCAATAACTGGATTGCGAAATACTATAGAATTTTTAAAATCAGGCTTATAGTTTCTTTTTTAATTCTGCTAGTTGGAAACCATCATCCATCCTAAACCCATCAGTGTACTAGTGTGCAACAGAAGACAGGGAATGGATTACGTTAAGTTAGATGAATTAAAAGTCTAACGTATCCTACGGGCTTGGCACCCGGAGTCCATCGTCAAGCATTACTCTCCGAAAGAGATCCTCCACTTAAGAACACACTACCGATCACAACGTCTGATTCTGTTGTTTTTACGGGGTTATCTTTATCGTGGCTTCGGACCCATGTGTATCTTAGAACCAGTTTTGGAAGATGTTTTATTCCTTTACATTTTTGAATTAGGTTTTATTTCTCGGGCTCATAAGTGAGCTCATTTACAGTCATATCGCATAGATATTTTTTCCTTTCACGGCACAGGCGATGAGGATAAATACGCTTCCAGAATTACGAGATAATCGACGAGGACGGGGAAAGAACAAATCCCAAGCGGAAGGGTGAATGCACGCCGACCCCGTTCTTATTCAATCCAATGTCTTTTCTGATGATCAGAATGATACCGGCAGAAACGTAGCTTGTTAGGATATCAGACGACAGTCAGGAGGACTGACGTAGTCCGTGGTGCATCATAAGAATGTTCCTTTACGTCGCACCACTAACTTATACTTACTTATTTATTTATATTTATTAGACAGTTGTGTCATCTGAACACCCAGTATATTATTACAATTCACGTAATTTAACTTTACCAAATTCGCTTGTACTTGTAATAAACTAAGTTCGACTAACACCTCCGAATATTATCAAACGTAAGGTCTCTAATAAAACTTTATATTTGTATTCATGGCGAACCGAAACTTCGTTAACGTCAAAGGGAAATAAATCAACTCTTCCAAATAGATTTATAATGTTTTTTTTTTCAATTTGTTTCATTATTTTTCTGAAAATTATAATAAAATTATGCTACAAGTAGACAATAATTTATGGGATTTTTTCTAAATTTTCGTGGTAGGACACTAAAAGTGTGTTCGACTGAATAACGATCACCATACATCAAGTGTAATAATTGCAATAGTAGCATGCTTGGGCGTGTCGTATATCGGGATCAGTCGACGTATATCCCAGTATTCAAGCAGGCCGATATATGTGCCACACTAAATATCTACCACGATACACGTAGTGATTTACTCGTGACAATAAGTCTATTGGTTTGCAACGTTTCGAAATCAACCAGTGATGGTGATCGATTATAGATGTCTTAGTGGCCGCCACTATTTGTGGATAGCAGGATATTTAAATTATGTATAAAGCAACTGCTTTAATCGTGTTCATAAAAAAAAATATAATGTAGCAACAAGACAGATATTCAATTTATTAGCTTTGAGACACAAAGACAGTAATGCTGAGGTGTGTAATCGTAAAGGACGTAGATTACTGTATAATATATTTAAAGGACTCCTTCTGATATCCCAGGGACATAGTTATGTAAGGAAAACCCATTCTTTAACTCGACTGAAGGACAACCGGAGGACGTTTTAATGTAGTAACAACGAAAGGTCACAGTTCTATCACGTCTTAGATTGTGAGTAAGGTTAATTTTGTGTAAATCGTATGGTTGGAATGGTGTGAAATTAAACGTATCTTATCGTATAATACATGTAATTACATACGACTAGCTATGTTACCATTTTAATATAATTAAGTTTATGTAGGCCATTTAAGTTATAATAAGGAAAGACAAAACCAGTTAAATAATATTTTCTTCTCTGTTTATTAACAGATTTTCTGTTTAACTGACTTGGAAAAAAGGCGTGGTTACTATGTTCGGCTGTATGTATTTTTTTATGTATGTTAGTCGATATCTTCGTAAATTGTGAACCGATTTTAATTATTCTCTTTTTATTCAAATTGACTATATTTAGGGGTGGTTCCATATAAATTTAAAGAAAATATTCTTCCGCTAAGGGGTGCAATACCATTAATTGATTTTCATTCACTTCTCGTCTATATATTTTCGTCGAAGTTAAACCAATTTTGATGGTTTTTATTTCTTTTGAATTGCTGATACTTGATCTTACTCAGATTGAAAAATAAAACCCAACTTTGCATGTATTTTTTTAAAGTATGTTAGTCGATTTCGTCGTCAATTGTTAACCGATTTTAATAATTCTTTTTTTTTTGGTTTAATAACAATTGATGAGCTAAAATGTTATCAAAAAAAAATTGGAAACAGTTTCTTTTTTCTCCCTACTATCGAGTCGAAACCATATTTAGAAGCTCTATTCATTATACTAATATACAATATTTGTACACTCTTACAATTAACAATGAATGAAATTCGATAACTGGACGACCAGTAGTAACAAATAAATATCTACACCAACCTATTTTCATTACGATCACTTGAACGTTACAGAAGTTGATATGTTGCAGCGACATCGTGTGGTGAGTTAAAGTAAACATATAAAACCTTTTCTCCATGTAAAATCACTTATATCTACTTTCGTGATTATCAAACAAAATATTGGAATTCGTTGCAAATAAATTATTAACTAATTACTTCATTTTAGTTCAGGAATAATCATACTTCGCTATAAAATATGAACATATAGACATTGGACTGTGATACTTCGATGTGGTATTTTTTATAGATGGTTCTAGGACATTTATTTCTCAGATTCCATTAACGCATTACAGTTTTATCCCATTTATTTTTATATATATTTTACCGCCAATAGAAACTAAAGACGTGCACAGCAATGTGGGGGGATATTAGCTACTTCTTTTATAACCTAATCTTGCACTTCTGTAAATAGAATGTCTGTGTATTTGTAACTATTTATTTTAGCTTATTTTATAAGCTCGGTCTACATTTCTATTCTTATGGTGCTCAAGAATAATAAATAAAATTAAAAACATGTTAAGACTTTATGCTTTATCTCATGTAAGTTCAATAAAATCTAAGTCTAATCAAATCAGTTGTCAATAACCACGTTTAGAGTGTAACAAGGAGTACATCATTCCAGTAATTCGTAAAATATTATAACATTATGCATGTCTTTATATAAACAGTGTAAGTGTGCTATATACTTAATAATTTATCTAAGTTTTCGCTTTTATCGAATAGTCATAAGCACACGCACACTTTTTTTATTGGAGCATCGTCATTTTTGAAGATAGAGAAGTGAAATTCAAGATCTATATATAATAACTGCCAAGAATATGAAATGTATTATTACCTGTTACAGATTTCATTGTGACGTCGAAAATTTCGAATTTCTTTCGGAAGTATTTAGATGTACAAAGTTTGCGCTTTATAAGTTTTATAAATAAAAAAAGTTCTGTAATAAATAACAAGAAAGTAAATTAATATAAACTTTATATATACATCATGTACCATATATTGACGTATACGTTGACTTTACAAATTTTATTTTATTTGTGTTTCTTATGTTTGAATGATTTTGTGAAAAGCCTTACACGTTTTTAAACGAATTAACACATTTTTTTTAAATGGACTATTATATCTATATCTATATATATGATGAATTGCTGTCCGTTTGTCTCGCCAAAACTCGAGAATGGCTGAACCGATTTGGCTAATTTTGATCTTGAAATATTTGTGTAAGTTCAGGAAAGGTTTAAACGGTGCGAAACATTAATAATAAGTAAAGGAAGATACCAAAAAATTGTACAAAAAAAATACAAAAAAATGGTATTGTACAATATGAACGTTCAATGCAATAAAGTCAATAAGCTAATAAAGTTACACAAGAAACGACATTTTGCGGCAGCTAATGAACTCGACTAAAACTTACAAACAAAACTTATAGGTTCGGACTTGTTTAGCAGATTAACGAGTTAGCAGTGACGCGTGATGGTAGGCGCTACTCGCCGAGAAAAATAGAACGAAATGGATCGACAAGACTAAATGATTTGTTGATCTATTCGACTACATAATTGTTGTTCAAACATGTTTAGGTTACTCACTTACTCGGTACTCGACTACATTAATAGCTTAGTGCGAACAAAGCTTTATAGATAGGGACTGAATTATCTGTCTTCTAAATTATTAATCATTGACCTGACTCTTATTTGAACCGATAAAAAAATTCCAGTGTACATAATTAGTATAGAATATGGAAATATTATAAAATTTCGCTTTCAACTCACTGTGGCAATGACCTTCGAGCTAAATAATTACGTTGCCATTTCACAGGCACTTGTCAACGCAACAATGAGACAGAATAATTCTAGACGTCCTTTGTACAATTCAATGTGAGGAGGTACTTAGGTTGAGTGGGTTCATATGTAACTTGAATTCAAAGGAATACAATATCGTAAAAATATATCGCTCTATGTAAAATGTTTTAGGAAAACAAACTTGTTATAAATTACCTATATATTTTGTCTAAGCACTGAATCGTATCGGTTCTGTAAATTCTGGGAAGTAGCTCTAAAAGATTTCATTACAATTATGCGAATTTAAACTTTAAGAGCAAACATTCAACGATTATGTATTTTTAGATATTATCTACTGAGTTGGCTAATAAATTCAAGTAGAATATCTGTTTGCTCGTAATTCGCAGACGGTATATTAATTATCATAATAACCCTTTATTAATTTAAATAGAAAAATAAAACGCAATGTTTCTAGCTTTGAACATTGAAAAGGTTATGTAAGCATTTACCATTTGCAAAAACAGATATGTATTTAAAGAAATTTCCCACTATTTAATATATTATTTTACATCACCTTACCATATAAGTGGGCGTGGAATGTGTAGGTGTTGTGGTATGCCCACAAGTGGGCGTGGATCAATTTATTTTGAGAAGAATGCGGGAAATAATGCGTTGAAAGGGATGAAGGTTCATGGATTGTTGAACTGATATCTCTAATGTATAGGCAAGTTTTTTTTTTTATTGAAGATCAAGCTCTGTGTCGAGATCGACTTTACAACACACATATACCGGGACAAACATGGAGCTAGATATAAATCTCTGACGTCATCCATAATGACCTCATCTTTATGATTTAATCGATCAAGCAATCAAAACCAATCCAGTATGCCCAGAACCTATATTTAGTACTGTATTACTGTATCGGTTGTAGATCCAATCCTCCGGAATGGAGCCCTAGAGCACGTTGCTATCGCGACTACAGTGATACTGAATAAATTTTAAAAAACTAGTTTTTACAACACAACACCGACTACCCCACACACGTGCACACACACAAATGTAGGTACACATAGTGGTTGGGTTTGTTTTTTAATTGTTTTTCGAACTCAGTTAATTTAGATTAACTAAATAGTCACTGAACTTGGATCAATCAATACTCGAGCACACAAACAATTGTCCATTGTGGGATTTGAACCCACAACACTGGACATGGACCATCTACATTTTTACGCCATTCGTGTAGTTTACTGGGCTATGTATTGTTAACCAAATATATTTTATATCATAAATCGTAACGGAAATAGAACTCAGTACTGCCAATTGGACAGACTAGCAGCCTGTTAATCGTAGAGGTGGTCAAGCAGAAATAATATCCAAGGTAAACAGTTTCCGGAGTTGTACAAATTGTTTCAATTCAATTTAATTAAAAGGTAAACCCAGTATTAATCTATTCTCTGTTACCACTCACTAATTGAATTTGTAACTTCAGCTACATTCCACAGATTCCTACGTGAGGTTAATACAATTTCACAACTAAAATCAACTGCCGGTTTTGTAATACTAATTAAAATCTTCACTTATGTTGGTTTGGATAATTTCCTCAGTTTTCTTACTGCTTCGGAAAATATACCGATGGATCATGATTACACATAGCTACATATCACATCACATTTGAAATATAATAATAATAAAACATTATTTTTAAATAGATGAAAAGTTTTTCCTTCTCCGTTGAACAACCGTTTTTTTTATATAAATACATAAATTAAAAAAGACGCCATTTATTTCTTGCTTCACTAAAAAAAACAATAACAATAAAGCATACGAATGAAGCATGAGAAACAAGAACCCTCTCAATGAAAGCTAAAGGCTTCCTCCAGAGATAACCAGTATTCTCAATTTCCTGCCGCTCGCGACCAATGAGTACCAGCTACTTTTGTGATATCGTTTGCTCAGCGTGCGTTGGGTTTTCCTCTTTTTCTCTGACGCCTGCCTGCTCCCGCCCATGTTGTTGTCTTTGCGGTCCAGCAGTCATTTAATGGCTATGAAATCAGTATAAAAATATTTAAAAAAAATATATACTCCATCGACGAATTGATGCCTATATTTAGTCTCTATTCCTTCATACTACGATCCTTACATACAGAAATATCTATATATTAATAAGGGAAAATAAAACTTTGTCTCCCTTGTTATCGGCAAATATGAACTATTGGATAACTACTAGGTAATATAAATTGGATTACAACCGTTTTAATGATACCGCATGGATTCAAATGATATATAAATATTTAGAAGAAACTTTTCCTCCGACCTCTGTTAGGAAAGTTAAGCAATTACATAATAATAATGTTTGCCTAAGTTATTTGGCTTCGCAAGATCTAAGGGAAGTTTCTCTCGTGTTATGTCAATTTGTCCAATTAACGGTTAATCCTTGATATAAAGGAAATGAGTCCACCAAATACGTGCAGCTGATTACATTAATACATAAATTGTAGGTAATACATTGCGTGTAATACGTCGAATTACCAATAACCCTGTATATCTACATATCTTATGACAAAAACAAAATAAGATTTTTCGAAATATTATCTAGGTCTGCACGCATGTAGTAATGATAAAATATAACCGAGAAAACATACATTCATGAAAAATATTGTAGAGGTTAAATGATGATGACAAAATTACATTAAAAAGATAGAACACGCAAGTAATTCACTTAGACAATAAAACCTATTTTCATAAGAACGTAGTAGCAGACATGAGCTAGTTACATTATAAAAATTGAGATATGTGAGGCATTCATAACACAAAATAACCTTTTTACTTGATATCAGTCTAAAGACAATACAATTAGGTTTAGTATTATTCTAAAAGAGTAAGAACTGCGCAATTTTCAACTGAGGCATGGAAAAATGATTTCTGCTGCAAAACTAACAAGGCCTCGTGTTTCAGTCTAAAGGCAATAATACACCATATTGGATGTTTTAATTCGATCGTTAGGAGTTTGTCTTGTTAACGATTGGCTCCGGGTTTTTCTGACGTTCGTTGTTTATATAGATAAATAGAATTGAGAGTCTGTTTGTAACGGCAAAATAACAGCTTGTTAATAAATGATATGAAAGCATACATGGAATGTTGTTATTTTAGAAAGAGAAAAGTAGAGTTCTGTATAACTGCATTCAAAAATAAAGGTGCCGTTTTCAGAACCGCACGCTTCCTTTGCGCACCATTACACCACACAATTTTCTTTTACTAAAAAAATCCATGTTATCGACGTCGCAGATAACATTATAAATAAATCATCATTGTAAATAAATATGTTTCATAGGCGTCAATACCATGTCGAACCACAGCATAATAGTAGGACTCTTCCTAAACACGTCCAGCTACAATATTTTAGTTGTCATTTTTTTTTTTCGAACTGACCTACACTGTTATTCTGGCAAGGCCAGTACAGTTCCACCGGACTACTAAGGGGAGCGCTTAAGGTTTCACCCGATTATTATAGGCAACCAGCACAAGGGCACACGGTGTGCCTTGGCTCGAGCTGTCGCCGAGTTTCTCGATCTAACCTTTTTTTTTTATTAACGTGGGGAGATCCCTTATGGATACCCACTCTCCCGGGGGGAGAGAGTGGCTTATATCCGATTCGCACGGACTAAAACCCCACGGTGTATCGGCCGCCCTTTCGGTTGGGGCGGCATGGGACCGTACTGTGGCTATCACCATGCCACCCCAGCGGTCAGCCCGGCGGAATGTAGCCGCCGGGCTCCGTCCTTATAGGGAAGTAGACGGTGTACACAACCAGCTATGTGCGTGGTGCTCGGGGACAACCGAGATAACTCGCAGTGATAGTGGAGTGATCGCCGAGGCACTTTACACACCTGGAACGCAGGTGGCAGTTTCGTGCGGAGTGACCGTACACCTGACAGTTCTGATACTGTGAGGGAACGAACTGTTTGCGCGGGGGCTCGACTTTTACTTTTAGGACATAATTAACTTCCCTGCCTGAAAGGCAGGGGAGCGCGCCTTTTTGAATTTAACGGACAACCGTGTCCGGACCAAGGGAGCTGTGGGCGATATACAATGCCTCACAGAAAACCTACGTAGCCTAGGGGGAAGTCCCTAACACTTCTTTCTTCGGACTTGTTTCTTGCACACGGCGCGGTACGAAGAACGACGCGTTACACGGCACACGACGCGCTGCGCGACTCACGAGGCGCAACACGAAGCACGACGCACTGCACGGCGACTCGACACACTACACACATTGTGCTCGGCACACACCGAAAAGTGCGGTTTAATTGATACACAGGTAGAGGTGCACCGTCGCTCTGAAAAGAGCGTATCGATTGACAATAGCCGAACGAACACACAATACTACCGAGCACTCAAGAAAATATCCGACAACTGCGCACGAGTCATCGAACGATCGGTCCGTCAGAGCTGCGAGAGAGCGCACGTGTGCACCCGACTGCGGCCCTGAATCGGATTTCTTTTTTCTAATCGGACTCTTTTTTCCTTTAGTTGAAAATCTATCACCAACTATTTATAAAGGTTCTAGTTTCTGCACTGAGAGTCAGTCCTCTTCTAGACTTAGTGCGTGTTAATATTTACATTGATATTTACCATCTACTGAGATTAAACGCTAAAACCTACAAACTATAATTAAAATAATATATATATATATATATTTTGTTTTTAATATGTTTCTAAAGGAATAATTTTGAATATTATAATAATGCCACATTTTAGTAATAATTCTCTACACTCCAGTTTAACAAGAACGTTCAATAACTCAATCAAGGTGAAAAAAATAATTCAAGCCATTCTTAGTACAATCGAACTGGAAGTGGAACCGCTAACAAAAATCCATTTGTATTAAAATAGAATGATAGATAAAGACTTACATAAAAAACCTTACCTCAAAGTTATGAAGTGTACGAGAAAGATCGAATACTTTAAAAAGGCGTATTGTCATTGGTAATGGATAAAGTTCGTAATTGTTACCATAAAGTTTATATGTATAGAATCAATTCGCTATCTATAACTTTCAGGGCACCACCTCTCTAAATTTACTGACAGCCGCTCGCATCGATTTTACTAAAACGGGCTCGTGGATTCTTTAATAATAAATTCAGCATATATGCAAAAAAAGGATTTATCCGGTTGTTACTTCGTGTAACATGTATATACGAGTACATTGTGCATTCTAATAAACTACTGGAATGATTTCAAATTGAGATAAAGACTAAAGAACATGAACGTGACCCTCGTGTTAATAACACTTATAATAATAATATAAATATCTACATATAAATAGGCAGAGATATATCAGTTAAGCATATCTTAACCCTCAGATTTTCAACAGTTCACCTTTTTTCAGTAGATATTGACAAGCTTTAATGATGTCAATATGTTTTTTGGGAAAGGGTTTTGTTTTTTCTTTAATATTGAAACTTGAAGAGTTAATGAATAATTTTCTAATTTCAATGACTAGTTTTATATATAAAGAGACAAAGATAAAATGGTTCAGAACAATTTTCTCCTTTGTTTGTCAAAAAATATTTTTTTCAGTAGCTATTGTCGCGCTTTAGTGTTAACAATAAATAAAGTTTGGAAATCGTTTTTTTCCTCGTGCCATCGACGTGTTCATGCTATTATTTCTAAGTACATCTATCATACTTCATGCACTGTAATGTCTAAATAATGAATAGAGCTTTTAATATCCAGAAAAAAGAATCAAAAAGTTATAGATATAATAATGTCTGTACATGATGTCCATGAAAAAATAACTGTGTACCATTAGTATTCGCAAAATTTCGATCACTGGATCATCACCATCTTACCCTTGTCCCATCTAAGTAGGGTCGGCACAACATGTTTTCCTTTTCCATCCTCCCTTTTAGATGTCATCTCAGTATTCACCCTTTTACCCTATTACCCTATTACCCTATATACACATATCTTTTTTCACACAATCCATCCAAACTTTTTTCGGTCTTCCTCTACCTCTATATCCGTCCACTTTCAAACTCAAAACTTTTCTTATTACATGACTTTCATCTCTTCTCATAATATGCCCGTACCATGCTAACCTATTACTCCTCAACTTCTCTGTCACTGGTGCTATTCAAACTTCCTCTAATATACTCATTCTTAATCTTATCCATTCTTGTTACACCACATATCCGTCTTAACATTCGCATTTCTGCCACATGTAATCTTTTCTCATCCGTCTCTTTCGTAGCCCAGCAATCGGATCCATATAACACGGCTGGTTTTATTATAGTTTTATACACCTTCCCCTTGAGTTTCAACGGCATTCGTGGGTCACTAACCACCCCAGACACCTTCCGCCAATTCATCCACCCTGCATTTATCCTATTCCTCAGGTCCTTGTCTATTCCACCGTCGAAATGGACAATGGATGACTATGAAATAAATAGTCGATGTTCTAAAAACTATTTTTGACCATTATTAATGTGAAACGAAGCGGATGGTACTACAAACGGATAATTTTATATAGATACATTGTTCAATGTAATCAATATATTATGAGTAACTATTAACATATAGGAAATACGTCAAGTTCCCGTATCAGAATATATAAACATTTTTTTTGTAAAAGATAGCTGTGAGACAAATTATACGAGCACGAAATGTCCTAGCAACTTGTTAATAACAACATAATTTGCAATTATAAGCGAGTCCACTATCATAATAAATAGAACAGGATTAATATAATACTTGTTAACTAAATATAGTTTTCAAGTTGTGCAATAAGCTCACCTTGAAAAGTTATCAAAGCTTCCGTTGGAAAGTAGATTATAGGAGAATAACTACTTATAAAGTAATAATTGGCAGTTACCAATAGTAACAGCAAGGTTACAAAGCCAACGTTCAACGTATTTTATTTCTATATTTATTTCTAACTTTTTCAATCACACCAATATCTAAAAAAAAAACTATAGATATTGATTCGAAAAATTGATTATCCGTTTAAATTACTTAGCGATTGAATACAAATTTGTAAGTTACAAATTGCTCTAACTAAAAATAGATTTTATGATCATATAATGTCATAAATGTGGAAGTGATTTTTTTTACATTTTCACTTCTTAACTACTCGACTTAATGACAGGAGTAGAGGAAAAAACATGAAGTATCTGTTATCCACAAAAAATGTAACGATGCCGAGAGATCGATTGAACCTGAATTAAAACGAGTGAAGCTAAGAACAGAAGTTAGTATTCTATATGAAATAAAATGAGGTGTTGTTCGTGCATCTCGCAAAACGTATTCAACACATTTCGATAAATTTTTTTTAGTTCTACTTCTCAGACACTTGGGTTTTATCTAAAAAAAAATATCACAGTACTTTTATTTAATGTATTTATTTGAATTTAGAAAAAAAGTTACTTTTATAAGCACTACACATTCAGCGATGTCCGTTTTCTTTTTCATGGAAAAGTGGTGCAAACGGTGAGATACGCATGCGCATGACCAGGGAAATAAACGACCGAACATTGTTGTGAATGAAACTGTCCACGCAAAGTAAATTATTTAATTATTAAAATAATATTACTTTCAGTTTTTTAATGTTTTATGTATACATTTTTAAGATAATAAACAGACGCAAACGAAATCACGGGTACGAGCTAATAAATAGTAAATAAACCGACCATTCAGACTAACAAGATAAAATCAAAACACGTTTTTTATTAAATTATACTACATTAAAAATATTACTGTTCTATTTTCATAAAGTTGTCACAGGTACGATGCTAAAAATACATGTAAAAAGGCCTTATTTCCGGCAGCAGAGTTCGCAGGAAATTGGAAAGCCTATTTCAATTGTGAATGCGAGGGCGCGGGGCGTTGCCACTCACTCGACCACACTGTTCTAATTTTACCACAGACCGAGTAACGAATTGATTCGACAATGAATATTGACTCGTTGACTATTACAGACCTGATAATGTTAGTACGATATTTTGGTGATCATTTTTATTTTATATTGAATTTGTAAGCTCTTTTCATTACTAGAGAAATTTCATTCCAGAACACATTACCGATTTACCGGATAACAAATTCGAGTACCATATCCAACAGGTTTTAATGTCAAAAGCCCATTATAGCGTAGATTATTACGTGAGCGATAGTAATGTCTAGAAATAAAATCCCCTCTCTATACATCTAGTTAAATCACTGTGACAAGAATAACTTATATATGTAGTAACGTTGAGATGGCGGTTATAAAAGTATGGCGTCATCCTATGAAGACGTCATCTTTGGTAGCTGATAGAGTTTTTTCTACTACTGTATTTAGTCATGAATATATACTCGTATAGAGATGTGAACGGTCCGACGATCCGCGCGAGAATGATCCCCGCTCAGTTAGAATCTTCACTACCTCCCTCCTAAGAGGGTGGCGTGGAAGTTACACCAGAGCGGTTTCTCTCTTCAGCGGATTGTCTGCGACTAATAAAGACAAGCCGATCCTTAGAAACACTATACATGGGTGGTTATGCCTGTAACGATGATATGTGTAGTCCTGCCGTCCGTTGTAAACGGGTCGGGATGCTGCATGAGGGACCTATTCATCGGGGAGTAGGATTTTCACCAGGATCTTCGTGAACACTTCTTCAACATTAGGTCCTACTAATCTCCGCTCCTTTTGTAATATGCCTTTTATAACTTTACTTTTTTTTAAAGGGAAGGGCTCTAGTTTTCTGTCAGTACACAAATACTTTTGACAGTAGAAAGAACCTTTGCACCAACGTAGACAAAAAAAAAAGAAACCAGATCGATTTCCTTGTCGACTTTTATCAATAACAGAGTTGTTTTACGAAGCGGTGGAAGTGTTTTGACATTGTTAAAGGCCTTTTCAAAACCAACATTCAATAGAATATTTTGTGATTTTAATGCAGTAACTAAAATAGCCGGTTATGTAACTATTTGTGTATAAAATTAATAGTGGCCATGTTTAATACATAGATTCATTATTTCTGCCAACTGTAGCGAGATAACAAGATGAGGTTTTATACCGTTCTTGAGCACTTCGAGCTTTGTTGTTGTCATACGTTACTCAAATATATATTGTATTTGATTTAGATTAGATTACAATATACTTTGTTCTGTATTTCTAAGTATTATATTTGTTTTTATATCAAAAATAAATGTACATTTTAAAAGCGAAACCGTTCTTTATTACTTATTTTACATGATAGTAGATCATTTATTCAGCACCTAAAACATTGATGAAACAAAAATTTATAGCCAACATGCCATTTTTTTTAAAGAATCAATATATTATACATCATTTAATGGCGTAAAAAGGAAATATTTTTTTCGAATAAAATACTGTTTATGTGTTCAGAAATTAATACAACAAAAACGTTGAAAAAAACAACTATTATTAGAAGTTTATGACAGTATTTCACAAGTTTGTAATATTATATTGCCGTATTATACCAGCAGTCGTCCGCTACTTCTTTTTTATATTGACTTACAAACTTTTTGTTATATATATGTGTAGAGAAATATTTGTAGTTTTTTTTAATACAAAAAAGGACCTGCTCTGTACCAGATGGTAAACAATATTAGTATCATCAGTACCAGACGATGCAATTCATCGGCAGCCGTTGCCGACATACCGGCCTGCAAGCCTTTCGGTAGCTGCATATACACCGGCTAATCCCAAAAATAGTCACTGTGAATGGTTTATCATCATATGAATAGAGCGCGATTCAGTCATAAACACTCTACCAGCTCACTTGATTACTGGATAAACATCGGTTATGCGTCTAAGCGTGCAACTATTGGACGTGTTGCATTAGGTAATCTCAATATTTTCAATCTTTTACAGTTGAATAATTAAAAAAGATATATGCATTAAATAATCTATACCAATACTAGAAATACGAAGCCGAGTTTGTTTGTTACGCTTTCACTCCTTCAGTAATCTATCTACCAATCATCATGAAATTATGTATATACGTTGTCATGGGTACAGAAAAGGACATAGGGTACTTTTTATGTAGAGAAATGTACTGTTTTCGATAGCTAGGTCATACATATATTAACTCGAGCAGAACTGCGAGCAAAAACTAGTTCATATATGAATAAGTGAAGACAAAACAGTTCAGTACATTTTTATCAACTGTTTCTCAACCAATGTTCATTTCTTTTTGCTTAGTAGCTATTGACGAACTAACTCATCACCTTCTTACCCTTATCCCACCTAAGTAGGGTCGGCACAACATGTTTTTCTTTTCCACTCTCCTCGGTCAGACGTCATCTCAGTATTTATACAACAATAAACTAACTAACAAACTGTTTACAATAAAGTGTTCTCAATTAAGAAAAAATATAGTTTTTTCCGACGAGTCCAAATCTTTATTTATAAGTCTCTATTCGTCATACCTCATGCTCCTTAGACCAACCATCTCTACAATTATACAATATTTAAAACAGTTTTTACCTTCAAAAAAAGCAAAAAAATGTACAAATATGTCATTTAAAAATAATAACAAGATTTAGAGGTTAGCATGTTACGGCCATATTATGAAAACAAATAAGAGACATGTAGCTAGAAAAGTTTTGAGTGTGATGGTGGACGGATAGAAAAGTGGAGGAAGACAAAAAAAGGTAGATAGATAGAGATACATGGATTATGTGAAAAATGATATGTGTATAAAAGATGTGGACACTGAGATGACATCTGATAGGAGAGAGAAGAAAAGGAAAACATATTGTGCCGACCACACTTAGGTGGGATAAGGATAAGAAGAAGAAATTAACATGCGAAGAAAAAAAGTTGTACCTTATCGTGGCTTCAATACCGTCTACTAGACGATAACTAGTTTAATTAATTTATCTAATAATATCTGTTACTAATCTAGAACTCCAAGATCACTTTAAAGCTAAAATTTTAATATTATTTATTATATTCAAAATAACATTAATTTCTATTGAAGGCCCTTATTTTGTAATACATAATATTCTTCGTAATCGCCTAACTACTTTTGTGGCAGTATCTGTCACCAAACGGCACTCGCTTCATCGCTCTTTTCAAAACTTCTAAAATATAATTATAATTTTAACACAAAAAAAAAGTTTTCTCGCAAAGGAAGCTCGTTTAGAAAGTTGTCGGTGACTGCTAACAAACCAATTAAGGGAGATATGACTGTACATTACAATTTTTATGCCTTAAACGAAATCCCAGAGAGGACGACAAAGGACTGACGTAATCTTGAGAAGGTCTCGTAATTTTACTCCGGGCGGCTTTACAATTAGCGCAAGGATAGCCTACTTTGTTAGTCAACACCTCCTCGGAATTGCGATGGACTGATGCCCCGACCCGGGCCTCCACGATACGGCTCTGTTCAAACTTAAAATCAGTTTTCAAAGCAACCTTATAAATACTTTGAACAAGTAATTATATTCGTGACGTACATGGGATTCATCTTTAAATTAACTTGTGAGTAACGTAAAAAAATGGAAATACCCGTTTTAATGCAAAAAAGGACCTGCTCTATACCAGTAGGTAAACAATATTAGTACCAGCAGTACCAGATAATACAAATCATCGGCAGTAGTCGCTGAAATGCCAGTCTGCAAGCCTTTCAGTAGCTGCATAAACACCGGCTGATCCCAAAAATAGAGTCACTGTGACTGGTTAATGACCATATGCATAGAGGGCGATTCAATCATTAACACTCTACCAGCCCACTCAATCACTGGACTGGACACAACTCTGGACACTGGAGACGAGTCAATTCAATTAAAACGCTATTTTATAATTTTTCCTTTATTCTTTTCACTATCGCTGCCAATAATTATACTAACATGGGTTAATAGATTTTATTTAAGCTTTTACCAATAAGTACAGCCCATAAATTATGCCGCGTAAATTATTTTGATAAAATTCGATTATTCATAACAAAAGTTACCCGTAATTATAATTAATTAATTTTTGTTACAGATGCTGCTTTTACTGGCAACACTTCTAAACGTAAAACCGAGTGACGTATTTCTTTGAAAAATGTAAGTTAAAAAATATTGTATTTTCGATCTTATAAAAGTATTTTTCATTCTAATTCCAATAACAGAATTAAATTTAAATAAACTTCGTATCAGTAGACCACAAATAAACAACTTGCTATTTTTTTCAGTGTATAGAATAACTGTATAGACACCTTCTCAGTTTTTGTTTTATCTGCAATATTATTTAAATCCAAATAAACTGTCAAAAAAACTATAATAATATCTAATCTACTAATTTTTTTTCTGATGTATAAGCACCATAGGTCAAATTACAAAAGATTTGTCATTGTGATCCGATTTTTCCAAACCACGCGGTCGTTAAAAAGCGCTGACATGACATCATTAGTAAAGATCTGAAGGCTAATGGTTATGTACCGGGGAAGAAATCAAAGAAATCAGCAAATACTCTTTGAAAAGAATACCGCATATTTGATATTTAACATGATGTTTCTCGCAAATAGTCTTTCATTACTCCAGTACACGGATATGTTTCACAATGAAAATTATTCATTTAGAAAAAACCTATTTTATGGCAACTTTTGGCATATATTTTTAATATGGCAAATAATCATGATTTTGAAGTTAATAAAAGGCATCATCACAAATATAAAATGACAATAGAAGTCGCATTTTAAAATAATTTGCGTTAAAAACCTTATTGTAACTTTCACAGCGGCCGTTAGGAGGAATAAATTTGCATAAAATTTAATTAACGGGACACTTAGTGCAAAATCGCTTAAGAAACTTAAAGCCGCATCCCTGGTGTGTTTGAATACAAACAAAAACTAACCTGGTCTCTGGTTAGAGGTCTTATATAAACAAGTTATTATGTGACCTCTACCCAGAAGGTTATGCTTTATTCTGTAAATTTACCACAAAACCTACGTTGGGTTAAAAAAAATCTTATTCATATATCATAGCATTCCATGAACATTGTAAAATGTAAATAAAATCAAGATGGCTTGAATATGTTTAGCTGTTCTAATCATGTAAGCTATTTTAAGTAGCTAATGACTCTCGAATCACAAAAAGAAATGTAATGGTGTATTGGTATCAGTTTGTTTTTTTTTCTTATACTTAGCCATGTACAAAGTAGGTTTTATAAACGTGTGTATTCAGGAAACCCCCATCAGGAACGAAGTTCCTTGATGTAACGAGCAGCGAAAATATACATTACTTTATAAACTTCAAAAAGTAACATATACTTCACAAACTAGTTCTGTATAAACTTGAAACTAATCAGTTTTTTCTCTATTAGGTGAGTTTTCTTAAAAAATTTCTAATGTATAGCATTATATCATCGACTATTAATTTTAATCTAAAATCATTATTTATAGTATTTCGGTTTCAAGTATAAAATTATAAAAAGTGAAATTATTTCTAAAGTTCGCTTTATAATTATTGCTATATAATACATTACCCATCACTAGTGTGCTGAAAAATCGAGAATTACATGCAGCCACACACACTCATCTTCTTCTTATATTATAAAACAAAGTCGTCCGCCGCGTCTGTCTGTCTGTCTGGATGTTCGCGATAAACTCAAAAACTACTAAACGGATTGTAATGCGGTCTTCAGCAATAGATAGAGTAATTCACGGGGAAGGTTCTGGTATATAATTTGTCAAGGTTTTGAGAAAATTGGTTGAAATCTATATAAATATAAGCGAAATACGACTGACTGACAGTTACATATTCTCCTACAGACACCGACGATCTCTGACATTAGGCGACCGTTGTTATAGTAACCAATAATATTATTCCCGTGGCAATAAGTATATTTATAGGGGTGTGCAAATAATGCTCCAATCGAACCGAATCGAATAATGATGTTAAATTTCGAACTATTCCTATATTTTTAAAGTAAAGTAGAATTATTACACTAATAGTTATAGGAAAAATTACTACATTTTACACTACTTTAATAATTGAAATTAAAAAAATTATAGCGTTTAAAAAACTATTATTTAAACATCAAGATTGCCTTTGAAAAATAACTTTAATTTACTATGTAACTCATTTCTACAATAATAAATTTCTATTAGTGAAAGTATTTATTAAAAATATACTTTCTCCCTTAAATCTAAGTAATTTTATAGCATTTCAATTTTAACAAAATTTTGATAGAAATAGCCGAAATATTTCCTTTTAAAGAAATTACAATATTTTTATAATTTCATATTTTAACAGGTTTCTAGAATTTTGTGCTCTTATTTTATACTACATACATAAAAAAAAGTTTTAAATATTTAGCACTCAAAATTCATTAACAACTAATAGGGTACAAACATATAGCTTACTATATTGGTATATTTTGAGTGGTCATTTATAAATAAAAAAATCGTTTATAGTTTATAAAGAAGATAGTCAGATGCGTTGAAAAAAAATCATTTTCATATAAAAATAAATGACATTTAATTTCTTGAATTTGTAATTTTCGCTTTTTCCGCCAGTTTTTGGCTAGAAATAGAGATACAGTAATTTTTAATGCATTCCATGGCTGGTGTAGACTATACTGGTGTTGCTGATTAGTTCGTAACATTCTATAGTTAATGCTTATTTAACGTATAAATTATTTGAATAATCCGAAGAGTTCGAATTATACGTGTGTTCAATTCGGATTTCGAATCGTATAATTCGGCTCGATTTGATATCGATTAATTCGTTAACTCGCATATTCGCACACCCCTATTTATTTTGTGTTCATTGAATTAGTAAGTTTTAATTTAAAAATGACATTTTAAGTCAGTATTATTGCGAATTTTTGATTTGCAATCTATAGATATAATAAAAAAAAAGTGTCTATAAATAATAATATTAAAATACCTACTTTTTACTGACTGGATATGAAAGTGTATAAACTACTTATAGTAAAAATCTAATTTTTTAATTTATTGTCAGTCTATATGTCTGTTTGTTCCGGTTAATCTCCGAAATGGCTGGACCCACTTTGACGGAAATTTTACTGACAAAGAGCTAAAATTGCAGGCTATATTTTAGACTAGCTGTTATTCACAACTTTGCCTACAGTGGAATATCCGAAACGACAAAACCAATTTTCAAGTGACTTTTACAGACACATAGCTGATCTTATTAGTTAGCTGTTACCCGTGGCATTGTCCATAGAGGAATACCTGAAACGGCAATACCGCTTTTTTCGGGACCTTCACCGTCAGATAGCTGACTCCATAAGAAGTAATTTAGGCTATTTTATTTTAAAGTAGCTATTACTTACGCCTTTGTCCGCAGTGATATATCCAAAGCGCTTTAACCGACCTTAACGGGACTTTTACTGGCATATTACTGACTTTATAAGAACTGACTTAGGTTAATTTTTTTTTTATATTATAGGGGGCAAACGAACAGGTGGGTCACCTGATGGTAAGTGGTCACCACCATCCATAGACACTACCAACACGAGGGGAGTCGCATGTGCGTTGCCTGCCTTTTAAATATGTGGGCCTTCGGCGCTCTCACTGGCCGAACGAAACGCAACAGTGCAAGCACTGTTACTTCACGTCGGTTTTCTGTGAGAGAGTGGTACTACCCCGGTCGAGCCGACCTATTCACGCTGAAACCAGTAATAGCTTCAGCGTAGCTCTACCACCTTTAAACTAGCTGTTATCTGTAACTGTGCCCACAAAGTAATCCCCAAAACAGATAGAACGATGTTTGTATGACTTTTACAGGCACGTAGTTGATCTTATAAAGAGTAACTTAGGCTATTTTATTTTAGACTAACTGTTACTTGCGATTTTCTCCTGTCCAATGTGGACTCTCCAAAACAATTCAACCAATTTTAAGGACACTTTCACTTACATACAACTAAAGTAATTAGCACTAACTAGAGCTATTTTATATTCAACTAGCTGTTACTCGCGATTTCACCCGTGTAGAATATCTGAAACGATTGGACCAATTTTCACATTACTTTCACTAGCAAATAATTGAAGTTATAAGAACTAACTTAGGAAATTTTATTTTAGACTAGCTGTCACCCACGACTTCTCCCGCGTGAAATTTAGTAAAAGAATGTAGTTCACTGTAAACATGTGCGTGATGCGTGCACTGTACTGGACTTCAAGAATTAATATATTTGTATGTAAATTGCTTAATGGTGGTCATATTGTTTTATTTACCGCGTTCGCGTCTACATAACTCATTAACCATAGCTTCGGGAAGTCGGAACTCCATATTTCGCGTAACGATTTGAAAATTCGTAGAGAGTTTGCCCATAGATTTCTCATTTTTGGCCACCTTTTAATTTTTTTGCACAACTCTATAAAAAAGCTACGAAGATTTAAATTGCGTAGGTCAGCATTCAAAAAATTTTAAATATCAAGGTGGATTCTTGAAATGTGTCGTTTACCCACGTTTGCCCATCTTCTACTTATCTGACAATTCAATTTGTAGGGGCGGCAAGTGGAGGGGGAAAGAAAACTTGAGGGTTCGAGAATGTTGGAAAGATGCATTTGAATCTATATCTTTTGGCCACGTTTGCCCATCTTTTACTTTTTTGGAAAAGTCAAATGCTAAGGGGTAAAAATTGGGGGAAAAGAAAGAGTGAATGGTCGAGAATTTTGTAATGTTGCATTTGGATCTAATTTTTTTGCCCACATTTGCCCATCTTTTACTTTTACTCTTTACATATTTTGCCCATTTTCTACTACTTTTAAAAGTCAAGTTTAAGGGATAAAAATTGGGGGAAAAAGTAAAATTGAGGGAGAATTCATAATTTTTCTTTGATTGCCCCCTTACTTACAGAGATATTATAAGAAGACTATGACGTTCTATACTCTAGCAATAATAAATTATACTGTGCCTATCTCACGATTAATTTTGGAAAACTGGGACTTAATAAGGGTCAGACCCATACAGAAGGACATTATAAGTAACTAAGGGTGGGCAATCAAAAAAAAATGACGGGCACTATTTTAATTTGCAATTATAAAAAAACTGCTTACAGATAGATATAGAGTCTTGAAATCTGGATGTATGTATGTTAATGCAAAATTTTAGGACTTCAATTCTTTCTGTATTTTTAGTTAGAAAAATAATCATCAACTCTTTGTTTATAATTCA
Organism: Antheraea assamensis; assembly: GCA_035772565.1. Taxonomy (NCBI): domain Eukaryota; kingdom Metazoa; phylum Arthropoda; class Insecta; order Lepidoptera; family Saturniidae; genus Antheraea; species Antheraea assamensis. The sequence goes on along the minus strand of JAQQSE010000131.1, from coordinate 491,906 downwards.
ACATTATAATTAATAGGTATTTGAATATAGAAGATTAACAGTTCCATTATAAAATTTCTTGCCGAATAGAGGAGTAATTTACTTTTTGTAAGATCGCAAAAACTTAATTATGTTAATATTACATATATAACATCTTTAAGAGAAATTGTATAACTTGAAATTTTCATTACTTTCTTACACAGTGTAAGTGAGCACTGAGGGGATTCTATAGTAAGTTAGTATTTAGAAAATGTACGTGATATGTTCAAGTAGATGGAGTGCGTGTCGTACCTACAAATATTTTTAAAAGAGCATTTCTGTAACTCTACGTCTTCTCACTATTTTATATTGTTTTAATACAATTTAAAAAACGCGTGCGAAGCTGCGGGTATCAGCTAGTGTATAATAAAAAGAGACAAAGAGAGAGAAAGTCGCAAGGAGGATGAGGGAGCGATGAATATGAAGGTTTTTCCTTACGTGATGGTTTCTACCAACCAACTCTTACTGTTGCGTTTTTGGGATCCATTAATATATAATTATATATCCTAGCCAAGAGTCTTGTAAACCGACATGATATCGACGAACAGCTGTTGCAGGATTGTCTATCTTTCGATAGTAATCGTTTTTGTTAGACTGTAGCATGCTTCTCCCTTCGGCTTATTGTCACTACTGAGAACAAGGGGCATGTCATAACTATGTCATATTACAAGTATATTACTTATATGTAATAACTTTTCAAAAAATATTTTTTAGAAAATAATTTGCAGGTTTAAAAATGTATTAATTTAAAAAAACATAACATTTTTATCAAACTTCAAAATACTTATACTTCTTGTACAAGGTATACGAAAAAGAAAACGATATCAAACTACTATTTAGCAAAACAAATAAATTATGGAATAAACAACGCAACGCATGACTTCTGCACTTATAAACTACTCCACTTTTATGATACAAGGATGACCACTTGAAAATATTGCATGGTTGAACGGATAACAAGAGTAAATATGAAGGAAACTCACAGAATACAAATAAAACGCAAATATTTTGCTTCTCCATCTTTTTTTTTTGACTTTTTTTACATTCAACTACGTTTAATTTCTAAAATGTTATATGACTGTTAACACAGTTAAGTAAGTTTAAACAAATTCCGTATAAAGCACTAATGTTATGTTCGGAACCGAGCAAAAGATAACAGTGCAGCATGATACCTTACTAGCATAGGCGTTCTCAGTTCGAACTTTCTTTCTCGGTTTTCGTCAGGTGGCCTTTTTTTTGACATGGGGAAAATCCGTAACGGATACCCACCCCGTCGGGCAGCAGGGAGTGGGTTGTGTCCGTTTTCCACGGACTAAAAACCCTATGGTGCCTTCTCACACCTATTTGGCCGGGGAGCAGGAACTGCCAATGGCACTACTTCTGCATCCCCGGCAGGTGTCGGCCCCTCATCAGGGGCCCCATCTGCGGTCTGAGGGGTCGAGATGGTAGACCCCCCAGGAGGGGCGGGTGTTAGATCCCCCCGACGAACTGTGGGAGTCACACGGCACAATGCGCCTCCACCACGCGGGCCTGTGCAGATAAACACTTTTGCGTTCGATCACCTCCTACGCGCTACACGTTAGCCCCGCCACAATCACTTATGCTTAAAGTGCTTTTTGACCCACAGTCTTTATGTTATTTTTTCTTATCTTAAGAGTCGTAGCGTGATCTTAGATATAATATAATGATCCTGAATAGGTAAGCTATAAAATGTAACAATAAATCTTCAAGCTACATTAGTATTTCAAAATGTTAGCAAAAAAAAACAAATAAACATTGTTGTAACAAAAAGTATGTAAACTTATAATGTTAGTACAGATAGTAACACAAAGGTTTATCTATATAACTTAGCTTTAATATACGTGAAAAAATTATTGGCTGTAACAGTGAAAAATATTTCGAAATACGATAAGATACGGCCGTAATCACGAACCGATTGATGTGTTGCGGTGTCTTCATTAGTGAGAGTAATTTTATATAACTCATCTGGTCATGAGATATATTCCTGCACATTACATTCACTTTACAGACTGTAATATCTGTACATCGCATCCGAGGTATAACTTTTTCTGTCACTAGATTCCATCCCGTAAATAATTTTAGCCTGTGATATCAGCTAGTAATATGAACGCATATTCGATTTAATTAAAAAAAAAAAAACGAATGTGCTATTGAGAATTTTGAATCGCTCGCAGTATAATAGTAACGATAAAAACGAAAATATAGGTTTGGTAGCACATAGAATATTTTAAAAAGAGGTGTTTTTTTTAATATACTTTATAGGTTAGCGTTTGACCACAATCTCATCTGATATTAAATGATGATGTGGTCTAAGATGGTAAGTCACGCTTAACCTAGAGGGAGACTGGCTCTCAAGTGCAGCTGCCGGAACACACCAACAGGCGATAGATTTTCAACTTGAGGGTGGTAGCTAGCCAGACGGACTTAATAAAAACCTTACCACCATACTATGATTTCAACACGATGTTTTCCTTCACCGAAAGCTCCAACTCAGTTTCTTGGATTCGAACCTACGTCCTTCGACGCTGTGTCCGAACACACTACCAACTGAGCCATCATCGCTTCAGATAACGTGGAAGATAATATCTTCCTATATTTTTGTTATAACTATAATAATAAAGATACTAGTGATAGACTTTACACTGAGAATATACATGGAGCCGTGTTAAAAACGTATAGGATAAGCATGTACGTGTAAACGCTTGTTGGGGAATAAAGGGCCAGTCAATTAATATGAATGTATTGTACATGAGTAAATGAACTCTGTAAGTAGTATACCCTTTTACAATTATTTAATTTTCTATATTTAGACAACCAGTCGGTTATCGCACTGGTATTTTCCGAAACGACTGGTGAGCTCCGAAATATGCATGAACACATGAAGATTGCTAACTTAATCTCAAATCACGCTCTTACTAGCTTTACAACCGATTTCCTTTTATTCTTGGTTATTCATAGACAGAATGCAGTGACTTGTTAACATCAATTAGACTTCGTAACGGCTTACTGCCTCATACCATAAAAACAATCACAAACAACTTTATGAAAGAGTTTGGAAAAGCGAAGTAGAAACAATTTGTTCTATAACAGGTTACATCTGATTTCAGTATTTATTAATCAGCCAGAAGGTGCAAATGAATACCTGATCAAATATTTCAATACACATCGAACTTAATTGTTGGAAATTCCTTTCACATTTTAATGGAACATCATAATTATGTCAGTTTGTTTTCAACACACACGCCCTTAATATTGAATGTTACTGACATTCGCAAATATGAAATCTGATGAAACCGCAAAATTTACTCGGGGAAAATATAATCAAATTCAATTAAATATTCATTTTGTTATGCCTGTCTGTAGCTTTCGCCCCGTAGCTTGGTGAGCCTGGCTACTCTGGGTAAAATAGCGCTGCGATGATTGTTATTCAATACTCAATTAGGCTGTAGCAAATACAATGCACCACGTACCTTGGACTGCTCCAGCACCTGTTGTGATCCAGCGATAAAGAATCAGGTTGCCACTTTGAGAAAAGAACACGATGAGAATCGAGTTTGCGTTCTAACGGTTTGTTACACACACAAGATGTTGTCGCTCCCATTCTTTACGAGTATGTCACGCATGACAGCATATGTCAGCTGCATTTCGCTACTGCATTAAGCATTGAACATTGTGGTAATGAAACAATGCCTTATTTATTTGATTCACTGCTATTTTGATCTATTGTTATTTCATTCAGTTTAAGGACATAACAATATTTTGGTACCAACATAATGATCGCTTGCTACACAGTAATTTTGACCACTTTGCAGCTTGATTAGATTCTCAAAGTTTTTATTACATTTTTACGTTTCATTGGTATGGCATTAAGAAAAGTATAAAAGTATAGGTATGTCTGTTTTAACCACATTACTAAGAATAAACTCAGTAGCGTAAAAACTACTATGAAATCATGAAAATCTATAGAAATGGCTTCATCTTACAACATTTCCACTCTAAAAGCCTTATCAGACTATAATTGCTGAATTGTTTGAGTCATAACAGAATTACCACAGCGTCGTTGTGCATGCAAAAACTTATAAGTAAACAAAATATTCAAAGAAAAACACGAACTCAAAAATATATTATACTCACCTCATTTTACATAATACTTTGTTTTACTTTAAAAAAATAGTTTAATATCCAATTATAAAATTCAAAAGTTACCTATTATAAATAATTACAAATATAAATCGGCAACAACGAAAACACCATCCAAATCAGATCAGTAGTATTTGAGAAAATCGTGTACGTACAAACATACATACACACGGTTCGAAGACAGAACCTTCGTTTTTAAAATTTCAAAAAAATATTTTATAGTACAAAATTGTTATACTAGTCTTGAATGATATATTTGCCTTAAATTGTTTCTTTTTGCTTTTGTGTTACCAATCCATATAATTAATTTTGGTCGAAAAAAGAAATTGTCGGGTTTTGCAGACAAAATACATATTTTATAGAAAAAAAGACAGGATTTTATACACCTACACAACATTTACGCTACAAAATACATGAATTTACAAAATTCGGAATAGACTTTCTTAAACACAACATACTCTTCTAAAATTAATAAAAAAATACAATGCTTTTTATATCACGTGCCCTTTAGATTGAATCCTCTTATTACACTAATTACGTGAGAGAGTTAAATGTCTATATTGAATGTTTAGACCGGAAAACGTCCACCGGATTCGGGGACTATTATCAAAATTGGAAATTCGAAACTACAATACAGCGAACAACAACAAGTTTTAACGAGATATATCGAGTGACCGGACGGCTCTGTGATAGACTTAGATATTATCTGCGATGTAAACCACAAATATTAAAATTTATTAAGTAAGAATCCTTGATAATAATTTTGTAATAAATCTTTGTTTTACAGTAGGTACGTAAAAAAGTCTATGTCGAATTTGAATTTGAAACAAAATTCACTCTACTTGTTTCTCAACCCGAATACCATATACTGAATTTAGTTTGGTGATGTTAATAAAAAAAAAAAACAAAAAATTTACTTATAATCCTCTATATCATAAAAGTCAACATCTGTCTGTCTGTCTAGCTGTACGTAAACGTAGTTATAATTCGAAAATCACCAAATCGATTATATATGATTCTTATTCTAAATCTTAGATTTATTTATTTTTTTTTTCGAACTGACCTACACTGTTAGCCTGGCAAGGCTCTACAGTTCCACCGGACTACTAAGGGGAGCGCTTAAGGCACTCACCCGATTTTATATGGACGACTAGCACAAGGGCGCACGGCACGCCTCGGCTTGGGCTGTCGTCGAAAACCCGAATCTAACTAGCTAAGCTAAGCCTATCCGTATCATACCTGTATGGGTTCGTGAAATATACATGGTTACCAAGCATGTATGTTTTACGATCCCGTACATGTATTTTGTATCTATCTATCTGTGTTCTAAACTATTACAGTTCGAAGGGCAAAAAAACAAACAAAAACAGCCCACCACTATGTGTACCTACGAGTGAGTGTGTGTGCACGTGTGTGGGGTGATCGGTGTTGTGTTGTAGACGAGTGTTTGATCGAATCAGTGGTACTCTGTTCGCGCATGCAAGCTGCTCGAGGGCTCCATTCCGGGGGATCGGACCTCGGCTAGAGCAGTTGCCGAGGGAGGCCTAAGAATGTGTGCTGGGGCAAAATTCACAGCCAAACCGCGGCGGCGTGATCTGTGATTACGCGGGCGTGGGCGCGCACACGCTGTGTTTCGAGGGACGGAAGGGTAGTCTTGATTACCTAGCGAAATTTCTCCGGGAGGGTCGGTGAAAATGTAACGCGGACGTCTTTTGTAACGCGGCGCGCCTGGCACGGTATCGTAAGTCGCGGCGGATACCACTAACGGATTGGGATGATTCATGGCTCTGTCGAAATAACTAGTCGTGAGAGTTTTTACGTACTCCCAGATAGACGGCATCTCCAGGTCCCTATGGAGGTCGACTCTCCGGATGTACCACGGGGCACCGATCGCCTTTCGTAGAAAACGGTTCTGTATTTTTTGTAAAATCTTGAAGTTCGCTTTTGACATATGCGCGAAAACGGGACAGCTATACGTCAAAATCGGACGAATACACATTTTGTAAAGTGTGAGCTTATGTCTGACGGACATTTTGCTCTTAGCACATAATAACGGATGCAGACGACCCAAAACCATAGCGGCTTTGTTTCGTACTCTCACTGCATGCTGCTTAAACGTGAGGCGTCTATCTAACGTGACACCGAGATATTTGACCGTAAGGGCCCAAGGAATCTCGGTGTCATACAATTTAAGGGACTCTATATTGCTCGGACGCGGACGCTGAACCGGATCGAAAAAGATCGCAGCGCTTTTCTCGGGATTAACCTCTATACGCCATCGAAGAAACCATTCGCCGAGTTCCTCGATGGCCCTATTCATACGGATAGCTAAATGCGACGGCCGCCAATCGGAAGCGTAGATTACTGTATCGTCAGCGTAACAACCTACCTCGAACCCCGGGGACCGAGGTAGGTCACTGATGAACAGGTTGAAGAGGGAGGGCGCGAGGATGGACCCCTGGGGCACTCCTGAACGTATCGGGTGGGGCTGGGATAACTCACCTTCCACTCTATAGCGGAAGGTCCTATCTGTGAGAAATTCGCAGATGATGTGTACTAAACTATCCGGAATACTAGACTTAAACAGTTTATAGACTAGCCCGTCGTGCCAGACCTTGTCGAAGGCCTTGGCGACGTCAAAGAAGACCGCTATTGTACGTTTCGGCTTAGGCTTGGCCGGACTGACCTGGGGCTGGGGGTCTTCATTAAATTTCGAGAATATGTACTCCGTGAGGCGGTGTACTTGGTTCGTGCACGAGTGTTGTGCACGGAAACCGAACTGCTCAGGCGGCAGCAGATTCAACCTTGTTATCGTGGTCTGTAGGCGGTTCAAAAGGAGCCGCTCGTATAGCTTGCCTAGTGTATCTAATAAACTAATAGGGCGATAGCTAGCGGGAAGCGTAGCTTTTTTGCCGGGTTTTAATATATGTTTTGTTACATTACATCTGTTATGAAGACAAAATATTTGATTTTTGGCCTGTAATGGATAAATTCCAAGGGAACCAATGACAAAGATTTTTAAAATTCTCTCGCCTATTGCAAGCTACATACTCCGCAAATAACATGAACTTTCAAATTCAAAATCTACATTACCGCAAGCAAAGCCGCGAGCAAAAGTTAGTTGGGATAAGGAATAGAGATGTAGATGAAAGTAAATTAAATAAATACAAAACGACTTCCAGTACATTCTGTAGCTCTATTTATCTACCATAAGATATAAACTAATATAATTTTTAGACGATTATTTCCAATTTTTACTGGGCAGAGCAAACTAAAAATATTAAATATGTGATACTTAATTATAATAAATCATTTTTATTAGTCCACTGCGACATTCAATTAAATACTATTATTTTAGTAATAAATATGATGCAAGAAAAATACCTGCAATAAATATTTGGATGTAAAACCAATCAATATCGAAAAAAAATATCATGATAACTTTGTAGTTAACGCGAGCGGAATCGAGAGCACAGCAATATAATGACATCATTAAATTTTAAATGACAAAACATTATTATGTAAGAAATATAAATGATTAAATAAAAGTTAAAAGCTATTAGAACCCCTATTAAACGATGTAATATGGCTTAATTCGTTACATTGTGGTCTGATACACGTAAACTGCCTATTTTGTGGAACGATATACGTAAACTGAAGTATTTCCACAACACAAAACCAAAGTACGCGAGACAAACTTTTTAATAGTGAACAGAGAGGTACAAATCTAGGATACAACTCGCGAGTATTTTACCAAAACTGGGCAAATAAACGTCGCAAACAAATGTTGTTTCAAGAATAACCTTGACTCTTTCTTTAATCTTCGTCTCAGTTTATCATTCGACATCAAATTACTTTTGAGTTTACCGTCCTTTCAGGTTCCACGAAATCGTGTTTACCTTTTTGCTGCGACAGTAATTAAAACGAAACATTTTCAAATATTATACAGAGGAGAGAGTTTAGTTTCCAGTCTTTGTAAAACTGTTTTCCATGTTTAAATTTAACTTTAACCTTTAATTATTAAAAACCTTCAAATTCAAAATCCGCCTCCAAACACAAATGTTGGTGTGTTCCGGCAGCTGCACCTGAGAGCCAGTCTCCCTCTAGGCTTAGCGTGACTACCACCTTAGACCACATCATCATTTAACATCAGATGAGATTGTGGTCAAATGGTAATCTATAAAGTATTTAAAAAAAGAAACAACCCTAGTTCTTCCTCAAAGGCCGGCAATATCTGTGATGCCCCTCGTGTCGCAGGTGTCCATGGTCGGCGGTGATTACTTACCATTAAGTAAGCAGCCTACTCGCTTGCCTCCAATCGCATAAAAAAAAACTAGCCGCGCTCCCCGACTTCGTACTAAAGAAGAAAATGAGACCTGATTCTTCTTTACAGTATTATAATGTACCATTAAAATCGCAACGACTTACGTTACCACCACACCAGACCACAACGTATTTGACGATTTTAAGCTGCCGAGAAATCCACAGTTTTTTAAAGTGAAAATCTTTTTACATCGCCTGAAATTGTTTCGTTTATCTATCGCATGTCATATTCCAGTCGGTCACGGAGTAGGGGTAAAGTGAAAGGCGCTCGGCAAAGCAGCCCAGGCTAATAGGGCGGCGCCCATGGCGCAATTATAAAGTTTCACTTGCATCGTGGTTTCATAAAACTACGAAATTATTTATATTTTCTCTACGTGGGAGTACTGTGACAATATTTTCACAAGTTCTGATAACCTCACAATGTTCCCTACATGTTACAAATTAAAATTAACATATGTACACGAATTTGGAAAAATTTTTGTAGGTGGTAGAGCTACGCTGAAGCTATCACTGGTTTCAGCATGAATGGGTCGGCTCGCCCGGGGTAGTACCACCCTCTCACAGAAAACCGACGTGAAGTAACAGTGGTTGCACTGTTGCGTTTCGTTCGGTCAGTGAGAGCGCCGGAGGCCCACATATATTAAAAGGCCGGCAACGCACTTGCGACTCCCCTGGTGTTGCTAGTGTCTATGGACGGTGGTGATCACTTACCATCAGGTGACCCACCTGTTCGTTTGCCCCCTATAATATAAAAAAAAAAAAAAAAAAAACATAGCAAGTTTCAAATTTACGAGCTAGTAATTGTGATTTCATATTTAATTACCATCAATACTCAAATGAAACTGAAAATTTCAGTATCGCAAATTAGCAAATGTTTCCTGTATTTTAATACCCAAAACAAAGGATGGACCTAAAAAAAAATTTTTATCTAAATTAAAACCAGAATTATAAACATGAAATTCGACAGCCAATATGCCACTATCTTAATGTTTACCAAACTAGCTGCCCTCTCCGGTTTCGCACGGGTGTATTAACAATGTGCCCAAATCTTTCCTTTACAGTTCGACATGTAATGAAATTAAATGGCAACTGAATGTTAACACTGTCAATTTTGTCAATATTTCAAGTAATAATATAACAGAGCGACTGAGAGAATACCTTGGTCTCTCTACAAATGCGTAGTCACATAATACGATATATGTATTGTGTATTACTACATACTTTATTAATTTGCGTATGTAACCAAGAATATGACTTCGAAGTTCGAGGCAGAAATATTATTTTTATCCGGATCCAATTAACTCTATATAGTAACTAAACAAACAGGCTCAATAAACTTTATTATATTTTAAACAGTATTATGCAACTTATTTAGAAATATGGTAGTCCGTACATGGAATATTTTTTATCCGTTTTCTGTTACGATCAAAAATTCCACGCGCATAAATTTTAATATTGACGTACTACTTTGTTCAATATCGAGTTGTTTCCGATTTGTTTTGATCGAAATTTAAAATGCAGTTTTGTTTCAAATGCATTCATGTAAAATAAATTACTTGTTAATTATATCCTTTATTCGATTAAACTAAATGTGCCCGCGGCTCTTTACACATTTTAATAACTGTGTTGTTATTATTATTTGTTGTAATTACTATATTTTATACTTAATATTTTTCTGGTTACGTGATTTCAATCTCTCTTTATAATACGACCATAGCATACTAACTTATTACTCCTCAACTTCTCTGCCACTTGTACTATTTTTAAAATTCCTTTCATATACTCATTCCTAATTATATTCATTCCGACTACACCACACACACATTTTAACAATCCAATTTCTGTAATCATGTAACTCTTGTCATCTTCCATGCGTCTCTTTCATAACCAGTGCTCAGAGGTATATAGCACGAAACTATCGATTATTCAGCAAGTTCACTTATTAATTTGCTTCAGTAGCTTGATTTGAGAGCCAGTTCCTATTTAGACGAAAACCTATTCCCATACTTATTTGAAGCGATGATAACTCAATAGTAGCAAGCCCGAACACCGCATTCCAATCGACATAGGTTCAAAATTTGCAATGAACCAAGGAGCTGATGATGATGATGATTCGCTGAAAGAAAACATGGTGATTAAATCACAATACAGTGATAGGTGTTTTTCTACACTCCCCTGGCAGTAGTAGCAGAAATACCTAGTAGGTACCAGTCACAAGTTGAACACATCTGAAGAAGTGTTCTGGCAGCTGCACTTGAAAGCCAATCTCCTTATTGGTTTAGTGTGTTACCTTATCAAGCCATTTCAGGTGAAACTGTGATCAATCACTAAAACCTTCAATGTTTAAAAAAATACAATATAACCATTATTTAATACCAGTTAGGATAATATCAATAATATCATCAGAAGTATTCAGGCAGCTTCGCTTGATAACCAGTCCCCGTTAATGCGTTTATTACCTTCGAACACATATTTAACATCAGGTTAGATCCTGGTGAAAAACGAAAACCTATAAAGTATAAAAAAATTAGATTATTCAACCCTAACCAAAAAATCTAAAACCTAAATTCGATAAAAATAAAAAATACAAATTAATCCTATTTGCTACAACATATAAGACAGAATTCGTTCAAAAGCCAGCGAATATCATAAAAGCAGTTAAAATACCACAATTTAATACAGGAAATGAATAAATTACATTTCGAAATGGACGGACACCACCAGCGGTAAGAGTCCGACAAAAAAAAAAAGAAAAAACAGAAAAACAAATTCATTTACAACACTCCTCGCTGCCATCCATCAAAAACCAATCTAAATTGTACAACATTCTCGTTTATTAACAGTGTGTTTATTTGAATATTTTTAACCTCTTTTGTTTTATTTTTTTAAGTATATTTTTGAAATAATTGGTTTTTCCTCGGGGATTCGCTTAGGCTAATGCAGATTCTACTTATAATACAATATATAAATATATGAGAATTCCCATGAAAGCATGAAAAAATAAGTTGAAAGTGCAAAATATATTACGTGTCTAAAATTTTATATGTAGTGTTTTTGGTTCTTATTCAAACCGCATATTAAATTTTAAAAGTATAGTGTTTATCGGCGAAATGGCACCTAAAAGTTTTGTTGCAAAAGAGTTTGAATGCTCCGTATTTAATTAATGAAGTGCGAGCCCTAAACACAAGGACTAAGCAATAATGATCAAGTTTAACAGTGGTAACTTAAAATCGCTAGAAGAATTATGGAAACAAAAACGCAATTTGAAAATTAAGCTGGCTGTCATGGCTGCAGATAAACTCCATGAATAAAGATAATCATTCTAGGACAATAAAGACACGGACACCAGTTACAATATAAATGCTTACATTTATCTTTTTATAATTAAAATTTAGTTTTATTATACATAATAATTACAGTTACTATAATAACATATGGAATACGTAAATACCAACTAGCAATAGTTAGTACGCGCTGTATACAAAGACCAGAGTAGATAGAATACAGGTCCATTTTCAGAGAATTGCGAATAATGTAGAAGGAGAGCTATTTCACAAAAGCGCAATCCGATTATGAGAAAATTAATAATGAAAATACCTGCAAAGAGTAAGTATTCAATCCTCCCGGCAAGTCACTAATTGGTTATGTTATATGAAATTACGGAGGAAGTCTTTGTATGACAAATGTTTCAAATGAATACATAGCATTTGTCGAAAGGCATTAGCGTTGGCTTACACTGCAGTTCTGAGAACTTAATTTAGGTATTCTTGCATAAACAAAGTATACGACTTAGTTGACTACTTCCACTGAGAGATGATATTACAAGGCATATTTCAATTAAAAGTTTCTGTTTTCGAAAGGAATTACTGTTCCCACTGTTACCTGTTATTTTTAATTTATATAATATACACTCATGGACATATTTAGAAGAACACAATAAAAAAGGGAGATAATTCATATGAAGATTTATTTGTACAATATAAGCTTTTAAAATTTGTTCAAAAGAATCGATTAATTAAATAAAAAATTTTGAATTAGCAGTTTATGGGTGCCGAATTTCTTTATTTCATTTGTTTTCCCGGTTTATCTCAAAAAAGTACCATCAAATATTGATCTGATAAGCGTACTGGCCACATCGAAACTTGGATTCCAACCTCAGTCAAACTCCGATACCACCATTGCAGTGTGAGGACGAGCGTTATCGTGCATTAAAAGAAAATTATCTTCCATGAATGGGGCAAAAGTTTCCTTCACTCAATAATATTATTTTTTATAAAAAAAACATAAATAATTTTAAATTCGTAAACAACAACAAAACCTGTAAAATTTCATTGTGTACGTATTAAAGTAATTAATAGATAGCCAAAAAAATAAAAGAAAGTTGTTAGTAAAATTCTATTAAAAATCTTCTTTTTTGAAATTACATAATACCGAAATTAATGGCCACTACGAAATATGAGACTATTTTCTACTCTTCTGCCTTTTTTTGTGGCCTTCTAAATACGGCCGTGTGTGTATATAAATTATGTATATATATATTTATATAGTGTAGCTTCTAAAAAAATCGCGCATATAATACAAAAATGAGAAACAGAGAACTTTCTTTTTTTTTACTTCAGCTACCAATATGCAGTTATTACACAAATATATATAGTATTGCAAGTTTCTAAGTCATTTTCAAAGTCCACCTGGCTAGCTATCACCCTCAAGTTGAAAATCTGTCGCCAAGCACCTGTTTGTGTGTTCCGGCAGCTGCACTTGAGAACCAGTCTCCCTCTAGGTTTAGCGTGACTACCATCTTAGACCACATCATCATGTAATATCAGATGAGATTGTGGTCAAACGCTAACCTATAAAGTATATTAAAAAAAACACCTCTTTTTAAAATATTCTATGTGCTACCATACCTATATTTTCGTTTTTATCGTTACTATTATACTGCGAGCGATTCAAAATTCTCAATAGCACCAGATTGCGGCGACGGCCCACAAAACGAAGTTAATGGAAATGAATTCATCGATAAAAAACGAAAAGTTTTGGGGTGAAATAAAAAAAAAAGATTGTATAACGTAACAAAATAAAGCTTTTATTAGATTTCACGGATCTGCTCTAAGTACTCGAACAATCTGATTGTTCGTTCGACAGTTTTATTCACAAATTAAAAAGTGTCATGGCCACGCTCGAAATAAAATAAACAACGAAATTTCTGAATAGTGCGATCGTATATTTTAATTATAGCCTTCTCTTGCTTTTCGTTACTCTGCTATGGATCTTCTAATATATACTAAGTTTTATATACTTACAAATATCATTAGTCTTCAGATCAAGTAAAGGAACATTCTATTAGAAATAACATAATTTGTTTAAAATGGTCTAGCTTTGGTTTTCAGTTGCTTATAACTAATAATATAAATGTATATACTAAAAAATTCTATTAGCGTTATGCAGTTTAGATCTCTCTCTGTTATACACGTCAAGTCATTTCAAGTTTTCTACTTAATGCGAATGACAATTGTAGAAGTTATATTACAGCAGACAAGTAATGTTACAAAGTTTGATTATAAAATTCAATCCTTTTTCGTTTATTTTTTTGAACTATATTGTATATTTTGAAATGCTCGATACGTATTATTACTTTATTATCACAAATATGTCCTAATTATCTATTCTTCATATTAATGATAGGAATATCAAACAGGTAAAAATAATAATTGGCACAATTAATACATTGCGTATTCATGTAATTATTAAGCTTTTAATATTGATGAGTGTACGAAACTGTGAAAGTTGTATTGAAAATTCAAACTTCAAATGGTTAACTAGCGCCATCTATACAATACCAAAGAAACAATTTCCAAACTTCGAGACAACCGAATTTTAGCGTCAACCCGAGCAGCACCGGCGCTCCTAGAGCGATGCCATCTATAGATTAGTGACAGTACTTCAAGCAAAGACAAAAGTCTTCCAACCACTGTCTGAACCACAAACTATATAGCTAATTAACTGCTTCCATTACTTATTATTCTGTTTTAGTTTTACATAAAACCACACAAGTTTTTGAATATTTCGTAATGGTTTTACGACTACAAAATTTACCCAGATTAGTCAATTATATCTTTTTTAAACATGTAGTAACAAGATAGAGTGCACTAAAAGTCCCTTATATCAAGATCAAAAATACTGAGATCTCAGTAGATTTTAAAACTTTATCTTCCTGTTTTTTTAATTAAATTATATCAACTATGTTACATTAAAAATACGAATAAAACTGTTATGTTTGTATGATATTTATTCTAATACTATGAACATAATGTTTGAGTTCAATACATTTCTAACAGGATCGTTCTTTAACGCAAACAAGGTTTTGGTTAACAAAATAGAACGTGCAATGTGCTTTGTTACAAATATATAATTATGTATGAAGCACAATTAAACTTCTTGACCAATGTTATAATTAAAGTTAGACATTAAACAGGATATTTACAGTAACACGTATAACATAAAGAACTTACAAAGCACATTAAGTGAATTTATCTGTTCATTTACACCCTCCCTGTACGATTTAATTTCAACTTTGACATCGCTCGTGCTTGTCTTGATATCCATGTTACAAGCTACTCACCTTAATACAAATAATATATTTCTATTTGTGCATTTAATTTATAACATTACATACTATTTTTACATAGCTACCATATAATGTTCAACTTGTGTAGAGACACGATGTCGAATTAATAAAACAAATAGTTAAGAAGATTTCCATGCTTCCAGCCGACCCTCGTTCCAATGTACCGAAACGTATTATAGCTCTGCTCTTGATGTGTAAATACCTATGCAATGCTTATTATGTGTGTTTTTTTTATTTTCACGTATATTTCGTATAAAAAGTAACTTGGAATAAATTAAGAATTATTTAAATTTATTATGCATTTTCTTCTAGCTCCAATATAATTAAATTATCAAAGCTGTAGTTTTTTTTGTTACTTATTAATATATAATATTACCTATTTGTTTCAGATGTACAGTGTTTGATGTGATATTGTGTGTGGCAATTAACCCTCAATTAGCGCCCTGCCCCCAATGACCCGGCTTCCGTCATGCCACAGTCCCCCTCACCTCGTCTGCGTCACTACAGGTCCCCAAAATGAAACCAAGCATGTTAACAGAAACCTCGCATGTTAATAATGCATGAAATTAGAAATTTACGCTTATATCTCACTGTCACCTAAATAAATACTGATATGTTCTCACATTCCTATTTATGTAACAACTGATTTTCATTGAAATACTTCGGCTGGGTTTCTATTTTAAAATGAAGTAAATAATGTATGTAAAAAATATCGTAAACAATAAAATTTAGTTAAACAGTACAAAAAAGATCAAATCGAAGCGAGAACAATGATTACAAGCAAATGAAAAATTCTATAACCTTTGCGTACATTTGCGTGACAAGCATTTTTTCCATCAGGCTCGTTAACTATTTTTTAGTTTTTGTTTGGTTTTATTAAAATAGATCTCATAATACTAAATATGTAATATTTACCAGAGCACTAAACACCTTACCTTACTTTACAGTTATAGAAATACAGCACACTACGTAGTATTTACTGAGTATTTTGCCCGATAACACTGTAGTTCAAATCGACTCCAAACGCAAACTGCACATGTCGTAATAAAATAGTTACAGAATATTATTATGAAATAGAATTTTTATTTGTAAATAATCATATACCAATTCATATTTTGTTAAAGTAGTTTTAGCTATCATTAGTACTAAAATAGTAAGTACCTAAGGTATAAATTTAGATTCAAAAATGATTGCTCATCATTTACAAATTAGATAATATAAATTATTCTTATTATTGCAATATTATTTCCAAATGTGGTTACTGTTTACATAATAGATATATAAGGAAATTTGGACTTCATTGATCAAATTTGAAATCAAATGCACATCTATAAATTTCCACTCAAATAATCGGCATCGGCATAATAGTTCATAACCGCATTATGCTATTCGTTCATCCGAATACCCGGCAGATAGGATATACTCGTATCACACGACAGCTCACGACACAATAACTGGTTTTATCAAACGATCAATGTTAAAGCGATATTATTATGTCAATAGCTGACACTATACGGATATCCTTATCTCAAAAGCTAAATTATCTTAAACAATAACGATGATAACATGAAGCTCCAATTGAAATACAGTAATTTCATTGATCTATTCCCGAAAGCCACATTTGAATTTGCAAGAGTTTCGATATAATGCTTCCAAGAGGAATGAATCACTTATCGCCCCAATTGTTTATTGATAATACATGTCGACAGCCATAGGAGTGCTTATTACTTAATATCTGTAGTTTAGTATTATCAGGCCGGTGATGCGAACACAAGGGCGCGATATGAGGCTTCACGCTTGTTCGCTCCATGTACTAAGTACACCGCGTGTAACAGTCTACATGTATCGGCATAATTATTTTCGCAATAATAAATCGTGAGTTCTATGATACATAGAATTTGATTGACATAGTTCAAATGATCAAATGTCACCGTTTAACAAATAATATATAAGTTATCACAATGAACGCGATTGCATAATTGATTTTTTCTTTTAACAGGACGATGACCGCGATATGTTTCGTGTGCAACCTCCCTATTCTATCCCATCAAGTGGGATTAATATGGGCTGGAGGCAACGGTTGGGATGAGCTGACGCGTTCTACATTAGAGGAGTCCACTCTGAGACAGAGACTCGGTAGCCGGAGAGATTCCGCGGCTCAAGTATCCTGCCTTTCGCCACCAGAACCTGATGTTTCTGATCAACCCAGAGGTATCCTTTTTTGTTTTATGTTTTAATATTAGTATCACTGTTACTTTAATTCGTCATATTGAGAGGAAAGCTTATAAAAATGAGCAAAGTAAAAAATACTATTAATTATAAACAGAAGAAATTTTAACATGCAAAGTTAACACGGTATTAGCTCGCCTATTTATAATATAATTGTACAAGGACATTAACATTTTTGATACATTATCGTTTTTATTGATAGGTGGACCTCGTCGCAGACGGTCATCTTTAGCTCAACTTACGGACATTCTCCGAGAGTGGGGTGGTGGTGGTGCACCCAGACGCCAAAGGGCACCTTTATCACGACGCGAGACTCTAGCAGATTTAGCGCGGTCTTTACCTTGGGCCCGCCACGAACCTCCTCCAAGACGCAGACGTGATTCTTCTGCTGATTCAGGGATTAAATCCATGGCTTCAAAACGCCGAGACTCTAAAGTAGCCCCTCAAGATTTTCGTGCTGATTTCCCAAACTACTGGGATAGAAAAGACTCTACTACATTAATACCATCAAGAGAACGTCGCATCAAAAGACGTAGTTCTGGAGACGATAACAAAGAAAGGAGGGATTCTGTAGATGGTCATCGCCACAGACGTGACTCTACAGTAGCTGTAGCACCACCGCGTATTGTTGCTACGCATAAAAAAAGACGTGCTTCGCCACCAACGCCAGCGCCCCCTTGTGTGGATGTATCTTCCGATCCAGGACCATCGACGCAAACACCGTCCGTGACGGTCGTAGCTATTCATGAGCCCAGTCGATCAGACGGAGAATGTCCACCAATGACGATGCCAACTATAATTACATCTGCAGTAACACCATCACCCACTTCTCCCACGGTGCCAACCACCAGTGTTACTCAAACTTCTCAATCAACACAAGCAACTTCGTCTGTACAGGCAACACAGGCAACTGCTACAACTCCTAGTGGTCGTACACCTCCTAATTTGGGAGGTAGACGAGATTCCACAACTCAATGCGGTCGAGCAAGACGAGATTCCAGGGCAGCTGCTAGCCCTGAACGTAGATTGGGACGGCTACAAAGGCAAGCTACTGCTTTTGACGATCCAAATGGACCACCTGGAGCCAGACGCAGAGATTCCGGTCCGTCTCTTGGCCCTGATGACGAAGGTAGAGTTAGAAGGGATTCTTTAAGCCCAGATTCAGCAGCTCGTCCAAGACGAGAACGTTCTCAGCTGAGTCCAGATAGAGCTGGTGGCGGAGAACTGAGTCCTTCGGCTGCTAGACGTAGAAGCCGTTTAAGGAGGCAAGCATCTTGTGCTCGAATGGGCCGTGCTAGAAGTCCTGAATCAAGTTCTTGCTCAAGTCGGGATCCTAGTCCTGGAGCGCGACCTCCTGAAAGGACTATGATTCGCAGGCAATCTACTACTGAAGAAATATTAATAGCCCGAGGTTTTCGACGACAGTCCACCACCGAGGAGATGATACGGTGTCGTAACTTTCGCCGCCAAAGTTCGCAGAGTGACGATGCCTGTATGCGCGCTCGTGGTCGTCGAGACTCATCCACACAAATACTGGACGGCACCATCGGCACCATGACGGTTGAGACTACAAGCACATTTTTTGACTCAAGCACGCAGACTGGTGAGTACAATTATGTTGTCTTTATTTATTACCCATCTTTATTAAGCAATACATCGTAATTACGTACTGGTATCGATATATATATATTATTTTTATTTCAAGTTTAGAAACCTTTTTTTTATATTTACAAAAAGAACACAATAGAATATATTGTTTCATTATTATATACGCTTAGGCTATCGATAAGATAATATTCATATAAGCACTCCAAAATCCATAAGGAAGATAAATTTAGAAAAAAGTCTTATTCGAAACGGTCGTCATTGTCATCAGTTTTATAAATTGTAAGTAAAACTTTAATAAATAGTCAAATTAAATTAATTCTATAAAAATAATATGAAAACGATAAGTAAAATTATTTCTTGTTTGTAAAGACATGAAACCAACCACAACGCTTTAGAAAATCCGATGGGAAAAAATGTAAACGTACACTAAAGGTACGCGAAAACTTTCATTCGAACACACGCTCAAGAGCTTTCGCGGTACGTGAAGCAAATTACAACAGCAAACTCAATCGCTTTACGAGCTTCACGAGCACTCTACACTATTCACTTATCACTGACAACAGCTCTCGCCACGTGCTCGGCCCCCGCCCCTTTCTATCAGCCAATCGATTCGCACACAGCTCTTTCGTCTCTCTCTACATGCTGTTTTATCGACGAGGATAAGGGTGAGAAGATACCTTTTTATCATGGAAAATTCGGGCGCGGTGGCGCCACCGACGTTTACAGACGGTCGGACACTTTCAACTTGCAGAACTAACAGCGCGATCGCGCGTAGCATACCGAGATGAGATGAACACGAACGCCAGGCGCAGGCCCGCCCGCCCGCGCCCTGTCATCATCTGTTGCCGAACGCTGCCATGTTTACTTGTAGGAAAGAGACGTGCCGTACACAACGAATAACCTCAAATATTACAAAAGTCATATTTTTAATTCGCGAAATATTCTCGTGAAGTTACGTTCAATGTAAACGTTACATCGAATCTTATTATCGTGTCAAATTGTTTCGTATATGATATGAACTCTTTTAACAGATTTTAGAATCGCTCAACAAGTAAACATAAAAATTAAATATTTTTATGTATTCTATTTTGTGCTGCAAATGGAAGTTTGTGATAAATAAACTTTACAGTGGTCGATTGTGTGAAACACAAAAGTGTATAAACTTATTTTAAGACACATAACCTATTGGAAAATAAAGTACCAAATTTAAACTTATTGAATTTAAGTGTTAGGTGTATAGTTGTAGTGAAATTTAAGTTTTACTCGTGCTTCAAAACTTCTATATAAACTTTTTTAAATTAAAATCTGAATATTATAGACACGCTATGGTGAGTAAACACTTTTTTCATATATTATTTATCTATGCTAATAACATTAACAATATTTATCTAAGCTTGATAACATTAAACTACATAGTTATAAAAAAATAAACATTGTGACTGTAATTCTATCACAGTAATCCATAAATAAATAAAATTGAAAATCACAAGAAGATTAAACCAAATAATAGTATATGCTGCATAGATAAAAAATAAAATTGAAACTCTGATATATCATATCTCACCTCTTTTGATGATAAACACTTTCACGTAATTTTCCATTGTGAGTGACAAAGGGATACATTGACTTTGAAAATTCGAACGCATGTAGACGCTCTCTAGTTAGATGGACGTATGTATTCTTACTTAATCTGTAGTAATTATTACTTCGATAAGCAAAAAAAAAATCAGCCACCACTGTAATTATAGATATATATATAACTTTTCGAATACCTAATCATTTTGTTTCAATATTTTTTATGCACCAGTATTAAACATTCATGTACGGTGCAACTTTTAGTTCGACTGATATGTTAGATTGTTATATTGCTTGTATGAATTTAGACAGTTTTATTATTTAGCTATATTTTTATTTTGTTATGACCTATATATATGTACGCCCAATAGGCTTGACCTAGAGATACTGAAAATACTTTCACTGATAATACTCTATGTTCTCGTAACTGCCGCTCGTAATTATTATTATCAATGCGAAAGTGAGTTTGTTCGTTACGCTTTCACGTGGCAATTACTCAACCAATCATCATGAAAAGCAATGTTTCCCAAAGAATAGTTTAAACCCATATTAATGCGAGCGTAGTCGCGGGTAAAACGTTGTTTACTACCATAAATATATATTGCAAAATAAAGTCGCCTATTGATATCTCCCTGTGTGTTCCTTTAGTTCTTCAAAACTGCGCAACTCGTTTTGATTTTACACGGATTCTTTGATGAACTGCGAATATCAAAGCACCAAATACTTTCCTTAAATCCTTTAAAAATCCTTTAAAAACTTATAATGCTATATCAGTACATTCCACCCAAATTAAGTCGGAAAGGATACACTAGATTATATCATAAATGTGATAGCACATTTCTTTGATTATTTGTTGATTATAAATTGAGAAACGTCGTTTCAGTAACGTAGCTATAAGAAATCTTTACAAATTACTTGAAATCGTGTTCTCATTTAAGCATCACATTTTATGCAAAGTAAAATTTACAATAAGCTTCCGCGCTATTTATTCCGTGAGTTATTTGATAAAGTCTTGACATTTTACAAATTCCTATGATTAATAATAATAATCTAAATACGTCTTTAGGTCAAGATTACTTCTAACCTTCATAACGTTGTAAATGACTTTTACATAGTGTATGTCAAATTAATTTAGATCAGCGATTTGTCTCACTCTTCTTTATTTTCTACGTTTATCATTTGACTAAGCTAAAGATGGTAAACCTAGAAGGATTGGCTCTTCAAATACAGCTGCTGGAACACTCCATAGGTACTATAGGTACTATATACTCTACTATACTATACTATACTATATACTCCATAGGTTACAGATTTTCAACTTGAGACTTGTACCTAGCAATTCGGCCTTAAAAAAATCCCTACTGTCCTTGTATTTAATTAACCAATTTTGTATAAATATAACGTGTAAGAAGTAATGATGATTGAATAGTCAGCGTGTTTGGTTTGAACACTCGCGAATGTGCCGGAGCTTTCGGTGAAGAAATAGCTATAAAAATCAGAGATATTGGTAGAGCTACCAATACCCGCTTGTTAGCTACATCCACCAAGTAGATATTATGTCACCGACCATCTATAGGCGTGTGCTGACAGCTGCACTTGAGAACCAATCCTCTCCTAGGTTAGCAGTTTACCATCTCAGACAAAATCAGTTTTGATACTCTTACACTACTATCCTCGTTCCTCCTAATATTTTAAAATTAAAATTCATAATGTATTTAGTATCCTTACGATATGCTTAATAGATATTAGAAGAAAGATAATAAGTTTTGAAAACTAACACGATACAAAATCCATTGTGTTTCTATAACTTCGTTCCGAAGTGACGTCACTTTACCTGATGTTAGAACTGTATAATGGACGAATGATGGTGCCCACCGAGAGATCGACAATCCGTCAGAAATCGTTGATAGCAAGCCGGCTCGAAAGCTTCTCGGTAATAGACGGAACTGGCTAATCGCGGGACACAACAATATAAAAACCAGTCATTACGATGTGTTTAAGAGTGCGTGTGTGTGTGTGTAGTGATTACGACTAATTTGAGTACAAATCACTACCGCCTCACTTGATTAATGGATTGTCACTTATGCTCGTTGCTTCGCTTGCGTTAGCGCAGATTTGATATATGGAACAGTATATTTCTTCTGGTTGAAATTAAATCTACGACTATTTCTGTACCCCTAATATCGTGCGTGCAAAATTAATTAAAGCATGAAAGTGTAACAAACAAACAAACTCATTTTTGTTTTTACAATATTACTTAGTATTATAATATATCGGCAGATACCAGATTTTGACACTCCTAATCCTGTCACTATGAAGGGACACCTGGTACATGGTGGTCTAGTCATACACAATTTCCATGTTTTACCATCCGTCGTGTATGTAAGGACAAGAAATGATAATGTAATACAGTGTGTCCTACAGCAACGATATTCTTTGGTAAAATAATACAATTTTACTATTCATCGTTAACGTATTTTATGAACTCACATAACATAATTTCGAAAACGATAAACCTCTGTACATACAATATTGAAACAATATTCTTCCCCTTAACATAATGCTATCGTTCAGTATACTGCCACGGCTATAAAAAAAAAGAAATACTTTATTAACTGCCCACTTTACTGCGTTTGGTACGATCACATTAATTACGCCCTGTTTTCCACAAGGCTAACTGAATATTTCAATATTTTTCGTTCATTTCACTCTCAAAATGTATTATATATTCAAATGATTTTTAACATTGCTTAAATTAGATTTATATTATACTAGCGGTATCCTCAGAAACCGGGTTTTTTCTTGTTAATGAGAGGTAACCTATGTCTTTTTCTGTGCACTGACAACATCTATACAAAATTTCATAATAATCGGTTGAGTAGTTACGACATAGAAATATTCGCATTAATAAGATCAATTAGAAGTAGATGTTCCCGCGACTCCATATGTTTTTGTTATCTTTTTCCTTTTAATTTAATTACAATTTAATATTATTTACCTAAATGTGCTCATTATTCAAACATCACCACATATCAATTTTCATGCAAATCAGTCGAACGGTATTGAAGTTTATAAAATACAGCGCCACCTAATCACGAGTTATTGTAAAATAATTATGAAAACTTTTTCCTCGATAAAACACTAAGGTGTGCCAAGTTTTTTGGTGATTGATTAAGCAACATCAACTTATTTTTTAATTTGTTTATATTTATGTAATGGGCCCTCGTTGTCTTGTGAATAAATTATATAATAATAATAAAAGTTTATTGAAAATCACATAAAGAATTCTAGCATTCCCCGCGGCTTCGCACGCGTTTACTATGCTGTAATTAAATTTCCAACTGTTTATTTTATATCTATATGTGGTATACAAAAAAATAACTGGCTACCTTAAAAATGATAGATTTTTCTACAAACTTTCACCCCTTTTTTACCACCTTAGGGTTTGAGCTTCCCAAAATCCTTCCTTAGTGCTCTCCTACAGTGCAAAAAAAACTCGCATGCAAATTTTCACATTGCAATTCTAGCCCCAGTTGTTTGGACAGTGAATTGATATATCACAGTCAATTAGTCTTCACTACATAGTATAAAACAAAGTCGCTTTCTCTGTTCCTATATTCCTATGTATGCTTCAATCTTTAAAACGAACGCTTTTTGAGGCGGTTTTTTTAATAGATAAAGTGATTGAAGAGGTAGGTTTATATGTATAATAACATAAATTAAATAGTGGAGAAATACTGTTATTTTTGAGATTACTCCAAATTTAACGCGCGCGGGCCACGAGCAGTAATGAATAAATCAAAACTACTGGATCGATTTTAATCATTTTTTCAGTGAATGACATAGCCTATATATTTTATACCCGTGCGAAGCCGGAGCGGGCTGTTTTCCTTCACCGAAATCAAAAGTTCATCGTATGCCTATTCGCAATGACAGCGAGCAATCTATGTAACCTCTAAGCAATAATCGCTACAGCCATATTTCACAAACATTCTTTAACTGTTCAAATTATATTACTTGAAATTCGAAATCAATATTGACTTAAAGTATGCTGCCTGAGTTTAACAACTTTTATCTCTGCCTCAAGCAATTTATCAAATTTTCTACAAAGAATTACAATGAACGGTAACTAATTTAACAATTCAGCCTAAGGTCTTTGGGGAGAATGTATCAAAGTGTCAAATAGATTAAGTCTGTGATTAATCAGAACTTCGTTTGCTAGATGTTTTGTTATTTAGTTGGGTGTAATGATATTAGGCGTGTTTTAAATTGATTTATAAATAGTGTAGATACTTTTATATCGTTAAGATGTCAATGGTCTTAAATCTGAAGATGCGTAAGCTGAATAAATAGAAGGAGGTTATGTAAGCATGTCCAGTTGTAATTACGCCGTATTATGGCTTTAACACATTTGCTTCCACAGTTTTAATAGAGGTCGTACGCTATACCGCCATATAGTTTACTATTGTGAATTTATAACATTCACAATAATAATAAATTAACATATATTATTAACTCCTTATGTAATTTCTTGATCATCCAAAGATAGACACTTCGAATACACTCATAATTACTCAAAAATACAGGTCATTTTTTTGAAGACCTTTACTGCTCGATGCTCGGTGAACCGCAATGGTCTCCTAGGTAATGTATAGGATTTTTTTTATATTTCTAAAGTTTCTAGTACTCAAATCTCACTAAGTTAATAGAATTTTGTTGAGAGACAAACTTCTTAGCATTCCATGGATTCACCGTGCGGGTGCCGGGTCCCGTTTCTAGTACTCAAATCTCACTAAGTTAATAGAATTTTGTTGAGAATTGTAATTTTTTTCCAAAATCTGTTAACGCAATATAAAAACCTTCCAAAAATTTACCAATAGTCTTCTAAAAAAGCTTTATAGTATCCACAGTAGTTAAGGTACTACCTCTTACTGCTCCATGTAAAAAATCCAACCAATAAACTTTATAGTAGGGAAATCATTCAGCTTAAATTTTCATTGTTACGTAGTGAAGAAGCAAGTGCGTTTAAAGTAATAACTATCATTAACAACTTTCAAATCCGTTTGTAAAACTGTCTTGAGAATTTAAAAAAAGTCATATTCGTATGTGGACGATGTTAATGATTCTTTTGTCTTTGTGTTTTGAAATGTTTACTTTTCTTAATCTCGATCTTATAAGTGCAATTGAAATTATTATTTAAATTCTAAAGTAGTAAGTAACTTTTCAAGTTCATGAAAACTGATCGCGTTATACTATATACCCCTTGGCGAGAATCCATGATAAGTGTACTTTCACTCTTTTGTTAAATTTTAACCATTCTATTCTATCAGGACAATATTTTATCAGAATAAATTGTGGGTTATATTTTATTTTTTTATTGTTTTGTTATCGAAACTTCGTAACACCTACAACTTTTACTGATTATCAAAAATCAAAAATACTTTATTCAATTTAGGCCCTAGGAAGGCGCTTATAAACGTCAAAACTACCACCGGTTCGGAAAACAAACCGGTCATCGAGAAGAACCGGCAAGAAACTCGATCGGGTTTATCTTATTAACGTACACTTATATATTTAAAATACATTATACGTTAAAATCGATTTTAGTGGATGCACAGAGAGGAGTCAATTCCAGACATCACCATCGTTCACACATTGATCGACTATATAATAGCCCTTTGACACCAACACCTGCTTGATACGTAGCTTAAACTTACAATACGGAAAATCGGTAATATCTTATTATCTTATTCTTAATATGATTTAGGACTTTGTTATAAAACCTAATAGTATTACCTAAAAAAAAATACTGGTTTTACTGAAAACATGGCATGACCAGTTTATCATAGTTTCTAGTATTTAGATCATGCCGGTCTTTTACGAAATCCAGCTTTTCAAAGTTTTTGCGGACATACATTCAATTATCTAGAATATATTATAAGTTATACCTATAACGCTACCATTATCTTTGGAAAAGTGTAATGATACATAATGCTCTGAAAACTCCTCCGCCTGCCAAAAATGAGTCGCGTTAAGATATCTTCAGCCATTTCGGAGATTCACCTGACCAAATACTGTCATTACTGTTACACACAAATAATATACACATAATGTGTTCTAATTTTAAATGGTATAACTGGTATAAACTCGTATAAAATTTCATTCTAAACAAAAATTCCATTGTTCTTAATTGGCATTCCTAATTGGTGGTTAAGAGGATTTTCAGTGTATAATTTGATAGCCGCAATGTTTCCTAATGACTCCTTCCGGGTCATTACGAACAACCCATTTTATTATTACTCTAAAAAGAAACCTTTTTACCTTTTGCAAAAAAAGTTTCATTATCGGTCGAAAAAAACGAATAAATAGCGTACTCATGATTGAATTTCAGAGGAAAACTTATAAAGAAAAAGGTGTTAGGTTGGATCAAAGCCAATTGTGTATTGGTTTCTTTAGTAAATGTAATATAAACCATATTTTAAAGAATCTTGCATTATTTCATACTATTTTACAGGTTATAGTAACTGATGACGTAATAAAGTGACAAGATATTATTACCTGGGATGAAAATTACCTCTTCTAATCCCGTGAATAGTTAGTATTTATAGAAGAAATTATTAGACCAATTGTCTATATCGTTTTTATTACAAAAATAACTCGTGAACAACAGCTTCTTATTAGAACCCGTCATGATTTTAATGTGTACTAGATGGCGCGGTGAACTTTGTATCACTTACATATATTTGTGTAAAATGTTGTCAAAACTTAATACAACATTTTTATTAACATTATAAATGCAACACACAGTTATGCAAATTAATATGTACTATTTTTATTTCTGAAACTTAACTGTTTTGTATTCCAACAAACCAAACCAAAGAGATCGCGGACCTCATTTACTATAGCTATTAAACTAACAAATTTCTGAACGCACCTATAAATATTTGATAAACGAATGACAATTTTTGATTTCTAAAACGACAGAAGACATCTAATGTTTCATAGCTATAAACATTTCGTATTTTCAAATTAAATTGTTTTTTGAGTATTCTGCAGTACTTATTATTTATTTTTCTCACCGCTTAAACTTTCCCTGAACTTCCACAAATATTTCAAGATCAAAATTAGCCAAATTGGTCCAGCCATTCTCGAGTTTCTGAGTTCTTGAGTTTAAACAAATACATAAGTACTGACTATAATCATATTATATTAATACTAAATATGATTGTTCATACATTTAATATAGTTCTGCGTACAGATCTTTAACCAATAAGTACACTACTAATGAAAGAAAGATAACCTAAAAAGTTTACTAAACTAACCTTACTGATTCAGGCGTTTCATACAATTTTTTTATCATATTTGACGATAAAATATACCTCCGCAATCTCGATGCTTTACGGATTATATTATCTGGCCAAATATATAGAAGTTACTAGTTATATTAGGACTATAGATAAAAAAAAATCTATATTTACTGTATCTTAATTACTTAACTGTTAGTAAAGGAATTCAATTCTATTAACATGTTACAAAAACTTTACCAACATTTCTTTCAATGTCTCATCTGTATATATATATAATTATGGATATTAGTCTAATTAAATCAGATGATCTCCTCATTCAAATTAGTTAAACTCGCTGAACAGCAAACGTTCTTTCAAATATCTAATTCTGTTTAAACATTCCAGAACCTTCGCCGTTGTACGATAACAACCATTACCACGAGGAATGCCTGCGCTGCAACTCCTGCGGGCTAAACCTGACTGGGCCAAACCAAGTTAGTATTATTCATATATTAAGGTCTATACTAAGGTCACTGTTATTATAATAATTGGTTTATTTTATTCTAAATAAGCTTTACAATTATAAGTAGCATCTACGGTACTTCTTTTTTTTTAAATATAATTACATTTCTATTGGGCAATACTTTCATATTACATTTTTTCCATGTAATTCGTTGTGTGTAGGTTCACTGTTTCTTAATAGAACGAAATTTCATAAAGCGGCTTCCAGTAGCAGTTAACTGATATAAATCGTTATGTTAGATTGCCAAAAGACTACATATCTACAGTAGATGTCTCGGTAAATACCATTGTTTTTGGATCACACTGTGCTTACTATCTCAAACGCAAAATAGCATTTTTGGGCAACAATAAAAAACACACTTTTATACAATTCACACGGAATAGAAGTGAAACCTTAAAAAAGTGATAAAATAGTAATTATACATTATACACGTAAACAATACACCACCAACTTTTCTCAAGGCTTCGTAATACGCAAGTGCATTCATCAAAGCAAATATTAGGTAATGCAATGTAGCACGACAAGTTTGAGAATATAAGAAGCACTGTACAATGTATTCTGTCTCACTCTCGCAACTTAAATTCTATAGGTATGTGTGATATTTGTCTTTATTTAATATTGCTTTTCGGTTTATCGAATGTCATATCAGAACTGGGCTAAAAAACATTTTCAATTCAAAAATTCAATGTAATAAAAATATACAAAAAAAATTGCACCTCCCAGATTAGTTTGAACTTATACCGCTGTTATTTTCTATTACATATGTTTATACATAAACAAATATTCCAGGTTATTTGTATAGGTTATATGTAAGCCTATTCCACATTTCCGTACATGTTATGTAAATGAACTTACCTATTGTCGAAATTGGCAAGAAATAATACAACATCTATCCCACAAATTCGCTTCAATAAACATAGTTTGCCTATTATTTGCGTCCGTACATTGCCATAACAAGAAGTTTTTGCCTTCGGGGACAATATATATCAATATCTATAGTGGCGACATTGCACCCTTTTATTGTTATTAATTTATTTGTTTTAATTACTATTAATTGTAATTACTAGTTGAATTATAACAAAATGGATATTGATTACCTTCATATATTTGAAAATACAATTCTTTTTAAACTACTGAATGAGTCTCCATAGAACGATGACCATTCGACGATTCGATGTAGAATTTTTAATAGATGGTTCGGAAGAACTAATTATTATCTGGATTCGATTAATCTTCCTTGTAATTTTTAAGACCCAAAAACGCGTATGGATGATAAAAAAAAAGTTTATTGCCAGCTAGTGACTAGTTTTAGTAAATTGGGCAACATACAAAATTTAATCGTGAAACAAAGATTAATTTAGGACCGCATACGATGTGCAGCACACTCTGAGTGAGCTGACGTGGGAGGAGCAACAGCGCGCTCTTGCTGCCGCGGTAGGAAGAGACCTTTCGTTGCCGATCGTGGTGAATGCTATACTCGGCAGCAAGTCTGTGTGGAATATTGTTGCCTCTTTCTGCGAGGCAGTCGTCTCGCAGAAGGATACGGCAGAGAGGATCCACGAAGAGGACGCTCTGAGCGGCCCTCTTCGCCAAAGGAGTGCTGGTGGACAAAGGAGACGGCCGGTGTGTACACGTTTTCGCCTGACAATGATGGGGCTCGGTGTCACTGTTTGTTGCCAGGTCAACCGCTGGGGCAGCACGATGCATACTCAAGAGATGTCGTGTCGCCCAACAAAAGCGGCGGATGTACACCGTGGGGTTTTAGTGACTAGGAGTCTCACACTACTTACCCTCTCTCCCGGGAGGGTGGCGTGCCCATGATGGATATCCCTACGTTAAAAAAAAGGACCGCATACGATGTTCGAGCTTATCGATCACAGATCGATACAGACAGACAGCAACCATTTGTATTCTATGTAATTATATAGGTTTCAATATTTTTTATTAACATCGAAATATTAATTGCAATAAATATGTGTTAAAAATGATGAAGTATATATATAATTTCAAATATTTCCATCCTAAGCATACATGTTCTTAGGGATACAAAAAAGGACATACGGTACTTTACATCTATAAAATATATACTGTTCCAGAAGGATAGAGCAAATCTATATTCATACGAGTAAAATTTCAACCAAAAGCTTATATGAAATGATTTCATTAGTCAGCAAAAAATATAACCATAGACTCAAATGCTAATTGACTCTATATTCAAACTAATAATATTACAAATGACAATCGACAATAAATAGCACCAACAGTTAAAGTCTTTCATGAAAGAGGTCACCAACATATCTTTTCTTATTAGAAAAGGATCAATAACAGGATGAGACCGTCACGATTTCCCATATCGTGTTTATGCCCCATTACTACTTAATTGCCTAACCATTAACATAAGTGAAATAGACGAATTGATAAGGTATTTTTTTGGATCTATATAATCATTTTTTAAGGAAGAAAATGAAATCATATCTTATCTTTTACAGTCAGTACTATCACGTAATGAAATAGAATGGCAACTAAACAACTGTACATCAATATTTTTTTAAAGATCTTCATTCTATCTTCTATCTCACTCACTCGCTTAGTTTTTTAACGCAATATTATTAACTTCAATTACCTCAAGCTCTTCACTTTTCTGTATGAGTTTTCAAACATTTTCTTTTATACAAAACTTGTCCTGAGAATTACAAACACAACAAATAGATGACGCGTTGTGAAGAAGATGCACTTAAATACATTTAGTAATTGATTTTTATTTATATAGATTTATACGCTATTTACGTCAAAAGAAATTTATTGTTACTAATATAGACAAAAATCAAATGGGCTCACTATAACATTATTACCCTATGGTCGTACTTACACTCTAATGCTATGGTCGCATTCCTACTTAGTATCTTTATTCCTTTTATTTTTCTTCGTCCCCACTCCGATATCTACATTAGAACAATCCTAGGCGGACCGTAGTACGCTTATATACCTCGAAAAACCGAAGCTGGAAATCTCTAAAATACTAAGTTTACTTTCCACAGATTCGATAATATTTGAGGCGTATCCTTTTTAGAATGCTAATGTTTGTTTACAATAGTCCGAGCAACAAAGTGTCGGTATGTATGTTCCTTGCTCCCACGCTCCATGACTCATCTATCATTTATTTGTATTTACTTATACAAGCTGTAACAAAATATAAAAAGGGCCATTGAATTAGCTGAGATTGCTAACCTTGTTTCATCAATAACCATGAAAGTTGGTACACCTATGTGTTTTTTCTTACTTTGTCATTGTAATAATGATTGTGATTGTAACGACATATTAATATATTGCAACGTAACACGTTTTTTTACATTTCACACGTCAGAAAATATACGAAAACGTTCAGTAAGTAGCTTGATTTAATTATTCTGCCTTCATTTGGGACCCACAATTATCCTATTTCTCACGTCTAAATTTGTCGTATAGCTGGATAGGTATATAACTTGGTATCTAACGAAGAACAGGATATTAATCGTATAAATAAAAAAAAACATGCCGACGAAGTATCAAGAAAATCTCATATATAAACGATTTGAGTCTCATATTATCTTCGGAAATAATTTGACGTGGGAAAGTGTAGCAAAAAAATTGCAATGTACCGATAGGTCCGTGGTTAAAGCTATCAATCATAAATTCATATCACACGTGTACACAGTCGGGTGACCGCGAATGGCCACAGATTGTGTAATACACGTGGATTACCTTTGCCATGTTTTTCGTTATCATTTATTATATATTCTTTTACTATTCGAGTGAGTATTGTTGGTTATACATAACACAATTTCTCCTCTTATACCTCTTATATCGTATATGGTACTATGTCCACTGAAACGAGAATTCGCGTGCCTACGCAATCTATTCTATTATGCACGATCTTTATCTCCTTTTGCCAATCTTAACGCATTGTATCCATGAACCATCGGATTTTAAAGACCAGTAAGTAAAGGCCAATATTATCAGTTGCTTATTACTCACTACGGCAAGCACCATGTCAAGAAGGTTGTAATTTTTAAAGGCTAAAGAGCGGACCAATATGCGAACGATGATGATGCCTGGAAATGACGCCCCTCTCCTGTACATCTGCCAAAAACGAATGTAACTAACTATCTATGTTTGATAAAATATGTATCATGAAAACATAGCCCGATCAAGTTTCTTGTCTGTTCTTCTGCATGACTGGGTTGTTGTTCTAACCGATGGTAGTTTTGACGTTCATATAAGTGCCTTCTCGAGGCCTAAATTGAATAAAGTATGTTTGAATTTAAATTATCGTCGAATGAATACAAATTACTTCACTCTCAATACCTGAAGGTTGTATGTCACAACGGCATTAAAGTAATGAAAACAATCGAAGGAAAAAAAAAATATATATTTAAAACATAATAGTAAGCATGTTATTTAAATATTTGAAATAAAGTTAAATATTAATTGACAGTCGCTGTTAAACTAAATCTAAATATTATTAGTATATAGACAATTAAAATATTATTCAGATATCCCTAATAAAACTTATAGCACTGGTGTAGTGTAATAGTGTAATAGAAAAGAGTTTTTCCGTCGATGTATATAGTCGATGTATTATTGAACTGTCAATCAAAGAAACCGCTGCTCTTTGTAGGGAAACGTTAACATTGAGTAGGGTCAGCTGAAAAGGCCTTAAGCTATCATTGGGTGAAATACAATTTTGAAACACAACTAAACGATCAAGTATCTATACTTGATTTTTGATTAGTACTTTTAATAATACTTCCTAATAATACTTTTTATATATTTATTACCTTTTTATATAAGTTCGGCAAAATGACTGTACCTGATAGTAAGTACGGTACAGTCCAAATACAACGGCGACTGTCGGTGTTAAATACCAACGGCAGTCGTCGCCATCATGCCGACCTCCATAAGTGCCTCGTCACGCATTGTTTGAAGAGCTCAATATCATAAGAGGGAGGGAACACACTAGTCGGGAGGCGATTCCACATCTTCACAGTACGACAAAGATAAGAATTTTCGAACTTCTTCGTTCTTGCCGAGATGGTTGCTACTGTGAATCTGTGGAGATGCATACCCGCCCTTGTGGTTCTGTAGTGGAAAGGAAAAGATGGGATGAGGTTGAATAATTCTTCAAAACACTCGCCATGATAAATCAAAATCAAAAATACTTTATTCAGTTTAGGCCGTGAGAAGGCGCTTATGAACGTCAAAGTTACCACCGGTTCGGAAAACAACCCAGTCATCGAGAAGAACCGGCAAGAAACTCGATCTGGTTTATCTTTTCATTAACATATTATAATTCACATTTTTAAAACATAGTTATAAATAATTACATTCGGTTTTGGTGGATGCACAGAGAGGGCGTCATTTCCAGACGTCACCGTCGTTCACATATTGATCCACCCTGTATAGCCTTAAATATATACAGGCGATAAAACACGCTCAATGAGGCGATGGTTCATTATAACTGTAGCAGTTAAGTTAAAAAATGTTCATAAATAATTGATAAAGATAATAAATAACGATGTGGTGGAAGATGGTAAATAGGCTAAATTGACAACAAGACTGTCTGCACAACTATCGAAATACACAGGTACTTAGCGGCAGATCTTTTACTTGAGGGTTTTACCAATCTATAAAGCCCTACCACAATGTTATTATGGTTTTATTACCATATTTTTTTCACCTTCTACCTCATTCGTTAGGATTCGAAGCTACGTCGAAGTATGCTGAGATATTATAATTGGGATTCGAATATATAGAGTGACAAATTAATTTAAGTAATTAAACTCCTGAAGCTACCAGTCGATTAATAAATTCTCTGTATTGTGATGAACTAACTGCATTAGTTATTTTTTTTTAATTAGTGTAACTCTTCCAGTTGATTATTTTTCCTGCTTAATAAGTTGATTTTTATAAATTTGGCATATACAAATAGGTTTATGGTTATTTTTAATGACTAATTGTAAATACCTAAATATATTGATTTCTTAACATATTAAATTCGAATGAAATAGGATGGCACAACTAGTATATTATTAATATGTATGAACGTTTATTTGAATGTTCGGCCATCAATCATGCTCGAACGGTTGGATGGATTCTAATAAAATTTGGTATTGACGTCGATTATGTTATGGAAAAGAACGTATGATAGCTTTATATATCGCTCTGTGAAACGAACGGGCAGCAGATAATAATATATAAAAGAAATTCATGAACCAACAGACGGTACGAGACCAATAATGGACATATAAAATTTAGGACGTTCGCGTAACACAGACAGTGATGAAAATTAATCAAAGCTCAATTATCTAGGAAGCCCGTGCGACGTTATTACCGACGGGAGAGCGAATCAATCACGTGCCTCGCCATAACAAATACACAGATCACTTCTGAATTATGTTTTCTACCCGATTGTTCATTAAAGCTTTGATTGAACAATTAAAGTCAAGATATTAGTTGTCTAGAATTACATTTCGAGATCTTCTTTGATATCTTCTCATTAAATGTTTTGCGCGTATTTAATTTTTTACTTTAAATATTTTCATTTTGCTGCCAAGAATATAAAAGACTCTAATTAGTACAATAAGAATCCTACCTTAAAAGATAATCACTTGGGTGTTGTGGATGAATCACTTTTTTATATACTTTATAGGTTATCGTTTGACCACAATATCATCTGATGTTTAATAATGATGAGGTCTAAGATGGTAGTGACGCTAAGTATAGAGGGAGACTGGCTCTCAAGTGCAGTTGCACGGAACAAACTAACAGGTGCTTAGCGACAGATTTTTCATCTTCGATTTTCTAACCTAAACTTAATAGATTTTCACTCTAATAGAAATCCACTTTTTCAAGCAAAAATAATTTGTATATTCTTTTTTTTCCCTTGTAAATTAACGCATAAAAATGGGAACAGATATGTACTTCTTCTCTGCTATGTATATCTGGTTCTTTCCCATGCTCTCTAGACTAAAAGCTTGATAGGTTTTAACATATGAGGTGTTCGTTAAATTTATTTTAATCGTGGCATACATAAGCCATATTACATGATATTTAAGTTTGCCGTCGGTGAATAAAAGAAATTTGAGAAAAATTAAAATCTTGAGAATTATTTGTTTTAGTTACCAATACTTAAATGAACAACTCTTAAATTAATATTATTATAAGTAAATAAAAAGTTATAGTATTTTTCAATCGAGTTTTCTTTTAAAGTAAAAACTTCTTTAGCCCCATTGAGCGGTAAATAAAAAGAGATTTAATAGAAGACTTATTATGAGTTCGCGTCACCATTCACCTCGACATGTTCGTGATGTATTGCGCTTGCGCCGCACTAGCGACGTGTAGTAAAACGGCCTGTGTATATGTAATATTTACATTTAGTATTGAGCTTATGCAGCCCATCATAAGTTTGATAAATTAATAAGCTGTAGAATTCAAATTGTGTAGTAAATTTACAACGCAATATGCTGAAATTATAAAACGTTTTCATTAAAATATGTTTAATAAAATTGTGATAAAGGTTTTATAATTTTCCTTAACGGAGATGAAATAAGTGATTTAGTACAAAACTAAATTTTATTAGTGCTTTGTTGATGTTCATAGACATTTCCAAAGTTTTTGTTTTTGTAAAATTAATATAAACATGTTTTATAGTATGTCAAGAATTACTGTAAGTGTAAATTGATTATTAGCAAATTTCAAATATATATTCGTAAAGAAAAACATTTCAGCCTACACAAACACATTATAGCAGACATTCGTAATTTGTTCTTCATAAATAAATTCATGTTCACTTTCAAAAAGTCGGTATTCGGCGGATATTAACTACGCACTTCCACGTCAATATTTGTTTCCTAAAACATTACCGGGAATTTACGCGTTCAGTTCCGTCCGTTGCTACGCATATTTTTAATAAGTCGATCTGTATAAAGAAGAAAGTCCTAAAAATTTATTTATATTCTTATTCAACTATTTTAATTTCTACCTGTAGAACCTTAAGTGTACACCACTTCTATATCTACTCCTATAATTGATAATCATAAAAATGTTTATAGATTATAAATCCTACATAAAAAATTCTTACTCTTTTCAAATTTATAATATTGTTATGAAGAGTCTGCTATAAATTGATTGTTTTTGTGATTGGGTGCATATTTAAAGTACTAAATGATTTCGAAAAATAAATTCTAACCCACCAATTCATATACTTTAGATTATTGAATTACAGTGAAATTATTTATATTACGACATTCTTTCCATGTGAGATAGGACAAACTTCGAGTGTATGTGATAGCATAACTGTGATCGGTATAAACTCACAGCGAAAGACAAATCGGGTAAAGCATATATATATTCCAATGTTGTTGTATTCCCATAAATATATTCAAAATTAACAATATATTGGGTGAGAGAGGTAGCCGCAATTCGATACGAGCCATTTTCCTACCCCTTGACGCGTTACATGAGCATATCATTGTAAGATCACAAAGGTTAGTCAGTCTTCATTTAGATGCAAGTAAAAGAGGCACGATAATTTCAAAGTTCATTAAATACCTTGAGATTAATGAAGGCATACTTTACAAAATCAAGGCACTGGCTAAGCTTGTTAATTAATTCGACTTTATTTATTTCCTATTAAGGACACCGTTCTCCTATTAAACTAATGTCAGCTCCTTTATGAGTGTCATTTATTTTGTCTAATTTCATTTGCACTGTAAATTGCATGTAGACAAAGCTTTTCTTTACGCCCTCTTGATTAGCTACATCATTCAAACTAAAAATGAATGAGCAAGCACCTAAACGTGTGTTCAAGTAATTGCATTTCGGGGCCAGTTTTCTTCTATGTTTAATATGTTTAGGTTATAGTAAAATTCTCAAACATATAGAGTACATAAAAAATAATGCATATTATTTTATACTTTATATTTAAAAGTGTTGTTTACGTTTTTGTAGTCAGTATATTTAATTTAAAAGTCGTCGACTCTGGAGAAAATGAAGTAAATATTTGACTCGACTCCTTTGTTTACAAGCAACCCAGACTTAATGTAGTCTTCTAAAGCTTTAATGTTTTAGATATACTATCTGGACGTTTTTTTAACTGTAAAGTTCCAGGCAACAACTATTTTTGTTGGGAATATTACATAAGCTAAAATTTAAAGAAATAGCTTATATATTCACTATTAATTCTAATACAATGAAACAGAAGCCGTTGAACACAATTCATTTAATCATTTCAAAAATTTGCTTATAAAAATTAGAAATTTAATCGTACCAGACGCGCCTATTTACAAACTACGCTTATACTTTATAGTCTTAGTACTTTCTTAAAAATGTGATACACAAACATTTTTTATTACTTTAAGTAAACATTCAAACATTATATTCCACTCCTCGTATGATTTACAGAATTCAGAATAACTTAAAAATACTACTACATCAATAGTGTACAATAAAGCATGTTATATTCTATGCCAAATAATATATCTTATATAATTGATAGATTTATTAGGTGTCTTCTACTCTTTTGTAAATAGATCTTTCTCGAAGATATAACTGAGAGTACCGTTAAAGCTGAAAGTACATCATTTCAAGGGGACAAATTTCATTTAGATCGTAGATAAAGTCAGGGGAGCGAAAGAAAATTATGAAACTTGTCAAGTTAAAGACGGGCTCCTTAATAGGAAGATTAACATCAGTAGAAAGCTCGTAAGCTGGTGTGTTTGCATATTTATACCTACATCTTCTATATATATATAAAAATGAATTTCTGTTCGTTTGTCTCGCAAAAACTCGAGAATACCTGGCCCGATTTGATTAATTTTGATCTTGAAATATTTGTGGAAGTTCATTGAAGATTTAAACGGTGAGAAAAATAAATAATAAGTAAAGGAAAATAATAAAAAAGACAATTTAATTTTCAAATACAAAATGTTCCTAGCTATGAAATATTTGATGTATTTTGTCATTTAAGAAATAAAAAATTGTCACTCGGTTGGCAAAATTTTTATAGGTATGTTCAGAATTTTTTCTATTTCATACCTGCAGTATGAGGTTCGATCTCTTTACTCTGTTTTGCTGGAATACAAAACAGTTCTGTTTCAGAAATGAAAGTAGTACATCAGTAAGTTTTAAATTTGTTAAGTGCATAACTGTGTGTTGCATTTATAATGTAAATAAAAATGTTGTATTAGGTTTGGACGATATTTTACACAAATATATGTAAGTGTTACAAAGTTCACCGGGCCATCTAGTCATATAATAATTTTGATCAATTTAAAGGTGTACGTACCTAATAGCATGAGTTCAAATTTGAAATGATAAAGTTTAGCAGCTGTCAAGAATTAATTATTCAAAAACGTATATTATTAACAATCCAGTATACGACGAAACATACAAAATATTCTTTCATATATTACAAGACCACCATTAATATACACTAGTCTATTGATCTTGAAACAATATTACATTTACAGAAAGAGATAAGTAGAGGACTCAAACTTAAACCTTTATAGCAAAGCCCAAATTATGTAAATACATTTAAAATGTGGACAAAGAATGGATACAGTTTTATTCAAAGCTTATTTAAACAACCTCAAAACGCTAAATGAAGTCAGATTAAAATATACCGCAGAGCCGAGCGAGTACTAAAATGAACAGAGAAACAAAATATAATATACTAGTAGACGTCTGCGACTTCCTTTGCGTTTGTATCTTTACAAAGAACTGTATATAACATTTATTGAATTAAAAAAAAATCACGAAACTAACTGAATTGTTAAATACCAATTTTAATTGAATTTTTTATTCACTTTTTCACTACCTTGGTGGTTGAATTTACAAAAATCCCTCCTTAGTGACTTGTATGGAAAATTTCATGGTACCTAGCCCCATTAGTTTGGGTTGTGTGTTGGTATGTCAGTCAGTTGTCCTTATAGGGTGTACCAAAAAATCATTTATTTTTAATCTTCAAATTATCGTGAAATTTTGTAAAAGAATACTAAAACAAATACTCAGTCAAGATCTGAGCCTTTAATATTGACTTTAAGAGACAGCAAACCGATTTTTTTTAAGTCGTCATATAATTAACACGGGAAAGAATTTTTTATTGACTTTGGAATTTTTTTTCTCAATCTCGAACTATCGTTCTGAAATAACCAACTTATATTCTTATAGGAAATTGAATGCCCTATAAAAAAACGTATGTTATATATTTTTGATAAATCCACTCCTGTAAAAATTATTCAAGGTTAAAAGTTAAACATTTCATGAATTTTGAAATATTCTATCGTAAATTGTTTTAAAGAATCAAGAAAATCGCGTTGTTCTTGTATCAGTTGACTTTCTTTCAAATACATTTAACATAATTCTTGACTCACCACGGTAATGCTACTTAAACGTTTTATTGTATATGTTATATATATATATATATATATATATATATATATATATATATATATATATATATATATATATATAACTCTTACTTGTAATATTATTTTCACTGCATTTATAATATATTTTGTTTATTACATTTTTCTCAATACCTTTATTCTAAATCCATGTATATAAAATAAGGTTTTCATAAGAGATAGCTTTAGCCGCCTTCAGGAATACCGTGACACAACGAAGGACGGCAACAAAGGTGTATTCGTTCGAAAAAGCTTACTTTTGTGTGTGCGATCTAACGATTTGAATATACAAAATAGGCGGTTTTTATATGTAGGTACGTTGATTCACCCTTTCCTATTATACCTTTAGGAAATTGTTTTTTTTTTGGGTCCCAATCGCCTAATCCCCGATAACGGAAAGATTTACTGATCACGCACATATGGGATGTAATTTTTAATAAAAATAAATAGATGTTTTCAAAAAATACCCTTTAATTTTTCGTACCAGTAATTTCTTCTATGTTATTTATTGTTATTATTATTTATTGTTATTGTTATGAAACAGTCATTTTCGTTTTTTAATGAATACAATACGAAAAAAAATATTAAGTTCTCTTACGTATTGTTGCAATTTTTCAAGTGAAAAGCTTCTTTAGCCGCATTAAGCAATTTTTTGGTGGGAGAAAAACTTATGGGTTCGCGTCACCGATGACAGCGACATGTTTATTACGCGTCACCTATGGCCTCGACATGCTCGTGAGGAAATTGTGCTTGCATCAAACTAGTGACGCATAGTATAGTAGCCTGCGTACATGTAATATTAATATTTTGTATTGCGTTTGTTCAGCCCATAATGTGTTTGATTAATTCATAAACTGTATATAATGGTTGTTCCGAGTGCCAATACATATGAAAACCAGACGTATGTTAGTAATTTCAATTTACATATTATGAAATTTAAATTCTTCAGACTATAATTCATTCGAAAATTCACAAAAGAACACATTTATTCCATTGTTCACAGTTTTCACTTCTGTCGGTAGTCCTTATAACTGTCTCGACATTTTTTCTTATTTGTTTTTGGGATTACCAACTAATTTGAAAAGCAACAACTGCTGTAACCTTTAACTCACATGTCACTGTTATTACAAGTTACAATTCAATTACACATTAGTAAAATGACCGCAGTTTTACTTACTCATTTTAATTTCATTAATCTACATAAATAAAATTGATAGAAGTCTGTCATTATGCGAGTTTCACTCAAAAACGATTGGGTAGATTTCAATTGTCATTTTTAGTGTTACTTCTTTTGACAACTGGTCGTTATCAAAAAGATATCAAGATAGCTTAATCACTACATAGTATAAAACAAAGTCGCTTTCTCTGTCCCTATATCCCTATGTATGCTTAAATCTTTAAAACTACGTAACGGGATTTGATGCGTTTTTTAATAGATTGAGTGATTGAAGAGGAAGGTTTATATGTATAATAACATAAATAGTGGAGAAGTACTTTTATTTTTGAGGTTACTCCAAATTTAACGCGTGCTGGCCACGGGCAGTAATGAATAAATCAA
Source organism: Antheraea assamensis (assembly GCA_035772565.1). Classification (NCBI taxonomy): domain Eukaryota; kingdom Metazoa; phylum Arthropoda; class Insecta; order Lepidoptera; family Saturniidae; genus Antheraea; species Antheraea assamensis. The sequence goes on along the minus strand of JAQQSE010000131.1, from coordinate 450,553 downwards.
AACTACTGAATCGATTTTAATCATTTTTTCAGTGAATGACATAGGCTTTATATTTTATACCCGTGCGAAGCCGGAGCGGGCCGCTAGTAACATATAAAATTGCTTTATATAAAGTAACTTTAAGATACTACGATTGCTATAAATACCTACTACGTTTATATGAATGTGTTTTCTTGCCGCAAAGAAGTGAAACAAGCGGAGTACTTTCCTCTGCACATAACATATATTGTTAATATAATAAGCGACGTAGACGAAGTCGCGAACATCAACTAGTTAAACATAATTATATAGTGAACGCCTTCGCAAGATCGATTACGATGGATCAATCAAACTGTGGTTTGTTTCAGACATATAAGAATGTCAAAATTGATGTACTTGGTTACCCGCCTAAACCAGATATTCAAATCTTTATATGCTTTTGATATTGTTTCTGAATCAGTAAAATAATATGATCCATATTGCTAATTCTTTTCAGTATCACATTTTAGCAAATGTTCAGTTGAAGTTTATAGTATATCTACGTAATGGCTTATAAAAATTGAGTCAATTTAGGTTTTTTTTTTTAATCCGACAACTTAATCCATACGTTTTATTTCTTCATAAATAAACAGAAACGAGCACGCCGCTTCAAAAATCAGATCCTGTGCGACCTACATTTCGCTGACGTGGCGCTCATGGAGTGCAGCGATTTCATGCAGCAGCTACGCAGCTTCAAACCTCAATCCTTGGGCTGCGCCGTCGCTAGACGCAAATCATCTACCACACTGATCTTCCCGTTACCACCTCAAGCTTGTTCAGGTGTGTATATATATATTTAATATTTTACAGGTTTTACCGTTCTCAACATACTCTCACCTGATGTGAGATGACGATGTGGTCCAAGATTCAAGTGCAGCTGCCAAAACACACCCTTTAGGCACTTGGCGACAGATTTTCAACTTAAGGGCGATAGCTAGTCAGGGGGGCTTAGAAAAATACCTACCATCATATAAATTTACTCCATTTTTGTAGAAATCAGTTGGAGAGTAATAGTACTCTAACATTGTTATATGCGTAGTGTTTGCCCCTATATGATACTCGAAGGTAGTTTAGCTATGAGGTACACAATTCCGCCCATGCGGCCGTCCTATATACACGTTCTATAATAGTTGTTAAAACAAGTTAATAAAATTATAATAAAGTAATTACGTATATTCAAATAAATTTTTCGGTATTACATTTGCCCAAATTTGTGATAAAACAGAATAATGTTGATTAATAAATTACTAGTAAATAGGTGTATTTGACATCATTTTGGCCGATTCTTGTTTGGATGATGTACAAATATTCAGACAATCTCTCCATTTGTCTGTATAAATTGTAAGGTGTATTGGAACGGCTATGTTCTTTTAAAAATACTCGTAATTGAACAGAATCGATTAAAAACTGATGATTAAGAATCGCATCATAACAGTAACTTTAGGCTAAAGTAATATATTACAAAGTGTACCAATATGTGAACGATGGTGATGTCTGGAATTGACTTCTCTCTATGCATACACTAAAAATGATTATAACGTGCAATGTATTTTAAATATACATCAATATATGTTAAAAAGATAAACCGGATCGAGTTTCTTGCCGGTTCTTTTCGATGACTTGGTTGTTTTCCGAGCCGGTGGTAATTCTAATGTGCATATGCGCCTTCTTAGAGCCTAAATTGAATAAAGTATTTTTTGATTTTGTAGTTCCTATATAACAACAAAACCATTTCCTAGATAATGAAGCCACGATAACCAATTAGTGCTGAGTAGTAAGAAATAATATAAAATTATTTTGAAATAGAGAAATATCCACAGCATTTAATTCGTGATTAAAGCGCTTTATTACTTGAAGTAAACAATTAAAACATCGTTGAAATTAGTAGAATTTCACACTGAAGAATGTTGGTATGCAAACATTTAGTTAATCGGTATAACCTACAAAATTAGTCCAGGAGCAAAGTATTGTAATGTCGATAAAACCTTAATAACGGCGTGTCGCGGACTTAAAGCGGGTCCCCGTTTCCAATTTTCTGGATAATTGACAAGATTAAACGCGCCAACCATTTGCTACTCCTTTTAACTGTTCCTAAACTCACAGGACGGAATAATTACGTTCAGTTTTACTTTCATTCAAATGAAGATTCAGTTCGAAGTTTCCGCGAAAATTAATGTTCAATTAACAAGTTTATTCTTGCTTTTCAAATTTTATTTTCCCTGTTAATGATCGTGTGTATCCTCAAGCATAATTATATATAGTATAACAAACATTGTAGAATATTTATCGCCAATTGTATATGTTATTTCATAGATCGCAATTAAGAATAAGTAAAATTATAATTACGCTATTGTGTTATGTTATAAGAATCGTCGTTGTAAACTGTTGATAGTTATTGCGCAGTTGGTTATTTTGTTATTAACTGTGTCGTATTTGTATTTATGTATTATATTGTCATTTGTCACAACCCTTACTTTCTTACTATAATATTATAATTGGGATTGTTTTTTTTTTGTATTTTTATTTATATTTTACCTTGTCAGGGGTATAAAAAAGATATAGTGTATCTTTTATTCAGAAAAATATACTGACTCCGAGGGATATATCAAATCCATATTATCCATATTAGCGCGAGCGAACCCGCGAGCAAAAGCTAGTGATAATATATTGAAATGAATATTTGTTGTTCGTATAGTCACTTCGTGTGTGGCAACGTGAAATGTTCACCCATTCCCACCTATTGATTATTACATAATGATGTAATAATAACAGATAACGAAGAATTAACAGCAGAATAATTTATAATTTGTTATATATTAGATGTTATAATAAAAACTACTTCATGTTATTGTTACCGTAATATTAAAATAAATTATAAAATCTCAAATTTCCTGTGTTCAACGTATGGCCGTCATCCTTTTAGCGTAGGTTCGCCTGTCCCCGTCAGCTAGGAGGGTCTCACATAACTCTACCTAGTCAATAACTGTCAGTGTGAAATGGAGAATGCATGTTACCTGACTACTAAGCTTTCAACGGAATATCGGTGCTATTCAATAATGTTTATGTTATGCCCACAATAGCACTTTCCGCGATAATTGAATATACATGCATCAATTGTATTTTTATTTATAACACTCTATACGGTCTAAGTTTTTACATTCTTTAACATAATATTATAAAATTAGATTGATTTCGTAAATAATAATTGTTTATAATTTTATGTTATTGTTAACAAGAAAGTTGAAAACAAGTAGTCAAAACATGATATTATTTATTCCATTTAATGTATATATTTTAGAATTTTAATTTTTGTAAATAAAAATGGAGTAAATATTTCGGAATTTATGAATAACATTTTTTTTTGTGATAAAGATTAGCTATTTATAAAAGTATATTATAAATTAGCAATTATTTTAGTCCATCTGTAAATCATATACTTTGGATCAATAAGATAATAATTGTGATAAATAAGCGAATTAATTTGAACTCCAGTATGACTGAATATAATTTTAACGGAAATACAATTACTTAGTGCATACATACGATTTATTTAGTCTATTATTAATAAAATGTTATTTTTGAACGTATTTAAAAAATGGTACTTTTGTCGCATATGTGTTTGTTATTTTACTTTTTGGCCAAAATCTCAAAATTTAATTATTCTAGTTCTTATTATAATACATGATAGGGTTCAAAACAACGGTAAAGTTCCTTTTGAAATTAATCTTGCAAATTAAAACACTTACGAAAAAAAAACACTTTCAACACATTACTAGTGTTGTTGATTATACCAAGCTTTCTGCCGCAGTGATAGACAGCGTTACAATGAATACGAAAAATCATTCGAAAAGTCAATACCTAAATGTTTTTTTTTCTTTGTATGATACGGCGGGTTAATAAATTATCTATAAATATTTAGTATACTCCAATGGTTACTTCGAATACCTTAGGTTTTATACATATATATGTATAGATACCTATATAATATTTTATATTCTGTGAAACGTGTCCTCAGGATTTCTTGGACTAATAAAACAATAACAGAGTATGTTACTACATATTATAGAAATTCATAAAATTTAATCGTACATTAATACATTTTTTTTGTTCTTATTTGTCTTAAAACTGTATCACTTCATACGGTAATTATAAGTCGGCAATGATATTCCAAAAAAAACAATGTGCATTTAGTACAAAATAAGAATGAATAGGTAATAAAGGCACATACGAAGGAAACCATTTTAGATGTGACTCAACATGCTACTCTAATGAATAACTACGTTGGAAAAGTCATTATTAACCTTTCGTGGTTTAAACAAACTATTTTCAAAATTTATTCAATAATACATAAAATTAAAAGATCATTATTTTTGTTTATTTTTCCGAAAAGTATGAAGATCTAATTTCCCAACGCACACTCTGAAATGTAGTTTACTATAAATAATGAAAGGTATTCTTTAGTTGACTATAGTCATAAATAATTAAATTTAGTATGCCAATTTGTAGCATGTTCAGACACCATATGTATTGAAATGGATTCTAATCCTACAATAAACAGTAGTCGCTAGTAGTTAGTAGTAACTAATACGAAGATTAGGCGAGTTTTCAGCAAATTGAAGGCTTTTTTATACTTTTTATGTTCTAGCATTTCACCACAATCTCACTTAACGTTAAACGATGACGTGATCTAAGATGATAAGCACGCAAACCTACAGGAGGGCTGGCTTTGAAGTGCAGCTACCGGAGCACATCTATAAGTACTTGGGTATTTTCAACTTAAGAAATGTAGCTAGTCAAGCAGGCTTGATAAAACCCCTGCCATTATACTATATTTCCGTCATCAAAAGCTCCGACTCATTCGCAAGGATTTGAACCTACACCATACACCGATAGCCCAAACACGCTAACCGCTGAGCCATAGTTGTAGGGCTGTTTCTAATGCCCACTTGTTTAACTACCACCTTCAAGTCGCCAAGCACCTATAGGTGTATTCCGGAAGCTGTACTTGAGAACTAGCCCTCCTCCAGGTTTAGCGACATTGCCATTTAATATTAAGTGGAACTGTAGTTTTTGGGTTTTTATGATGTGGTAACACAGTCACTTCCGAACAAGATATAAACCTTCAGTCAAAAAAACGTTAATAATCCATGGATGACCAATCAAGTATTTTCGCATGCGCAAACATGTATAAAGTACACCAGTTGTAAATTTGGCTCTCTGGCTGAAGTCAAGCCTCGACCCGGGACTGAACCCAAATCTACAAGAATCAATCTGAAGGGGTGAGTCAACTGTTCACGCCACACATTGTTAAATATTAACTGAGCTATCAAACCGTACAGTAGTTAAACGCCAAAACCTATAAAAAAAGTTGCATAATTCCGTAGTTTAGGAAAGAAACAAATACATTTTTCCAAATATTTCACACTTCACTTAAAGGAACGTGCATTTCATACACGCTTTTGGTTGATGGCGTGCAAAAAGAAACTCATAACATAACATTTTCAAAGAAATACGCAGTGTTTTCTATGTATAAAATAAAATTAGACAATGCACCATAGCCACATTGTGCCGAATAGCTTATATATTAAATAAGATCTAAAACATAACATATATTCATCACAATATGGCATTTAGTCGAAAAACCAAAATAAAATTGAAGAAACATTTGGGAACTTACCCATACTCCGTGACCCGTTCAGGGGGGAAGGGAGGTCTACAAATTACCACGCTTGGTCACCGAGAGGAGAGGGAAAATCGTATTTATGAACTACTAAATGAAAACTAGAAGAGGGGGTCTTCTCATATACTACAGATTATCATCAAAGGACGGGAGGAGGCTAAAAATTTATCAAACATAGGTCACGTAGTATGGATACGTTTCCTAATATCCACAAATTATTTGGTGTGTATTAATTTAGCCACATAATTCCACAAACTGGATAGTAAACGCCCATTCGACTTGCTAATATATTTTCTCTTATTTTCAATTTACCAAACAAATCTCAATAACACGCATTATTACGTATACATCTCAGAATAAGTATCCATCGAAATTTCTGAAGAAGGGTCTGTCTGAATGATTTGACAATGACGGGTCCTACTAGATCAACCATGAAATGAAATGCAAGGAAACTCAATTTCCTTCGTCATGTTCCGTTTATATCAAAATTTTGCAGCGGCCACGGGAACGTAAAAACTTTTCTCATAATAGAACCACGATTTTCCCGCAAACCTCACGCTGTCGAAGGGCTCGCGTAAACAAGTACCTATAAAATATTTAAGCCTCGTTATTTCTGAACGTAGGAAGGTTTTATCAGTATACGCGGAGGTGTATAAAGTTAATGTATTGTCAATACTTGTCATATCAGACTGTCAAACAACTTTGAAGGTTTTTATACAAGGTGATATTTATTTATAGCCAATATAAATATAGCTATCAGAGAACATTTAACAAATAAATGGGGCTTTCCACGCCAATTCAGAGGGTTTGAATAATTTTATTTTTAATTCCTCAACTTTGTGATATGTTTTAATACCACTCAAATGTTCTGAAATGGGAAATAAATAATAGTTATAGAGAATTAATTGCCAGACCGGGCATAAAACTTGAAGAATGGATGCAAGTAAAAAATTAAAAAAAGAAAGACAAAATTTTTATTATTTTAAAAACCTAAAACATTTTAAAATTTGAAACGTTTTTGAAATATAACCCTTTTTAAAATGTAGAAATCTTTTTAAAAAATATATTTTTTGGAGTGAATTTTTCCTATTAAGGCCATGAAGAAAAAATCAAATTTGAACTATTTTTAAGTTATGAACAAAAACATTAAAAAAGCATTTATTTTTAAATTCAATATCTTTCCAATGAGTAATAAAAAAAAATCATAATATACCAGAGACTATTTTAATCGTACGAAAACATCACAAAACTGAGGAAAATAAAAAAAAATATTTTTCAACCCGTCCTATTTAGTGTGGAATGCCCCATATAATACTGTATTCTTTATCTGACAGCTGTTTGTTACAATGACATATCAATGTATTTGTTACCTAGTATGTTGGTTTTATGGATTGTAATTTTACAACTGTATATCATAATTATTAATTATTATTATTTGTGAAGTAACTTAAATACTTAACGTGGTATAATGCGAATAAGGTGAAATTCTTCATAATGTACCTTTACATTGTTTAATAACTATTAATATCTGAAACTATGAACACGGGAACGCTTAACATGGACCTTGCTTACCAAATAGAGTAACGAAAACAATTCAAGGAGATATGTTGTTGTATTTTATAAAATTTAACAAATTGTGTTCTATAAAATACGATAACTGAACATATTCTGAAATTACCAGTCAGATAAAAAAAATGTTTTTGCATACTACAAGGCTATTTTATATATTTAGTAAGATTATAATATAATGGTTAAGAGCAAAACAATTACGATACAAAGTGTTGGTTGGAAAGCAGGATAAGCGAGAAGTAACTGAGCGGACGGAGAAAGATCAAACTGTGAATGCTTATGCAAATTCCACCAAATTTGTGATTTTTTTTTAATTAAACGTTGATACTGTCATACATAGAGAACTTTTTTAGTAGTATTCATATCTGTAATTATTTAAAATGAAGACAATTGTAATGTGTGATCCCAACACTATTTCTTTATCTGCGAATCTGGTAGAAGCTAGTCACTATTTTTCACCCGTAGCCCGGAGAAATTCTAGATATGTTAGTTATTTTTAGAATCGAGATTCCGCCTGCCACAAGTCACATTGTCATGAATAAAAATATTTCTACTCAATATTTTTATACATTTTCCTGTTATCTAAAAATATACCTCGAAATAAAAACGTTACATTTTTAATATTGCCAGCTTTTGCAACTCTTATCTGAAAATGTTTTTTTCAATAAACAGGGAGTTTAGAAAATTTATAATTATTCATTTATTTAGAAAATTCAAAAAGCAAAAGAACTTGTTTTGTTGTATAATTATTTCATATTATCGTAATATTTATAAATTAATTATTATGTCAATTATTCTGTTAGCATTAATTATTTCATTTAAAATTACACGAAAATCTAAAAAAAAATATAGTTGGCCCATAACGAATTTCACGAAACAAACGTATATCAATAAATTTTGACAAGTATTTATAAGTTCCATGATTATAACTAAATGTTTATGTAAGAAAAAAGGGTACATATAAGAAAACAACTCTGTGAAAATGATTGTAATTGTGCGAAAAGTTTTTTCTTTCTAATTTACTGTTAGAAATTAGGTAAACAAAAAGTAATTGTTCAAACCGTATTAAGCGAAATCCTTTTGCAAGCAATTTGATAGCACACGCAACCACAGATAGGGGTAGGCAATGATACAGGCCACTGACGATGTGACAGTCTTAAATTGTGTTTGTACCCGTTTATAATTGTCACCTAATACATTTGTAAACTTCGGAACCTCAAATAATCTATCGAAAACACCTTCAAGAAATCTGTTTATTCTTGTAAAAAATTGTTTGGACTATTTTAATCAATATCATTTTAAATCTGTCTGTATTATTTTTGAGAACACCTGAAGTAATTTAAAATAAAAAAAGAAATCATTAAAAATATTTGGATCCATATTTGCCAAGGTCAATATTCAGAATTATTACTTGTTTAAATTATTAAAATTTCTTCAAACCATCAAAAAAATCGCCATCATCTTCATCTATAACTATATAAATAAAAATCAATTTCTGAATATATATTGTGATTGTATTATCACTTCAGAACGGCAGCATCTATTTGTCTAATTATTTTTTTGTTATATTTGTAATTGTCAGGATAAAGTTTCTATGAGCGAAAATGTTTGAAAAATCGTACGGGAAAGTGATAAATTTGGGTTAAAATATGTACATATAATTTTTTTTTTTAATCTTCAAACGATAATCGCTCATTTGTAATGTGTTCGGACACAGCGTCGAAGGTACGTAGGTTCGAATCCTAGCAACTGAGTCGGAACTTTAGGTGTAAGAGAACATCGTGATGAAACCATAGCATGGTGGTAGGGCTTTTTCGAAGTCCGCCTAGTTAGCTATCACCCTCAAGTTGAAAATCTGTTGCCAAGCACGTGTTGATATGTTCCGGCAGCTGCACTTGAGAGCAAGTCTCTCTCTAGGCTTAGTGTGACTACTATCTTAGACCACATCATCATTTAACATCAGATGACACTGTGGTCAAACGCTAACCTATAAATTATAAAAAAAAAATAATAATAAGAGAATGAGTGAGATAGAAGACAGCAGGGAGACCGTCAAAGATATTGACAGAGTTGACAGATTAAATAAATATGTTATTCGAAATTCAGTACATACCTCTTTACAAATACGACCGCTTTTATTCCCTCACTATGCTGAGTAGATAAGATTAATTTATACCTAATATGTACGTAACTCGACGCCATCCGGTGAGTTCGCTTTTGCGGTAAGCGGACCCACGTAACATTGTAAATACTAATTAAAACTTTTCATCATGTAATAAAGCACATTGTTTGTAAAAAGACCCTTATGCGATGTTACAAATAACATATAGTCCTTGTCATTATTTTTGGCCACCCTAAATATAACAGTAACATAATTAAAAGCTGACTATAAAACAAAGTTAAATTAGTATTATAAGAATCTAAAATTGTCATTGATTTATCCTTAAGTTATCTTGGTGTTATACATATAATATTATATATGTATGTAATACCTGAATTTGTTTTTATGCAACTATTTCAAAGCCATCAAAAAGTTTGGAGACGGCTTTACATTATCTATGTACTGGGCACAATCGATTCAAAATGCGAATGTGGTATAATAGAGTATTTTATTATTTCAAACATTCTGAAAAATGGTCAACGTTTTTTGATGGTCGTTGAAATGTTTGCGCCGACATGTACGTAACTTTGAATAATAGTTTTTGAAGTGAAATTGCTGTGATGTATTTAAAATAAAATTCCAACCAAATTTTAACGCAACCTCTCACATGCAACCTCAGTCGAAGAAAACTACGAAAATAAGTACTTGGCCAGAGAAATAAAGAGTAATAACTATTGATAAACCGAGATACAGATGAGCACTGTAATATAATATAAGGTCTATATATATAAGGCGCGCGTTGTGATTGTATTGATGAATTTCACCTTTTGGTTTCGAATAATCTATATATAGAAGCAAAATACTTCTGACTAGCTTGTCACCAAAACTACATGTCCGATTGTCTTAAAATTCACCAAAGCTACTCCTTTTATAACATATACACTCACTAAGAACGGATTTCAGAAAAAAACCTATCCAAAATGTATTTCTCAGCTACCATCACATATTCTGCCACACGCACCATCAGCCACCCATACTAAGCAACCGTTGCTATAGTAACTATTAATATTGTAACCGTTGCCATGGTAACATGGTAAGTTTTCATCAGGAATATTTTTCAAAGCATATTTTGTGTTCATTGAATTGGTGAGTTTTATTATCAACAATTTTATTTCACGTTAGTTTTGTTTTCTATTTTTTATTTGTAATCTTATACATTTAATTAAATTGACGTATCTGTATGTTATGTCTAAATTACAACTTTTTACTAAATGGATACGAAAATATATATGGTACTTATACCAAACACAATTATTTTAATTTTTGTCAGCTTGTTTCGGCTTATTTCCTAAACGGTTGGACCAATTTTGACGGAACTTTCACTGGCAGATAACTGAAGTTATAAGGAGTAACATAGGCTTTTTTAATTTATAGTAACTGTTACTCGCGCCACAGCCCACGTGAAATTTTGTAATAAATTTATGTTGAGCGTAAACATGCACGTAATGCGCACGCTTTACTGGACACTGCTTCTTTAGTCTATTATATTTGCACGGTGCAGTGTAAACGTGTGAGACTGAACAAATTTTTTTTTTGTTACATTACACGCCTTTGTAGTCATGGGTAACAGCTATATTATTAAATACAAGATTTTGCTCGCAGCTTTGTTCGCGTCCATGTAGATTTAATTCATTAGGGGTTTCTGATATAGAGTAGATCAGCACTGAGAAGGTTATATAGTGGGTTAAAGTTTTAAATATGTTACTGATGGAAAATCCCACTCAGCTCACTGTTATTAATTACATATTAAATATATAAAAGTAAATGTTTCTTTGTTCGTGTCTGACGGCTTGACTGTCTTATCTTTCGTTTGGCTATAGAATTTGTTAAATTATTAGTTACACGTGCTGCAAAGATTTAAGGCATAGTTTAATTACTTTAAAATAGATGGTGCACTGTACTGCAATGTATTTGAAAGAGCATTTCTGTAATTCTACTTCTTTTTTAATTTGTTTATTTACGATTTGAAAAGCGCGTGAAAAGCCGCACGCAACAGCTAGTTTATAATATGCGTACATAAGATTCGAACGTTATTTAGAAATGTTGTTGTGGCTTGTGGAAAATATTGATATAAAATAAATCCATTTAATCTAGTATGAAAGGTACTGGACTGAAGCTAATATTATTTATTGCCAATACCGACCGACCATTGCAATCCGATTCTTTATTTACAAAATAAACACAATCATCGACTTTTCAATAGTTTTCTAAACAAAAGATAAAATATTATGACCACAGCGAGAGTGTTTTATTAAGTACTCTTGTGAAAATGTTATTTTTGTTATAAGATTAATCTCTAAAATTCATTATTTTGATTCGTAATGGCATAGTATATTCACTCAAATGTATTTTAAAGTTTAATTCCATGTCAATATGAAATCGATGTATCTTGTAACTTTTAGTAGGTAGTAAGTGGTACTGTAACTTAACATCATGTGTAAAAAGTTTAATCATATTCTTTGAAATTCTCATTACTGTACTCCATGTTTCCAGGAATTCAGTTAAGATTAACAAATAAACAGAAACGAAACATTTTTTTTATATATTATATATTTAATTTATTTACCATAATAAGCACAAAAACCCTTTTACACAAAGTATTTTAAATTATATGGGTAATATGACTTATAAATATAAATACTTGCATACAACAACAAAAAAAATACATTTTTTTAGCTGAAAGAGACCTCGTTTCTTTGTCTGTACTCTTAACAACGTAAATACAAATGATAAATGGTTTAAGTAGTAATAGTAAAAACATAACAAATGACAAACAAACATATTCACATTTATAATATTGATAAGGACTATGCTACGAATTTTATATTACCTCAATAAGACCAATCGTGTTATATGGATCCGAGTGCTGGCCTACACAAGAGACGGATAAGAAAAGATTACATGTGGCAGAGATGCGAATATTAAGATGGATGTGTGCTGTAACCAGAATGGATAAAATTAACAATGAATATGTGAATCAGAGGAAATGAATATAGCACCAGTGACAGATAAGTTGAGGAGTAATAGGTTAGCATGGTACGGGCATATTATGAGAAGAGATGAAAGTCATGTAACAAGAAATGTTTTGGATTTGAAAGTGGACCGATATAAGATTAGACAAAGACCGAGAAAGGTGTGGATGGATTGTGTGAAAAATGATATGTGTATAAAAGGTGTGAATACTGAGATGACATTTGACAGGGGAGAGTGGAAATGGAAAACATATTGTGCCGACCCTACTTAGGTGGGATAAGGGTAAGATGATGATAATGATGATGATGAAATGATGATGAAATGTTTTAATTATATTGATTATATAGTCAAAGTTTTATATATTTTTAAAGGTGATGACGTCTTAGAATATTCTGTGAAAATAAAATACGAAAAAAAATACTTTTGTTGATCCAGTTTGTCAGCAGTGTCAACGCAACACCACGTGAAGAAATATTGTGATAACTCGACTCACTCTAAGTAAGAACGCCAAGCATATTCATTAAAGTTTGGTGTTCTACCTTACAGTGAATTGAGTCTCATATTATCGTCGATTACAAGAACGAAATTTGAAGAATGTGTATAAATAGAAGAAGAAGAAGAAAAGTTTATATGTAATGTATATGTAAATGTAAATAAATTATTTACATTAAAATATATGTAAAAATAAATGTAAATGTAAATAATGATCTTATTTTATACATGAAGATTTCAGCTATCACAAATTAAATATCTCATTCAGAATCATATTACAAATTCTGTTTCATAAGCTAATGACAACCAATTTACACGCTTTAAAAAAAACTACTATCTTTATATATATTATAATTCTTCTGTACATGTGTAATCGTCCTAAACCATTGGACAAATTTTGATGATTTTTTTTTTTGCATGTGTTCGAGTGAATTCAATAATAGTTTAGATTTACAATTGGACCCCGTAGGGGGCGCTACAATCTGATTCTAGGATGTTTTTTTTTTATTATCAGGGCAGGACAACGTCTGCCAAGCTAGATTGAACCTATATAAAAAATAACTTACTGACACATCAACATACCGCCCAAACGAACGAAGATAGAGCGCTGAAAATATGCGTGCAACCCGCTGTTACACTGTAATGAAAGCTTTATTAGAAATTCAACTCCTAAGGACGTGAAAAAATGGATAAAAATTTACATAAAACTCCGTCATTTCTCCATCAGTCAGTTATTCTTTCACAGGTATAAACTAAAGAGTCTTGTTTTATAGATAAAGAAAATAAAGAGTCGAAAATATTTACTCCATAGAAAAGTCGTGCGAAGCAGCTGTATGTAAATTGCTAATTACAATATACAATTTAATCAAAACAAGTATTGCGTCACTAGTGACGTATACATAAAATATTAATGCATAATAATAATAATAATAGACATATGAGCATAGGATAAAATGTTTTCCAAGAACAATCATTTAGGTGTGCCATTTGTCCTGGTGAAAGATCGAACGGTGTTGACATTTCATTTTTATATATTACACATATATATGCGTTTAACAAATGTAGAGAATCACATTTAATTATTTTTGTATTTATTTACAAATAATATGAAAAGTAACGTATAACAGAAAGAAAATACTAAAACAATTAATACTCTAAAACTTTATTTTATGAATAGCCTGATATATCTCGACCGCCGTTTTAAATGTATTTCTTTTATACATGTATAATATACGACATACATACATGGCCGTAGGGAAGAAAGCCTAAATTCGTACAGGAATGTGAGATATGAAATGGGACGTATTTATTACACCTGGGGAGCCAGCCTATCAGGAATATTAAATTTGAAAACGCTAGTGATTTGTGGACAGTCGATTTTTTCATTAATATTTCAAAATTAATTTTATAACCGTTTACTGGCAACATCAAATATTCATTGAAAACCCACACAAAGGTAAAAATTTCGTTGCGTTAGTAAATGTGGCTAATACGAGCACTTTCCGCAGCGAGCGGCCGTACCCATCCTTCTTTAAATATTTTATTTACATCTGAACAGAGCGGCCTCGGTAATGCTATCGACGCCGGTAGATTTTTATATAAATACTAGCTTTAGCTAGGGGCTCTGCTCGCATTAAGGTAGATTTAACCTATTCTTAAAAAATAAAGAATTAATTCGTATTTTATAGTTTTTTCTACCACTTCCACCATTACTATTTTCTAAAGTATATTTAATGTTATAGCTTAAATTAATTTTATGTCGTAGGTGAAATATAGAGCTATTATTGTATATGCTACTAGCTACTCGGTCCGACTTAGCTCGGACGTCAATTCAGTCAACGAATTACCTTATACCGCCATCTGTTAGAACCTTCTCGAACTAATAGAGATAATCATGACTCTTTGTTAATAAACAAATAATTAATATAATATACTTCATATAAAGCAATAAAATAATATTGCGAATAGAAATAAAGATATAACCTATCCTATATTTCAAGTTGGTATGTACAGTACGTACAATTTTATTGAAATCGGTTCAGTACTTTAGAAGTCCATTAGTTTATAACTTTCACTATCATTATTATAAGTCCATCCAAACTCAATTAACACAGTTATATCCCACTGCTTAGATTTTTCGATATCGAATTATAATAATGACAACATTTTATCAAATGAATTAAACCAAAATCTCCTATAGTTGTCAATGTATTTACAACATTAAAATAATGTTCACCCGTGTATCGGAGCCTTCCATCTTTTTTAACTTAATGTTTTACAATTAAGATATAAACCCTCGACAAATCTGGGGTTAGAAATTTCGGATCCCTTCGAACCTCCCTAATCCGGGAGAGATTATGTCCCCAAAAAGGTACAAGTAAAAATTTCCTATCACCTTTTTGATCATTCAAAATCTATCGGAAATTTAGAAGAGAAATTATCTTTAATAATTTATTTTATTTTATGTACTAGTTGTTATCGGTAATTTCGTTTATGTTAGAATGGTTTTGGTTCTAGGGGACAAACGTATTTTGTCTGGATGGATTATGGAATAATTACCTTTTACATATATCTGTAAAATATTACTAATGCTGCTTGGCTTCTATGGCAAAACCACTACGTTATCTCTGAAATATATATCTCATCAAAGTTGGCGGTGTCGTTTCGAAAAGTAACCTGACTAATAAATTAATTGACTAATAAATAATAGACGATTTAATTTTATATTTCTATATTTAATTTGATATTTGATTGATATTAGCGTTACTTTGCGGAAATCCACAATTATATATTAGAATAGATGTTACTTCGCACTTCCGCCTGGAATTGACTGGCCGCTGATACGTCTCACTGCAATAAAAAACTTTGATGTTAATTACGCAACGTTTACCTGAAAAAGACAAACCTGAATATAATAAAAAGAGCAAAATATTAATAACTGAAACAACAAAGGGTAATTAAACGCATCGTTAGTTGGCGGTTTCAACGAACTGTCGTCGGTTGAAAATGGTGGTATGTAGCTGTTAATATGTAAAAGTTAAAATTAATTAAACTGTATTGGACATTAATGTGTCAGAAACACATAACGTGCTTCGCTGCGTCACGAAGCATCTTTAGATCGATATTGACGCTTCCGATGCGATGCGAGCGATCGATGTTGAGTCGCAAATAAAATCAAACGTTTTTTGTTGCAATGACACTTGGCAGCGGTTAATCGATTCCAGGCTGAAGTGCAAAGTAACATTCACTTTAGTATTCTATAGCAAATCGGTTGCGATAAGCAGTATTTAAATTTGTTTGTAAACTTACTAAAGTTAAGAAAATTAAGATATATACGTATTACTTAAAGATTTGAAAGAAGAATTTTTTATTAGAAAGAAGAAAATTAGAATTTTTATTCTTTTATTAATTAGAATTAGAAAATTAGAATTAGAATGTTTTATTAGAAAGAAGAAAATTTCAAGAACACATTTCTAATATTATATTTACATTTCAGATGAATTCTGTGAAGAATATCCTCACAGCCTGATTCCAACACCGGGTTACTGGATCGAGTGCTCGCGTCAGAAGATCGCCACTGATACAATTTGGGACGAATCAGAATCCGAACACGACAGCGGACCTGATCGGGAAAATATAGACGGTGAGTTAAACTTTTACAAATATTTTGAACTAGCTGATACCCGCGACGTCGTGTGCATTGTTTATTATCTTAACGATATTACATTATCTACAGAAACAAAACATTAAAAATATATAGTCTTTAGTCTTTTAAAGTGCTTTTAAAAATAACAGTCTCTTAAAACTTTAATAACTTTATATTAAATGACAATCTCGTGGTATTTTTTTTAAAGATAAAGACCGAACGTCTAAGGAATTAAAAATAAAAAAGTTGATCGAACTCTATCCAGTAGTTATTGAGTGATGCGTGTACAACGACAGACCGCTATCATTATATCGCTATAAACAACATACGGGACATCACAGGGCAATATATAAATTATATAACTATATTAATATGTACTTTCTAATAAAGGATTACTATAATATCAGTATTCACGAGTTTCACATATCTTTACAAGGTATTCGATGACAAAAAAAAATAGTAGTGTGTACTTATTATGTACACGCGTTAGAAGTTATACTTCTTTAGCGTAGCAAGATAAAAATCTTTTCCAACAATTTTTTCTTTCGCTTTATTCTACGTTTGTAGAAAAAACGACACTAATATTAGAAAAAAGGTATTTAACACATACATACCTTTTTTGAATAAAATGGTATCTATTGCTAACTTCAGGGTGTTTGTTTTTTTTTTGTGACTGTGTGCGTGCGCATCGTAAAAATTTACTCTCATCATTTAACCCTAACGCGCCAAAAGAAGTATAACTTCAAAAAATGCTCTTTTATTAGCTCTATAATGATTTTTTTTTAATTGTTTCCAATATTATGTTTGTAAAGTAGTTAATTCTTAACAAAAACATGGCATTGTTTTTATTTGGTTGATTATATTATTTAAATAAACTTATTTGTGTTTGAAAGCTTCGAATTTTCGCGAGCACCGACTGAAAAACGAAGATAGGGAAGTATGACTTGTTGACCATTTTTTTTATATTAATATAATACCCGTATTATATCATGAGACCTAAGAAAAACAAAAGTTGTCCAAACTGGCACACTCTAATGCTTACGTTGTCGGCCGCAACACCGTTTAAATCGAAATTAACGGGTTCACTGCTGCTTTGCACCACAAATGGGTGTCGAAATGGTGTTTCCATAGACTCTTCAAATTAAGATTTCAAACCAATGTATACCGGAATTCTTCCCCACTTTGAAATTACGTCTCTCGCAAAATAATATATATATATATATTTCGTAACAAAATATCCGTGACATCATAACGTGATAAACAAAATATCATCGTAAAACCAAAACGTGAGCATAAAATACGTTTCGGTTATTATATAAGTGATATCCAACGACGATTCCCTCCTTGGTATATTATGCAAAAGGTGTAGCTGTCATATTACCTAAAATGAAATTTTACACTTACCTCGCTCCCACCCGCTACAACAGTTGAAGTCAAGGTTTTCAAATTAAATTGCGCAACGACTGAAACATTTGCTGGGAGACAGAATATTGTGATATCTGTCCGCGTAATCGCCTTATCTCATAAAAACTTATTATAAATGTGCGAGCGATAAAAATATGAAATATATTAGTTTCTTTATTATATTATTCAATATATATATATACTCTAGCTGATATCCGTCAGTTTGTGTGCGTTGTATCTTAAGAGTATATTTTATGTACAGAGGAAAACATACAAGCAACACACCGCTTGCTCCAGTTCTCCACGGCAAGTAAGCGTTTGTTAATGAGCGCGTAGTGCGTATAAAAACCGTAGTTTCTAAAATCTTCAATGATTTTATATTAAAAGTTTTTTTTAGAAGACTTACAACTGTCTTAGAAGTTCAATTTAATAAAAAAATATTGAAATGAAATATAATTCGTTTTTAGTTATAAATACAAATGATAATGATATAACAATTCCAAATCTCAGAGAGAGAACCACCTCTGAAGCAAATGGTCTATGAGTATAATAACCTTGCTAACTAATGAAGTACAGACGATTGCAAACACAAAGAACTACACATTTCTATACTTTTCCCATACACGGTGGTACCTGCTACAAAATGTTTGCTCAGAATTAGGTTTCCTCTTGATTTATTTCTTCACCCTCGCATATATATCTATCGCTATTTTGATTAGTGACGCTTATTTTACTATTTACTAGCTATTGGCCGCAGCTCCGCACGTGTTTTTTTTTTATATATGTAAATTACTTCTTATAAGATCAGCTATCTGTTAGTGAAAGTTCCGTGAAAAATGGTTTAAACGTTTTGGAGATAGTACTACAAACAAAGCCATAGGTAAAAGCTAGTCCAAAATAAAAAAGCTTTAATTACTTTCTACAATTTTAGCTATCTGTCAGTAAAATTCCCATGAAAATAGGTCCACTCGTTTTGAAGATAGTGCTACAGACGAAGCCACGGATGACAGCTAGTCTAAAATAAAGTAGCCTATGTCACCCGCTGTAATTTTAACTATCCGTCAGGGAAATTTCTATCAAAATCGGTCCAGCCGTTTCGGAGATTACCCGGAACATACAGACAGACAGACAGCCTGACAATTTTTTTATTTTTATTTTAGTTATCAGTATCATGTTTACATTCATATCCAATCAGTAAAAAGTCGGTATTTTGATATTACATACAGACACTTCATTTTTATTATATGTATAGATTTTATAGTAATTTTGTAAAGTAAGCGAAATCCGAAAAATTAGTTTGTGTATGTTAAGAATTGACGTAACATTTTGTCATTCAACATTCCGTCGGTCCAATCACTCAATCACCAAAACTTTTAACCGTTACAACAATCAATTTAAACAGAAACATTAATGTTCTGCAAGATAAAGCCTCTCGTTCTGAAAAAATGTGCTACTAATGATCATTTATCTTAAGTTCAATAATAAATACGAGAGAAAATAGATCCTTTATTGTATGACAATGTGGATACAGTAATAATGAAATATTACTGACATTATGTACGTTATACAAATAAATAAAATCAAAGTCTTTATGGTTTGTTCGTGTATTTTTTGATACATCAAAACACTATTTAGATTACCTATGTTTAACGCTTTTCCATAGGAAATAAGCAGCAATAATAAAAATTAAAAGAAGCAACTTAAAATCTATAGAAGAGCTAAAGCTAAAAGGCTTTTTTTATACTTTATACGTAAACGTTTTGACCACCATCTCATCTGATATTAAATGATGATGTGATCTAAGATGGTAAGTCACGTTTAACCTAGAGGGAGACTCGCTCTCCAGTGCAGCTGCCGGAACACACCAACAGGTGCTTGGCGACAGATTTTCAACTTGAGGGTGGTAGCTAGCCAGACGGACTTAGAAAAAGCCCTACCACCATGCTATGGTTTCATCGCGATGTTTTCCTTCACCGAAAGCTCCGACTCAGTTGCTTGGATTCGAACCTACGTCCTTCGACGCTGTGTCCGAACACACTACCAACTGAGCCATCGTCGCTTACAAAATTACAGTTAAAACAATAAAAAAAAATTAGACTGATTTCAATTTTAAAAATAAACAAAAAGCAATATAAAGTTAAAAAATAACATAATTATTGTATTAATCGAATTTTAAAAATATATATTAGTATTTGCGGTACCTATTAATATATTTGAAGTCGATGCCAGCCCCTAAAGGGTGGAATATTTTCCTCATATCTAAATAACTAATTCAAATAAAAAAAGTATTAATAAAATCGGTTCACAATTGACAAAGATATCGATTAGCATACCTATATAAAAAATATTTATAACTGAATATAGTAACCTCCTCTTTTTGCGGAGTCGGTTGAAATATAAAATGTTTCCCATGAAATAATAATAAAACTATTTTTCGAAGTCACGGGCACAAGCTAGTATATAATAATCATGAATTTAGTAATAAACCTTATTATCTATTTTTTAGGTAACTAATTTATTTTGTAATAAATATCGTAATATACGTTACGTAGCTTTCTTTTTAGTAAAATTATACTAGAGTGTAAGAATTGCAATTTAAAAATTAATAAAAAAAATCGCTTTGAAATTATGCAACATACCATGTTTATTTTCAACTGTTGGGAATCATTACTCAAATTAAAATTCGAAGTCAAAGGTTTCAGTGTAAAATTCATCACCTTTTATAAAGCTTACAAAGTTATACAGCGTCGGGCACAAAGGATATATGAAACAATATACCCGCGTACCTTTTGCATTTTGTCTTTTTTGTTAAATCTTTTCACCTTTCACTCTTCTATATCAGGAATATGTAAAAATTTGCAAGCAAATCTAACCTCTGTTCACGATCGAAAACATTCAAATTTGCATTCGTATATATTTATAAAGAGAAATCGTTTTGAAATTTTTCGTTTTTACGTAATGTACAGTCACATCCAAACTTCATGAAATTCTACATGCGCGACTACAGTGACGCTGAATAAATTTTCAAACACTTGTTTTTACAACACAACACCGATCACCCAACACACGTCACACACACACTCATGTAGGTACACATAGTGATTGGGTTTGTTTTTTAACCCCTTTTTCGAACGGAGTTAGCTTAGATTAACTTAATAGTCAGATTCAAGATACATGTATAAGTTCGCGATATATACATTCTTAGTGCACGTGTATGTTTCACGAATTCATATGTGTATGAAATAATAGTTAGTTTAGCTTAACTTAGTTAGATTCGGGATATTCGGTGACAGTCCAAGCCGAGGCCTGCCGTACGCCCTACGACGCTGGTCGCCTATATAAAATCGGATGAGTGCCTTAAGTGCTCCCCTTAGTAGTCCCGTGAAACTGTAGAACCTTTCCAGGTCAACAAAGTAGTCAGCTTGTAAAAAAAATCATGTAATTCTTATCTAGGAATATTGTTACAGAAAATATAGCGAAGGTACATTTCAGTGTCTCAAAAAATGTAATATATTAATGGATTGTCTTTTGTCGTTTATATTGATTTAAATAATTATGAATAAATAATAAAAATAGAAGAAGAACAAGAAATACTTGATGTGAAAATTATAGTATACAATACAAAGTTGTAAAAGTATATAGAATACTATCCAGCTACTGAGTGTTCGTATTATCTTTGCAAACTCTCTTGAAAACATATTATGTTCAAATATGCACACATATTCCTGTTGTTAATGTGAATATTTCACAAAACCAGTTGTACAGTAATACCAGCCCGAGCTGGAAATGGAAATGGTTTTCTTGTTTCGTGGCAATTATACATTTAATCTGAATAAAATGTGAGGTATTGCTATTTATTCTTACGCTCATGGAAAAGCCTAATGATATTTGACCTCAATAACACTCTAAAAACACCTCTGAATCTTCCAATAAAAATTGATTCGACTGTTTGGAAGATTAGCCCCGACAAACAACATTTTCGTTCTGTGTAGATTTTATGCGTAAAAATAAATTATATAACATTATTTTCCAAGCAGTTAAGACTTTGAGTGTGATACAGAACCAAATGTACTTAAAGAAGAGCAATATACAAAACATTATCTTTTCGAACTAAATTAAAATATTCAGGGAGTTCCTGTTTAAAATACGGCGAATAAATGAAACTTTGGAAGGGGTATTATTGGCATAAAGTTAAAGTGAATTTATTACAACTATAAATTGAGTATAAATAACTACAAAACTCAATAAAGGTAAGTGTCTTCAGATTATTTATTTACGGATAACAAAGTCAACAGTTCTATTTACAGGTTCAGAGACAATTTTAAAATGCGATTAAATTTCGTAATTTAGTTTGAACAATAAGTAAATTACAATACATATTATAGTGTTATAAAATAAAACTTGGGAGACGTAAATCCGTTGTATAGTATGTTTAATATTTATTAAAAATTAAATAAAATAAAAATCAATAGCCCAATGTATCTATGCGCAATACTTCAGAACGGCGGCAGTTATTTGGCTAATTCTTTTTTTATTATGTTTGTCATTGTCAAGACAAGGTTTGTACGAAAGAAAATGTATGAAACTTCATATAGCAAACAGAAGAAATTTAGTTAAAAAGTCTGCAAATAAAAATAAATTGTACAGCATATAATGTAGTGAAAAAAAGCAATCCGCCATTTTAAAATATGGATCTTAAAACATCAGCCGAGTTGTTAATGATTAAATAATAAATAAAATAAATTAATTGGCTTAGTAAAATTCTGAAAATTGTTTTGTAGACAACACAATGCTTAAACCTCCACCGGAAGAAGCATGAGTCTTTGCAGAAAATTTTCTCATATAACGTAAGTGTGGACTAAGAATACATTTTTAAAAGAGTTAAAAATAGAATGATTCTTAAGATATTGAGTACGGGATATCCTGTAAGGAACACAGCTATTACTACAATCTAATAGGTAACTGAAAAAAGTATCTACTTATATAATAATAATTCTACTTTCTATTTATTATACATGAATATACAGAAACGTGCATATTATACAATAAAGAAAAGGTTCATAAACTGTAAACAGAATTTAAATTAAATTTTCGTATTTCTTACCATCTACGACAAGCATAAGATCGCACAAGATCCAATATAGATAGACCATAATGACTTCTAGCGTGAACACGAGTTCAAACAGCGCTCTTTGTACGAGACGTCGAACTTCATAGCACATTGGTTATGCAAAGCGGATTATTTAGAGTACACGGCGACGACTACGAGACGCTGTTTTACTGGTTGACTTGAGGTACTTTCCAAGTTGTCTATTTGCGAATCTTCAAATGGCATGAAACTTTGCAAATGGTAAAGAGAATTTATGTCTTGAATAATATTAAAGAAATGGGTTCTACTAACATTTTCTAATACAATGAATGTAGTGGGCATCGGCCTTCATATATTGAAAAGTTTGAGGTGGTACAGATTTTTCTGTAAGACAATATAATACTTGTAAAGGAAACAGCTAATTAGCCCAAACCAAACAATTAAAAAGTTAAGTGCATGTAATTAGATATCGGGACGCAACGGTAGTCCGGTGGAACTGTAGAGGCCTGACGAAGCAAACAGTGTAAATCAGCTCGAAAAAAGAAATATATCGGACCGCGATGTTTTATTTAAACCACAGAGGGTACAAAAATATTAAAAATACACAATTATAAAATAAATGCACTATTAGCTACAATTTTTCTTATCTGGATAGAGAACCCGCGATGCGGTTAAAATCAGCTTGCTTTGGATTTGTAAAGCATTATCTGTGTCGCACAACGCAAAGACAAAGAAAACGCTACGAAACCGAACGTAGCCGACTATTTCCGTCTTGTTCATGAAGTAACAAACCAAACGTCGGGTACTGAAAGTTCATTAGATTATTATAACAACATTAAACGATATTACATAATTGTTACTTATAATATCTATGGATATATAATACTAGCTGTTTCCGCGGATCTGCCTGCGTTTATTATTATTTGTTGGAAATAGCAACAGTTAAGGCAAAATTAATACTGTCTAAATATGTTTCATGTTACAATATTTACACAAACCAATATTATAGCAATAAATATAGAAAATATATGGAATAAACCATTTTTATGTATATTATAAATTACTGAAATTATATATTACGTTTAAATTATAGTCTAATTTTTATTTTTATTTTTTTGTTAAATTCATTTATGTCTAATGTATAAAAAGGATATAAGTTTAAAAAAAAATCTTAACAAAATGATGTAAACAAGTCTATTACATTTCGGGGTAGACCGTTTCAAAAGCTATAGTTGTTTAACTATTATTTCAGTTAAAAGGTTTGCACAGGCAGGACAGCCCTGTGCAAACGGGCGCCCCTGTCCACAGTAGATATCTCATTCGACACACGTTTCCAATTTATCGGCATTCGGCACATTGTCTGCGACAGTACGGCATCTATGGCGCCACTCGCCTCTCTCTTATCTAGGGCTCTATTCAGAAATGCCGACATGAGTGAATATACAGAGTACGTCCTCAAAGCGACCAGGTCACTACTGCGAAAGATCGTTTATGATCTAATAATATTATCGCTCGATTCTTATTTTCTACTAGTCATTGTCCACAACTTCCTTCTCATAAAAATGCTTTTATTATTTCATGTTTTGTCTGAATTTATTGGGTGCTGTTTTCTAGTTTATTAATTGCCATTATTTATAAGGAAAAGTAATGACTTCTTAACTCTAATAACCCTTTTATCATATGTAAATAACCTATATTAAATTTTATCATTAATGTTTAACCTCTATGGATAATTGTAATGAAATAGGAATCATGGTATCACCAAATACTAATTATCCACAATTCTAATAAAATATTATAAAACATATTAAGAAACAAATACTTGGAAAATTTTCATAGTGGTTTATTACTTTGGCAAGTGTCAGAGTATAGCCCCAAAAATATATCAGAGTACAGTCCCCAAGAAAATAAGAACATCATCTAGCTTGAATATATTACTTTAAGAGACCTAGTAGTAAGTTATAAATGAAAGGTTACTTAATTTAGGTGATCATTGATTGTTCGTTACACCTTCAGATTCTTTTCTTTCCGTCGTACAAATAATAATTTCAATAGTGATACATAACCATAAATCAGTCGGGTTTCCGGCGCACTGTGGTGTTGTTGGTATTCCGGCCTCAGTCATCTAGCGAAGTACTTTCTTTTTTTTGCCAACCAATGTTTTGTAGATTAGTACTGTCATTGTCGAATACGTAATAACATTACAAATGTCTTATGATAATTTTTAATGTCCTAAGAAGCTGGTGGCTCTCTTGTTAGAACTTTCCACGGACTTTTTGTGGCATCTCAAAATTCATGCTGCGTTGTTTTATTTTCCATCCACTTCACTAGTGCACAATAACCGAACTATATTACGTTAAGTTAAACCGATATTACAAAATATAGAGTAAAATAACTGAAGATAATGAATAAAATATAAAAGCCACTACATGAGAGAATAGGATCCCACCAAAAATAATAAAGCAAACAAACGCAGAGTCAGTACTTTTCTATGTTCCCGCGTATTAAATGGATTTAAAATCAACACTACGTGCTGTATATAGATAGATCTTACATGAGCTGTATATATTTTCGATGCTAAAATACTTATATTATACACTGAATAATAATGTTCGTCTACGTTGGTTTCAATACACTCATCAGTAATGTTTGTTTTCTTTGATGTCCTGCTAACACAAGCTGTAATTAGAACACGTATTAACATACAATGTGCTCAAATTTGTTATTTTTTATTTTATACTTTATAGGTTAGCGCTGGCCACAATCTCATCTGATGTGAAATGATGATGTGGGCTAAGAAGGTAGTTACGCTAAATCTAGAAGGACACTGGCTCTCAAGTGCAGCTGCCGGAACACACTAACAGGTGCTTGGCGACAGATTTTCAACTTGAGGGTGGTAGCTAGCTAGGCGGACTTAGAAAAAGCCCTACCACCATGCTATGGTTTCATCACGATGTTTTCCTTCACCAAAAGCTCCGATTCAGTCGCTAGGATTCGAACCTACGTCCTTCGACGCTGTGTCTGTACACACTACCAACTGAGCCATCATCGCTTCAAATTGAATCTCCAGGAACAAACAATGAAACCATAATTAAATTCGTATATGACTACAGACCTATTTCGGGATTTCTTAATTTCAACGGGATACGATAACCACTACATATAAATTTTTAATCCGTCCCTATTCTATTAATTTGTACTACTTGTATATTATAATAAAGAAACTTTTTCATTTATGTTATCCTGGTACAATTTAGTATAAGTACTCTTAGTACTTATGTTGCAAAGCCGACGAACGGTCTTCTTTCTTTTAACGAAAGGCTCTGATGCTCGTAGAGACAGTACTTTTACACCAATATCGGTAATTATATAGCACTGGATATCGTATCTAAAAGTTAAAACTTCATTTATAAATCGTAAAAGGTTTTAGAAACAGCTCGCGGTCTGATGATCAATATTCCCCAATGTTGCGCATTGGTTATGATAAAAAGGCATTGCAAAAAGAAAGTAAAATACACACACACATACTTCAAAATAAAATTGTGGCTTCAACATTGCCCGAATGTAAAACAGATGTAAGTTCTGTCCAGTTAGATAAAGTAAACGTAATTAACTTTTGAGTAAAATATAATTTTATCAAACTACTACCTGCGCCCCTCGGTTGCACTCGTGTTTAATTTCTCTACCCTAGTCTCTTGATACCCCACGCAGAGCCATACAGCCCGCCTACATTATTACTTCGTTTTCCCTTTGTGTACTTTCTAATATACATTTGTATAGTAATTGCTTCGCTCCTAAGCATCGTAACGAGTTGTTAGAAAGCCTATAATAATCTTTCTCAATAAATAGACCATAAAACACATTTTTTTTTTATTTGACTGATGGTTCCAGTATTTGACGTCTTTAAACGTACGAAAAACATCAACAATTTGATCAACTTTATAAAATGAAGTATCTATTTTGATACACTTTTCCATTGTTACAAAATACAAGATGTTGAAAATTCTATTCTATACTAATATTTAAAAAATATGAATTGGTTTATTCGTTTGTTACGCTTTCACGTCTTAACTACATCACCGATGATCATAAAACTGCATAAGCTTCTTCCAGAAAAAAATTACAGTTAAAAGTCATATCTACATTAACAGGATCGAAGCCGTGGGCAAAAGCTAATAAAAAAATAAAAAGTACATAAATTAGGCAATAGACATGAAAAATAACAAAACTAATAACAATATATTTAACATGTTTGACAATCATTTAATTCTCGTCCAATAGCAAGCCATTTTTACTGGATCTATTTCTTCTAGCTAGTCAAGCAATGTGTTTATTTCGTTTCTGCCCCAGGGAACTTATCCATCACTAAGCACTTCCCTTTTCCCGAAAGGTTTTATACCTACATGTACAAATGGTAGATCAATTCTTTCACATACATTGACATACAGCTTTGATTGACACAATTCGTTCATGTGATTTTAAAACAAATTTAATATAGTTCAATTATACTATAATGTACACTATAGCTTACAAAATCATATAGTTTCGTCAATTATTATATAATAGGTAGTATATGAAATATAATATAATACGAACAACCCTATATAAAAGTTTTTAAATACACACAGTACATTTTCCACTGTTAGGAAAAAACTTCCCACGTTGCGGGGTCTTTGACCACCGCGTTAACGTACGATCTATAAGCAAATTTAAAAGTACACAATTTTATTTTTCACTATATTGTCAAAAGGTGAGCAAAATTCACATTTCCTTAAAATGTTTTGTTTGCACAGTCTTACAAACCCTAGGGATCGAATCTCGAATATACTGTCCTAATAGCCTACTTTATTCAAAACAAACCCTTTGCGAAACTAGACAGGCAATGTAAATCCGGCCACTTGAATATACCTACATAAAATCTTTAATCACAAATAATTTGCTGTAAATTTTATATATTTTAGCGTTTAACCATGACATTCAAAATAACAAACACGCTAAGCTTAGAAGAAGTCTGGCTCTGGAGTGCAACTTCTAGAACAAATCTGTAGGTACTTGGTTATAGACTTTTTACTTTAAAATGGTAGGTAACTTACCTAGCTCAGAAAAGCCCTGCGACCAAGTTATGGCATCATCTCGATGTTTCCCTTCACACAGAGTACTGGCTAATTCAGAGGGATTCAATCCTCCTTCAATGCTAGAGGGATTAAATAACTAATTATCCAATTGCAAAATAACTAGCGATTGTTTATAACAGCAATTGTTACAAAATAACATCATCGAGGTATAAACGATGTTATGATATATACTAATCTAGTATAATTATATTACTAGAGTGATTTATATTTTCGTACTAGCTTTTACCCGTGGCTTCGCTTGCTTTAATGAAGATTTTACTTTTCCTCGAGAGCCGTACTTTTTTTATGGATAAAAGGTAACCTTTCTGTACTCCTGATAACATGTATGCAGAATTTAATGATAATCGGGTAAGTAAATAAGGCGTAAAAGTAACAAACGATCAAACTCTCACTCGCATTTAAATAACTTACAAAGCTTACAAAGTTACAAAAATTGTATAATCTATTCATCGTATAAATGCCATGTATCTTGTACCCCAAAATATATAATATAGCATAAATTAATATAGGGTAAATTAATTTTAACCTCGAAACTGTACAAACTGTCTTTACAGTATGGAATGTAGTTAAGCTCGACAGTTACGTTACACAGACTTAAACCGCACATTCAAACAATTATTCACCACAATCTGCTTTCATCCCTACACGTTTATGCTAATTTAGTTATAATTGTTGCCTTTATGTAGATACACTCGCGAAAATAAGTTACTTAGAAATAACGTGGACAGTGTATCAAAATACATGGAGTAAGCATTCTTCTATGGTAATACATATTAAGTTCTCAAATCGGTCAAATTTTCGAAAAAGTTATGGAGCTATAGCGCCAGAAACTTCCATATTCTTATTTTAAACTAACTGGTTGAATTCCGTTAGCAAAGGCAAAAGATATATAAAATAACACTTAGTGGATATGTAGGTATCAATGCTAAAGTAATAATAACGCCACTAAATCACAAGCTATTTATAATTTTTAAATACTAATTCGCTTCTTTAAATTGGTAAAAACCAGTAAAAAGATTATATATAATATTACTTTTAACGAAATTTATTTAAGGAAAAAATTGTTCTCATTTTATTCAGAAAATCTAAAGAGTGTCTTTTTTTTTGTAACAAAATTGTATCATAAATCTAAAAATTTTTTAAAGACCTTATTGTAACTACGAATCTATGTTTTATTTTCTTTAATCTATTATGAACTCCAGAAATATATTGGATTTTTTTATTATATATTCTACTATAATCTTTTCATTCAATACCTAGAGATCTGAAATTATGACAATTGTAATATTTTGTTAGTACCTACATAAAATATATACCCCAAATATCATTTATATATGTTTTCGTAGCCGAAAAAAATGATAAATTTTTTAATGTTATCTCGTCTGCTTAAAATTCGTTTTAGGCACGTTTCAGAATCAACATTTCAAAACAATAGAATTAAAAACAAAAATACTTTGTAAATATTTGCAAAGTTTAATATCATACAATGTAGCACGTATGTCCATATATATATATATATATTTCTCCTAAAAATATTACCAATAAAAATTTATTGTATGTCATATAAAGTTATGATATCAAAATAGACACTAAAATAAAATAAGATACATAGTGATAGAGAATTCACGTCGAGAGGAGAATATCACTTTTCATAATTTACTCCGTCGACCCGTCGTCTTTCGTAACAGAGACGGCACTCGAAAACTTGTAAACATTGTCGACAACTTGAATTTGGATAAATGTTTTCTCCAAAATAAAATAATAGTATCCTACTTTACAAGCTTTTACCCGCGGTTTTCGCTCGCGTTAATGTACATATGAACCCATCCCTCGGGAATAGCACTTTGTTCTGGATAAAAGTTACCCTATGTCCTTGTCTGCACTACGCACTATAATCATCATCATCATCATCAGGGTCGGCACAACATGTTGTCCTTTTCCACACTCCCCTGTAAGATATCATCTCAGTATTCAATATAACGCAATAGGTTACACAGCATATTTCAAATGCAAACACTAAACGGCATAAGCATTTAAATTTTGGGATCCCTTAAACACGTCATATTTTAAATCCAAGCAAGTTAATTAATAAGGTTAGAATTTCGCTCATCAAACGACGGTTTGATTAAAGTTATTCTCGAACGACTGAGGATTAAATGAAAGTGTGAAACGTACAGATTATAAAATTTAATAAAGAGAGAGCGAACTTAAGACGTGTGATTAACGGATTAGCGATCTAATCTATTTACAAACTGATATGCTATGTATATGAGAATTAATTATTCTACTAGGTACATTATTTTGTGACGGTAAAATGTTTGTATTTAATCTAATGTCATCTAGGTATTTTATTTTATTTGTTTAAATTAAACTATTATTTTGTAATTTTATTCACAAATTACAAAGAAGCTCGTAAAGACTACAACATTGACAAATAGATATTTGAAAAAAAAAATGAAATTATTGAATTCAGCTACAATTCTGTAGGCTGTTAGATACGTTATATATAAAACTAGCAGATTCCCGCCTGCTTCGTCGGGGATTAAAAGGTGGTAAATGGGCTAGAAATATCTACAGAAAAATCCGCGCTCAGTGGTCATAGTGCTATACCCATATATTTAGTAGTTTTCACGTCATTAAACCAAAGGAGTACTGTATTTTCGTTACAAATGCTTATATATAGATCAACAATAAATAGTATTGTATTTTATATAGATAACTATGTATTAATAGATTCTTTGCCGTCACTAAATTTGATATTGTCATGGCAGTTGAAACGTTTGCATACTTATCATTACCACACACGTTCAAAGTGTCATCACTTTGTCCCTAGTAATGAGCGAAGAAAATTGAATATTTTTATGTGACTCTGATCTCCAATATGCTATTTCGAAATCACTGGATTGGAAAGAGTAAGTCTTCAAGTTTCATTACATAGCAGTCTATTTAATTAAACCCATAGATCGAAACGACTTCGTTTGGTATGTTTATATGTATGAATTTCTATATCTTATGTATATCTATAACATGTGATGGATGAGTGTTGTACCCGGTGGAATGTAAATTTGAAGTCCCCAGGCTTGAACCCCGATATGTACCAACAAATTAAATTAATTTAAAAACTAATTTATATTCGTAGCACTATCAGCTGATGGTATAGGAAAACATCATAGCGATAGCTGAACATAAAAAATGTTCTTGTAGTACTAATGTATGTTGGAAAACATACCACTGTGGATATATCGGAATTTAAAATTGCCAATACGTCGTGAGCTGCATGATGGTTACGCCCATACCTTCCTCCGGGAAGAATTCTATAGCCCTGCAGTGGCTCTCATACAGGTCGATGTGATTATGATATATATATACATATATATAATTACGTAAAATCCTAGAATCAGACACAGCGCTACATACGGGGTCAAATTCTGAATCTAAACTATTCTTGAATCCATATCTATCTGAACGCACACAAAAAAAATCATCAAAATCCATCGAAACATTTAGGAGAAGTTCAGCCACATAAATACGTACAGAATAATTGTATTTATAAAGATAAATGCTACTATAGTATGCATAATGCATGACTGAACTAGAATAAAGCTTATTTTGAAAAAAAAACCATATATCGACAAGTACAAAAATAATAATTTATCATAGATTTGACGTAAAAAGTTTATTTTTATGTCGTGAGTTATGGATTAGACATCGAGAGAAAAAAAATCGGTTGTAAAATTGCTATTGTTTATTTTACTTAAGGGTGATTAAAAATGATCGATATATTTTTTTAATAGACAGTGTATAAAGAACACCAGCCCAAGTTATTTCTTTTGAATATCTAAAAGCCAACAAAAATATCATCAAAAATATCAAATTATACTCAATACTAGCCTTTCCTAGAAGTCTCTCTCGACCCTTAGGCCAGTAAAGATAAAATAGCACATTCCCAGCCTGCTTTATCTACGATAGACATTCGAGGGTAATAAATAAAGGCGCCGTATCCATTACCCCTATGTAAACTGTTTGCGTTAGATTGTATTTCAAGACGCTTTGCCTTCTATATCCACCCCTACACTAAATAAAATAACTGTCATTTTGATAATCATTGCTTTAAATTACTCTTTTCTTTCGAAAAATTGCACATTTTGTCTTATTTTATTAATTATCTTTATATGTTTAAAAAAAAACCTTTCAAGAAGAATATTTGTTTTGTTTTTTTTTTTAATCTTCCATATAATTAAAACCATAGAGGTCTGCCGTTGTGCACGTATTACTCAATAACTATTGGATAGGGAGTTTGTGACGGGATCTTAGTTTGTTGTATCGTGGATTTTATATTTTACTCATTATCTTGTGTTATTTGACTCTCTATTTTGTAATATTGGTGGTGTTCTACGTAATATAGTTCAACACAAGTGAAGTGGATGGGAAAAGAACACCACAGAGCATGAATTCTGAGATGCCACAAAACCTCCATGGAAAGTGCTGAGAAGGGAGCCACCATCTTGTTAGAACAACGAAATTATCATAAAACAATAGTAATATAATTTACCTACTCGACAATGGTACGAATAATCTAGAAGATTGGTTGCCAAAAAAATATTAAGAAAAGAACTGTTGGATAGATTTCGACAATTTTTCGACAAAGATTATCACGACAACTTCATTTAATAATAAGTTGTACGAAACTATAATTTTTATAAACACTACGCGTCCAGCAAAATGCGTTCTTTTGGCCTAGACAAGTGCAATGCTTATGTTTTTTTCCTCTGTTCATAAAATATATTTTTAAGTTAATAAGCGATGTAATCAATTTTAAAATGTTTTAACCATAAACTAATGGATTCTGATTATACAAACGTACAAGAAGATGGATATGTTGATGATTAATTGTCTTTAATACTTTATCTATATGATACATCATATAACATTTGTTGACATTGAAATCAACGAACATTTGTATAAAAATATTAGTCAGTTGTGCGATCGACTGACAAGGGTGCATAGAGATCTATTGTATATTCATGAGTAAATTCTTCTTCCAACCGTCTCCCTTCATAAGTTATAGCCTTTGGAGAATAAAAATGTAGGTTGTAAAATGATACCCGTCTCAGCGGACGTCACAGAGAATCTTATTACCATAACAACATCGTCGTAGTGAATTAAAAATGGGATTGTCTCGTGCCTCCAAGAAAACACGAGTTCATATGAAAATCTTGTTTATAAAAGTTATGTATCTCGTGCACAATATATTTCAGTGCTCGAGTCAGCCTTTGCACGGTTATTATAATCTTTTTATCTAGAAACTGGTATTCCAACTGTGATATTATCTCTATTATAAGGTAAAATATTCACAAAACTGTACAAAAAACAGTTTAGTTTGTATTTTATGTATTACATAATCTAAACTCCGCTAGTTTCGATATTGCTTTCCCACAAGTTTTATGTACATATCACATGGACTATGGTGATATCTGGAATTGACTCCTCTTTGTGCATCCACTAAAAATGATTATAACGTGAAATGTATTTTAAATATACATCTATATATGTTGAATATATAAACCCGATCGAGTTTCTTGCGGTTCTTCCCAATGACTGGGTTGTTTTCCGAACCGATGGTACTTTTGACATTCATAAGCGCCTTTTTAGAGCCTAAATTGAATAAAGCATTTTTTGATTTTGATACCAATCGAAAATCAGAATCTTATAGATAGATATTACTATATGATTTATTATATTGTTTATGTGATCATTTTAGAAAGTCAAATTTGCTTAAAAGTTTCCTTGAATACAACTGAGATGGTATAGCGAGGTATTGACATCAATCAAACGTCAAATCCTGATCATTAAAAATTAACGGTGTCAAGAATATCCATAAAATTTGTTGAATACAATCAACTAATTGGGAATGCTTCTTGCTAATGTCCAGCTGGGTTTGACGGGTCTATAATAGATTAAGTAAAAAACAAAACTTTATCCAACAGATCGCAACAGAAGGTCAGGCTCCTTGGATGAAGCTGCTGAAGACAGCAGTGACAATGGAAGCAGCCCGCCAAAGAAAAAAACCGCTATCGAAGAACAATGGGAAAGGTCGAACGGTTTTGAACTCACCTCAGTCGAACAAGAAACATACGAGAAATATTTCTACGGATCTGAACATTGGAATTACTTTACAAACGACGAGGACTTGGGCCCGGTTATACTGTCGATCAAACAAGAAACCCTAAATTCGCGTGATCAATTTAGGTAAGAAAACAAAAACGTTTTCAATTCATCCCATCGTAAAAAACCAGTAGTTATGTTAATTTCATTATCTGTAAATCGATCAAAATTGCTGGTCTAGTGTTAAAATAGTTACAGCTTTAAGATTTCGTTCGGTACATATTCCATTTAATGTATTTGCTTGTGTGATGAAAAAAAATACAATCACCTTGATGCTCCGACTGTCACATATTAGAGGATGTGTACCAAGTCACTGTGGAGTATATCCGGAATAAAGTAGAAAGTACTACGTAACGGTAAATAAAGGCTTACGTTACGTTAGGGTTTGTAACGATATTTTGGCTCCACCTTTGTCGAATGAAGCCAGGATGCTGTACATGAAAGTAGACGTAGCTATAAATAGGAGGTAACAATTGATTGTATATGTGTAGTGTATGCATTCCAATAAAGGTGGTATACACTACTCTTAAATAAATAAAGAAAAAAAAATCAAGTTATTTGGTTATATCCACTTAGGCTGAGTTGCACCAAAATCGTGGTTATTGTAATTGTTAAAGTTAACTTTAACAATGACAAGAGTTGCTAACAGTTACATTTGCCAAAACGAGTTGCACCATCAAACATTTTGTAATTGTTAAAGTTATTAGGGTGGCCACTTCAATAAGCCAATTAGGCCCTAAAATCGAAAAGGTTAACATTTTTTACTTGGCAGGACTTAGTTATAACTGTCACTATTGTTATTCTGTGACTGTCAATAGATGTTCATTGCGCGCAAATATCAAATAGGTACAATTATTTTCTTCTGTTATTTACTTTATATCTATTTCTGTGAAGTTGTATATTGGAATTTTAGATATCAACATATTTTTATCAATGGCTAATACCGAGAAAATGAATACCATATTGGTTACCACATTCGAGAACAGTATAAAGTAAGTAGTATTGAATTTATTCAAATCTATAATAATATTTGAAAATTTCATATAAATTGTTTTTATTTTCTTTTTCTTTGTGTGTTGTTAGTGTGTGTGTTCTTAGAAAAAATGTTTTCTTTCTAAGACGCAAATTATTTTCAAATATACTGATTTCGTCATCGGAAGAACTATTTTCAGTTTCCCACAGGATTTCTCTTAGTAACGACATCATATTATACAGTTTTTTTTGTGACCTTGACAACCGATTCACAAATTGACATTAACAATAACACTAACCGGCCAATATGGAGCGGTTATAGTTAACGTTAAATCGTGACGTAATTTTAACCATTGTCAATTGGTGCAACCTATTTTTTGCCTAACAATAACTTTAACCGAATTTTTTACTTTAACATTAACTGGTGCAACTGAGCCTTAGTCAACAGTTAATATAACTTGGATTACAAGTAGCATTAATAATTACAAAAATATTGGATTTTTTTTTAGTTATAGTGATGAACGAGTCGTTCAATTTAGTATTGATAACCATAAAAAATACTTTTAACTATCTACCTTTATCTGTAAACATCATACGTAAAAGCATATGACACTCCAACAATTAATATGAGTGTAACGAAGCAAACGTATTAAAATTAATTTAAGCTTCAAGGCGTTTTAAGGAAATAAACATATATGCATACACTTGAAAAACGTTACCCTCTTTCTGTACCATCCGATAGAATTTTTTAATATCCGGCAAGATTTCTTGGTATGAGATTTGTTCGTTAAACATTTCTAATATATTTTGTAGACTCCATTTTATTGGACATAAAATACTTTCCAACTAATTTAAATGTTTAATCCTTACTTAAAGTTTCACATTTACAGATTACTTGAAAATTAAATAAACCATCCCAAATCAAATAATTGTTCAAACATTTATAACTTCGTAGGTATCGGTCGCAATGGAATGTACCGAATCACATTGCTTCTAGCGAAAACATTGAGTGACGGAATTTAATTAAAAATTCGGTATTCAAGTGTACAGAGGCGGTTGGGTAAGCAAAATATGAAATTCCGGGCGGGATAACTCATCTTTGAGAGTAGGAATTCTTCAAATTTACATGTCAAAAAAATATAAAAAGACGTTAAATCTTGCATACATTTATAATAATTAAAGTACAAATGTACAACATGGACATTTATAAGTATTGTTTCATAAACACTTTTTTGTTCATTCGTTCAAGTATTCTATGAAAATTTATTTTCTACTATTATTATAAAGTGTTTTATTAAAGTGTTTGACCGATGGAATATTGATTTGACGTTCACTAGTTCCAACTCGATGTAAGCCAATAACTATTTAGGAATTCGTATACATTTACTAAGTTAAATTGGTAACGTAATCGTATGACGGTGAAGGAAAACATAGTGAGGAAATCCGAACATCTGAAATGGTTTTCGTAATATTACAGCATATAAGAAAAATATGGGTGTGTGTGTGGATTTCTTACCTTTTGAAATCGCCAATACAGCGTTCAATTATATTGAATAATGGCATTATAAAAATATTTCTGTAGTATCTGAAATAATTTAAATGGCTATCATATAATTCTAACTAATGTTATAAATGCGAATGTGAGTTTGATTGTTTAAAAGGACATAGTGTTGCCGAGAAATATGTCAAATGCACGTAAACGCGAACGAAGCCGCGGACACAAACTATTATCCTTATAAATCAATAACTATCACCATATTTGAGTAAAAAATTGGTTGTCTCTAAAGTCGGCTTACGGGCGATAATTTTATATGATAACGTCATAAGAAAACATTAATGAAAAATTATACGTCACAAGCCGAACTCTTAGGTCGATCGTGTCTCTATATCGCTTGTTCTGTGCTCTCGCTTGCCCGCTCGGCTCAGGTGGAACGTGACAATGAGTCATGCTTTTTCGTGCGTGCAGCCGGCGTTCATTAATTTATAAGACGTTATCACGTCAAAAAATTAAAAATACATTTTTCTTTATTTAATTAATAGTTACTTTTACATAATTATGCCCTAAAAATGTATACAATGTGTAGATACTTTAAACACCGTGTAAATATATAAGTATACGTATAATAAATTTGATAAAAAGGCTATAATTGAAATTTCACATAGGAGACACATAAAGGTTCTAAGCCTTTGTTTAGAAATTTATCTACCAAAAGCTAAAACATCCAATATGCGAATAAACATTGAACAAAGGTGTTGAACGTTATCCGCCCGTTACGGGGTGCATTTTAATTAAAAACAGCAAGGTATTGTAAAACCGAATGGGGTCTTTGTAAACCGTTTGTAGGTGTCATAATTAACTGGCCAGTAAGGGGCGTTGGTGACCTCACAGTTTACCTCCGCGACCCTCTCGTAAACTAAGAATTCAATTAGCATAATGTACTACAAGCTAAAGGTGAGCTGTAAAGTTTGTTTACAACACAGAGATTGAATCTTCATTAATATTCAGCTCTATTAATCGAGAGATAATTGTAAAGGTATTTTTTTAAATCGGGGAGAGGAAGATAGAGTTTGAAAGATGTAATAGCTATGATAATACCTTAAACATGAGACAGATATTTGTATATAAATAAAAATATATAGCTGAATTTATAAGCGTATCGCTTTAAAAATTATTAGACTAATTCTTTTTTTTGTATGTATGTGTAATTGTCAGGACAAGACTTGTATAAAAGAAAATATTTACACTCTTCAAATCACTTAAAAAAATTGAATTAGTGATAGAGAAGACAGTAGGAAGGTCTTCGGAAATATTAACAGAATTAATAGATTAATTTTCAGCAGTTCACTTGCTATTTTATTTCAATACATGGTCGCAGGTCAAAGGCTTGGTCTGATTTACTTTGTTCGGGACGGGCTCGTCAATAAAGACATTCAAATCTAATCGTATTATTTAAAAGAAAATTGTTGTTGGAATTATTAGCGCATCAATTATCAGTTGTATCTCGCTTTTTCGTTTCAAGTTTTATAAATATGTAAAGAAAAATGTATTTCCTTTAATATTAATATTTTATATCATGGCCAAAACCACAGATTTATTTGTTTTAATCTGTAGTAAAATTCTAATCTGTGGATGGAGAGCTGTCATTAGATAACGGTATATTTAAAACTAACATTCAACTTCAGAATTGGCAGTATGGATTGACTCCTTCGCCTGTCCTGTTGGACGAATATTATTACTACTACTACTAAAACTAACATTTATATAAAGCATTATTCCTGATAATTTGGGATCGACGACGTGATTATTTACCTTAAACATCGTTTCTTTAATTTCAGGTAAAGTTTATTTAATAGTATAACAGTTTAAATCATAATAATATTATTTACATGTGTGAGGTTAATAAAATAAATACTTTAATTTCAGAAACTCAAATTTGTACAAAATTACCATTATAAATATTTTCATGTGTTTTAAAAACCGTTTTACATTTTTATATAGCTGAATGCAAACTACTTTATACTTTTTAGTTTCTTAAAAAGCGTGGTATATTAAAAATGTATTACCAATTATTATCATTCCAAAGTTACGAATACACTGTAATTGTAACGGGAGACTTATGTAGTATGTATATTTGACATAATGAATGTTTGATCATCAATCACAGCGAAACGGGTCGACGGATTCTAATGAAATTTGACATAGAAGTCGATTATGTCGTTGAATAGGCTACGGAAGTGCTTAATACTTGGCTTATCTAAATTACTTTTGACTATAACTGCTATAAATGGAATAGAAACATTACGTTATGTTATACTATTGTCTGAATAATCGTAACAATATATAAGTTATTTCGGTTATGGACAATTATATTTAATTTACCACAAATAACAATTTCATTTCTCAAAGAGAGTTTAAATTTCATATTTTCATTAGATACGATAAGGACGTGCGATAAATTTCGTTTTCCAACTCATTGATCTGATGAAATGACCGTTATCTATCAACAAATAAACAGCTAAGAAATAATATTCCATTATATTTTTGCATAATAATTTATACACGATTTCGCTTTACTTTTGAATTATATTATAAAGTTAGTTAAAATAATTTATTTATAAATCAAAACATTTTTTTTATGATTGATTTTTTAATCTTCGTATTTTTTTTTAATTTAAATACACTCGTGAATGAGAGTATCCACGATCACTAATATTGATTCATAAGAAAGCCCAATCCTTATAAAAGCAATTAATTGCATTTGTCGAATTTGCTTTAAATAAATAAATTTATCAAATCGAATGTTTGTTTTTCTATATTATAAAATAACAAACAGGCTTAGAGTCCACCTGAAGTTAATAAATAACCACAGCATATAGTTATTTATAACAAACCTGGAAAAGATTGGAGTGCTAACCGAGGTTATTCATAAGTAGCGTACTCTTCATGAGAACTACTTGTAATGACAAATGTCCCACTGAATATTGCTAACCACATCCAAAGAACTAAAACTCATCAGCGCGGGGACTACTGCCTTATGACACAAATAGTTGCGATTGTAATACTTTCCATGTCTATCTTTGCATTAATTCTACCAAAATTAAGTTATATACTGACAGACATTTATTAAATGTACAAATGCGTAGTCCGGTGAAACTGTAGAGGCCTTGCCAGGTCAACAGTGTAGTCAGTTTGAAAAAAAAAAATGTACAAATGTCATGTCAACATAGAAAAACCTTTCAATATTTAGTAATCGTGTTTAAGTAAACAGTGCCAACAAATGCTGTTTTCATAACCTTTTACTTTGACCATAAGATTTACAACGCTTACTAAACCTTCGTACTTACACGTACTTATTTTATCCTTCTATAAAACTTTTAATAACCTTAAATTTTTCAACTAAACTTCACCTATCCATTTAAATATAAACAACACAGTAAAAGCATTTTAAATAGTTTTCATAAAACAATATTTAGTCCACTGAACAAAACATTTTCTTAATACCACCACGTTTCTCTCTTCTGAAATATGATTTTAAGGATTCGATCTGGTAGGTACTATTTTATATGAATAAACTACTATCTATACTACTAGCATCTCATCGTTACTGGTATTATAAATGCGAATGTAGTTTGTTAACCGATTATCTTGAATGTTTTTCATACACATTACCAGAAGTACAGAAAAGGACATAAGGTTCTTATCATCTAGAAAAACGGTACTCTTCCCGAGGGATAGGTTAAATTTCCATTAACACGAGCGAAATGACAGGCAAATCCTAGTTTTCCTATACATGTGCTCGTTTCTATACAAGGTGGTTAAAGTTTGTTCATTTATTATTTCATTATTTGCATTCTCATTCAAAGTGAATATATTCTAATTTAATGTAAAGATATGTATAAACTTAATCATTAAGCTTAGTATATTTTCTACTACAAAAATATGACTATAAATAGTTTGGTATTTTTTTAATGCGCTTTGTTTATAGCAAACTATAATTTAAAATTAAAATAGAAGCGTTTATCATTGTGATTTTGACTAACCTTAACTTATTGTCTAGGTCATTACATGTTCCAACAGAGGTTAAGCACACATGATAAAATAGAATAGAGGTAAGTTAAAATTAATAGAATCATTGTAAGAATTAAGTTATTAATACAATTACAATTTAAAAAAAAAAACAAAGACCAACCTTAGTCGGAATTAAAACACGTAGTTACCAAGATATAATAAAGTTATTTTCATATAAAAGAAGTCGTGGACACTAGTTAGTATTTTTATAAAATTTTAACTTCAATTTAAGTACAATACAAGTGAACTAGTAAATCGATGTTACTAAACTTATTACTTATAAAAACTTCACTAATTCAAATGAACGACATAGACACAACTTTTCATACAATAATATATCTTATTCACTCATTCTTCCTTTTCATATATTTCATTTTAAGGGTTATTTAAATACAATATTGGCAATAGTTCCCAAATGACAATATCGCGTGCCGTTGTTAATTCTACCGTTGTAAATGCGGTCACCGACTCCGAAGGTCAAGAAATGAAATTAACCCGGGAAATTTTACAAGATTATTTCATCAACTTTCGTAATTCTAACTGATATTATAAATACGAATGTTAGTTTGTTTGTTCATTACACTTTCACGCCTTAACCACACACAGTTGATCATTATAAAATTACACATTTTCTGGAGTACAGAGAAGGACATAGGGTATTTTTCGTCCATATATATGTATTGTTTCCGGCGGATAAATGCATACTACATTAACACGAGCGAGGACCGCATGCAAACGCTAGTATTTAATAAAAATCCAAGTACGTATTCACTTTGATGTTTCGTGGCCTAGTGGTAATAATCCCACACTAACAACAGTAATACTCATGGTCGGCATAAAAACCGGTCAAATGAAATTTGATCTCAAGTACACAGGGCTACGTGACACGACACATCATCCCTCGTTATGTATTAAAACATATAATTGTGATACTTAACGCGAGTTCAACTCACATTTCTGCCAGTGTTTTATTATTTGTTGTTTTAGTTTAGAATTTACATTATAATCGAACGAAGTTTCACGATCGGAC
Organism: Antheraea assamensis; assembly: GCA_035772565.1. Classification (NCBI taxonomy): domain Eukaryota; kingdom Metazoa; phylum Arthropoda; class Insecta; order Lepidoptera; family Saturniidae; genus Antheraea; species Antheraea assamensis. The sequence goes on along the minus strand of JAQQSE010000131.1, from coordinate 408,650 downwards.
AGTCCCGGACAAACATTTTGACCGCTCTGAATATAGATGCGCTGTATACAAATTTAAATATAAATACGTATTATGTTTTATGTATAATAACTAATAACTTAAGGGTATATAAATGCCAATTTTTATATTTCTATAATAATATTTTAACATTGTTAAAATATTTAACTCTTGACTACATTAAGCGCAAGCCCGAACTTACGCCTATATTCAGAACGGTCAAAAAGATTGTCGAGATTCTAATACTGTAAACTATATTAAGACCTGAAAACAACACGCCTCTTTAATGAGAACCACTCCTTCATGTTCTTTAGTTTGTTCTTCTATTAATATTTGTTATACAAGTTATCTACCCACTTAGTAATTATTACAGTATAATAACAAATATTCTATGAAAAATTTAAAACAGTTACCTTCAAAACATACCTTTACACAAATAGGACGAACAGTGTACGATTACTAAAAGGGTTCATTTCCTAGGAACGAAACCGTAAAAATTCTCAAATGACGCCATTCAATATTGTCGGCTGAGCCAAACGAGTGAAGAATGGGAAACAAAAAATGCGCAAAACACGAGTCTTTATACAACAACTTATTAAAGAAAAAAAACTTCAAAGGTATTATATGGAACACGTGCTCGTATCTCACGTTCGGAATTGGCACCCTAACTACTGAAGTTGCGTATAACGTACCGCCAGAAGCACGAATGTGAATAAAAATAAATAAAGCATCCACAGAAAAGTTTATAGCGCAATAAAAGTTAACGTTAAAGAACCACGGCCGAACTTTGTGTCTGGGGTGTGTCTCTTCTAGATAACCAGAGAAATATAAAAATGTAGTTAATGTATTAATAAAATATGAAAACCATTTGTAAATTAATTGAAAAACCTATCTTCTAAATTATCAGATCATACTATATTTGAAAAACTAACTCTGTTGTCTTACACAATTAAACCTTTTAATTAGCGTTTGAAATATAGCGCAAATGTTAAATAGGCCGGAAAAAAGATCATAGGCTTCATTTATCCTGTACCCGTATGAAATAAAAAAATCGGAGATCCTTGCATAATACGGCAAGAGTAAAAATGCAGTGTACAAAACAGTGTTAATATAACAAAGTACAGTTATATCCTTCATACTATTGTATATACTTTTATTATTAGAAGAAATACCAATTAGGTAATTAATACGAAAAACATGCAAAAGAAGTCGCGCAAAAATCTAGTTTAAATAATATTTTGAAGTAGAAATCGAAGAAATAAAAATCGTTCGCTTCTTTTTTGTGAAACCTTTTGTTCCTTACCTTTAAAATATATCTACACTAACATCACGATGTCATTCAAGTTGATAACAAATGAAACTTAAAAAATGGACTTTATTTTTCGAGGCAGCAGTTATGAAGGTAATTGTTATCAAACAACCTTACAACCTAGCTTTTATCCTAAGTGAAGACATATTAGAACTCACATTGTTCCTTCTGTACGGATTCTAACAAGTTACAAATTACGAGTAACTTGCCTGTATTTTCCTTTATGTCATCCGATTCTAAGGACCTCGTTTGAATAGATGGAGGCATGACTATCAAGGATTTCAATAAAAGTAATTTAATTAACATAGACATTTACTAATTGCCTTTGCCTTTCCGCAATGAATTTAAACAAATAGATTATACATAGACAGGGTAATTATCAATAATTTAATTTGAATTAATGAAAGGAATCTAATTCAAGCAATAATTGTATTAATAAGAACCTTGATTGATATTAATATTTAACGTACCTTTTTAACTCGAAATGTGATAGAAAAGCATAGCGATCATAATTAGGAACACTTAAATATGATCTTACATTGATTTGTAATATCATTTGAAAGTTAATAAAGATTTACAGTTTGAGACTATAACCAATAAGAGAAAATAAATTACAACAATTGTCAAGCAAGTTAGGATAGTTAATTGATCTTATTATCGCTAAAAGCCTATAGACTACTAATAACACGTACTACGTGTAAGTTCTATACAAAGATGGCGATGACGCCACTACATATTATAAAACTAAGTCGTACACCGCATCTGTCGTCTGTCTGTTCGTGATAAGCTCAAAAACTCCCTAACGGATTTTAATGCAGTCTTCGCCAATAGATAGAGGAAGGACATGAGGAAGGTTTAGGTTTATAATTTGTCAAAGTTTTGTATAGATTGGTTGTGAAATATAACGATAATTGTTGGAAATGTTGGAAGAATTCAAGCCGCCTGGGGAGCTTTCATAGAAAACGCTGCCTAATTCTTTTGAGGTATAACAAAACAATTTACAATGTAATATTCCTCTGTTATAGATCTACAAAAAGTCTACGGCGACATATAGGTACCTATCTTTTAAGAATAGCTTACTATACCCATCTATCTTCTAAAAAAATGGTCACATACCATGAAGTTATTGGAAGCCAATTTAGAAAGAAGGATACTACAAAGAGTAACTTAAACTACATTTATTTTAGAAAACAAAAATCGGATAAATAAATAATAAAACTATAGGAGAAATAAAATATTGCATAATACACACGCAGCCAAAGTCGCGGGTGGCTAGTAGTATGGTATAAGAGGTATCAATTGATTTCTCACTGAGATTTTTATTGTATGTATACGTCACCGTCGAGTACCAGTTAGATTAACCACGTAGTTATTATACATTTAAACCGACAATTTCATAAATATAAGTTATAATTTGAACCCATACTTTATTTATCTTAAAAATACAGTTTATAAACACTCCATCACTATTATTAAATGTTCATGAATCAAAGACTGTTTAATAATTCAGATCACTCCAACCAATATCGACCTGAACTTCGTTTCGTCTGCGATCTTTATTTTTGATCGCTGTTATAATATTAATAGGAGTACAAGTGGATTATACATATTCAAGTCGAAAAGTTTGCCTGTTAAAGGTAAGGCTAAGTGATGCTTCACGCGTGAATCTTAATAAGAACTTGTGGGAGTCGAAACGTACAAAATCCTTTATGTTCCATGATTCCCTATTCAGAAGTAAATACGAAGTGTGCGTGTTTTATACTAATGTAGCTTATAAAGTTCCCATATGCTTTATACTAAGTTTAATGAATGAGAAAAACGGTGCATTTGATATTTAGAAATGCGTGGAATAACTTTGGATTTCTAGATTATTTTTATGTTACCAAGATTTATTTATAAACTTATATTAAGATCTCTTGGATTAATTTTTTACACGTTAATATTATAAATGCAAATGTAACTTAACTACTCATCCGATCATCATGAAATTTGACTCATACGTTGTCAGGTATACGGAAAAGGACTTAGGGTACCACCTTTCAAAGAAAGTACCGCTCGCAAAGGGATAGGTTAAAAATATATTAAGCAAGCGAAACCGTTAATAAAAACTAGTAAGTTATATTTTTTATTAAGCATAACTAATAATAATCTTTATTTGTAAATCCGTTACGTTGGTACATATAAAATGGGTCCCTGCCTCCTACGTTAGTGTACACTGTTCTAGGAGACAATTACAAATATTGCGAAACATGTTCAGATTTACATACAATAATACAATAAAAGAAAGCATAAATAATTTGATATTATAGCATCTTGAGCAAATAGAAAACATTTCTGCATGTCTTCAAATCATTTTATTCTTATGTCGTGTGTACGTGTATGTAAAAAAAAGTGATGTATGGAAAAGGTAATGAGCGCGTGCGTATATAACATTATAAGGTTCTAAGAACTACAAAAATGTTAGTGTGTGGGCTGATGAGTGTCTAAGTGAGAGACCGAGTGTCTATTTGAATTTCTACCTAAATCAGACTTCGTGATTAGATTACGGACGTAAACCAACACGCTAATTTTGATTATGTCATTAGCGTGAACCCTGCTTAATGTTTAGTAAAAGATTCTCCAGACTGGTGGTAGTCATATTCTTGCAAACGACTTAATATTTTGTGCTTAACTTTGTAGTTACTTACATTTTTAATCTTGTAACTTTTTATCCACTTTATTGTATAATTATAACTAATTTAATGTTATGTTAATTTGTCATCTTTATGTAATTTTACCTGTAATAGTTTCATGGTGACAGCATTTCTTTTTCTATTTTATTTAAGTTTTTATTTACCAAAATTCAACAAAAAAAAGTATTATCTTTTAACTCTTATTCTTAATAGAACCTTTCAAGTGTTCAAGTATAAAAACCATTAGATCCATAATAAAACTTAAGAAATTCAACCTTCACGTACAAATCCTAACTAAAACATTCCTTCGAATTATAAGGAAACCCCAGGTACAGATTACAACAGTATAAAATCAAGACAGGTCTCAAAAATGTCTCGTTTTTACATAGAAATTACTGTACACAAGATAACAGAGATGCTCCACGTAAATTTCAGGTATTTTCATTATTCCCTGTCATAGGAAAACTGAAATGCGAGAGAGACAAGGAATTTAATTAAAAAGCGCTGTGTCATGGTACATTTTTGAACTAATCTTATTCAGTAATTTTTGCGTCATACTTTAAAACTGAAGTTTTCGATAGCCAAAGGATATGTTATAATTAGTTTTTATAATCCAAACTCTTGGTAAAAATATTTTCTAGAATATAACTTCTTACATATAAAACAACAAAGTAATCAAAAGTTATATAAATAATATAAGTTACGGTATAATCATTAATTACAAAAAAAACTTTAAATCACATCATCCTACGTCGTTATATTTTTTACATTATATTTTGAGACATTAAACTCTCCAATGGCTTTGGAGCTGGATGATTAACTAGCTTTTATTCACGGCTTCGCTCGCGTTACTGTAGATTTCATCTTATCATCGGGAACATCATACCTTTTCTGGATAGAATGTACTCTACATCCTTTTCTGTACCATGACAACATGTATGCAAAATTTAATAATGATCGCTTGAGCAGTTCAAGTTCGTGAAACAGCAACACACAAAGAAACAAACATATTTTCGCATTAGCCTAGGGCTAATTTTATAAGATCCAAATCTCAAAATAGCGAATTATATTATTTTTTTTCACTACATCATACAGTGTAAATTTCATGGTTTAGTAAAAAAAAATTGTTCGAATGAAAATTTATAAATACATTTGGCATAAAAATTATAATTTTAGAATACATAACATCTTATTTTTCAAAGTTTTGTAATAAATCAAATAATTTTTTAAGCTTATACTGCCAACAGTCTGTTGACCTGTGCCTCATGAGGTCTACATTCGTTTTTATGGAACTTAAAGCCTTTATGGTTTTGAACAATCCAGGAGTAAATAATATTAGTTAGAATTAGATCACATACATTTTTTAGGTTATATTTTGGGACTATAAATGTCATCTGAATGTGTGATTCATTTCATATCCGAATTCTAACAAACCTAGTCTTAACTAATGATAATAAATACGACACTGAATTTGTTTGTTTGTAACGCCGATTTTACCCGATCATCTTAAATTTTGCATGTACGTTCTAAGCGGTACAAAAAAGGATATAGCGCTCTATATTCGTCGCGAGAAAAAGCTAAAAATGTATATTTATAAACTAAAATAATTTACAATGTAATAAGAAGTAGTTACTATCCTACATAACAGAAAGCTAACCCCGGTGCCGTAGCAAACTGTTAGTCATACTTTTTCTAGTTTAATTACCACGATTGATTATTTCGAGTAAATAAGCGTAACCAGTGAAGTGGTGTTGTTGTATAGACATATCCACTCTGCGTTTTCATTCCGCAACGATTTCCAATTTGTTTGGATTAGAAATTTTGTATAACACTTTTCATTTTGTTTATTCTGGTCTCGGTTGCGTGAAACCCGTTTGGTAAGCTTAAACTCTGCTAATCTAGATTGTATTCAAATTAAATTAATGTTTGTCCACTTTATATACTCATTTTTGTATCGTATAGGTTATCTGTATATTCAATAACTTTAATACATTACTAGATGCCTGCCCCGGCTTCTGTACCAACAAAAGAAAATGAGACCATATCTTTCCTTTACAGTGCGACCGTGTAGTTAAATGATATGGGGACTGAACAACTGAACTGCGGTCTGTCAATTATGTCAATAATGTGTTTCCGGTGTGGCGTCGGCCTATATAGGCAATTTCATTAGTGTGACAAATACACGTTTTAAACTTAATTGCTAAAATAGTCAGTATAACGTAGAATAATCTATAATGGCACAACACGGGATAATCACAGAAAAGCAATATAGCGATATGAATACCACAGAGATAATATATAATGATATGTTGGAAATATAGATACAAATATATAGCATCAATATTTTAAAAGATCACTCCTTTTATCTCATTCACTCGCTCACTCTTTATATTGAGATTTTTAAACCCAATTTTTCTATTTTTCGTACGATTTTTCCAACATTTTGTTTTATACAAATCTTGTCGTGACGATTACAAACATAACAAGGAATTAGTCAAGCAGGGCAGCCCGTCTTGAAGTGATGCGCTTAAATACATTCGGAAGTTGATTTTTATTTATTTAGGTATAGCACCTCGGCGACAGAAAATAACCGTGCGTTTTTGGAAAAAAGAAGTCTAGATAAATCTGAGAAGGAAAACGTTTACGGGCACCTCGTGAATCAACGTAGGTTCAAATCTTACTTGATTAGCTACAAGTTCCATTTGTAAATCTACCATCGAATATCTATCTATACGAGTTCTATTTTTAGTTTAGCATGTTACCATTTAACGTCACATCGTCTAATATTATGTGAGATTGTGGTCATGCGGTAAGACCTAAATCTAAAAATGTATTAAAAAAAAATTGAATCATTACGGCCGTTTCCGTGAAACCAAGTATTGATGTGAATTATTGTTTTCAAACGCTTTGAACGCTTTCGCTTTTACTATGTGTCAAAATTTTAAAGTAACTTTACTTACTTGAGTACTTTCGGAACTCTACAATTTTGAACAAATGAACGTTTTATTTTCATGTATATAATAATTACACGGAATCTACAAAATCAATCTTTTGTATTTTTTAAATATTTGTTTGAAGTATTGTTTTATTTACTTTCAAGATTAGTAGATAAATCTTTGTATGCACATTGTTTTAGTACATATATTTTCCTAAAAGCAATGGATTTGCGGTCTTCCAGCAATCATGATCGAGTACTACTGTATGACCTCTCCAATGCTCCAATTGCTTATATCTTGTCTCGTGGTATGTATGTTCGCAGATAAGTCAGACTCTGATGACGAAGATGTTTTTTATTCATTTGTTTTACCTTACAATCACGCCTTATGTTAAATAACGATGTAACTTATAATATTAACAAAACGTAGGACTGCTCTTCATTGTAGCTACCGGAATAGAAACTGAAACCGATGATTGGTCACAGGTTAACATTTTCAGACGTCGCATCCATCGACGTAGATTCAAATCATTGCGAATGAGTTGCTGCTTTCGGTGAAGAATGACATCGTGGTGAAACCATAGCATGTAACATATGCATATGATTAATGATGCATTTTGTAAACATAGGGCTTTTTCTAAGCCTGCCTAACCAGTTATCAACCTCAGGCTGAAAACCTATTACCAAGCACCTATACTGTTTACAAGCTGTTCTGGCAGCTGCATTCGAGAGCCAATCTCCCTCTAGGGTTGGCGTGTTTACCATCTTAGACCACACCAAAATCTAACAGCATTTGAGATTGTAGTCAAACGCTAATACTTATATAATATTAAAAAAAAACAAATAGTATTGGTATTTGGTGACAGATTATTAACTAGAGGTGGGTGGCAATTAAAAAATGCCTTATGGTTATGGCTACAATTTGTTTCACCGAAAACTACTGTTGATTGCAGGATTCAAACGAACGTCGATCGATATGGTGTCTAAACATACTACCAATAAACCATCAGATATTATTGACGCAACAAAGTCTATATAAAGGAACTAATCAGTTTGGTTATCTCCTAGGATCCTAGTGCGTGCTATTCAGCTACACCGTGCACGGCCTCATCCCAGCGTCATGCGTCTTCGCCGACAGGTACAACCGTGAAGAGGTAGTCCGTTCTCTCGGCAAGGAGGTTAACATCAACCCACCTTTAATGCTGGGCCAGTTACCCGACACACCTGAGGAGCTGCTAAAACTTGATCAGGTAATCCATTTTTTTTGGCATTGTTAATATTTTTTATTTATTCCAATATACTTATAAAAGTATTATATGACACTCCTTAACTTATTATGTAAAAATTGTAATTACCAATAGGCAGACTTTTCTCATAATAGATCCTATTTGCCGGTGTATATGTGTCGTATATGGTGTCGTCTACTAATTTGGTCTTGTTTGAGCACAACTGGTTCTATTCTCGAATTAGTATCTATAATTTTATTCTAATGAATTACTTTTACTATAAACAATTTTTGTTATATTATTAATTATTCTGTATATTTCAATTCTATTTCGTGTTGTAATTATGTTTTTTACATGAATTATCGTTAAGGTCTGTTTAGTATAACAGTATTACTATCTGTCTAATAAAAACGAATCGCTCTAAAATCAAGTGATATATTATGTTTCGTAATCTCTATTCGCGGGTGAAAGAATTGTGACAACTTTACGTATACGCGGCTGATAATTTAATTATTTTCGGATTTATAACCAGTACCAGTTATCACGAGTGTATATCTAACGAATTTTTATAATATGTAATAATCAGATAAGCGTTAAAAATTTCCTTGGTAAAAAAGTTTATTGTATCCTAGACACAATCCTAATGTTCATTGGCAAAATCCGCCATTGTGCAACTTTCGAGTAAGAAAAATACCGAATCGCTACAGCCGTGATGGTGCGTACGTGTGTCTATATAATCAATCCTATCAACTATGAATTAAATTGACGCGATCTGAAATGATGTGTTTCTGAAGATGAAACTTTTTTGGACAATGCTCACGAACATTTTTGTGAGCTTGAGTAGCTATGCATCCAAAACTATTTGACCTACTAAAAGATGCAATATAATTAAAATGCACCCGAATTTTTTAAACTTGCTTTTAATCTAAATAATAACTAATATTGTTTTCTTAATACAGTAATTTTATGTGTATATTTTTTTATTTATTTTGTAACCTTGTAATACATCCACTATATTGTTATATAAAATACCATTCCGAATTCACGACTTTTCGTATTCCCGGTATAATTATGGAACCTATAATCAGTCTACTGAACATAATTAATTTAGTCTAATTATTACATAAATTATACTACCTACATGATAAGAATGTGCAAATCAGTAATCCATTTGGACTTTTGAAATAGACAAGAAAAAACAATAAAAGATTTTAAAGTATTTACGATTCGCAAGCACGTTTTACAGGAAAAAGGAATAAAATATAGACGTTAAGTGCATTTTAAACAAAACACTCTCGATATACTTGTACAGCGATTCCTATACCCTTTTAACAGCAATCGATAAAGAGCAAAGCGTTTGAAAGGAAAAAATAAAAAGCGTCGAATTACGACAGGAGAATGGTATTATCTCATTTAGCATTCGACCCGGGGGAGGCAGATTTTGAATCGCAAGTAAATTAGCCGGGATTGTTTTTTCAGTTCTCAATTACGGAAAGCGATGCGCCGCTTACGGCTGTGAAACATTGATAAGCTCAGTTTGTCGTGAGTCCCGGTACGCCCGACTCACAGACCCTCTCATGCCTTCCGACTTACGACTAATCATCGTAATGGATGAGTCACAAGTTAGATATCAAACTACTTCCACGAGATACTCTTGATAGACTACGTTCGTGTCTCAGTTGCTGAAAATTAATGTTATACACAGTTTAATATTAGATTACCTTTAGAAACTTTAATGATTAGTGTATATATTCTATATAAATATAAAATCAATTATCGAATGTATGCAAGCCCAAACCAGAATCAAATTAAAAAAAAAAACACTTTATTCAATTTAGGCCTTAACACGGCGCTTATGAACTTCAGATTTACCACCGGTTCAGAAAACAACCTAGTCATCGAGAAGAATCGGCAAGAAACTTAGATTAATAAATAAGAATTTCACATAAATCACTTTATTATATGCTTAGGCAATAGGGACCGGTAAAACAAATTACAAACTACAATATTTAATATTATATAAACTGTACCTTGTCAAATATACCAAAATATTTAATGAAACCCCGTCTGAATCTTCACTAACACTATTCGACACAGATACTCACGCAACTGAACAATAGATTCTACAATAGTCAGACGATACGCTCCAGGGGTGTTAATTTAAGCCGAACACTAAACACTAACCTTTGTCAGTTTCTTCAGTATTTCAAAATTCATTCAGTGAATATATTTCTGATAAAAAACGCGTCTGAATATCAGATTCAGACGCTTGCTTTACTTTGTTACGTCAAGTTTGTACGACCCAGTGAGCTGCCAATTTTCATTAACCACCGTCAGAGGTGCGCTTATAAGTCGGAAGTTTGTTGTGCCCTGTTCCTGGTATCTTTGCGTTTGGAATTCACGGAGTAGTCGGATTTCATGAATATACTAAAAACCCGCTTCGTATATGCTGTATTAATCCGTGGAAATAGGAATGAACGTTAAACTTTGTTTCAACGTGTAAACCTAATAATTAAAAAAAATACAAATCAGCTTACGAGATTTATATATATATATATATATATATATATAATAAAATCTATCGAGTAGTTTGTGCGCGATGTTTGCACAATGGCTGACCTCTCTAATTTATTTATATTATCTAATTAATTTTCATACTCACTACACACAGACTCCATACGTCATACATACACTCCATACATTCATAAATATATACTACCAAAAATGTATATTCGTAAATCAATATAAAAACTGACGATGGAATATCGACAACGGAAACAAGGCTTAAGTTATCGGTGATCATAGCGACATGGAGAGGAATTTCCTCACGAGGCATTCAAAATCAAAATCAAAAATACTTTATTCAATTTAGGCCCTAAGAAGGCGCTTATGAACGTCAAAACTACCACCGGTTCGGAAAACATCCGTAGAAAAACCGGTAAGAAACTCAATCGGGCTTATCTTTTTAACATACAATTATATATTTAAAATACGTTATATGTTACAATCGTTGTAGTGGATGCACAGAGAAGAGTCAATTCTAGACATCTCACCATCGTTTACATATTGATCCACTCTATAATAGCCCTTGGATACCGAAACCCGCTTAACATGGCACTTAATCTTTAGTCTGGAAAATCCGTAATATGCTTTGGGACTTTGTTATAAAACTTAACACTATTACCTAAAAAACTGTTACTGGTTTTAATGAGTGTAAAACATGGAACGACCAGTTTGTCACAGTTTTTAGTCTTTCGTCTTTAGATCATGCCTGTGTTTTATGTGCATTATCTATCTATTTATGTGTGCATCATCTATCAAACAGAACTGCCATCAGGATCATACATTTCAGTTTCACACCCAGTTACCCAATGAGAGTTTCTTGAGATGTTGGTTAAAACTCTTAGCCATGAGACCATGGGCCGAAACGATTATGGGCGAGTCCACGGCCCACACATCAATAACCCACGAGTTCAATATATTTTATTTCTTTATCTTATATTATTCAATATAAGGGAGCATCCATTAATTACGTGAAGGGGTCATGGAGGGAGGAGTCAGCCAATCTCACTATATCTCATATGGGGGAAAGAAGTGGGCTTCAACAAATATCGTGAAATATTTTTTGGTAAAAATAGTATAAAAATGTGGCAAAATCAAATTCATTTGAAGTAAAACATGTTTCTAGACAAAAACTATTCCAAAATTTGGTACAATTCTTCTGTATATTAAAATCCATAACTAGATGTTAAATTACTTATTATTAATATATCGAAATGTGTTCCCCGATTCTTTATTGGCTGAAAAATCATGGCACACAGTTTAAATTTCTAGTAATATTTATCGTTGTTATTCCAACGCCACAAAGCAAAGCAATAGCCCTTCGATTATTTAGGCGCTATTGTAGGCGCCGACTCGATACACGCGATTTTTTTTATTAAATTCAATGCAAATGCATTGTAAGTATAAATATACTTATAAGTATAAATATACTCAAAAAACAAATAATAAAAGATCTCATATGAGAATAAATAAGGGGGAAAAGACAAATCTCTTATCAGTCATCTCACCAGTGAGAGAGGGGACGTCAAAAAATCCTCAAAAACTCCTCTAGTAACTAGTGGTCCTAAGGTTAACACACAAGATAATTGTATAAATCTCAAATTCAAACTTCCACTTTAAGTACTTAAGAAAAACATCAATGAGACTATTGTATATACTATGAGTATTGCTTAATCAATATCGCAATGACATAATTCATTTTAAAAGAAACTCCTATATATATCATATTAACTGAATATTTCAAAATATTTAATCTAGAAATAGCTTTTTATTTCTACGTGTCAGTCAAATAACATTATCTACTCGCGTTTTAGATATATATTTCCAATTCTCTAAAAGCCCGCTCTATTCGGGACACTTTCGTTTATTGAAGTGTATAAATGATTACCTGTAACATTTTCCCTATTCAGTTGGTATAATGTCTTGTGCCCGAAATCATGTACACACACGTAACATAGTTTGACGTGGATGGTTTGACAAAAAACGGCTCCTCTATTCTCAGTTTGCTCGATATTCTTTCCAGGTGAAATCCTGTCTGGTTTTCTTATTGACGGCTTATTGGACCGAACGACATACGGGCCCCTTTTAGTAGACTATTGTTATCTATGAGTTTTTCTTTGTTCGTAAATTCTTTCTACATTGTGTAATTTTTGTTGGTTTTTCTAGAACGACGCGAAAACTTTTAAATTAGACTGATTTCTGCTTTGATTACATCTTTTAACAGTAGGGTAATTAATCTTTTATTTAAATAATAATCTTTTTAGTGCAATTTTATGTTAATCTATATATATAATAAAATTCAAGTCTTTATTTTTAATGTAAAAAATGACAGTTTATGATAAATGGATATGAAAGTATATAAGAAAAGAATTGTTTTGTCTTTCTGTTTGTTCCGGCTCATCTCTGAAACAGTTGGACCGATTTTGACTGGCAGAAATCTGATTTTAAAAGGAGTTGGTCTACTTATATTTTAGAAAAACAACAATGCTTCCGCGCAAATATAATAAATTAAAAAACAGTGTCCAGGACCGCTCGCGCCCCATGCACACGTTTACACTGAACAAATACTTTTTCGAAAATTCCGCGCGTTCGTACGGAACAGTTAGATATTAATAATAATGATGCTAATCGAACAATGTTATACTGTCTTTACAATATATATTCTCTGAATAAATTTGCAAATGCATTATTATTTTGTTGCGATGAAAGTGGGGCTTATGTAAAGTGACTAATTGAAATAAAAAACGGATAAAATCCGAGAGCTTTTAGATTATTTCGAAATCCATGAGGTATATTATTTACAAACCTTTACCCGCAGCTTTGCCGGCGTTTATTTTGACTTGATATATCTCTCTGGAACAGTAGATCCTTTTCTTTTTTTAGAAGAACGTACCCTATACGCTTTTCTATACCCGAAATTTCATAACGATCAACGGATATAATTCTATTCAACTAAATAGTTAAGGCGTGAAAGCGTAACAAACATACAATTTAATTTTCGCATTTACAATATAATTAAGGACTACTAATTATTATATAGGATGATCACATTTAATTAGCATTCAATGGATATCAGAATAAAAATATTATGAACATCTATAGTTTTCCACCTCTGTAAAGAACTTACGCTATACTACAATATTTCATCTGTAATATATTAGTTGTTGTTTGTGTGTACAGGTATTGTTACCGAATTCCTCGCTCATGAAATCTTATCTGAGGACTTTTACTTAAAAGTTAATGATTATAATAAAACGATTTTTTAATTGCCTCTCACAATCATTGCAAAGGTCCTCGTAACCAGCCGCCTCTCAGTTTTAAATTGTCCTCTAACCTTTGAATAATATTCTTTTAGACGCCAGCAGTTTAGTAGCGAAAATATTTGTAAGATTTTTTATTATACGAAGCAGCGTTAATTTTATAAAATCCACGAGCGAAAAAGTGACAAGAAATATTTCTATCACAATTATTTTGTTTATTCGTAACATTAAATTTGTTTTTCCTTTATAGTTGAACTTGTATTATTTGTGATATCCGTGTTTTAATGTATGTAAATAATTGCTATTATACATATTACATCAGTATTCCAAGCTTATTAGATATGCAATAATTGTAACTGTATAAATTCGAAAGTGAATTTGTTTGTTACGTTTTCATATCTTAACTACTCGATTAATCAACTTGAAATTTTGCATACACGTTAACAGGAGCACAAAAGAGTATATAGGATAGCTTTCATCCAGAAGAATGTACTGTTCCCAAAGGATAAGGTAAATATAGCGAAGCCACTGGCAAAAGCTAGTAATATACTTATAGTTTAAATAAAAATAAATTTGTAATACTCATTTTTGTATTTAAATATCTAATATATGATTATGGAGATTGTTCAATTTAAATTGGAATTGAAGAGTTAAGATACCGGTACAATATTCAGATGAACACAACTTGCCACTCGTTTAAGTCTGGAGCGAGAGTTTTGAGCCACTTGACTATCTTCTTTTTTTTTCGAACTGACTACACTGTTGACCCGAAGGCCTCTACAGATTCACCGGACTACGCTTGACTATCGACAATGCAAGCAACTAAATATTTTTATCATTTAATATTGTGAAAGAGAATATCTCGTTTTCTGTCTTTCAATGAATGCGTTGATAACTCAAAAACCACTCAAACGATTTACATGATTTTTTTTAAACAAAACTATGGGTATTCTCTGTTCAAGTTTTAAAGTTTTCTTGTAACTAGGTAGTATAAGATATAAGTAACCATGTTAAAGGTAAATTAAGTAGATATACAGCAATATTTTACCTAAGCCATTATTAAATATTATTATGCAGTAAACAATTTTTTCGTACTTGACGCGACGGGAACTGCGAGTGCAAGTAGAATTATTTAAAGATATTTTATGTATTTACCATATTGTGAATTTATAGTAATAAGAGTTTTCTTTCTCCATATTTAGCAAAATACCATAATAGTGATACTGATTACACTATCAGGTGCCCTATTTGAGGAAAGTCAGTATGTACGAACTTAAGTAACAGCTTTGCTCGACTTTCGTCTACTCATAATACTTTTGCTTTCAACATTACAGAGTAAAAGTATTACTTATAAGTAGGGCACATAAAAGTATTCCTGCTTCGGCATGCTTCAAGCATAACATGTACGTAGACATACGTACACAGCTTTATGTCTCCTTTATTAGGTAGTAGAACGGCAGTAAACTGTTCTCATCAGGCGGAATGACCATCTAGTCCGCAATTGTTGTATATCTATATATATATAAACATGAATTGCTGTTCGGTGGTCTCGCTAAAACTCGAGAATGTCCGGAACGATTTGGCTAATTTTGATCATGAAATATTCGTAGAAGTTCAGGGAAGGTTTAAACGGTAAGAAACGATTTAGTTTTCAAATACAAAATGTTCTTAGATATGAAACATTTGATGTCTTTTTTCATTTTAGAAATAATAAATTGTCATTTGTTTATCAAATATTTATAGGTGCGTTCAGAAATTTGTCTGTTTCATAGCTGTAGTATGAGGTTCGATCTTCTCTTTCTTCCGCGGGTTCGATATATTAGGTCTGTTTTGTTGGAATACAGATGAGTTCTGTTTCAGAAATAAAAATAGTACAGGAGAAAGCTTTAATTGATTAAGTGCATAACTGTGTCACATTTATAATGTAAATAAAAATTTAGTATTAAGTTTTGACCACATTTTACACAAATATATGTAAGTGATACGAAGTTCACCGGGTCATCTAGTTGTAAATAAATGTATATTACATAATACAAACAAATACGTTTATGTGAATATTTAACAACCTTTTAATATTATTTTAATTTAAAACATTGGGTATTGCTTACAAAATGAAATTATTAAAAAGAGCATTCCTCTAAAAATTGTAAATAAGTAAAGTATTGTATATGAAAAAAATAAAATTAAGTACATATTTTTTATGTATTTACGTAAAACAATATCATATAATACACTCCACACAATAATTAAGGAAGAAAAAAAAATGAATTTTTTAACAGATATTTTATGAGCTGTATCTAAGTCAATAATGGTTATATTGAAACTATAAAAAAGTATTCTGAAGCTCCAAGACTCTAGTTTTTGAATCTCCAGACATTTATTCTATTTGAAAGCACGATTTTAATACAACCCGAAGAAATAGCTCGAATTTATTTTTCCAAATTTTCAGTCTTCTCTTTCTGGCTCCCAGGGCTCGGAAGTTTTTTTTTTGGATACCGACCATATGGGCCAAATAGCCTGTTTATTTAACTTAAATTTATATTTTTTTTTTATTTCACTGTTCGTCCATTTTTCGCGGAGATATCAGACATTGAACAAAGCAAAACGCTTTTGTGTTCAACCACCGATATCTCAGCAATCAATGGTCGTACAGAAAGATGAGGGACAGTTTCAGAAACTGAAATAAATTTCCTACTAAACTGAAATCGTTTCAGGGCATATGCTTTAAAATATATATTTTTTTAATGCTTTATATTTTCGATACGATAATATTTGACTTAGTTGCAGCCGATCAAATATCGGGAAAAAAAATAATTTTCGTTTTCCTTCCTTCATTTTTGTGAGAAGAATAGTATTAAGCAAGACAATTATAGTAATGTGTGCTAGTAAGAAAGTTGTCAGCTGTAAAAATCTCTAATGCCTAAGTCAGTAGAGTAAGGAACAAATATTTAAAGAAAAATTGCAATTTTATATTTGTTTTATTATGTTTTATAAAGTGAAAAATAGTCATCCGATGCAGGCAAAGTACAAAATATTTAAGATATATTCAGCTTATTATTTAAAATTTGCTCTTATAAAACCTAAAAATAATAATTAAAATAAAGAAAATGGAATATATAATCGAATGGAGAGAATATAACATGGTGGAAGCTCAGTTGTTATCGTGTACGTACACCGCGTCGATACACGTAGGTACGAATCCTTGCAAATGAGCCGTAGCTTTCGGTGAAGGGAAACATCGTGGCGAAACCATGGTATGGTGGTAGAGGTTTTACTCAGTCCGCTCGGCTAGCTGCAAGCCTCAAGTGAAAAATCTATCGTTAAGCACCTATAGTCCCAATCTACAATAAACGCGTTTACCACCTTAGACCACGTCGGCATTCAACATCAGGTGAGACTGCTGTCAAACGCTAAAACCTATAAAAAAAGCAAAGAATAACCAATGTAATATCGATCCCGGTGTCTGCGGATTCGAAAATATGCTTTATCAATAAAAGTATTTTTCGAAATTTGCATACAATTATTGATTTAAATTTAATTAATTATGATATCGGCTCACAATGAATTCCACATCATTTAACGAGATGTTATGTCTTCTCTAACCTTTTGTATAAACGTATTTAATTCAATAAAAATAAATTTGACCGCAACTGTACAAGTAATTGATAACTTAAGATTGTATGTATATTTCAATTAATGAAACAAATTTATTTCACTCTGTACAAGGTTAAGTGCAGTATCATGTCAGTACGATTTCGTTTTGACACCTGTCAATTAGTCAAAACAATAAGAGATTAAGACTGATGAAATTTAAATTAGACACTGGCAAGATGGACAGTATAATTACTAATTCATTTATCACCATACCGTTGTCTTTTACCGTATCAGACGAGTTAGTGTCCGTCGTATTTAAATGTTACACTCCCTAGTAAAAAAATATCGTGTATAGTAAATACACATATTAGTGTGAGCGAAGGTTAATTATGAGCCTTGGTATATTCGAGATTAATAAGCTAGAATATTGTGGGCTGGTCAACATGAAAATTGGCGCGGCTAAGTGTTTCTTTTTTTTATAGAGAAAATCTTTTTATGACTTACTAACATATCCAAGGCATAGTAGAAACTACTGGGCCCTAGGGCCATGAACATTTGCATTTGTCTTTTACATTATAAGCAAATATTTTTAGAAATTCAAGCCCTGAAATGGTGAAAAGGGGTATGAAAGTTTATGTGAAAATCCGCCAATTTTCTGTCAATTACTTATTATTATTTACATATAAAAAATATAAAAGAAACAATCGAAAATAATTACTCCATAGAAAACGTGGACGAACCCGCGGTAAAATTCCGAGATGCTAGGTTATATATTATTAAATTTTATACTGTAATTACTGCGAACGAAAGGCAAGGTAGTTGCTAGTTAGTATGCTAAAATGCTTAATTGAAAATATCGGATTACCTAAAAACATTATTTTGATCAATCTTCAAAGATTAATATATTTATAGGTCTTCTGGTTAAGAAAATAGCGTAGAGTGACTCCGTAATTAACGAGCGGATTGGAAATATTAAAATGCAAAAAATCGTTTACCCTTGTCAACAATTAGGAGTTTGAGGACGGCTTACAAGTCCGTTATTTTTTTTAGGTCAGGGACTTCTAAATCGACTTCAGTCACGCGAAAATATAAGACAAATTGTAAGAACTTTCGAGATTTTCTTTGTTTTCGTTATACTTGAAACCCCAAAGGGATTTTAATGAAAGCATATTACATTTGCCATTAAAAGATATTATAATAAGAATATTGTTATTTCTATAAATAACTTATATCACGGATGTCATAAATATTGTGATAAGAATATAATGCGAACACTCCCAAAGCACCAATTTCGGCTCATGAAATCGACCGGCACACTTTTAGATAATAGACACCACTAGGAAATTGATTGCTTCCTTATTCTATTAATTTGCCAATAACGCCGACCCTTAACATATGAGGGGAAATATGACATTCTTACATATTTGTTGAGTTTCATAGAGGTTTTTCAACTAAAGTACACATCATTTTTACTACTGATCTCAATTTGAAGAAGCATAAAGAACATATAAGTTTTGAAGCGTTATAACTATCTATTTATTTCAACATATTTAAAGTACTTCCAATGTAACGAAAGTTTATTCTTTTAAATAATTTCGTCTTATGTCCAGTGTTTTTCGATAATCATGACCGCGGGGTAATTTATTATTAATGCAACACGCAGCTTCGGTCCCGTTAGCGTAGGTTTGACCTGTCCTTCGAGTACAGTATTTTTTTTTACATGTAAAGTACCCTCTGTCTTTTTGTACCCCTGACAACGGGTGTACAAAAGATCGTAGTTAATGGATAAAAGCGTAACAAACAAACTCATATTCGTATTTATAATAATGGTAAGTAAGGATAAGAATTATAATCGTGATACATTAAATATTTTAAGTTATCTTCAATTTGTTTATGTTCTTATATTTTATTTTCTAATTTATATACGTATGTATTCACACACAAGTCCAACTATGTAATTAACAAAATGTTATAAGATTAACCCCTCGGCTGGTTTTTTAAGATCAAGATCTCAAAATGACGGATTGTGTTTTTAATTTTTATTTCACGATATCCTACATTGTAAATTTCACGGTTTAGTAAAAAAAGGTTTGTACAAATGAAAAAATATAAAAAATAACATTTTACATAAAAAATATAATTTAACAATAGGTACACTATATGTTATTTTTATAATAAATCAGGTACTTTTTTAAACTTATACTGCCAACAGTCTATTGACCTGTGCCTCATGAGGTCTACATTCCTTTGTATGGAACTTAAACCTTTACGGTTTTGGACAATTCAGTAGTTAATAATACATGTATCTGAACGACCGATCTTTGCTCGATGTTTATCGGACAACAACCATATCTAGATAAACTTGGAAAGTCAAACAACACCTGAATATAAAATTTCGTACAAATAATTAGTATTGCTTGTGAGAAATCAATGACATATAGTATATACACACCCAAGAATTGTTCACTTAATTGCATTAACCTCAAAGCGAAATAATGCAGATGATAAAATTAATTTCGTATATTTTTTACCTTTAGGGAACCAGTATGTGATGAGCAAACCTATTATCGTATGATATACTCGTATATCACTGAGTTTATAATTAATACAAATATTAGTACAATATTTGTGACATATACTTTATTTCTTCTTACCCTTATCCCATATAAGTAGGGTCGACACAACCCGTGTTAATACAAAAAAGTTAAATACGCGTCTAACACTTGTTTAATTAAAATTTGATCACAAAAAGTGTCTTACCCTTGTTTAGAAATAGGCACTATTTAAATTTAAACATTGTATAACACTTGCCTAAGTTCACAGTTCTTATTTTATTATTATATTTCCATTCGCCGGCAAAGGACGTTTCGTAGTAAATTATGGACTTCGTGTGTATAATTAATTTGGAAGATGTAGATAAATTAAACAATTTTGGAAACACATAAGTAAATGGCAACTACTACAATATGACATTATTGACATTTCACAATAAATATGTGAGATTATACTGTTGTTCCACTTCACGCACTTTGGCGTAATATTTTAAACGTCTATATGAATTATTTTAATAATTACATCATTTTCTTTATACCAAATGTCAAAATAATACTAACCAATTTCACTAAATATAAATAAATAATCTTAATGAAGATCAGAACAAAAATATTATACATAAATTGGAACGTTTTTGAATGATGAGATTGACTTTAATGAATGCTATTCAGAGTTGCTTGCATAAAAAACTTAAACCAGATGTTTATCTAGAGATCGCTTGAACACTCTTTTGTAACAAAGTATTTTAAACAGTTGTTTAACAAGGATTACAATTTTAGACATTATTTAGTAAACCTTGTGTTAAACGCAAGTTCATTTTTATTTTTGTAATAAGACTGAACATATTTGTCACTTTGTCATGTATTATTGACTTAACTTTTACGATCGGCCGCATGCGTAACATCAACCCTCCTTGGGATTATTTTGTAGCACCATGATTTTTGTTCAATGTTGGTGACTGTTATAACATAATCGCCTGCACGGCTACAGGATTTTGTATCACTTACATCGGTATATATTGACTTGAATTAATAAAGTTGGTGTCTTATATGTGTATTAATTTTTCGAAGAAATCAATATTTGATACAATAAACCATTACAATAATATAAGTTATTAAAAATATAATAGAAAGAAGAATTGTAAAGAAAATGCCATATAGATTTATATATACATAATGGGTAGAAAATAAATAATTATAAATTTCAAAATTAAGAAACAAAATATTTTACCTCTGACACTGAATTCAAATCAAAACTTTTGAAATATTTTATAATAGTTAGTCTACTTACAAAACTATTTTTTAGGTCTTCTTTGTCCTATATTACTCTACTACTCTGTAAAAGTTTTATATTATATAAATGAAAGCTTTTTTTTTATTGATTCTTTGTTTTTTTTAATGCCCAGCGAAAAGGGCCACAATCAACTACTCCGCAGTTATAATCTATTTTAGAACGAAGCATTTCAAATATATTTTTTTTAATTATATTTCCAGGTGTTCATAAAGTCTGAGCTGAAAGTTGGCGTGATATACGTTAAGGAGAATCAGTACACCGAAGAGGAGATATTAGACAACAATGAAAACTCGCCGATGTTTGATGAATTCTTACAACTTCTGGGAGAAAAAGTGAGGCTTAAAGGTAATATAATACAATGTTAACAAT
This sequence comes from Antheraea assamensis, assembly GCA_035772565.1. Lineage (NCBI taxonomy): Eukaryota > Metazoa > Arthropoda > Insecta > Lepidoptera > Saturniidae > Antheraea > Antheraea assamensis. Next base: position 386,880 of record JAQQSE010000131.1, on the reverse strand, counting down.
TTTGATTTTCAATATCAATACTTAAGCAATTAATTAATTTTATTATTTTCATATGGAAATACTATCCTATTACTATTACAATACTTTACCAAATTTTATTCCATGCAAACATAATACAATGTTTTATGAGAAATTATTTAGGTACTTTAATTTCATATATGTATATATATTTTTTGGTATGGTCTTCTTTGATCGTAATTATATGAGATTTTATACGAATGAAAATGTGTACATTAACTTCTTATATTATCAGCTAGATTTTCTTTAATCTCTTAAGAGCATTCATTCAATTATTTTTTTCCCTTTGTATAAGGATTTGATAAATACAAAGGAGGCTTGGACACTGTTCACGACTTGACCGGTCTATACTCTGTGTACACAAACTGGCGTGGTATAGAAATAATGTTCCACGTATCTACCCTATTACCGTACGAGAGACATGACCCACAAAAGCTGCAGAGGAAGCGTCACATAGGCAACGATATCGTATGTGTCGTATTTCTCGAAGCAGATAACACCGCCTTCTCGCCTGCCTGCATTAAGAGCCATTTCTTGCACACATTCATTTTGGGTAAGTTTTTATTATTTGCACTCATTATTAGTATCGACTATTTTTATTTTGATTTACTAAATAACACTTTAAATACGGATTTTTTTTAATAGTAAGTCGACGGTAATCAATTTTTATGAACCTTTGGTACCCATATTAAAAGGCAATTTCATAACGGATTCAAAAGTTGATGTTCTAGGAGTACTTCAGCATGTACTTAAAGTTTACTAGCAGCTACTCGCGACTTCGTTTGCTTTTATATCTTTGTAAATTACCTCACCATATACAGTCTTCGTGTAACTTTAACGCTGCATATAGCGCATACTAAAATAGCTCCCAAATGGCAGGATTTTTTAAATCACTTGACACATCGTTTTGGCCAATTTAAATAATATCTTCTGATGTCATATATCTATTGGTAACACATATATGCCTACTTTTGAAAATGTAGGCCAAAATTTGATTGATCAAAAAAATTAGTTATGTTACTGTAAAGCTTCATCAAATTCTGTTCAGTAGTTTTCGTGTGAAAACCTGATAAATATCCAGATATCCTCACAAGCTGTCTCATTTACAATGATAAATAGGCTAGCGAGTTTTCGCTTGGTTTTACGAAATATTTTTCATATTATAAAACCTAGCGCATATCTGACTACTACGCTTGAAAGCCAATACGCATTCTAGGCTTAACGTGTTACTATTCTGACACACCCGTCCTTTTACATTAGGCATGGTTGGTTTAACGCTAACACATATCAGGGTAAAAAAGCAATTTTATAGAATGATATGGAAAAAGTTCTAGCAAACATGGATTTAACTTATCTTTATATTGCATTATCAAATCTTTCTTAAAATTGTTATATTTTAAAAATAAGTTAAAACAGAATTAATAGAATCATAATTCTTAATTCACTTTGTTTATCGGCGTTTTAAATCGTTACTACTATTATAAACGCAAATGTATATTTGTTTACTTGTTCGTCTGTTAGTTTGTTACGATTTAACTCTTCAACTACGCGACTGATCATCATGAAAATTTGCATACACATCACCATCATCATCATCTTACCCTTAACCCACCTAAGTAGGGTCAGCACAACAGGTTTTCCTTTTCCGTTCTCCCCAAGCGAAACCGCGAGTAAAAGGTAGTTGTGGAGTAGAGTAGAGGAGAGTGTTGGTTAGTATGATATTTACGCTTGGATTGTACCCAATAGCCATTGACATGTTGATGTTAAAAGATACTGACTATATAAATACGCTCACGAACATAATCTGTGCTTTGTTATTTGATCCAAATAAAAACAAAGGAATTAAAGTAGCAAAATAATATTTACAAGATATACAGTGTATTACGAAGATGATTGCTTAAGATAATATCTGATAACAAGATAAGCAGAACAACAAGACGTCCATCTTAATTTATGAAATGAGAAAATATATTTACTAACGGTTTACAGGTAACAATTATTATAAGGATAATAAATCAAACATTATTTACCCTTGAGGTATGTTTTGATTCTATGAATAGATAACATTAACTCTGAAAAAATAAACCATAATAATAACAACAAATAATAGGTTGACTTAATAATTCTAATTTTTCTCTCTCTCTTCTCTTGCAATTACACTCTTCAAACCCATATCAAAAAGAGTTTTAATAGAACAAGTGACAATCGTTAATTAAAATTATAAACATGAAAGTGAATTTGTTTGTTTGTTACACGTTAATTACTTACCTGTCATAATTAAATTCTGTATGCATGTTGTCAGTGACATAGAGAAGGACATAGGTTCCATTCATCCAAAAAAAGGACTTTTACCGAGGGATAACTGCAATTTACATTAACGCGAGCGTTCTGTTTTTAATGCCTACTTTAACAGCACCCTTGGTCTGAGTACTTCAGGAATAATTCGTTCGCTTTCAGCACATTATTACACAAATTTATCGAAATATAATAAAAATATACGGCAGTAACATGAAGGAAGATGTAATATAAAACACTTTAGCAACGGTAAACACTACTGATGTAACGTCGAACATAAATTTATAAGTAAGAAATGTTATTATCGCTCGGGCGTATCGCGCTCATTCAGCCCTATACACCCTCTACCGAAAGACTAGCTCTCTAATACATCGAATACATTTATCGAAAAGTACTGATGGCTTCTTATAAGGCATGTTTTGCAGTTTATAAAACCATCATTTCCTGTATCATCGTTATTTCCCGAGTTATTGACTGCCAAAGTCAATAAGGGCTTTTTGCTATGATCTTTGATAACTTTGCGCTAAATCATTGTACAAAACTGGTGAGCAGCTCAAACTAAAGGGAAATAAATTTCGTAACAGAACATTATGGTTATATTATCAAACAATTATTTGAGCCAGTGAACCGTTTGTAAAAGGAGATAAAATTTTGTTTTCGATGATTTTCTAAGGATTCTGCCTCCGAGACCATAGATCTGAAACTAGTCATTTAGAAGTTACAGTTTCTTTTGCTGTATGACCATTCGTTGCCTAATTACAGCGTGCTTATAATTTGGATTGTTTTTATATTCTTTAATTTTTGTGACTAGTGTATATACTGGGTACGAACTCGACAACTAGAGACAGGAATTCTTCTTTCAAAAAGTATTTTTTGACAAGGGCCTAACGAATCATTAAGAGAAATTTAAAAATAGTAATATGTTAAAGAATTAACTCTTAGATGAAACTGTTTTCACGGGAATAGTACTTTTTTCTGCATAAATATTAGTAAGTACCCTGTGTCTTTTTCTATATTCCTGATAACGTGTATACAAAATTTCATGTCGATTACTTGAATAGTTGAGGCGTAAAAGCGTAGTAAACGAAGAAGCTGATATTCGCTTTTATTATATGATATTAGTAAGAAGTAGCTTTTGCTCGTGGATTCGCTTACGTTAAAGTAAATTTGATTTCAAGAACACTGTATTTTTTCGAGATTATAGGAACGTCATGTCCTTTTTTTTCCTTGACCAGTTGAGGAGTTCAGGCATGAAAACATAACAAACAAGTAAACAAACTCAACTTGCCATCTATATTAGTATTGTTAACAATGACAGAGTAAATATAACATAATATTCATATTTAGAAGTGTAAAGCGTCACTAAATCTTTGAAATTTGCTTTCAGTTCGAGTATCGGCAAAAATAAAACGTCGTCCTACAAGGTACGAAGTTTCAGTTGTGACCCGCGATGAAGTCGGTGCATATAAGCCTTACCTGTGGGAGCAAAGTGTCTTCGATAAAGGTGCCATGTTCAGGTAATGGACAGGATTTTGTTGATATTACTTAAACTATAGCAAAATTGAATACCGTGTCGAATAAAATCATCGTCAATCCATATTGACTATGAATTTTCAGTAATTGACATAATATTAGGTTCGATCCCCCGGAGAGGAACCCTCAAGCCCACTGCTAGCGCGATACAGTGACACCGCAATCAGTAGTTCATTACACATACACTGCACCTCACACACGTGCACATACATAACGTAGGTATATATATGGTACACAAAAAAAATCTATTTAATTTCCAATTACTTTGATATAATATTGCAGATAAATGGGCAATGTTCTGATAGACAATATCTTACAACAACATATCATTTATAAATTGTCTTATAATTTTTTTGTGTTCAAATGTAATGTATCGTCTCTAATTTCCTTTTAATATCAAACCTGTAATATGATATTTCAGAGAATGGTTATTGACCAAGATAGTTAACGGAGAGAGGGCATCATACTCGGCGCCAAAGTTCGCCAGGATGCAAGAACGGACACGCAGTCAAATGTTGGAAGATATTGTAGCTAACTTACAAAATCATGCGGAGACCGGGCAAATACCTAAACCATACAGGAGAGGTAAATAACTACCTATAAAGTATGTAAAAAAAGGGAATATACAAATTCAGTTCTTGTGAGGCGCAATCAAGATCGTTTACCTTTGTTATTTTGTTAATGTCCAAATAAGCCGGCGGGAATTAACTAGTGAGATATAAACGATAACCTCAATTTTTATATGGATAAGATTAAGAATGAGTATATCAGAGGAAGTTTGAAAATAGCATCAGTGACAGAGAAGTTGAGGAATAATAGGTTAGCATGGTACGAGCATATTATGAGAAGAGATGAAAGTCACAAGAAAAGATTTAAGTTTCACAATGGGCAGATATAGGGGTAGAGGAAGACCGAAAAAGGTGTGGATGGTAAGTGTGGAAAATGATATGTGTATAAAAGGTGGGAATACTGAGATGACATTTGACAGGGGAGAGTGGAAAAAGAAAACATGTTGTGCCGACCCCTACTCAGATGGGATAAGGGTAAGGATGATGATGAATATAAAAACTACAGAAAATTAATAATACTACTACCATATAAACCTATCATTAATTATACATATTAAAAACACATACTTCACATACTGCATTCTAAAATTATTTGCGGAAGGTAAATAAAGTATACCATTTTAATTATTTTGGAAATACAATGCTTTATGCTAGTTTCAACATTACAGTAAAAACTGCTTATATCAGAACAGCAAGAGGATTATCATCGGTATTAACCGATGAAGACACTTTCTAAATATGGACACAGATAATACTTGCCTAATATCAGATGAAAGTGATTTCCATAGACGCGCGTACAGCATGGACCGTAAATGATTTATTATAAAATATTGTTTACATTACAGGCTATATTAATACATTTTTCAATAGATACACCTATATTATTGCTATTATAAAAATCATAATTATTATCCTTCAACAGGTTCTTGGCGTCCGATAGGCCATATGCGACCTTCCTCACCACTCCTCGATTCAGTCAGAGATCAGTTCGAGGACTACGATCAACTCGCTAAAGACTTTACTCGAGTGTTTCTGAACAATGAGTTAAATTCAGCGCAGAATGCTCAGCTGTTTGACGTAGTCTTCCTTGTGGGACAGTCGAAACAAAAGACAAAGTTCATCGGCGTCAGAGCAATCCTTGGTGTTAGAAGCAGGTACCTCAATTTATAAACCTAATTATTTAAATAAGAATGCATAACTTATTTGTTAATTGATTTATTTAAATTATATGACATAATATTCTACCAATAGAGTTATTTTATTTTAAATCCCATTCATAGCTCGTAATATAATATTTAATGTTGAGAGTTGTTAATATTCTAAAAAGGAACAAAAAAGACTTGCACAACACGGAGAAGATGGATTAATTATTGGCATTATAACCTTATTTTTATCGGTGTAGGGAAACATCACGATGAAACCATAGCATGGCGGGTAGGGGATTATCTAAGCCCGCTTGGCTAGCTACCACCCTCAAGTTGAAAATCTATCTCCAAGCATCTATACTACCAAAAAGAGCACATCTGCCATTTTTTGCGCAATTCAGTTTTACATATATTTAGAATCGGGAAAAACATGCATCTAAAGTAGTTTTTGTTCACCTACGAGCTTCTACTCTCATTTTACACTAAATTGAAATAAGCAATTATACGTACTTCGCTAAAGGCGCAGACTATAGACTTTTCGACTTTTCTTCGATTTGTGTTTTTGTTCGATGTGCCCTTTATTTTTACGGCTGCACTATAGATTTATTCAGACAGTCGCACTTGAAAGGCAGTCCACCTCTACATTTAGCATATTCAGTATCTTAGGCTACATCTTCATTTAATTTCAAATTATGGCCAAACGCTGAAACCTAGAAAATATAAAAAAGATAACTGGAGAAAGTGTACAGCTGTATCGTAACTGTCCTTTATTTATAAGAAAGAAGATTAAGACAGCTTTATGAATGTATAATCAAATTGCGTGCAGCTGTCCGAATATATATTATGAACCCTTTTGAAGTAAAAACTTCTTTAAGAATTAAAAAAAATCTTCTTTCTTAACTCGATGAACGAAAAAGCTATATTAAAAAAAGACAAGCATATACTTCCTTCCATAGGATTTAACGTGCGAGAGAATGCGATAGAATCTATTATACAGTGTTTCTTACATTTGCGATCTTCTCATTGTATATTGCACTACCTAATACTTGCTTTGGTCCGAGCAATGTACGTGTGTTAGTACGTATGTGTGTGAGCCTGCATATTACGAAGCCTGGAAAAAGGTGTCATAACCAGTATGGTATATTGTTCACGTGTACGTTTATATGAATAATTTATTATTTTATGGAGGTTTCACTACCGCGTTTGAACTCCATACATATTTTTTTCTGTAGTGTATATAAAGTGACGGTATTGTATCTGGACGCTAAACGTAGTGCAATCCAAAAACAATGTCGACCACCGAGCGATCCATCGTCAGCTGGATATACACTGGCTTAGATACGATAAAAGAGAATCACTACGACGGGTTTCCATAAGCTTAGGGGTAGTGATCTAGTTGGATACATATACCCTATCACCTAAACAAATTATACTCCGAGTGTTAGGAATGGTAGTAGTAGAGTTTCTATAACTTGGCGTATTTAAGTTATGAGTTAAAACTAGTCGTTTGTGGTGTTCCAGGGTCTTCCAAGAGATGTTATACGGCATTCAGACTGGTTTCGGATCCCCGCAAGTGCCGGTAGCTGAACTCCTAGCGAGGCCCGCGCCGACTCTACTGTCACCCACTCCGGCAAGACCGAAAAGTAGCAATTTCCTCCAAGTTCCTGATATCGAATCACCTAGGTGAGTCATATTTCCTTATGGTATCCATAATTATTAAACCTTTGATATGAAAAATTCATTAGCTATTCGTTTAATCTATTCTTATTTATAAATCGTAATAACAAATTAATCAGATTAGATTTAATAATAACTAGCAACCACTAACGAATTCATCTAATTTAAATCATCATCATCTTACCTTTATCCCACCTAACTGAGGTGAGCACAACATATTTTCCTTTTTCACTCTCCCCTGTCAGGTGTCACACCTTTTATACACATATTATTTATAACAAATTAAATTTAAATACTTATAAATAAAAATTAATGGGTAAGTAAAAATCAAATAGGTATATATAAATAAAATATAAAAAAGGTAAAAATCAAATACGTATACATATATACATAATACATATAAATAAAAATCAATTGGTAAATGTATTGGTGTCCCACTTCAAAGCGTCTATTTGATAGTGATATTTGGAATGCTAATAGGTGCTATTTGGCAAATTCTTTTTTTTTTTTTGTAATTGTCTGGATAAGGTTTGTATGGAAGAAATTGTTTCAATAATCGTACGTAACAGTGAAAAATTTGGGTTAAAAATTGTCCATATACTAAAAGTGAGTGGGTGGACAGATGACAATAGGGAGATCGTCAAAATATTGACAGATTAATGCTCATTTGTTGATTTGTAAAAACCGTCTCTATTAAAAACGCTTAGATGGGCTCATTATTTTTTTCCATTGTTTAGCATTTTTTTTCTTATGTTCAGAAATTCTCTGTAAGGTCTTCCAAAAATTTTCAGAATGGTGTTATAAGAAATAAGGCTAGTGCAAAAGGAGAAGCTTTTTCAATTGAAAAATAATAGAAATAAAATACACTCAGAAACAAATTGAGTATCTGCAGAAAAGGTCACAATTTTATATACTTAATAAAAAATTGTTTTTCCCAATAATCTAAAAAGTAACGACGAAGATTGGTTTTAATATTATTTTTTCAAAAGTACAAATATAAACAAAAAATTTAAAAAAATGTATATTACTTGAATTTTGATAGAGTTAAAAGCAATTTGAAAAAATAAACATGTCTTTTTCTAAAGTTCATATATTTTATTGAATTGGTAGAAGAATTTGAACAAATTCGAAAAAACGTTTTTAATGGGGATGAGAAAGAATGAAAACGTTCACCTAAATCGAAAGCGGTCGTAGTAGAAAGTTATCGATTTGACATGGAAATGTCCCATATAGAGAACAATTCATTGCTACCGAATTTATAAACGCTAAAGCTTCGATCGTTGTAGGAAAGTTATTTGTTAATGAAGTTAAGTAGTCCATGTCGATTAAGTTATGTTAGGCCTTTAGTTTTCGTTTCTAACGTCACTTAACTCTGAAACTTTATGGATCGACGCGTTACTTCAGAACATTAACGCGTCCGGTCGTGCTCAGATTAACATAATTTACAGTTTGAATACTGTTTAATGAACTGTAACTTAATAAATATATGTTAAGAAAAATCTGGTTGTAAGTTGTGCTGGTTTAATAATTAGTACGCGAAGTGAATACCGATCACCATACACATAATCAAGATCCTCTCATAGTTGTTCGCTTCACTGATGCCCGGTTTCTGAAGCCGTCAGTTAAACTATAAATAGCTATTAATTCAATAAAGTTATCCATAAGATAAGCGGCGTTTAACTGTAAATGTGTTTCTGAATACACAACGAGACGTCAAGTAACTATTGTACGACTCCGAATCTCTCTATCGGCGATACTTTTTGTCGTTTAAATAAAAATCTCGAAAATCTTATAGGAGCTAATTATTTTATTTCAATTTTCACAAAATCTATTTTTCTAACAACTTGTTACCATGGTAACCGAATACGCCATCTCGTGGGAACATCAAAAACGCTTCAACAACTATGAAACCAATAACTAGCTCTTTGATGTTCACTAGATGACTCTTTTTACAAAGTGGTGTCTAAAATTGATTTTATAATTTCAATTCGTCATTAATAGTTGTTCTATTGTAACAGTTTTTTTGCCAATTTAGGTACGTGGTTTTTTTTTTTTAATTTTGGTTATAAAGTTTGTATGATTACATGTTACACAGCTGTTTCTCAAAGACTGAAAATTGACCTCTCATTCCCAAAATGTCAAACATTACCTATAAAAACTTTGGTTTTGTTATTGCTTGAATGGTATTATTATCAAGCATAGTAGTATTATTTATGTTGATTCAGTTAGATTTTATATTCAGCAATCCTGTTGAAATCATTAATTTTATGTATTTTATAAACAGATAAAAAAATATATGTACGATAATGAAGCACGGAAACGGTATTAAAATATTATATAGTTGCTAAAGAATTTGTGTGGACAAAAAATAAACATAAAATGATTTTGAAGTACAGAGATTAAAAATTATCTACAGTATTTTTATACTGAATTACGATGAATTTTCGGAGCCTTATTCCTATTATGGAACATAATAAACAATAATTTAAACAACATTTGTGCTAAAATTAGTATACCGACATAAAAAAAAAAGTGTTTCAGGGCAATTTTGGCAGATGAAACGTCAAATAAAACTTATCGAATAGATAAACGCCCAATATTGGCCAGTTAAGTTGAACCGAGGTTAACTGACATATATCGTATGATTGTGTATTCAGAAACCCAATTTGACAAGTTATCGAACCGAAAGCGCTATAGAACAGATAAACTACAATTAAAAATACTTCAGAAACCGGGCATGTTTCTAACGTGACGGTGCCTCTCAATAGATTATCGTCCATCAACGATCGCGACCGCTTTTAGTACGTAATTACTGTCAGGTGATCAATTAACAAAATTCATGCAAGCTCTACGTTTAACTAAAGGTTTCACCAAATTTCCAAATGTCATTGAATATATAACTGTTTTGGTTTGTCTACGAATTATATAGTAAAAATAATGTGCTATATAGGTAAATCCAGAGACAAGTATATCTCAAATTATTATCGGAATAAAGGAAATAATGTAACTAATTTCAGACCCAAAAGTGTACCAAGTTCCCCGATGGTGAAACGTGCGTTCTCACGTTTGGGCACAATCACAGCGGGCTGGGGCCGGTCTATTCGCAAGCAGCACTCTCAATTAAACGCTGACGACAAGAAAAAGTGGGCCAGTTCTCAGGATTGCTCTAGTAAGTATTAGAAATATACATTTGGATTAGGGGTGTACGAATAATTGAATTGACTAATTAATAACTATTTATTCTCGATCATTATTGACACATCTCTCTTTTACATATTTTTATCACACATTTGTTAATTTTCATAGTTGCAAATGACTGAAAAATTTTTATTCGTTATATTATAAAAACAATAAATATGTTATAATTATAACGTATTAAAAACAAAATTATAACCATGATAATTTTATAAAAATAAATAGCTCAAGTAAGTACCATCTATCCGACAAAGGTAAAACTAATCTAGACGTAGTAAGTTAACAACAAGTTAACATAGATGTCACTTTTTTAATAATATTTTCACTGCTTTGAAAATGAAAGCTAATGAGGTGCTGTGATCGGTTGAAAATAATCACTTGTCAAATTCCTAGACGAAAACGAACTACGTCGAATATATTACATTAGTTAAAAATTAAAATTGTTTTTTTGTAACAAAATCCTTGAACTTCAGGGATTATCGCGAAATACGATTTTGCTTATAGCAATTATATTTTGTTAAATGAAAATATGCATAATAAATCGCATTTATTCATTACGGTACGAAATTCAGCAGAATGTTGTGTACATTCATATTTTCTATATTTATTATTTAGTTTCGAAATAAATATTACTCCCAATAAAAAACAATTCTCTTGGTGATTTAATAAACTGATAAAATGCCAGCACTCTATCAGTTGTTAAAATCATTGCAATCCAAAAATAGCTGGCGAGTGTCCATCGCTGAATGTAGGAAAGAGTTTAACGCCTACTAAAACTTTATAGCAATATTTTAACACAAGAAGATCACTATTTTATTAATTTTGTTACATCACAATACAATTATTCTCATTTGTAGATAAAGAAAGCAAAGAAAAAGAGAAAGACAAAAACGCAGCACTAGCGGTACCAAGACTGTCAGTTTGTGCTGACGCCCAGAAGGTTGATCGTGCCAAATTAGCTCAAACCGAGGTAAATATGTAATATATATGTAAAGTAAATATATATACAGGCACTTAATTATTATCATTAAGCGAGTAACAACTTTTATAGCGTAATTATTAAGTATCTTTTATTTACCTCATAACATCATCAGATAACTTTTCATCGGAGTTTTTGATGGGTTTCTGATCTATCATTCAGTGGCTTTTGTTTTTCATTCATAAACTCGTGTTATTTGACCCTGTATTATGTGATATTGGTGACGTTTTGCGTAATATAGCCAGCTACATTATTGTGGATAAGTCAAATGTATGGGGATTAATAACATGAATTCTGATATATTACAAAAACTCTCAGGAAAGTTTAACGAAGGGGGCCATCATCTTTTTAAAACACTGAAGTCATCGCAAAAGAAGACTTTGAAAAGCGGTATAATTGTGCTGTTGATAATGGAAGTAATAACCTATAATAGTTAGAATTGTTTGTCAAAGTACGAAGAAGAAAATGAAGAGCTTTAACACCAACGATTATTTATAGACTTTTGAGTGTTTATAATTTAACTTTTACCTTTCAGTTTTCGATAATAGAGTTCGACCCGGAGACGTTCCGTATTCTATTGGATTACCTGCACACGGGCAGCTGCCCATTGACGTGTGCTTCCATACCGGGCCTGATCTGCGCCGCCGAACACTACGACTTGCCGGAACTGTTGCAGGCTTGTTTCCATCACGCTAAGCAGTTCCTTAGAATTGAAGTGGTAAGCGTTTCTTAACAATAATGGTCGCCCGATGGTCCAAATTCAATCATAATAATAAAATGTACAAAGTTTTTTTCGAGGGTTAATATTTAGGTATCTCTATTTATATTCGTTTTTTTTTACTTTTAAATAATAATCTTTATTTCGTATCGTTCTAATATTGTAGATTATACATTTAAGGACCGTGGAATATGATGAACAGATATTTATAAATAAAGATTTGTACTCCTCAATGGTGTAGTAAAAAACTTACTATTTCCGATTATTTTAGTGATAACACTAAAGCTCATCAATTGGGCCCAAGCAAAAATAAAGAAAATCGGTTGACAAACAGAGGAGAACATTGTACTGAACTGTTGTATCTTCTCCTAATTATGTATAGATAATTCAAACAAAATTACTATATGATTATTATGTAAATTGTACAAAAAAAAATGTACTCAAAATTTTAAATACTAATAGAATTAGTAACCATCGAAATAGGTCATATCATTGATTTAAGAGTCATATTATCATTTTTTATATTAAAAAAATATATAATGGCAACTAAAAGTTCACACTTATTATATACATTTAATATTTCAAAAATAAATATTATAAGTAACATCGTAAATAGAGGTTTGTTACTTAAATACTGTTATTGATATCAAAGTCATCATCGTCGAATACAAATGACTAAGAACAGCAGTTTGACATTTAAAGTCGGTGATCATTTTATACTGTAGCCATGGTTTAAGATAGGATTTTCTGTATAAACAGGTATGCACAATGCTGATATCGTTAGAGAACTACTACTGGCGGTACACCTCGGCATCGGAACTGGTAAACATGATCCTGGCCTTTATTGAACAGCGAGCGTACGCCATATTCCAAACATCCGAATTTCTCAATCTCTCCGAATCCATGGTCCAAATGATAATGTGCAGAACTTTGGAAGTTACCGAAATGCGAAAATTCGAAGCGATGCTCAGTTGGGCCCGGAATAAAATCAAATCCAAGTCCGCGAATAAGACTGATGCGAAAAATGAATTTAAATGCATTATGGAAAGATTGACTCGAGACCTGAAGCTGTATAGGATTTCACCGCAGGAGTTGATAAAGGTGGTGCTGCCTTCGAAGGCCATAAAGAACGAACGCATCCTGGAGACGTTGATGTACCAAGCGAACTCGGGCATGTACAGGATCCAGGACAGCTACATCGAGGCTTGCCAACAGCGCTTACAGAAGCAGGACTCGAGGTTCTCCGAGTTCGAGAGCTTCGACTACGGGATGTAATCACAAAGCTGTGAGGTATATCAGTGTATTAGGTAAAAATTACGAAGAGTGATCGTTTCGCGAATCCTTCTTATTGTGGTATGTTGACGCCTTCTAAAAGTATTATTGTTATAGATGTACTCGAGTACTGATGGCGGTGCGAGAAATATTTGTACACTTCTCGTGGTCCTATCTCTTGTTGTTGTTCATTGATACCTATATTTTTTACATCTAGCTAGACGTGTCCAGTGATAATCGACTCTATTTTTGGTACCAAACTTTGCTATGATACGTTCAGTCCGGTGAATATATCATTTAAATATATTATTGGGAACACTTTATTAAAGGAAAGACGTGTCTAGTTCTGTGATTCATTTCATTATATTCAATTTAATATGAAAATATATGGATTGCTATCACTTTTGTTTTCAACTTTATTTACGTGAACACAGTGTAGAAATATCAGGTAACTGATCCTAAAACAAAATGCATTTAATCGCTGTCGATGCTCTGTCCAGATTCCACTTTGTGTGCAATTCTATGGAATTTATAACGAGTAATCATTTACCAAATATATAGTTAAATATGAAATATGTTTAATATCGATGTCAAAAGCTAATATATCGCTGTTTATCTGTTAACGTCTTCGTATGTGACTAAATAAGTGTGCTGTTTATAATAATATATAATGAATCGATTTCAAATAAGCAGTTGTTTCCAAATAATAGACGTTTAGTTTAAATACGCCTTCCAAAATGATTGTCCACCTAATTCGTTACAGTCCGCGTCAAACTTTTTGACCGCTCTGAACATAGATGCGCAGGACACAAATAGCTATAAATACGTATAATATTATATGTATATATATAACATTGAAACTACTTAAGGATATACAAATGCTAATTTTAGTTTATTGATAAATCCTATATCCATTGGCGCTAGGATAATTTATAAGTTTGTTTCCTTAACCTCTAAATGTGAGAATCAAGTTTAATGGTACTTCAATCCAATGGAGTATCCTATAGGCTGTCATAGTCATCAAGGTCGTACTGAAGCCTCGATTAAAATAAGAAATAAAAAAAAATTGTTATATTTTAACTTTGTTTTATAATACATTCTTGCGAAACTTACGTGTAAGCCCGAACTTACGGCTATATTCAGAGCGGTCAAAAAGATTGACAAGGACTGTAGTTTTCTTATTGTACAGATTATAACAACCCTATGACTTGCGATTGAGATTTATTCTGTTGACTTTTATCGTATTGACTACAATACTTTTATTGCGATTTTAAGAATTCTTACGTATATTTTTAATTAAGAATATAGTTTAAGCGGGTTTAAGATTTATATCATTTCTAATTGTCAATAGTTACTATCATTACAAATGACTAATTATATGTTAAAACGGAAACAGTATAATTTCTATATTATTTTCACAGAAAACAAGTTATGTTTTGGAGGTTACGTTCGGTTAACTCTTAATTTTACTAAAAAAAATGTCTAAAATGATTACAACCTCCTAATTTTCTTACTCAATCCATAATTTAGGATACAGTATAATTTCTCTATAATTTTCACAGAAAACAGGTTATGTTTGGAGGTTATGTTAAGACATCTAAAATTATTTCAATAACCTCCTAATTTTCGTACTCAATACGTAATTGATATTCCTGTTTATTCTTTTTCCATTGTCTCGAATGTAATATATTTATGTTAAGACTATCACTTGCCATATTGGAATTAACTACATAATAAAACTATGTAGACGTCCTGTCCATATATATATGATCATTAAGATCATATTCTGGAACAACTGCATTAAACTAGTTAGGTATCTGTTGTTATCAAATTTATTGTGGTTTCCATATAAAATTATATATATAATACCACGGAAATCCCCGAGATATTCTTAAGTAATAATTAAGTTTGATGTATACATGTTGTGAATTTAATGTAGCAAATGATTCTATTATAAAATGGCCTTGAAAAATACACTTTCTCTTGTTACATTCCTCAAGCATCGTTTTGTCTTGTATGTGTTTTATTTATATTCCGTGTGCAGTCTGTTTTACTTATACATAATAGTGGTGGTACAGACTGGATAACTATGACTTATATGAACTAGAAATGACTTTTGTCTCTCGTAGTAAACGTTCGATACATTATGTTATTATAATTGTTAAAATCAGGTCGTCTGGACCACGTGGTATAAAACTACTATTTAAAAATAAGAACCCATTTCACATAACTTAACCGAGAATATATTATATTGTTTTAAGGAACTGCGCAAATATTTTCTTAACACAAAAACAAAAAACATTTTTAATAACATATTAGCTGGTGCCCGCGACTTCGTTCTCATGAAAATAGTTTTAATAAATATGTTTTTTATATGAATGAATTGTGATTATTTTTTTATTTTCTCGTTCAAATTTTCTCATTTATACTAGCCAAACGATTACGAAGCGCACAAATATTTTCTTAACATAAAAAACATTTTTGTAAGACACTAGTTCGTTCCCGCGACTTCGTTCTTATGAAAATACTTTCATTTCTTACACGTTTTATTTAAATAATCAATGTTTTTTTTTCGCTCAAATGTGGTCATTAGTAGCCAAACTTTTACCCCTATGTCGATTCTATTTTACATCTATTAAATTGAGTCATTGCTTCTTACACCCTGTGGAAAACATAATCCTATGTATGCTCGTAATACTCTGAAAAGTCTTGCTCCTGCTCGTGAAAATCTAATCAAAATCTGTTAAAAAAAATTCTATTTTTATTTCAAAATTGATTGATTAACATTTACATTTTACACATAATTTTACAATGGCTTACAAACTAGGCAAACTAGTATATAGCCAGGATACGATTAATTAGCTTGTTTTACAACAAGAAAGTCTAAGGTGTAGCAGCGGGCCTTACACATACGAAATCTATTACAAGCTAAACTGTTAGAACCGTTATTAGGCAATTATATATATATTTAATAACAAACACACATAACTATATATACATAGTGTGCGGAACATTACCTACAAACCTGATTGATACAAAGAATCATTACATTCACATACCTATTTAGAATGATTATTGCCTTCCACTATACTGGCGTCCAAAGAAAACGGGCACGGATAAGCTATTGTTTACAATATCGTATTTCATATGTATTTAAATCAGGGAAAGAAGGTATATCTAATAGAGCGGCATCAGATATTCCGATTTTTCTCTTCTCTGTTTTAAGTCAAATGAGCCCCTTTTTCTTGCGGCGGTCGTATATAATACACGTACGGTATTTTACTGTCTCATTTGATATAGTTTAAAGATTTATTAAATAAAGTAATATACATCTATCAATGTGAAGCAAGTAATGCAATCAATATACAGACGTGTTGGATATGAATAACTATTAACCTAAGCTAATGAATATCTCAAAATAATTGTGATCATGTTGTTGCAGTTTTTAATTTTTATTTCGACACATTTTACCGCATTACACATATAACACATTTTATCATTAAGGGAATAAAATCTGATTTGAACCAAATTGTCTTGAACAGTAATCTTGTCACATGAAATTTGAAGTAATGACTGTGTAAGTTAGCACACTTGAGCGTTTTTTTTTTCCTGAGAAAGGTTTATATGCCATACGCTTTACTTAACTCGCCACTAGGTGAGGCACTACGGTACATTATTTTTTGTAGCATTCAACCAATCGTAATTTTGAATGAATATTTACAAAATATTCATTTTATTATAATTCGACTATTTCATAAAACGAATACAACACGTATAGTGCCGCGGGCACAACTAGTGTTTTATAGACCATAAAACCAGTATCAATTGTATGTGTGTATTTATGTCAAAATGTTAATATTAAACCATTTGTACCACGTCATGTACTACTATAAATTTATGTGAAATGGGTGTATTTGTTCTTTATAAAATATTTATAGCCTAAAAACTTCAAGCGTTCGTTCTGATAAATGTTGCAATTATGAATTGAAATTATAGTCAAAGAGTTTTTATACTTATAAAATTGTTATACAAATTGTCTCTTCTATTGTGAGTTGTTTGTACACTATATTTATACAGTTTGTTTCACTGTGATATCGCTCAAAGCTTCAAAAGATTTTAAACGTGAATACGAAATTGCTTTTTGGTTTTGTTATAACGTTATTTATAATCTGATTTAATTTATTGTCATAAACTTGCATCTAGGGACACTGTATGCTTTCTAACATTTAAAGGTATTCGAAGCAGTGGCGGACTTAACCCGTCGTTGGAAGATCGACGGGGTGTAACTAAATAAAACATATAGAACTGTTCTCAAAATAAAAAAAAAACAAAAACGAAGTGTTTCTATGTGGGCTGACCTTTTTTAGTGTTATCCCTAATTATGATAACATAAAGGTAAATTTTAGATTATGACTCCCATGGTACCGGAGCCATCAAATATTTCGAGAAAATTTCTGAAGGTTTTTGGGACCAGAGTCTCGTGGTTAATACTCCCCGCTGTTTGCTTCTAAGTCCGCCACTCGCTCAGAGTAAAAGATATTACAAAAATTTAAAAAAAGCTTACAAATCCTTAATTGCCAAGATTAATTGTTCTGTGTCCCGCATAAATCGGTCAATACAATATATTAATTGTCTACGTCATAGGTGTTCAGTCCATATTATGATTATTATTATTACACTGTTAATACTAGCTGTTATAATTATGTATACAAATATAATACTCATACGTGTAAGTTTAATTTGTAGGAACACCAAATAATTGATGTGTCATGGCTCTTTAATTATTATAAGTTTACTGTTCAAAGATTTTAACCTTCCTGTGATCGTGAATGTTGCTATATATATATATATATATATATATATATACTAATTAATATGTGGAATCTTCAAGAAATATAAATTATAACTGTTATTTTGCGTGAGCAAGATTATTATCCAATGAAAATTTTATGTGGTGAATAAATAAATTTTTGTGTACTTTGTTTTTCTTTTATATGATTAAAACTTGCCATATCAGTAAAATATTGTTCCCACACTTGTATTTAATATATTCTCTATTTGCCACACGTAGAACTTCCAAGTGTCTGAATTGTTAATTCGATACAACAGAAACATGAACAAAACTAAACGTCACTTCCTCAAGGTTGAAAATTTTAGAACACGTCTCTACTGTCTTCTGACTAATTGACTCCTCTTTTATATAAGGATTTTTAATACAAATTTTGTACTTCTCTGTAAGATATATCAAACACTTTCTATCATACAAACCTTGTGTTGACAGCAAAAAAAGTATTAGCCAAAAAGAAACAGTAGTTTTGAAGTGATGCGCCTACGTACATTCAGCAATTGATTTTTATTTATATCATATGTTTAAATGTGACGTAAAATCTGGGTGTGACGTCAATTTAAAGACAAGTCCCTATTATTTAACATAATAAGTAAATATCAACTTGAATCATAATTAATTAAAAACGTATTATAGTGTACGTATAATATCAAGGCAAGTTAAAAATTAATAAATGCCATTTTTAAATTCCTTTAATAATATTTTAACTTTGTTTTGTATTAACCTCTTGACTGTACTATGCGCAAGGCCGAACTTGAAATTATATTCAGAATGGCCAGAAAGTTAGACACGAACTATATTTACTGAATTACATAGACGACACTAAACGCTAACAGGCTCACTTATACAGTTTAAATATTCATGTGAGCTGGTGAATCATATATGTAATCTAACATCTTATTTAATTGTTACATAAGTATCTACCATAGTTTATCAACAATACTAGATAAACTTATGTTGTTTCCTCTATTCTAGAAAGCAACTCGAAGCAGTTGATGTTAAAAGAAATCAAACCGGCAATCGCAACGAAAGAGTCGGTACGCTTATAGTTTGATCATACATATTGTAATCCTATAGGCATTCTTTAGATATCTATCAGTGTAAAGTTAAAATTCTGACATCACGCACCGTTCGAATATCGTGTCTATTGACATAGGCTTGAACCCCTACAATGTATCTGGGCTTTCAGCGAAGAAAAACTTTGTAATGAAACCATAGCGTATTGGTAACTTGAGATCCAGAACTCAAAACGACTGATTTTTTTTTTTTTTTTTAATTTCATGATATCCTTCATTATAAATTTCATGGTAAAAATAAAATTCTACAAATGAAAAAAATAATTAAAAATACATTTTACATATAAAGTTTTTGTTTTTACAATAAATAATTTGTTATTTATCAAAATTTTGTAATAAATCAGGTATTTTTTCAAGTTTATACTGCCAACAGTCTGTTGACCTGTGCCTCATGAAATGTACATTCGTTTGTATGCAACTTAAGCCTTTATGGCTTTGGGAAGTCCAGGGGTTAAGACCCCTTCCAGATCACCAAATATTTTAAAGAGTATACAATTGTATTCAAGAATCGAGTGAGAGTAATTGTTTTAGTTTCAGTATAAGTGAGACCTATGCATAAATTAACATCATCCTTTAACAGCCGTAAAGTATTAATATATCTTGCTTATTTATTCCGCTTCACCTTACAAATAGAACTTATAATAAATCAAACATTTTATTGGTACATCAGCAATTGATTTATTTATCACTTAACATATTATTCTTGTACACATAATATGTGTTTTTAACATTTCAGTTAATTCATCAATATACAAGCCACAAACAGATGTCTTGTATTCAAGTACTTAGATTGCTGAACAATATTTCATTTTCTTGTATCTTTCATGTATTTAATTCAGGAATGTAATGGATCTAAATCCCACGTAATCCAGGCTAAACGCATACCTTTTAGCCCACACAAAATAGAGCCATCGTTTTATTTACAGCATGCTAAATGCGTAACCCTCTATTTCATACTCGATCTCGGTAAAAATAACGATGTATTTATTATAGGTTTGTTCTACTTAGCACTAAACGCCTTCACCGCGCGCAGCTCCATTCCACTTCGCACTGCGGCTGTCGAGCCTCACCCTGACATTTGATTACATGAAACTGAACGCTAACGAAAGTTCCTCACGCCGCCACTAGTAGCGCTCGTGCGCCAGTCTTCTTGCAGCGGGCGCACGGCCGGCTGCCTGTTGCAGTGCACGGTACGAACCAACACACGCGAGTTCGCGGTCATAGGCTCGAACGAACATCGAAAATCGACGGTCAGTGCGGTGACCATGATGATGGACAACGGGGTGATAACAAATAACTATGACGGGGTGTACGGGGACAGTTATATGGAACAGGAGGAGGAATGGGAGCGCGAGGGTCTTCTAGACCCGGCTTGGGAGAAACAACAGAAAAAGGTCAGTCGCACTCAGCTTATGAATGTTTGACAGAATTTTACGGGTAGGTTACAATGTACGTTTCCCAACAGGTAAATTATAATTTAGAACTATGTTCGCATTAAAATTGAACATCAGGAAATCCTTATCGCAATTGTGAGTCATGTTTGTATATTTTAAAAATATGTATATATCTATAAATCATTTTGTTTGAATGTTTTATCATCAACCTCTATATAGTTTTTCAGTCTTAATTCATATTAAATGTATCACACAGATATAGTTATCAATTACAGATCTATTTTTAGAGTTTCGTTAATAAGAGAATATTAAAAAAAAATTACAAAATTATGTAACAAACATAATTTGTCAGTGGACGATACGCGCGCTTTTTCAAGATTCAAAAACTATATAGTTCGCACATTTCCCGCCGCTAGTTGAAAGTGGATCGCGGCCGTGGACACTATTAAAAGATTTCTTGAAGCTTTTCGTGCGAGCGGGATAGACGTACACCGCATCCCACGGGAGGGAGCGGGTCAGAAAGAGGAGTCGAATTTCCGTTAGTCATGTCCTAAAATGGGTCCAGCGCAGGCGCCGCTGAAAGCGCGGGCGTCCGACTCTACGTCACTATGAAACCCATATTTCAGGAAATTATTCTGGTTACCGTATTTTGCATGTATGATTTGACGGACGATGCCATCTGCGCTCTGACCCGTAAACTAGAATACAATGAATGTGCTCTGACGCACCCTCCGAGCTCGGCCTATGGAATGTCATTAAACATCTTACCAAACCACTCCCAGATTTATTTACATCTAATAAGTCAAATTCAGTAATCATTAAAATATTTCTACTATGATATATAGTATTCTAGTAGATATAATATCAAGTTACTATTAATTTATATGACGATATATAGGAATCGATATACATTTTTAATTTATAATTCGATTTTAGTGGACTACATATTTTATTTTGTTAGAGGCGATATTTTTGTTTTAATTATTTGAATATTTTATTTAGATATAGTTTTCTATATGTCACAATAAAATATAAAACTAGATTTCACCGTGATTACGATCCCTGACGTCATAATCAAATTTTATCTTCTAAAGAGTTATAGCTTTAACCAAAACATTTATCTATAAATAGGTAATATCTTAATATAAGTATACTAGACTAGTATTTCTTTGAAGAGAATTTTAATATGCGAAACGAAGCTGCCTACGCGAACATTAATTATTGTAAAAACATAACAGGAGATGAATTAGTTACTGGGGACAATGAACGAGTGAGGCTCGCATGGTAGGTGTCGCAGGACATAAACAAAGAGGCTGCGACGCGGTGCATTGCCCGTACATGTATGACGGGTCAATGTCGCGAGCGTACAGCTTGAGATGCGTCTGCGCGAAAAGTCGCCCAACAAGTCGCACTCGCTGATACTGGAATCATTCTTCCGCAACGAGGTCAGTAGTACGCACCAGCTGGATGCACCTCCTTGATGTGTTCCATCAAGAACACTAATAAACATCAAAAATGTGTTCGATCGCGTAATATCTAACGTTATTTATACATATTTGAATAATTCTAATACTGTTCACGTTATAAAAAACGCGAAACCAGCTTATACTTATGACGTCTTTACATTGAATTTTAGTTTATCTTTAATCAAAGTTTTCTTATACTAGAAATCGGGCGTGAAAGTTCTTGTGAACTGGTTATGAAGTTGATTACATTTCACATAAACTACTGATATAATCTTAAATTCTATTAAACGTTACTATAAATTATTTTTATAACCAAATTATGTTAATAGTTTTATTAAAATTTCGCAAAAATGTTACATAAATTAATAACTTTCATAAAAACTATGAATGTATTTTGTAAATGGCGAATAAAACTTAATGCGTCCATAGAGTTAGGATCGTCGTATTGCATTCGAAACAAACGGAATATATTAAAGTTTTATTGAATTATCATAGTAAAGGGTAGTGAAACCTGTTTTAACGAGAATGCCTTGAAATAACGACTGCGCGCATTCGATAACTTCATGTTATTTTAGTGTTCCGATTCCGATATAAGTGAGCATTTACCTTGTCATTAGTCAAAGAATTATCACCTTGGCATACCTTTCGCGTAATTCCTGTGAAGGGGGTCATTGGCATGCGATAAGCTGATGCAGTATGTCGCTACATACCGTCCTTTTAACCGAAGGCGTACTTCGATCAATGATTATAACTAGAATTTTTGTTAACGCTATTTCACGTATACTAACTAACTATATTGATTAATACAATAAAGTAATATAGATTTAAAATCATTTTGAATATTAATTTTTTTCATATTTCTTTAGTATGTACATTGAATACTTTGAGTAAGACGTACGATACCGCTTGCGTAAGATTTGACACGGCTATTTTTTCCTTGTCGTTATTAGCTCACTTTTGGCATTCGATCAAAAGTGCGGTATGAAGCCCGCCAGCAAGACTACATTCACATAAAGATTAATTAAAAAAGAAAACAATACCGATTATACGTTATTTAGGATGGAGGAGGTATCAAAATTAGAATATTATAGGTTCATTGACACGTTACTTAGGGGCTTACAGCCACATTTGTGGTGTCAAATTGTCTTGTAAGGAATCGATGACTTCCTACACGACAAACAGCAATTTAGATCATGTTAGAAACTTGTCTATTATTTACAACAGTATTTGAATTACTATTATTGTATAAACAAAATTGTAGATTTTTTTTTAATGTACTTTATATGTAAACGTTTTGACCACAATCTCATCTGATATTAAATAATGATGTGCTCTAAGATGTTGAGTCTCGCTTAACCTAGAGGGAGACTGGCTGTCAAGTGCAGCTGCCGGAACACACCAACAGGTGCTTGGCGACAGATTTTCAATTTGAGGGTGGTAGCTAGCCAGACGGACTTAGAAAAAGCATTACCACCATGCAAAACATATTACATATATGTTATATTACATATATGTTATATTACATTATTACATATATATTATATTACATTAGTACATACATTATTTGAGTATATATTTTGTTAATACAAAAAAAAAAATTAAAAACAAAGAAATCATAGCCATGTTCATATACCCGTTATAACGATCTTCTTACACTCTGAATAGATGTGGACCTCTTCCAGAGTTACCAGCTGTTCATTTCTATTAACCATCTACTTATAACATACACAGACAATGTTATAACATATACATTAAAATATATATAACCTACAACATACACTAAATAAAGTTGTAACGTATGGTTTTAAATATAATTTTGTCGATGTAAAAATATTTTAAATGTCAGCCATTTAGATATTTCAACAACATTACGTTATTTCGATTGTTTTGAAATAGCTATAGGTTCAAATAGAGAATGTATCAAAGTAGAACAAAAGTAAACGACATTCAATATTGTACAACACGATAACGGTGCCACGGAATAAATTTTATTTAACTTAATGGCATGAGATACGTAGCTTTCTACGTGTCACTACAATAAACCGGAGAGACGGTGTTCGAACTTACTATAAAGTCGTAATCTAAAGTACTGGAGACCTTGAGGTGTGGTCATTATGTGAAAGACCGATAGCTCGATAGGCTGATTTTTTAAAGGAAAACACCGCTACAAAATTACTGCGTATTATTAAATCTAACTTATATATATTCAATTAGAAATGATGACAATTTAATTCGTATACAATTAAAACAATAATCAATTCCTTTAATGAGTTGAATATTGATTGGTTGACGTCATCGCCAAATAAAATCACTATTCAGACAATTTCATACTATATCGCTCCTTCTTTACGATAAGTTCTAAATGAAACTTCAATAAGTCTGAAGAAGGTGAGGTATGAGAGGAGAAAAAATGCGGTAACGATATCAAATCGGTTACGCATAAATATGTACGAATGTGAAGATATTTGTACCAAGACATTCAACTTAGTATTAATGTTACGAACGTGTATTCAGTGCAAAACTGTGTATAGTGTATATAGGCTAATAGTGGCAATGGTTTTCTTTTTACAATACTTTATTAAACCTTATAAAAATTAACATGACCCTAATGCACGTAACAAATACTACGGTACGCAAAAATCGATACAATATAAAAACAACTAACAAAAATATATTTAATTCGCGATCTGATAGGTTCTATATTTATTACTTTAGTATTATTGTTAGCTAAGAACTGTGTCACTCAGTACATTGTTAATCATGTCATATGGATATGATACAATATAAAAATGTTTTCTCAATGGCGTTTATATTACAAAGCTTTAGTTAATACATCAATATATATAATTTAAAACTGCTAAAAATATCTTATAAAGGTAAAAGTAATAAAGGTAATATCTAACACATTAATGAGGATAAAACAATATCTATACTCTCCCTCCTCTATAAAAAGGCTTCATGGAATAATTACCGAACAATACACTATTAATAGTTGTGTTTTATTATTTCATAATTAATAATGATTACAATTATTAGGTTGAAATTAATAATAGTTGACACATTTAAAGTAATAATTAAAGACGAAGATAATTATAAAACAAACTGAATATGATGTAGCTATTTACAGTAGATAGTAACTTGGACTCCTAATTCTTTTATGCTATATTAATCAACTAAACTTTAATTAGAAGTTAATTGTAGGTTCAAAAAAAAATGTATGTTATTGTGTTTTTCATTGATATTTATTTTACACGCTATATACCTAATAAAGTGAGAAAGCATTCTAGAATTTATTAATCGGGAAAAGAATCTTAACGGACAGTGTTTATGTCGTACAAAACTCGATTGGATAAGCTAGTGTTCCTTATTACAAATAATTGAAATAATTCTGAATGTTTAATAGCCCACAGATTTATTTAAATAAATTAAATTTGATTACTATTATCTATTGCACTCTTTAATTCATTTACAAAATAACATGAATTATAAATAAGGAGAACATTATTTTGTACATACACATATATACATACTAGTATATACATAGATATTTAATACTCATACAAAAATGACAATGAGGTTAATATCATTATTATTTCTCTCGGCTATAAAATATTAATTCATTAAAATAGATTAAGGACATAAGGAATGTGATCAATAATTAAACATACAAATACTATCATTCTACAACAAAATGGTAATTAATAGAATATAACATAAAAATACT
The DNA here is from genome assembly GCA_035772565.1 of Antheraea assamensis. NCBI lineage: Eukaryota > Metazoa > Arthropoda > Insecta > Lepidoptera > Saturniidae > Antheraea > Antheraea assamensis. The sequence continues at coordinate 360,973 of JAQQSE010000131.1, read as the reverse complement.
TAACTTGTAATTGTTTTATTAGGATGGGTGAAAAAAAAATTGCAGTCGTATACAGTCGAAACCTATAAAGTAGATCCCTACAATTTGACAATTGAAACAAACGCTGCGTACATTTTAATAATATCGGTAGAGAATCGTTGTGAATATTTTACTATCCACTTTTGAATGAGTTTGAACCAATCAAAATCGCCAAAATGAACATAAAAATTCTGCACCGAAATGTTGAACACATAAATATGTCGATTATTTAATTTTTCTTTTGCGATTCATAGATAATGGATGTGTGAAAATGATACATGTGTATAAAAAGTGTGAATAATGAGATGACATTTGACACGGGAGAGTGGAAACGGAAAACATGTTGTGCCGAGCATACTTAGGTGGGATAAGGGTAAGATGATGATGATTCATAGTTGATGTGTGTTTTTAGTTCATTTTTTATTTCATTTCTTACAACCTTCTGTTTTTGCCGCGATTGATTGTATACAATTACTACAAATAAATATAAATCATGGTACACTGGAACTGACTCCTCGCAAATGTTCCATACAAAAACTACTAAAGTAGTACTATAACTCGTTACCGGATCAACTTTATATATACTTATATTTATGTAAATTGCGTTATAAGCAATGACGCGATAGGAAAAAACGAACTATGTATTATAAGACATCCTTTTAAAGTCCTTCACCTCGTGAATCATAATAGTGAAAGTATCTAAGGTACCAAATCCTCAATAAACATGTCACTGTATAGATTACTCATCGGTATCCTGATAAAACTACAACAAAGCACATATGATGTACTTACGTATAACCAGCGTGCCCGTTGGTACTTGCGGCCGAGTCAATAATATTACTATAAGTGGACCGGTTCTAGAGCGGACAGTCTAAGCACGTAGATTCATTAAATTATAGACATATCGTACGCGTGTCGTTTTTTTACAATCACGAAATAGGCGACGATAAAAGAGTTTAGTACGTTTTTCTCCTTTATTTGACAACAGATTTGCTTTATTATGTCTTTGTTTAGATACTATTATCGAGCTCAACCAAATAAAAATAAGAAACAGTTTATTTCTCTTTATTTCAGTAGTCTTACTTCACGCTCCTTACGTCTAGAATATTAAAGAATTGAAAAAGAATTAGAGATAATATAATATATATTAATACGTGAAGCAAAAACTTTATACCTCTTTCTATGGTCGAATGACTACTCGATCGATGACCACAAGTCTAAATAATTGCCCAATATAAGGTTAATCTAATTTGTAAAATTAATTATGTCAATAAATTACTTTTAATAATTAAATTGTATGTATATATACATAGAAAACATATATAGAAATCATAGTAGTTATATATATATACATAAATGTAATTTTCAAATTAGATATCGGTTTCTATCGATTGTATATACATATATTACACATTTATTGTTCCAACTCTTAATACATTCGCTACATCACATACGACGTGTATGGAATGGGTAAATGCATTAGCAAAATTAGACACAATTAAATACCGAATTTATAACTATTACACTATTAAACAAATGAATAAAAGACAGATATCCCGTTTTGCTTTTCTGTTGTCCTGTCTTACTCTTCCTTAGATCTGTTTTATGTTTCAAAACATTGTGGAGAGAAGAAGATAAGTAGGCGTCGGTTTGGTCCGCCCACTAGTTGCGTCCAGGTGCACGGCTCAAAGTACTCCGTCTGTGTCAACCTTGGTTTACTTGATTATTATCTCTTTTATATTGTTATACGTATTTAGCGTTATCGTACGATGACACTGTGAAGGTCGCCTATGTTTATAACGTAATACATTTTAGACTAGTTACACTTTCAAAAGCAAAATCAAGGGGTTTTCTATACAAAAGTTAAATAATTTTTTTTTTTTTCATATTCTGCATTATTTTTTTTTCTTATTTATAAGTAAGTCAAGATATACATACAAGAAAATATTTATTGGGTTAATTTTTTTTTACATAAATTTATAAGCCATATTAATCGTTAATTGATGTTATAATCAGCATTTTGAAATTATCGCGAGTCCCAAATTCTAACAACAATTGATAGAATACTGGTCCATGTGTGCTTTATGTTATCTCAGCATGCGAAAGCCATTGGTCATATACATTATACTCGAAAATTGAGACACCGAATGAAATAAATAAAACGACTTAGTAAATTTATCGTTATTATTCAACACCTGGCTATACTAATAGGCTCTCATTGCTACAATAAATAGAATTAAAATATCAATAAATGTTACATACTTATTATGATTTTTTACTTGAAACAATTGAAGTAAATTTTATGTCTCAATCTTAAAACTTATAATGTAATAGATGTTTGATATTTATTTTTCAAATAGAAAAAAGGACATTAAACTTTTAGATAGCCAGATACTGTGTTTTGCTTTGAAGAATATAAATACATATTAATTTAGAAATATATATAATGCGAAATACGAAAATATAAGTTAAATGAATTTTATTTATTTAATCATCGTGTAATTGTCAGAGAAATTAAATAGAAAGTCGCTGTTTAGTTTCAATAAATAAAATTGAATAGTGAATGCTGTATTCAAATGGCTATTTATTTAAAATAGTAATTGGATTTTAGAAGTTGTCGCTTATTTATTCCTAACTGGACCATTACCATTAAAAGTGGATATTACTCTTTTTGCCGCGTTAGTATTAAAAAGTCGTAGGAAATAATTATCATCTCAAGCTTTCACGCGAAATTAAATTGTACAAGTAACGCTCTGGCTAAAATATATGGAGTAATACATAATATGCTATTGACAAATAAACCCCCGCAGCTGTTAATAGCAAAACTAGGGTGCTCCGATCAATTGTTATTTATTTTGACCCTTCTTCAAACGGAACATCGTACGTGAATACAACGTAGGGTTATTAACTGACGACTCCAAATTTTCGGGGAGCAGATAATTCAAGGATGAGACGAGCTAAAATGTGGGACTAAGCAGCAAAAGGTTTAATAGTGAAGTTAGTAAAATAAAACTTCCATTTATTATTATTATCAGCACCACATACTCTGGAAGAATCCAGAGTATGATAATGCGAAATGTTCTTTTTCATAGAAAATCATTGCATAATCTTATGTTTAACAATACTAACTTTTTATTATTTATACTAACTTTTATCAGTGACTTTGTCTACGTTGAACTACTATTTCAAACAAAGAAAAAAATCCCCAAGCTAAACTTCATTTAAAAAGGTAATAGTCTCAAACAGCCCCGTGGTCCACTTAATTTTGTAACGTTTCCTATTGTATTATGTTGTGGGATTTGTTAATTAAAAAAAAGCATTTATTAGCCTGCTTCCTCCTCATAAGTATAATCCAATATATATATATATCATTTACATATTTACAGCATCCAGTAATTACGATTCTGCGTTGATCTCTTGATACTATAGATATTAGATGGTTATACATTTATATGTATAACAACGTAAAATACATTTAAACTTCCTAATTATTTAACGCTGTTTGTTGCTTAGCAAAAAAAAATGAAATGTCTCCATTATGAGTGACAGTCCACAGATCGACGCGGACAGAGTACAGACCGATGCGTTGCCAACAGAATCTATTTTCGCGTCCAGTCACTCGCCCACGCGAATTGCTTACACTCACTTGCTATTATAATTAGAAAAACGTAGGTACTAAATTTAAATCCGACACACGGAACAGCATCACGCTAAAGTCTAGATGTTGGAAATTGTTCGTTTCTAACTAAACTAAATGAAAATGTTAAAACTGAATCCTTTTTTTTGTTACTGTTGGAGTAACAACTATCAAAGCAGAAGAAATCCTAAACTTAATCGTATAATGATAGAGGTCTGCAGTTTTGTACGAATCACTCGAAAACTACTGGACATGATTTCATTCTTCTTTTTTGTAGTTTTAGTTCTTAGACTCTTGACCTTTATAATATAATTAAAAAAATGTAGGGTTCCACTATCAATGATTTTAATTTATTTGGATCTGCTAATAACTGAATCAATATTAACTGAACTGTCATTTAAGTGTTTAATTGCTGTCATGCAAAAATCACATGATGTTTCACTGCGATAGTCATACAAATATGGAAGTATAACATGTTATTTTTCTCGCAATAGTTAATATTAATATTTACTTGTTACTTCAGAATTGATCCAATTATTTTTGTATTTTCTTATCACTTGTGTAATTTATGTAAATTGTTTCCAAAAACATTTAAATAAAATTAAATAAAAATGAGATTCTATAAAATTTCAACGGAATGAACTACAATTTATCCTAGGTGATAAGACTTAGCAATTGATGTTGGACTATATCACAATTACCATAGACCAAACATAACATTCACCATAGTGGCTAGTTCGCATATCCCGTCCAAAATCAGCCCATAAATCTGATAATCAAGCGAAGTGTTTGCAACCAAATGAATCTCTACCATCTTGCTATAGCAAAAAAATCCGCCATATTGTGTCACTTTTAGTTTATCACATTTTGGGATAAGCCAGCTGTCGGGCGGCATGACAGTGACGGCAGCCGATGGGTTGAGGATCTCTCGGCGATCGCCATATTTTTGGATAACACTATGGTTACCGCAAAGTGCAGTGCCGTCTTACCTTGTCATGCTACAAAAAATGGTTTCAAAAAGTCTATTATTTTAACCAACTTCAGTTGTCCGCAATTATCACAATATACTGGTCCGATTCGGATCGGAGTTTTCGTTATTAAATGATTATTTTTCACAGAAGGTATATTAGAATTTAATGAATATTTTCGGAGGTAGACAATAGAACTATGACACGCGATTGCTGTACTCGTTTATCTATACAATGTTTATATTAATAATTTTATATAACATCTTGTCTCTATTTTAAAATAATAACTAGTTACATATTTAGATTTGTATATTTAATAATATATAAATGACTACAAAACAAATGGCAACTGAAACAGAGCTCTAAACATTGGCTTCTATTATTCATCAATACCGGGCACGTCAGATTCTTAACACTTTTAAACTGAAGGCCCGCGTGGGACGTTTCCGCAACCGCATCGCATAAACAAACGGGTAGCCAAATGTTACATTGTACCAGATAATCAGAGGCTGATATAGCAACAAGTAATTTATTGTAATATTAATTTTAAAAATACAATTTTATTGACGATGATCTTGCAACAGAGACAAAATTAAACAAAATTGCCATATTTCACAGATCACCATAAGTTGTGGTAGTCGAGTGGTTTGACCGGTGGAATGTCAATACGATGGCCACAGGTTCGAACTCCACTACCAACGACTTTTTCGGAATTCACATCCATTTACTAATTAATTGGTAAAACTATCAGCTGACGGTAAAGGAGGAAACCCAAACCAGAAAAAAGGTTCTTGTAATACCACCGCATGTGGAAAAATATAGAACTGTGGATTCCTTATAATTTGAGATTGCCAATACGTAGTGCGTTAGCGTCGTGATATTGCCCGTACCTTACTTCAAGAAGAGCCCTATTACCCTACACTGGTTCTCTTACAGGCTGATGTGACCCAAAATAAAGTATTTATACCGTATTTACTTAAAAAAAACTAAAAATCAATATTTTAAAATATGCTGTCACCATAGAAAGTGACATAAGAAAAATATTAAATGTTATTATAATCAAAATTTCCGTTTGAAGTACAACACCGTTATATTTCTACATCTTTAGAAGCCAGCTAAATATTTTCATTAATTTGTTATTATCGTACTAAGCTTCTATCAGTACTATCTTTCAGAATCTTCTTATTCTTTTTATATTTTATAGGTTATGAACTTTTGACCACAATCTCATTTGATATGCTTTCAAGATGCTAAACACGTTAAGCCTAGAAGGACAGTGACTCATAAGTGCAGCCGCCGGAACACATGAACAGGGGCTTGGCTACAGATTTTGAACTCAAGGGTGGTAGCAAGCCAAGCTCTTCCACCATGCTACGGTTTCATCACGATGCTTTTCTTCACCGAAAGCTCAAAATGTTCCATCACGCTATCAACAAAATCATCATCGCTGCAGCATGTTGTTTTACAAGGTTGATATCCGTTCATTATTCCCTATATCAAGGTATACAACAATCTGAAAATTACTTCAAGGAGTGTCGTAATATTTTGATATTCAAAACTTTAAATAGAAAATGTATAGTAGATTATTAATATCTAAAAATATATTTGACTCACCGTTAACCATATGGTGCTGAAATGTAAATTTAGTGACTTTCCTCAGACTACAGAAGCGATTTTGCTAAAAAGTGACTGACGTCAGCTCACTTTTTGGTTTGTTTAATATTTGACTACGTCTATAATATAAAATTTGATGGTTGTATACAACTTTATATGAATAACTATCTCATAACCGTAAACCAAAAGAGGATTGCAGTTCTATCGACCCCTAAGATGTAAACATTCAAACTACAAAACTAACATGAAAACAATTGCTTTATGAAATTAGACATAGCGGTAATGTATTGTAAAATTTAAAAAAATAAATGGTTCAAAGATATTTATTTCATGCTTTATTATTATTATTTAATATCACTATGGTTGAATTCATTTAGTCAAAATTATTGCTATTTAAAGTCATGTTAATGTACTGATTTTCTAAAATTATTTCAACAGTGATCCAGTACGTCGAATTAGATCACGGCGGTCATATTCATTGATTCATTGATTGTGACAAATATTGATTACACTTGTTACTCTGTAGGCAATTAATATAAGCTAACAACTCACTCGCACGAAGTCTGGTTTGTCAGATTCTTCATTAATACACCAAATGCTTGATATTGCATATTTTTATTTGTATATATATGTATCTAGATATACGAACTATAGAGATAGCAATATAGTACGATAACCTTATCTATCAGCGCCTTATCTTCTACCTACAATCTCTTTTATAATATTTCATACAATTAAAGGTAAATCGTTGTTCAGACCGTCATGTAGTTTTAAAGTGTATTATTATTTTATGTATTAGTGTTCTAATAGTTAAGAAGTTAAGTGATCATATTAAGAAATAAAGTGTTTTTATAACCATTTTAACATTTAAAAGAGTTCTTCGTGGGCGGATCTGTTGTATAATAACTTGTATGAGGAAAAACTAAAAAAAAAGGCGTGTGGTCGATGTCAATAATGTCGATGAGTGTTCAGGTAATTACCATATTACATCCACCAACGAAAATTAAATATAATTATCATCGTTTGTCGAACATTCGAGAAACATAGCTTCTTAATGTTAAATGCTTATTTTTTTTTCTCGCTGTAAAAGAGATTACAACTACTATTTATGAATTTATATTCGTTATGAATAAGTTATGCATTATCTATATATTATCCTTAGTTGTTGATAACAGTGATATATAATTAAGACAAATATTTATATATTACGATGTAATATTTGACAGTTCATCTTTTACTGGCCGTCTATTCGATGGGATTTCTGTACGGTAAATCCTTAGAGATATTTCTATTCTTAACCGACGTTTTAAATCCTTAAACGCTATAAATTTTCAAAGATTCTTTCTTAGTGCATAACTACATTCTTAAGAATTGTATTGTGCAGATTTGTCACAATGTCTACCATAAACAGATGATTAGCTAACGTGACACATAGAATGCAGTACTTGTCTATTGCCAAATGATCAAGTTACTAAAGTAGGTGGGTGGAGCAGTTTAGCTGCAGTTTGTCATTTCAGCATCGGAAATATGTCAGTAAGATATAGTATTAACTAATACTGTCTAAAGAAAGCATAAAATCGTATATGTGAATTTACAAAATATCTTGGCAAACACACAAATAATTCTTGCGAGAGAATTTGAGTAACAATCACGAACGACTGTTCCAATTAAATCGCGAAAGAACTAAAACGCAATTCTTTGAATGTATTCGTAATTTTACTTAAAACCTACATAATTTACTTTAAACAATGGCCATTAAGCGAGGCATTCTTGTTATGACGAACAAAATATTACCTTCGCTTTGTGTAAAGCAACTTTATAATTTAGATATGGTTTTGAACGACTGAAAATTGCGATGTAGAAGTTAGAAATATTTTACAAATATATTAATGTAACAAATAATCTGAGAAAACCTAGTAAACGGTGACAATATTCCAAGAGATCCTATTTTAGAGTATAGTTGAGTTTTGACCAACGATTTACACACAAACCGATATGAACTTTTTATGTAATATAAAATAATAATTATTATGAACTAATTGTGCTTGTGGCATCGCTCCAACAAACAATTAGTAGTATTTTTTTCGATATAGCTTTGTAAACATATTATATATTTTTGTATCCGGTTATTTATTAAAATGCTTTATTAGTAATACATTTACTATACCTTAATTTAAAACAGAATCGTGTAAATCGGTGCTGCGAACAACCAGACAGAGAAAAGATAAAAATAAAGATAAACTATCAATTCCACTGGTGGTAATATTCAAAAGCATAACATTTATTTCTTTAGGTTTTATTAGGTTTTACTATCATATCTCGTTAGTACTTTTTGGTAAATTGTGATCGTTCGACGAGCGAGGTAGAAAGGAGTCTAACCAAATGTAATTTAACGTGTTTCCAGCAGAATAAATATTAACTACCTATGTTCGATTATTCTATGTAGTATAATATCTAATATACCAGTAGTTACAATGTTACAATATTGTGATTAATAAAACTTTCAATTTTTTTTTAAGATTTTAATTATGTATAATATGTAGTACATATTACATGTAGTTTTGCTTCATAAAAAAATGTGGAATTAATCTGGAGCATATACATTTATAAAAAAAAAACGATTTACAATATAGCCCTGTTCTTCGACATATGAAAAACAAGAACTTATAATATAATATTTATATACGTACCTAGTTTTGGATTATCATATCTCAATCGCTACACATTTCCTATTCCGTTTTGAGGTTGTCCCCAATGTATTTTTGAAATCCAAGATCCAATGCGAATGAAATTAAAATAAAAGCGCCTTAAAAATATTCGCTTTACAAAATAAAAGTAATTTTCCAAAATGGTTCATATATGACGCAGTTCTAAAGTAACAATCGTTAAAAAAAAAATGAATCCGAATTCAAAACCTTCTTTCATTTTGAAGTCTGTTAACAAAATAAAAGTGTATATAGATTTATTTTAGTTTTAAATTCCCATCACAATTGATTTATAATTTAAAACTAAATTAGGTGTATAATCTAAAAACATTATAGCCTAAGAAAGACGGCGACAAGCGTGCCGTTTCTTAAAATATAAACGTCTCTGTGAGCCACGGATGTACTTATTACGTCCATATACGACTTAAAGCTATTTAAAGGATCTAAACAGGCTATATTTATTACATTCATAGGCGACTCGTGCCTCCATCTCGAACCGACCTCATTGTTGTCACGCCGTGAATAGCTGACTAACACTTTTGTTCGCTTATTCAAAATATCACATTGTCTAAAGAAGGCGCTAACCGCAACTGCACTCTATAATTTGATATATTATTACACAGTATCACTTTACACTTTTACGAAACACTATGTAATTAAATATGTTGGAAGAACGCTTTTCATCTCCAGTCGGAATTACATTTCATGTTAGGAAGTTTTATAACGGTCTGTATTCTCAAATATGTTTTATTCTAATATATATGTCTTATGCAATATTTTAATTATTTCAATTTATACTCTTTACAATCTTTTTCCTCGATACCTCATAAAAAACGAATCATCCAATAAACCACTTGGAGAACTTCCTCGTAATTAAAACGCCTACCAACTAGTCAATGCTTCTGATATTCTTATAGAACTGTGTATTAAAACAAATATAACAGGCAAATAAGATGTTAATATTGTAGAACATAAGCATTAGCTGGGGCGAATTTTCACAGAAATAGAATAAACATCCGAGACGGTGCTGTGTTGCCTAGAAACGCCGGGGAGCTTCAGATCGATCGAGCAAGTCTGAGTTATGGTTTGTTTGTGTACCTTGATACTTTTCAATTCGTCTGTTAGGTATATACCTACATAAAATGTTATAATTTTAAACACATATACCATTCCACAAAGTTTAACAAGTTTATTATTAACAGCGTTAATTTTTTATCTCACATTTTCATCTTTATGCCTTTTGGCTTGTTTATCAAATCCTAATAATTTACATGATTCAATATTAGAATTTTATAATCTTATTTCTCAAGTCTCTTGATATCATAAATGTTGCGCATAATTTGAAAAGACATTTTCTTAACTATTAAATTTTCATATGATATGAACATTATTTTTTTTTTTTGAAGTCTATATCACACTCCCGATGCGACACTGTCACTTATGGAAAAATTAGTTAAATATGTAGTAACTGTTCTGAAGCACCCCTTTACTTGAATCGATAATATGACTTTCGTAGTATGTATAGTTTCCGTATGAGGACATAGGTGTCATTGCCGTTTTGGCGCGAATAACGAATCTTTTTTTATGATGTCAAAGTTTTAAATGCTTCTCTCTTCTTTTGAAAAGTTGCATTTTTGCATAAATGACTGTGTTGCACCTGGGGTGCGAAATAGTAAATATACAATATTATTTATCAGTTTACATTAAATTCTATCTATACATATAACAAAAATGAAGTGTCTGTATGTAATATGAAAATAACGACTTGTCACTGATTGGATATGAACGTATACACGATACTGATAATAAAAACACAATTTAAAAATTTTTTGTCTGTCTGTTTGTTCCGGGTAATCTCCGAAACGGCTGGACCGTTTTTGACAAAAATTTCACTGACGGATAGTTAAAATTAAAGCGGGTGACATAGGTTACTTTATTTTAGACTAACTGTCACCCGTGGCTTCGTCTGTGGTACTATCTCCAAAACGATTAGACCTATTTTCATGTGGCTTTCACTGACAGATAGTTACCGTTATAAAAAGTAATTAAAGCTTTTTTATTTTGGACTAGCTTTTACCCATACCTTCGTTTGCAGTACTATCTCCAAAACGTTTGAACAATTTTTTACGGAACTTTCACTAACAGATAACTGATCTTGTAAGAAGTAATTTACAATTATAAAAAAACACATATGGAGCTGCGGGCAACAGCTAGTTTTAAATAAGTATCTCATCATCAACATCAGCCCGTAAGAGACCCACTGCAGGGCCATAGGCCCCATGTCGAAGGAAGGTATGGGCTTAAACACCACTCGAGCCCACAACGTATTGGCGATTTAAAACCTTGAGAAATCCATGGTTCTATATTTTTCCCACATACCCGTATGCACTACGATGTTTTACTTCACCGTCAGCCGATAATGTTACCAATTTAAAATAGTAAACGTACTCGAATTCCGAAAAGTTCGTTGGTAAATGCCCGAGTTCGAACCTGCGGACATGGGAATAATATTCCCCCGGTCAAACCACTACACAACCACGACATATACACATAAATAAATAACTGAATGTATGTAAGTACATCACTTCAGAAGGACTAAAGTGCACGTATGCATGGCTAACAGCGTTTTTATTGTTTGTAATTTTCAAGACAAGGTTTGTATGAAAGAAAATGATTAAAAAATCATACAGAACATGGAAAAATTTTGGTTAAAAAATTTCCAAACAAAAATGAGCGAGTGACAAAGATCGTAGTAGGCAGTTAGTAGTTCTAAAAAAGTTGACAGATGATTCAGTTGCCATTTTATTTACAGTATATGGTCGTAGTGTAAAGGAATATTCGGTCTTACTTTCTTCGTTACTACACCCAGGCGAAGCCGAGGCGGGTACTTAGTTTTGTATAAAGTTTCATTATTTTAAAATACTATAGTTTATAAAGAGTTTTATTTTCGTATTTCAACAACAATCCAATTAGATACATGTCTATCCTTTCTGATAAAAAGGCTTATTTAAAAGAATAATAGTAAAGTTCATGACGGGTCCTTATTTAGTCATTATAAATCGTGGAAGCACAGTCTCACTAAAGCGTAAATAATGTAATTTCGGAAAATACAAAGGAGGATATCGTTTATAGAACAGGTGGTGAGTCTTCTGCATAATTAGTACATAGTTTTTTTAATGCCTGTCATTTGTAATAATAATAATGTATAATAGAAATAAATAAAAAATATATATAATATAATAATAAATGGCAAAAGTTAATAAACTTATGTACTAATTATGCTGAGGAGTCATCCACCTGGTCTATCAACGATGTCCTCCTTTGTATTTTCCGAAATTACATTATTTATGCTTCAGTGACACTGTTCGCTTCCACGATTCATCATTTCTAAATAAGGGCTAGTCATGAGCTCGACAATTATCCTTTTAAATAAGGTAACGAGTTATTATAAATTATTTCCAGTCTGAATTAATATAATACTTACTAATGACCTAACCTTCAATGACACTAGTTTATGTATTATAGTTAGATAAATGTACATATTAAAGTGGAACAAAATTAATAGTAGTGTAGAACATACGACGATGACTTAGCTAATGACGCATTATCACTAAATAAATAACTGACCTTGATTCCATTAATTGCTCTAAACCAATATCACTGTTATTATATATATTATATTGAGGTTCAATATGCTTACAACTAACAAATATACCTGTTACATTCTAATAAGCGTTATCTCACAATTATTAAATTTTAATTAATATGATATATTCGAAACACATTCGAATTAATAATTTAGATGAACATGTATCATTGTAAATTAGTCATCATACACTGAGATAAGTGATATGCTACCGGATTTGCATATAAATATTATGGATTCTTCATTGTTGTCTGTCGTGTGAAACATGTTGTTGACCTCTTCATATCAAAGTGATACGTTAAAATTAACCAAACCATTAACTAATGATAAACAATCAAAAACTCTTGTATCACTAACGGTTCTTTAAATTCAACTAGTTGTTCGAGGAGAAGAGCGTCATGCTCTTTTTTATACAAGCACAATGATTAGTCGTGCCATGTTAGTATAAAATTCTGATGATTAATCATATGACGGTGGGTCATTATGTTTAATACGATACATTTAGTTATACTGCGTTTATATTGAACATTTCTCAAGTCAAATATAATATAATAAAATTATTTATATCAAGAATTCTAGTAATAAAGTTCGCGTTAAAATAAATATTGTTAAGCTTAAAAATATAAATTTCAGTATAGTTTTCACAAATAATGTCTAATAATAAAACGTAAACGTGACGTGAAAACTCATTTTAATTCGTATCGATTACAAAAATAACAATTCATTTAATGAGGTTAACACAACTCTATCTGTTATTAAAATAATTTTATAGCAGTGAAAATAAAATTTTGATCACTGCTATTTCACAGGTTATAAATGAAAAACCGAGCTATATTTTGAAACTATAACTATGCCTATGTTAATTTCCGACTGTATACAAGAAATAACTTTACAGGGAATTTCCCAAGAATCGCTCGTCCGAGCGACCTTGTATTTTATCTTCGATATATATAACAGTCGTGTGAATTCTGTGGAAATATTATTTGCAAGTATTATATATCCATTATATCATATAAAAACGAAAAACAACACAAGTTTACAATTATCATGAGATAATTAATTTTCATATCACATGAAAAATAACAGCAACGGATAAAATAGTCCAGGGCTAAACATTTTTATATTAACAATAAAAGACTCCATCGAAAAGAAATCGTGGTAGATTAGCAAAAACAATGGTTTATTTTACTAACATGTTGTAGATAAACTTTCTATATATCAACAATTTAGAAAGACGATAGAGAAACATTTCTATTGAGGTATAAACAACTTTTGTATTTAATACACCGACTTTCCACACATTCACACCGCTATTCTATAAAGCAAAAACACGATACCATTCAAACTGTTTTAATTACTAAAAAAAAGACAGAGTCTGTCTCAACGTAATAATTATGTTTAATAGCGGTATGTTATTTAGACTTCGTCCTAAATAATAATATAAAATGTATCTTATTGATTTTAGACAGTATTTCATCCATTTTTTATTTAATTTTATAAACATTTGTAAATTATTCATATTATATTTTATTCTGATTATTTCTTTAAAAAAATATATGCCAAAAAAGAATAAACATCCAATACATGTTTTAATTGCTGGGAAACCATATAAATATTGAATATATAAATTAATTAAACATTGATTGACTTCAGCAATTATTTCTTAAATGCGTGTACTTAACCTACAATTATTATTGATTGGCGTCTATGACAACTATAATTAATTTCCAACAATAAATCTAAAGATTGCTGTGTACCGTAGTAGCATTAATCAGAATATTTTTCTAGCGAAAAGCTCAATTTCAAACGGTTTTATTTTAAGAACTAAGAAAAATTGCGGAAACGCCAAGTTCTGTCAATCCATTAAAATGTATGAGCTAAATTTATGTCAGCCTTTGCAACCGTTCTGCGTAACTAATTACGTGATATAATATATTTTCTAATTAGAGAACATGTTAACGCTTTTTATAAACATTTGAAAAACGATACCAGTCGAGTTATATCTTTATATACATGATATTCATCTAAATGAGTTTATTTTATGTATAAATGCAAAACATCTGTATATAAGTGTTCTATGCGTACGCGTAAGATGTTGTATCGCTTTACATAGTACCATCAACCAAAATTAGAGGACGCGGAAATATATATATTATCAATATATGAGTTTAGTTTATTATTTTTCAAGTTATTTTCAAGACTGAAGTCAAGGAACAACTCAGAATACTATACGTCATTAAACCCTTTCCTTAGTGCTAAACAATAAAAAATAATGTAAAGAAGGTTATTATAAAAGGTAAAATGTAATCCTAAATAAGACACAAAGTTATCCTGGAACTTCAAAGCACTTTTACCCAAACAAAATCGCAGACAGCTAATAAATAAACTACATGTATTAATCTATACTACATACCATTATTTAGAGAACAAATTTGATGGGCCTGTTTTATTTTCAGAATCTGCTTTAATGCGAGCAAAAGCTAGTATATAAATAAAAGTAAGAATTTTCTTATACCGGCTTTAAAACATGCTATATAATTAAATCAATTTATATTTCTTACATATGGAATAATAAGTGCGTATTTACAATTGTATAAGTACTATGTATTTGATTACCTAAAAGTTGTAATACTCGGGTCGTTTTTAAAATTAAACTCACAACCGTTGTACGATGACTGTAAAACTCATGACATGAGTTTTGCAGATGCGTCAGTATTACTAAATCGGTCTTTCTAAAGATTGTTTTCGATTACAGTCCGTCTTGCATCATTATTTACATAAGGAAGTACAATCCGACACCGTTCGTCAGGCATGCTTGCGAAACACGTAGTTTTTACCCATTCGCTATTTATAACGAAACCGTGGTGTACGAGTAAATAGGTTTATTAGGGTAGTATTTTTATAAAGATTGCAAAACGAATAATCATTAGTTCATTTATTGATTTAGTCTACGCATCAACTTTAATTTTGAATGTAACTGGTATTATGAAGATTGAATATTATATTAATATTACAAATGCGAATGTGAGTTTGTTTGTTACGCCGTAACCATTTAACTAATAATCTTGAAATTTTGCATACATTTGTCACAGATACAGACACAAAGTATTGTTCGTGAAGGAAACGTTAGGTCTATATTAACTCAAAGGAAGCCGCGAACAAACCCTAGTCTATTATATAAACATACATATTATAAAAACCAGATATTTTATGCGTATTAGAATTGTTTTATCCTAGAAAATGAATGAGGTCTCTTAAATTTGTGCCACTAGCGAAAACTTATTTAAAAAACATCTGTATTTATTTGACATAGTTATAAATCTATAACGACGAATTGTTCTTAGTAAAAACATTCAAATAAAAATTGATATTATTCGAAAGAATGTTACAATTAGAATAAAACAATTTTTAAATGAAACTCTCATGACGACATGTTGAAATATTACCTGCATTCAAGCACACCCACGGTACAAATCGTCAGACATATTTCTGAAACGAGATTTATTATTATTTTATTTGTTTCCGTGGAACTATGTGTTTGTATAAATTATGCAACATGTAATATAAAAGGCCTAGCTGTGCCCGCGACTCCATTCATGAAATCAAAAGAAAAAGTCTACAGTTTATATTAATATAAAATGTTTGAAGTAAACGGAATTACTTAACATTACTTTTAAGCTTATAACTTGTTTCATATATTGCCTGATATAACAAAACGTTAACTAAAACCTGACTATAGACTACATTTATAATTAAAAAAGGAATCATGCAAAAAAAGTAATTTTCTGGTTATAAACATAGTAACGAACAGACAGACAAAAACATTGTGATTAGTCCGGTGAAACTGTAGACTGTAGTTCGGTTAACTATAGAAGCCTTGCCAGGTCAACAGGCCAACAGTGTAGACAGTTAAAAAAAAGCTTTGCATTTTATAATATGTAAGAATAAATTTAATGTACTTCTCAATACTTTCTTTCAATTCCTTTGCATACTTGAATTCACTTTGAAAAAAAAACTGTTAATCAACCTTGTCATCCTTATCTGGGGCATTTAATTTGTTTATTGTATAGCCTAATATTCATTATGAAATATTATACTAAAGTTGATTTCGCTACGAGATAGAACCTTTTTTGTTCCATTAATCACATTGTTCAATGTTTTCAGGACTTCATACAAATTTACAGCCTTATTCTGTTTTTATTTATTAAATTTTATCAATAACTAGCTAAGAAACAATGAAACAAATTTTCTCTTTACAGTACGACTATGCAATTAAATAAACTGTGGTTTAAAAGGTTTTTATTTGTATACATAACACTTTGCCAATCGTCAAACTTTCACGGTTTGTATGAATCTTCGTGTCATTTCACACTTATATTCATATTTCGTATTCGTTATTATTTGAATTATACTCTTTAACGTGTCTAATAAAATCTTTCTTCTTTCCAGGTATTAAATGGTAGTGACAGTTTAGCACACACATTGAAATGATGACTCAACAAACGTGAGTGAACGTTTTCAACAATTCTCTTATTTAGCGTTAATTCGCGAATCTTGAGCGATGTTTTTCCTTTTTTCAACAATATAATAACAATTTTAGTTTAAAGCTCAACGTTGAGACGGAAAGTAAATACATTTTGGTCACGTCCTCGGTCAATGATCTCGTTTATAAAACACCATCGCTCATCAAGATAACAACATGGTCTCACCGAGATGTCTTGTCGTATTACGTAGTTTAACATTTCACTTCATCTGTGTAGAGATTAAATCCTAATCCTTAACTGTGTATGTATGTATTAAAGGATAAATGTTTTCGTAAAATAAAATTAAGTCGAGATAATTAGAGACATGAGTGAAAGTAGGTGATATGTCATAAATTTGTAATATCACACAAATGCCCCACAAAATGGTGTTATATTGTATATATTAATATTTTTGATTTTGATACTTCGGTTATTTTGGACATAGCACGCTCATTTTGGTCATTCAAAATTCAAAAATATTGCATATCATCTTCATTCACTCATGTCTTCAATTATATTTATTGGTATTCTTTAAATAGATTATACTTCTAAATCATGATTAACAAATTAATATTTTATTTATTTTTAATGTGTTTTAACTTTCATATTTAATTATTCGGTATCCTCATACGACACGTAACGAGGATTGTACAGATATATTGTGCCAGAAATATCTCAATTGCATTAGGTATTCGATTTTTTTAAAGAAAATTATTACATAGCTTCTCCTATTATTTATTTATAAAATGAAATTTTAAAACCATATATTAGGTATCTAAAATATTTTTATTTTTTCGAACTGTCTACACTGTTGACCTGGCAGGCCTCTACAGTTTCACCAGACTACTAAGGGGAGCGCTTAAGGTACTCACCCGATTTTAAATCTAAAATGAAATATTAAGGAACACCTACTTATTGTATCCAGGCGCGTTCATACCAACGACGTGTGTGTAAATGTTTACTCTATTAAATAAAATGTATGCCAGTTAACGGTCAGTTTATTGTTTATCGAAATGATAGTGGCCCAGTTTCCACTCCACCATACCTTCACCGATCATCGCCTTGTCAACGTTTACCAAAATTCACGGCATGATATCGACGTGTTTTAGAAAGATTTGTTAGCAATGCATTTAAACTGATTAAGTAATATAGAGCACTATTCCTTGTGCTAAATCGATTTATTGAATTCATGAATATATAGAACAGGCACGCAATATAAATAACAAAAACCGTTTAGTTTTTAAAATAAATGTTACTATTATTATAACTCTAATGTTCCTGGATAAAAAAAACATATTGCCTTGCTTACAAGCTTTTATTTAGTTTGCAATGTTTATTAGTCCATTTAGATAAATTCTTGCAAGATGAATTAGAATCAGTTCCTTTAGGCCTACGACTATGCAATTTGCCATGTTTGTTCAGTCCTGATGACAACACGCGAAAGCGAAATGAAAACAAAATGGCGAATTTAAAAATGACTGCCATATACATCGAAAAGAAATCGATTAAGCTTTTTAGCAATTTTGTATAAATATCTTGTCTTTAAAACATTATTTAAACATAAATTTATTGATACAAATAATAGTATTTTTTCTAAGTATACTTCTAAAGATATTTCCATATGAATATTGAATAAACAGTAGGTTTGATTAGTTGATGACAGCAGATGATTTTAGACTATCCTTTCTCCCTACGATCTTTTTTTGATCTACTCTCTTTCTTTCTTTAATCTATCGCTCAGGAACACACCTTTTTTCTTGATAAAAGGTACCCTATGTCCTTTTCTATACCCCTGACAACGTGTAAGCAAAATTTCATAACAACCGAAGATCGATGGAATAATGAAACCGTAACAAGCAATCTCACATTCATATTTACTTGTAACCGCTAAAATAAATTAATCTGTAAAATAAATTAACGTACTACTAAGTGTCCGTATCATCATTCTTGTCACGGTAATACGTATCCACTCGACAGAATTCCTAATTAAACAGTTGGATTAACTGCTCAATTGAGTAAACACCGACAATCGTATTTCGTGTATACGAACGTACCATGTATACGAGTACACCACATTCGGCATTGAAAAAAAATTAACTTCTTGAATTACGAAATGTGATTTTAAAATTTATATTATCGAAATTATTGGAAAAAGAAATCTATATAAAACCAGTATCTTTATTTATTTGTACTTTATGTCCTTTCCTGTATTCCTGACAACGTGTATGTAAAATGTCATAATTATCGTTTTGAGTAGTTAAGCCGTCGGCTGATTTTTTAAGACTCAGATCTCAAAATGGCGGATTATGTTTTAAATTTGTATTTTTATGTCGCGCGACATTGTACATTGTAAATATCATGATTTACTAATGTACTTAAAATTATTATTTCATTTGTACGAACTTTTTTTACTAAACTAAAAAAATAAATAAAACATAATATGCCATTTTAAGATCTGGGTCTTAAAAAATCAGCTGAGGGGTTAATGTTGCAAACAAACAAACTCGCATTCGCATTTATAATTATCTATAAGGATATTCTAACCATAGGTTTGTTTAGCATAATAATTCCTAGTAACAATTTTGTTCGAAGTAATTATCGTGATGCTTATATAATAATTTAACCTAAATAAATGTAATATAATTACATTTAATTATCGCATCATTGCGTTCGGTAGCTTTCAACATCAATCAAAATAATCATCAATTCTACTGTCTTTACTAGAATGATTATACAAGGGTCAAATAATCACAGTTAAGTGTCAAATTAGTACAATACATTAATAAACACTGTTATTATTTCATCGTTAACGTTTATTTATCAATAGTCCATTTTTATATCAATGACATTGATCGTGTACCTTTAAAATGGTCTTTGTTGTAGTGTCAATAAGGTTCACGAAGTCTCAACGTAAATATAACCGATTAATGATTTATAAACTAGAATGTTATTAAGGCAGTTCAGGTCTTCTTTATGTTTTTTTTTAAATGAATTTGCATAAATATTCCCTCAATACATTCTTGCAAGTTCACGCATTCTTTATTCATAGCCTTGAATGTGTAAATAAAGGCAGAGTTCACTTTACCGCGCTTAAAATCACATTTCATTCACAAAAACACTTTTTTGTTAACTTCGATAATAGCTTAAAGAATAAATCACAACTTTAAATGTAGTCCGGTGAAACTGTAGCGATCCTAACAAGCCAACAGTGTAGTCAGTTCGAAAAGAAAAAACTTTTAATGTGCGTGTATGAGTGTGTGTGTGTTTTTTTTTTGTTATTTTTAAAGATAAATATTATTGTTAACAATGTTAATTTGGGATGTACATAAATGTTTAGAAAAAAATCTACAAAATGTGTACATAATAAATTTAACAATAATTTGCCTAAGGCTTTATGCTTAACTTTTTTTTTTTTTTTTTTTTTTTACGTGGGGAAAATCCGTAACGGATACCCACCCCGTCGGGCAGCGGGGGGTGGGTTATGTCCGAGTTCCACGGACTAAAAACCCCACGGTGCCTCACACACCTATTGGGCCGGGGAGCAGGAACTGCCAATGACATTACTTCTGCTCCCCGACAGGTGTCGGCCCCTCAACAGGGGCCTCGTCTGCGGTCTGAGGGGTCAAAATGGCAGACCCCTCAGGGGGGGGAGGGTGTTAAGCCCCCCCCGACGAACTGTGGGAGTCGCTCGGCACAAGCGCCTCCACCACGCGGGCCTGTGCAGTCTAACTCTGCTCAGGGCGACGGACGTGCCCGCCCGTCCCGTCGCCCACAGGCCCTTTTTACGGCGGCATGAGGTCGTCGCCGACCCGTCGCCGCCGTGTTCGTCGACCGCGGGAGGGGAGCCTGGTGGTCTGCTCCCTCTCCCTCTCCGCCGCCTCCTTCGCGAGCATGACTCGCTCGCAGTACGAGGCGACGGAGATCCACCCGGCCTCGCTCTCGACCATCTTGACGATGACGGTCGAGAGCGAGAGGTCCGGGCCTATGGCCGCGACGAGCTCGCGACGTGGCTCGTTCCAGGCGGCACACTCCTCAAGAGTGTGCTGCGCACGATCTTCTGCGCAGCCACAATGATGGCACCCTGGCGTTGGCTCCCGGCCGATACGACACAGGTAGCTGCCGAAGCAGCCGTGCCCCGACAGCACCTGTGTCAGCCGGAAGCTCAGGGTGCCATGCCGCCTGGTGAGCCATTCAGCCAAAACCGGCCGAATGGCTCCTATGGTAGCCACGCCCGAGCTCGGTCGCTCAAGTCGTCGTTCCCATTCCTCGATGACTAGGACCTGGTGGAGCTGGGACCGGAGCACCTCGATTTGCCGAGGTGCGAGTCTCCGGCCCCGCTCCAGCGCCTCCACGCGTCGTTGATACAGAGACGCGTGGGCTCTCGCTTCCAGGTCCCAGGGTGGGGATCCGGCTAGAAGGGAGGCCGCCTCGAAGGAGATCGTGCGGTACCCGCGGATGGCCCTGACGGCCATCGCGCGCTGCGGTCTTCGCAGCTGGGCGCTGCCAACGGCCGTCAGGCCACACGCCCATGCGGGTGCCCCGTATAGGGCCATGGACCGCACGACCCCCAGGTACAACTTCCGGCAGGCGGAGTTGGGCCCCCCCAAGTTGGGAAGCAGACGGGCTAACGCGCCCGCCGCTCCCATTAAACGGGGGGCCAGCTGCCGGAAGTGTCCCTCGAACTTCCATCGACTGTCGAGGAGGAGGCCGAGATACCTCATACTCGACCCGACAGCGATGGACTCGCCTCCCACGACGATCTGGGACCCTGCGGGTGGCGCATTCCGAGGCCCGTGAAAAAACAGGGCCTCGGTTTTACTAAGCGCCACCTCTAGTCCCAGACGCCGGATCCTACCGACGACCTGAGCGACTCCTGCAGTTGACAGGATCGCGGCCGCGCGGTGCGTCTTTCCCCGGGATAACACTAAAGTGTCGTCAGCATAACAAACTATGCTGACGCCCCGGAGGAGCACACCGCGCAACACCCAATTGTATCCGATGTTCCACAGGAGGGGGCCCAGGACAGACCCCTGCGGAACACCGGATACCACGTCTCGCCGACTCAACCTCCCTCCCTGACCCGGGAAGGTGACGTACCTCTCGCAGAGGTACGCCCCGACTACGCGGCGGAGGTAGCGAGGCACTCCATGATACCGGAGTGCCTCTTCGATACAGGCCCAGGGCAAGGTGTTGAAAGCGTTGACGATGTCGAGTGACACCGCCAAAATCACCTCGCCCCGGGCAAATGCTTCCTCCGCCTGGATTTTCACTGACATCACCGCATCAACGGTGGAGCGCCCCTGGCGGAAACCGAACTGGTTATCCGCCAGGTCCGGCCCTACTCCTGTTAAGTGCCGGACGAGGCGGCCTGCGATTATTCGCTCGCAGAGCTTTGCCGCCTCGTCCAACAGCACTATGGGCCGGTAGGCGGACGGACTGTCCGCCGGGCGCCCCTCCTTCTTCAGCAGGACTAAACGGCCGGTTTTCCAGATGGTCGGAAACCGGCCCTGCTGAAGCGATGCGGTGACGATCCGCAGTAGTCGGGGCTCGAGGGCCTCGTAAGCCAGGACCCAGATTCGGCCAGGTATGCCGTCGGGTCCTGGGGCGGTGTTTTTCGCCTGAAGGCGTTTCACCGCCACCCTCGACTCTTCCCGGGTCACCTCGGGGACCACGTCGTCCTCGCCGCAGCCCGCCGCGTTGGGCGTGGGCGGAGCCATCGTGGGAGGCATATGCTCTGTCCTTGAAGGGAACAGAGCAGCCAGAATCTCGTGGAGGAGATCTGGCTCGAGACTCTGGGTTACCGGGGGGCCGCCCTGGCGTAGTTTACCGCGTACTACGCGGTAAGGGCGCCCCCACGGATCCCGACTGAGCGTCTCGAGCATCTCCTCCCGAGCAAGGGCCTTTCCTTGCTCTATGGCTCTACGGAGCGCCAATCTGGCTGCTCTGTACCCCTCGTAGAGCTCGGCCTCCCTTGCGGACGTGACCTGCGAGCGGCCCCGCCTGCGTCGCTGACGGGTGTACTGGCGACGGACCGCCGTGCACGCTACGCGCAACTGCGCGATTTCGGCGGTCCACCAGTACACCTGACGCTTGGCGGGGATCGGCCCCCTAATCCGGGGCATCGCCGCATCGCAGATTTTCGTCACGTCCGCTCGGAGTGACTCCGCCTCCAGGTCGACGTCGGCAGGCCTGTCCGGTAACTCTCCTGTCACCCAGGCCTGCACGACGACGGCCTCCTGAAGCGCCTCGATGTTTAAGCGCTTCAGGGCCCAACGCGGTCCTTCCGCCACGGGGGTCCTACGGGCTGGTCCGTCCGAGGTCTGGGTGGAGACGTCGAACCGTATGTAACGATGGTCCGACAACGTCTCCACCCCCTCAAGGACTCTCCAGCCCCGAACACGGCGTGCTAGAGCAGGGCTAGCGAACGTTAGGTCCACTATCGACCCGCCCTGCTGTCGCACGCACGTGTTAACGGACCCCCTGTTCAGGAGGAGTAGGCCCGATGTTATGGCCCACTCCTCCAGCACCCTACCCCTGACGTTCGTGGCCGGGGAACCCCAAGCCGTAGACTTGGCATTGAAGTCCCCGAGCACTAGGACGGGGTGAGGGTGGCTGCGACCTACGACGCTTTGCAGGTCCCCGAGGAATCCCTCAAAGTCAGCGAGACTCATACTTGGGGGTGCGTACACCCCCACTACCACTACGCCGCTGTGATGTGCCGCTACGTATCCCCTCCCCCTCAAGATGTTAGAGAGGGGGGGGGAGCCGGCGGCGGCCTGGGACACTAAGGCCACCGAGCCGTCTAGGTCACCCGCCCAGTTATCCCCGGGCGGGATGAAGTACGGCTCGGCCATCACAGCGACGTGTATCAACCACTGCGCCATGCTTTGGAACAAGAGGTCCTGGGCCCTGGCGCAGTGGTTGAGGTTTCCCTGAAGGAAGTGGAGCACCGCCATCACGGGCACTCCACTTCAACCTCCAGAACTGCTGGCGCTCCGGCAGCGGTAGGCGTCGTGGCGGATGGCGGAGGGGCTTCACGGCGCCTCCTCCCTCTCCCTCTCCTCTTCCGGGCCTTGCCTCTGGATGGAGGCCCCGGTTTGTGACAAGCACTGCCGCCCACCCTATGGTCGGCGGGTTTGTTGGCAGCAGCACACACCGCGCAATGCGGGTTGGCGCTGCACCCACCGGCCATATGCCCAGGTTGACTGCACCTATAACAAAGAAGGCTGCAGTCAACCTTGGAGGTGCATCTGGTGCCCAGGTGCCCGTCCCGCAGGCACCTGAAGCACCTCAGGGGCCGGGGCGGCAGGACTATGGCCTGGGCAGACACCCAGCCGATCAAGAGCCGGCGTCCATCGGCGAGCCTCTTCGCTGCCTCCACCGGACAGGTGACGACGGTCGTCGAAAGCCCCCTTAGTCCGGGGCGGACGCCGTTGGACTTGACCTTGTCCGGTGGGCAGTCGGCCGTGCTGGCCACGGCAGCCACCACCTCTTCGGGGGTTATGGACTCGTCCAGGCCCGAGATTCGTACATTTGCGCACTTCACGGGCCTGGACACCTTAACCCCCTCTGGGACAACTTCCCGGATTTTGGCAGCCAATGCGTCTGCCTTATCACCGCTGCCAGCTCCGGGAATCTCTAAGAGGTAGCCGCCGGTGGCCGCTTTGCGCCATCGTATGCCGGGAGCCCCAACGTCCGCCAAGCTCACCTTGGCCTTCAGCTGTTTCAGGACCTCCAGGTAGGAGAGTCCCTTCTCCTGGCCCCCCTGTTGCAGTGTAAGAGTCACTGCCGACGATTTGGGGGGGCGGAGGTCCTGGGTTCTCTCCTTCCTGGAGGCCTGCTTCTTCGCCTTCCCGGTGTTGGGCCTCCCATTCCTGCCAACCAGCACCCATTCGTTCCCACGCCTGGGTGCTGGTCGCACCTCTCTGGCGGTGGCAGGGGCAGGTGCCTTGGCCTTCCGTCTCCTCGATTTTTTCGACGGTCTGGGGACGGCGGCACCCGCAGTCCTCACCTCGTCAGCGCTGGCCGCTCGTACGGGAGCTGGTTCGGCTCTCCTATCGCCCGCCAACGGTGGTCTCAGGCGTTTAGCCGGGAGGAGTCGGTCCTCCAGGGCTTCGAGACGCGCGCTCATCATGTTTCCCATTTGGGCCGACAATGAGCGCGCCATCTCCTCGAACTTATTGTTTAAGTCCTGGAGAACCAACTCCCCCCTAACCCGTCCTGATTGCCGCTGCGGAAGCGGCGGGAGGTCGACCGTGGATGCCCACTGGGATGGTTGAGCGGGAGGGTCTTGAGGAGGGAGGACACAGGCTGCTTGCGACTGGACGCGAGCTTTCGCCAGCTCCAGCTTGACCGTCGCAAGCTCCGTGCGAAGTTCCTCCATGTCCTCCTCCTGCCTCGCGTACCTCTTCTCCAGCCGAGCGTACGCCTTCTGGAGCTTCTCCATCTCTTCATCGGTGGTGCGGTTACAGAGCTCCTCAACCACCTCTGTTAGCGACGCCACCGCGTCGTTGAGGACTCTGACGCAGCTCCCTTGGAGGTGTCCCGACTTCTTGGCGACATTGCTCACCATCTCAATGTCGCCCATCGCCCTCCTCAGGAGCTCCGGGAAAAATTGGTTTGCAGCAGCCACCGAAACTACCGGAGGTGCTGCCCTGCGTTCAGCACGCTCGCTGCGCAGTCTGCTGGCCATGGGCTCCAGCTCCCGCTCCGCCTTCTGCTGTGCGTCGTCCTTTTTCTGGCGAGCGAGCTGCGCCTGAGCTTCAGCAAGCCCCGAGTACTGGCCGGTGGTGCACGGGCGGCCTCGACCTCTGCTAACTCCTCCTCGGCCTCTTTTGGCAGAGGGAGTGCAGCGCCCGGTGACACCAGCTTCCGGATCAGACTCGTGCCCGTCCGTCGAAGCTTCGCCGTCAGGGGCTTGTTCCGACGCAACCGTACGCGCAGCCTCCTGCGCATCCCCTTCCGCAACCTCTGTGGTCTGGGTATCCTCACCGCCCTCAGGAAGAATTTCCGGAGACGGGAGTTTCTCCACTGCCACGGAGGGCAAATCTTTAATCCGTCGTCGTGTAGCCATGGTCGTCGTTTTCTTAGCCGAATCGAGAGTCCGTGGTGCAGCCTTGGTCCGAGATTTTGTTTTTGGCAAAATTTTGCCCCCCCCAGAGAACGTGGGGCAGCCCGAGCCCGAGGGCTCGGGGAGGGATTCTCCACTTCCGACGGAAGTGGTACCCTCCTGGGGTAGTGTACTTTTAAATTTTGCTGATTTCATCTTCCTACCCGTACAAAATTAAGTTGTACAGTTCGCAGTTCGCCTGCCGAGACCGGTATAAATAACCAGTCCCGCCAGCCGCTACCCGGTACTAGGCCGTTGGACTGACAGACTGAACCCTCATCCGCCCTAGCCCGGTACTGAGTGCGCTGCTCACACGCCACACTCAGGAGCTTTTTACGGCCCTCCAGCCGGTCAGGAGTCAGCCGCCGGTCAACATGACCGACGTTGCCCGGGGTGCACCACGAGGAGGTCCCTGACATTGCATCCCAAATTAGAGTATTGTGTTTATTCTCACACTTTACTTGTTTCCTATTTATATAAAACTGGTAATCGCTGGCAACTTCATCCATCTTAAATTACAATATAAAAATAAAAGTTTGAACCAACACAATACACCACATTTAAATTAGCAGCATAACTAAAATTGAAATTATTTTCGACTTTTAATTGTCCAATCACAGTTAAATATTTATCCAACAGTGTCCCAATTATTATTAGTTTTGTCTCATTTTTTCATTCACAAAAGGCATCCTTGTTTCTCAAACTGAATTTTCTGAAATAAAAATGTATGCAATGTTCAAGCAAGAGAATTTTATAATACTGTGTTTTTTGGAGTAATCACAGTCCATTATTTATTATTATCTATGTCTTGGTTTAGATATGTGGTCTTATGTAGTCCAGTGGAACTGTAGTGGCCTTGCCAGGCTAACAGTGTAGGTCAGTCCGAAAAACAAAAAGAAAAAAAAATATGTGGCCTTAGAACTACTGTAAGCGTCTTTCAGAATATATCTTGATTTATTTAGTTCACATGTCTACTTATAAATATATTAACTATAATTTGATAATCATTTTAAAAGTATATTATAAGCAACTTCTTAATTACGATATCCTATTATTTTCTATTTTTTGGAATTCGTTATATTACTATAGAATCGAAAAGTTTAAAGGGTATATATAATGTCCAAAATATTAAACTTCAAACACACATAACAACATTTTGTTGCAGGCTTTGTTACTCAGCTTAGCTTCTGTATTATCTAGCTCAGGAATAAATGGAGCAAAGTTGCGAAAGTGCATTCTCCTTTGTACACGACTTTATTCCACCTTGAACTGTATTTTATGATTAGTAGAGTGAAAGTCGTTACCGACATAGTTATATAAAACTTTGACTTGTACGTATGTAGGTACCTTATATATTAATAGACACTCACAACATATCGTTATTTCAAACATAGAAATATCTCACTTTATACTTATTCCTAAATGTCACAGTTTACGATTGGTGGTAAATGTCTTTTTTTTTTGTAGATTTATTGTCAATAAAAATTTGTAATAGACTAGCTACTGCTCGCAACTAGCTCGCCTTAATGCAGTTTGAACTTTCCCTCGGGAACAGTGCAGTTTTTGGTACAGATCGAAAGGCCTTTTATGTATCCTTAACAAAATGTGTGCACAATTTCATAATAAACGGTTGAGTAGTTAAGACATGAAAGCATATAACAAACTAATAAATCTCATAAATAACACCAGTAAACCCGTTCATATAATAAATAATTGTGCAAAAAAAAATCGCATAAACCGCATTATTATGTATATATCGACGACCTTCAATAAAATAGACACTAGTTTTATATATACCTACACAAGAATGCGGGCATCATTAATTATACGGGCACGGTGTACGCATTAACTTTACCTGCAATAAATATTTTATGAAGCGCTAGAGACAGTCAAAACATATATTTATGTATATAAAACCATGGAGGTCTACCACCGTGCGCGCATTACGCAAAACTACTCGGGATATTTCGATAAAAACGTTTTAGCTTTATTTCTGCCACGCTAAGTTCATTTATTATAAAGTTATTAAAGTCTTCTTTACATTAAACATATTGTTAAGCTAATAAATAACGCAGACGAAGTCGCGGGTGTCATTAAGTTACAATTATATAAACATTCCTATTCAACAAAACAGAGGCAGTTGCATAATTAACAGGCAAAACGTCATTTTTACCGGTTTTCACTTGTATCGCGGGGCCCAGTTATTAAATTAGATATTATACAATTTGATACAGTATCGACAAACGGAGATTTTACGCATACAAATTCGCGGGTTCAACAAGTTACAGTTATAAAAAACGTTCCTATTCCGCTAAACAGAGCCAGTTGCATAACTAGCAGGTCAAAACGCCATTTTTATCGGTTTTCACTTTTATCGTAGGACCCATTTATCAAATTAAATATTATAAAATTGGATACACTATCGACAAACGAGATTTTTAATGAGTAAAAAGTGTTATAATACATCGTAGTTTGTATTCAATTACTAATCGAAAACATTAAGTGTCCTTTCCGGAATGTTATTTGAATATTTATACTCTATTTATGGAGATGATCTAATTAACTTGTTTTGCTTTGCGAAAGCTTATTTTTGTTTCTTATTCTCCTCTACCTATAGTTGGAAAAATAATCTCACAGATAAATAAAATTATAGAGGTCTGCGATTGTGCGCGCATCACTCAAAAACTACTGGATAGATTGTGATCAAATATTTAGTTTTACTTTTCGTTTAAATTAAAGTTTTAAGACAATAAAACAACAGACAAATTACATACAATTAAATAAAATTATATCTTTTAAACAGGTAAAAATAAAGACGTGTACGTATACTTGATATATTTTATATATTTCTATACTAAACACTTGTATGCACAAATTTATAAACACAGTAAAGTTTTTTGTAAATATAAATGTAAAAATGTATTTTTGAAATATGTTTTATTATGTAACCATATACGCCTGGGACTTGATAACAACATTACATATTCTATAGTGCCTATGCTTACCTAACACGGCAAACAGTAAAGCTATAAAGTAAGATTTTTGAATAAAATAAGTAAAATAAGATTTGTCGACAATACTGAAAGGTGCGTGGCGACAAAATTGAAATAAGCAAGAAATACTAGAAAACGTATCACAAACTCATTTAATACTATTTATACACATCAAATACACATATAATAACAATATCGAATTATACAACTCTAAATGTTATCGTGTATACTTTATTGGAAGTACATTTTAATAAATATTAATTGCTAATTAGGTACAAGGAAATACTCTTAAATTTATAATACTATATCATAGACGCAAAACAAATATCTCATTATTACAGAATGGTCATTACCAAAGTTTGTGCATATTGAACGTTGCCAAATGTCACCTGGCACCGGACGTGTCGTGTAAAATGCACTTTGGCACTCTATATGCATATTTCATAAATCATAACTAGTCTGACAGAACGTTATTTATACTCGAGATAAATAGAGGCCATAACATAAAGGTTTACGAATTTTATTGCAAATTATTATTAAATTGCTGTACGAAAAATTATTATATATCATTTATTATATGTATGTCGTACAGTAGAACAAAAAAGTTCTAATCAAATACACATTCGATTTAACTGACATATGTAATCCAGTTCTAACATAATAGATGGTCTAGAATAGTAGACAAACCCTATTTACATTAGATACATTGAAAGATTCATAACTACATTTTTAGTTTCCAAGAAGACAACATTGTGCTTTTTTTTCATTATCTTTATAGACCTACTTGTTGTCGGTTTGACTGAGTGAAAAATATTGTGTCGGTAATGGATGAACGAACTTTCAATCAAACGTACTTTTTTATTTTTATAAGCTATGTTTACTTGATTCAATTTCCAACTCACATCTTCAACTTATGGAACTAAAAGCAAATATTACAGACATTTTAAATAACATTTGAGCCGCTAGAATCAATATATGATATGTTTATATGATTTATTACACTGTTTCATATTAAAAATTCACATTTTTCGTAAAAGACGAAGAAATAAATTTTTGATATAATTAAAATATGACCTAAAGACAAAGATATTACAATATTTTGCCAACCGATGTAAAAATCAGCGAGCTGACAAACTATGATTTTTATTATTTTAATATTGATAGCTTCTTCTCTATCTCTTCTTAATTGAATATGAATACACTTATTAGTCTCTATTTTTGAATCGAAATTAAATCAAATTGTTATATTGACTTACCTATATCATAACTAAAAGTAATTCAAACGACATTATTGTAACAACAGATAATATTAACAAGATGAGATTGTTACGACCTGCTTCAATGATGTCAATAATTCGCTCTGACGATCGTTCCAATCGTGAAACTAATATATAATGTACGCTAAACAACTCGACGAAATTTACTTCGGTATTAATTCTATTAAAATGGATCAAAATGTATAATACAAGATTAGAGTAGTATTTATTATATCTATAAAGCTAACATTTCAATATTAAGTAAGTGGAAATCAGCTCGTATGAAGCCTCGCCAACTGTTACTTATTATTGATTTAGATCTATTATCTAAAGGAAAATATAATTAATGAATGTTTCTAAAAATATAGACTAATAAATTACCCAAATGTTTTCATAAATTATCATAAAAATACATATCGGCCTTGGTCGCATTATAGATATTAAAATATCCTTGTATATCAATTGTATTAACCGCTTAGTAAATAATTAGCAGTAATTATATATAAACCGTCGGCTCGCCTGTTTAATATACATTTTGTGAAGCAACCTCTTTATCAGCTGGAACAACAATAAACCAAACGTACCCACGTAATCACCTTGTAATCGTCGCCTTGAAATACAGAAACCTTTCGTGCTTCTCACATAACGTTAAACGTTGTCAGTATTATCTCAATCCCAGTGAGTAGTAGGTACGAGGCAACTATAAAGTCGCAGCCCTCATTCAAAATAGCATCACTGTCCACACCTGCGAGCTATTTTAGTAGTACAGTTCCGACCGTGATAATAGTCGCAAGGTGATGTCAAATCATTCTCACATTCTAGGTCAGGATGTGTGTTTTGTCTCAGGGACATCGGTATTCCCGTAAACGCGAGGTCGAACATTTCATATTTATGCGACTGTAGTCGTATTACATTTCTTGTTTATTTACTACTTGGCTACTGAACGAGGTGTTGAGAAACATCGACGGTGATTATCAAGGTTCACAGCGCCAACTTCATTCATCGGTGTTATAGATATAGTAGGGCTGGACTAGAATTCGTCCAAAGCAAATCTGTCCTAAATTGTTTAAAAATAACTTTCAAAAATGAAAACAATATTATATTATATAACAATATTATAAAAAGCAATTAAGTAATAGTGAAAGTGAGCATTTAATCGGTAAACTAACAGTTTATCTTCTCACAGTTGGATAATTGATAATAACAACATTGCATGAGTAATGATGTACGTTAACCTTGTTCACTGTATCAGTCATCATTTTGTTTGATTTGATTTAATTGCAAAGAATAATATTGCGTATTTGTAATAAGCTAATTGTAGTACTAGAAAATCTTTTTAGTATAATATACGTATCCTTATTTCCCTTTTCTTTACTAATATTATAAAATACTATTGTATTTTTGTTTGTTTGTTACGCTTTTATGCCGTAACTACTAAACCGATTATCATAAAAATTTGTATACACGATGTCTGGGATACAGAAAAGGGCATAAGGAGTTAATACATAAAAAGTACCATCCTCGAGGCATAGGTTATCTAAATTAGTATTAAGAAAAACGATGTCACATAAATCCAGTTCTTAATGATAAATGTAAATAATTATAAAACGACATTAAGCAACAGTGGCAGCAAATTATAAGCCTGTTATGAAATCGTTAATAAACATTTATATAATTGGTGACATTTAAAAAAATAATAATTTATATGTGCCTTAACCCGTATATTGTAGGTCACGAGATGGTATTTATTAATTTCTGTCCTTTGCCAAGTCGAGTTCCAAAGATGATTCATTCGGTACAATCTGAGAATGCAGTTTGGTCACTTAATGTTCCTCAGTGATGGCATCTTGTCTCACCTCGTTTCACCGCAATATTCGTGGTATATGCGGTGAAATCATATCTAATACCAAAAAGGGAACTATAACTTCTCAATGCCAAGCTCTATGCAATTAAAATGTGCTGGCTGGTAGAATTTTTATATACGTGTCACCTTTGTTTATACCTACAATGTGTATGAACTAGCTCACAATGTTGATACTATACCTACTACTTACTGTTAACTTATAGGTGTTTGATTACAAAAGGTTTGTAAAAACGTTGCTTAGTAAATTTAGCTGCGGTGGCAAAATTTTTTCATTATAAATGTCAATAGGTTTCGGACGAAGCGCTATCACAGCCTGTTGAATGGTCTGAATTCTATTTATCAAGATAGACGACCTTGACGCCACCTCCGGAACTAATCGTGTTTGGTTGTCTGCATTTTATAGGAGCGCCATTTATGTACTGATATACATTTTAGGATAACTGTTATACATTTTGTTACCCATTCAAAGAGTTCTTTTGTTAACGAATTATGTAGCTCGTGTTAGAATTTATGTGAGCTGCTACTATTTAATTATTCTTATTAACGTTCACCTACATTTACTAGATTAAAAATACCAAACAATTTTAGCAAATTCTCTGATTTAGTTTATTTAAAGAATTTCTTATAAATTTTAAGTCAACATAGCTCTTGTTTTTTGTATGATTTCTATATTTTAAAATAACACAAATGTAAAGCACTATAGAAACAGTATTCACCTAACTGTTCAAATCAATTGAAATTGACCAACTCAAAAATCTACTTTCTCCTATCGTATTCTTTCATATTTCTTTACCCTTATTTGACCAAAACTAATCACTAACACGAGGAGTGCATAACCAATGCATATCTGTTTCTCTATTTCCATCACATAAAAATTAACTGATATCAGGCTGCATTTTAATTACACGTACTGGCTTAAATACCGGGTATAAAAAAATACAAAAATATAATTCATTCACTATATGTAATTTATAAACAAGATATGCAATTTCATATATGAATACTGGACTATCTCCACTCAAACTTCATGTGCTAATAACAAAAGGTATATTTGGCACCGTGAGGGTCGGACCCCTCGTGGTTCGTTCCCCCTCATGTAACTGCAGTATTGATTAATATTACTTCTATAAAGCTGTATTCGTATTTCATTGATTTGACCAAGCTCAGTACTACAAAATGTATTCTTCACACTTTTCACCGACTTACAACACTATCCATTCTTCTATAACTATTATGTTATGACTATGCGCATACGTAATAGTGTTATGTACTTCGATGTGCTAAAAAAGTGAGTCATGTATGCAATCGCATCATTGTCTGTTGAATAACAATAAATCTATTTAAAACACTTATTAGCATATCAAGAATGCAGAGGTATTCCTTATACTTTGTAATAAAAATACTAGAGATAAAATAAACTGAACTCTGTCGGAAATTCTTTTGAATGTTTTTCTTTGAAAAAATAATAGAACTGTTGCACTCAACAGTTCTACTCAACTCACTAATTGACATTAGTACATTTTGAGAGTTTAATTGTATTTCATAACTAATTGATACCCGCGACTTCGGTGCAGAATTATATGTAGAGAGGAAAAAATATAAGCAACACACTTCTGAACACGTAGTGCTTATATAAACCATAGTTTAATAAAACATTATATATGCATATAAAATAACCAAATTCATACTTCATTTCATATACCTATTTCTCATTGCAGACCTTTACGGCTTGGTGCAACAGTCACTTGAGGAAAGCTGGTACCGGCATCGAAAACATCGATGAAGACTTCCGCAATGGGCTGAAGCTCATGTTACTGCTGGAGGTGATCTCCGGCGAGACTCTGCCTAAGCCTGACCGTGGCAAAATGCGTTTTCATAAGATCGCCAACGTCAATAAAGCTTTGGACTTCATAGCCTCGAAAGGTATATACAGTTTTTCGTTATTACCATTAAAAGTAAAAATGTTCATTGTAATTTGTATTATATAAGTAATTTTTATTCTAAACTAGCTCGTACTACTTTAGATTGTCTAAAATCGAACTGTCTAGATATACTGATAGTCATTTCGCATCGACACAATTTACTTGTAACTTTAACATACATCCCATATATTATTACCTAATGTAATAAAACACTAAAAACTAACCAGAGTATAAATGTATGATTTAGAAAAGAATCGTTCAAATCGATTGTGTAGTTTTCGAATTAGTGTGTGGTACTGACAAACATTGTCTGTAAGAGGAACGTTGCTTCTTATAATATGCAAGGATGAAGAAACACTCGCGTTGTTCACCGTATTGCATTTATACGACGTTATTCTTCATTTAAAAAAATTACCTTTCTAGCAAACTTCAATCCGGTCAATTTACTATCAGAACTTGACATGAATTTTACGCTGAATATTAATTATTACACGGTCGAAGATAAGGGTGTTGAATTATATACATACATAATAATAAAAAGTCTTCAATAAAGCTTTAACGATAAACGAAATTATTATATGCGGAAGTGTGTAGGTATATAAGAATGGTACCAACATATTTTATAACCTTAAAAACTTTTAGTTACTTTCTTAGAAAACTGTTTACATACAAGGGAAACAGAGAGATTTTGTTTTTATAAACGTTTATATATTTAACGAAATATAATGAACAGCATACCTAATCGTCGAGAAAATATTTATTCTTCAATAAACACTGCAAAAACATTAGAATTATCAATGGCTACCGTTCGAAGCTCTCTAACTATAAGGCCACGCTCAAAATGAATGTTAAACTGTATATACAAGCTTATAAAATAAATGGTTGTCTATTCAAGAACAGTTAAATTAACAGTATTCCTACACTGCACGGAAGACGTAAAAGGTAACTCGTGCGCCCTTATGAGTTCACAATACGTATGTCACATGAATCGAGTTCTGAGGCCGTTAGAATAACTAGAACTTATTGATGACCGTATAGAGCGAAGTTTTAAAGTGTTAGTAACAAGAATTTCTGCATAATATTCTAATAATAACTATGACAGCTATACGAAATCGCTTATAGAAATAGTCGAGAATAAAACAGCTTCGTACCTTTTTCTCCTAAGTTTGTCCATCATTTTTCTTTAGTGGCTATTCAGGATTTTTTGTGTTATCAATTAAAAATTTCAAAGTAGTTCTTTCTTTTCCGTACAGTCGGTGAGTTGAAGACTTTAATCTATAAACTTTTGTTCGTCGCACTTCACGATCCTTACGTCTGTTAATCCACAATCAATAGCATTCAAACAAGTCTCAATAGCATTAAAATTTAAAAATGTACTTTTAACTAACAATGGTCAAATTTCGACCACTTGACAAACACTTGTATCAATAAACTCACGAATAACACATATTTTCATTAAATTGTAAGAAATAACTCTAAAAAATTTTTAGCGACAAAAATTGAGGGTTAAATATCCAAAAGATGTGTTCTCGTTTGCAAAAGTGTAAATTGATAATTTCACTAATTTAAAAGCAATGGTGTGATCAATATTTTTAAATTAATGTTATAACAACTGATTATTGTGAACACTTCTTTCTTTTAATATTTGCTGTTTGGCCTTCCGGCATATATTAATTGCAGTCGGGTCTTTGCTTTTATATATTTCCTTTACGATAATTATTATCATATATACTAACTAACATTGTAAAGTGGTAATGTTTGTCATTTTGAATATAGGAAATTATCTTAACATCTTAAATTCATTTAATATAAAGTTATTGAAGTTTTAAGAAAGAAGTGTGTTGCCTTGGAACAGTGTTTTTTCATCTGTACATAAAATATATAGTAACTATAATAAATGACGCAGACACAGCCGACAGTATCAGCTTTGTTAATAAGTCTTGTATTATTATAAACGTGCACCAAGCCTCGAGAGGTCGCTAGTATTAAATAATAGGTGTGCCATTTGATTAAAAAATAAAATGTTTGAAATATCGTTTGATCTTTCACAACAAAATAAAACAAAAAAATTATCAATAACATTAAAATTAATATTTCATATCTAAAAAAGTTCGTTCGTCATAGAAGGTTAATTGTAGAATTATTAATACTAGTCATGCTATCTAATACGAACCCGTATTCGGTATGATGATACAATGTCGTTTTTCTATCAGTACGTCTACGTCATTCTCATTAATGATATCATCGGGAAGGAAAATATGCACTTGATTAATATTAATCTATTTTAGGTGTAAAGTTGGTGTCAATTGGTGCCGAGGAAATCGTCGATGGCAATCTCAAAATGACCCTCGGTATGATTTGGACAATTATCCTGAGATTCGCCATCCAGGATATCTCTGTAGAAGAAATGACCGCTAAGGTAATACATAAAAAAACACTAGTATATACAGTTACAAGGTCATTTTAAACAGTAAGGTGACGTATTCGGAAAAGTGTAAAACGGTAACTCTATTACAGAGTTCGTTTCACCCGTTAAATTATTAGCGGCCATTGCACTTTTGCTCGGTCAAATGTTAAGTCCTATGGAATGACCAACAAATGGATCGGAGTTCAAGTAAATTTCATAAGTATTAATTACTGTCATATTTTAATGAAAAGAACTTTGTGAGGGAACCTAAATATTCGAGAAAATAAATTACGTAATACAGCATCTAGTACACAATGAATATATTACCTTAATTTGAATTCAAACATAGACCTTGAATGTATGATCAAAAATTTTAGGAAACAATTTCATACACGACCATTAAACTCTAAACTAAGCGTAACCTATGTTATAGTAACTAGATGTAGCTAATACATATACATATGTAATATTTTATAATCTGATACAGAAATAACAATTATGCTATTCACACAAAAGCCAGTCATGTGTAGAAATCGACCCCGCGATCTCTCGATTAAGTAGTAAATCTTACTACCTTAACGCAACGAAGATTGTTATCTATACATAATATCTGTCATATGATCTGTGTAAATTAAAGTCATAATTTTATCGGGTAAAAGAAATTATAGACTACTGATATTCTCAATATGTAATATACTTTAGCATGGAAAGAGGTCTTAGCCCGAGATATTTATTGACTATAAATATTCTAATACTTTTGAACTGCATATCAAAAACTTCTTTAATTCTTCAGGAAGGTCTACTACTATGGTGTCAACGTAAGACCGCGCCGTACA
The DNA here is from genome assembly GCA_035772565.1 of Antheraea assamensis. Lineage (NCBI taxonomy): Eukaryota > Metazoa > Arthropoda > Insecta > Lepidoptera > Saturniidae > Antheraea > Antheraea assamensis. Next base: position 323,475 of record JAQQSE010000131.1, on the reverse strand, counting down.
AGAACGTCAATGTCCAGAACTTCCATCTGTCATTCAAGGACGGTTTAGCCTTCTGTGCTCTGATCCACCGGCACAGACCTGACCTTATCGATTACAGTAAACTGTCGAAGGACAATCCTCTTGAGAACCTGAATACGGCTTTCGATGTCGCCGAGAAATACCTTGACATCCCCCGCATGTTGGATCCTGATGGTAATGTCGTTTTATCACTTGTTATAAACAGCTTTTAAAGTATTTAAAACATTTCGTAAAAATATAATCGCTTAAGTATATCATTTGTTATAATATACATAATTATTATGTAACTTTATTTACACTAAATACGTGAGATAAATCACATAACTGGATATTGCAGACCTGATAAACACGCCAAAGCCGGACGAGCGCGCCATAATGACCTATGTGTCGTGTTACTACCACGCCTTCCAAGGCGCGCAACAGGTACAAAAACAAAATGGCCGCCATGTGCAGCGCTATCACCAACTACTGTGTTTGATACCCGCGCTCTTAACACCAGGCCTTTGTGTGTCCATTTACAATTGCATGATTTGAGTGCCTATACTGCTGAGGCAGAAACTTCTAGCTTTCCTTTTTCTTAAAACTATTCTTGATAAATCATCTTAATATTACGAATCCAGTCGTTTGTTAAACATTAAAAAAGAATTGAACTATTACTCCATACCATATCTCCTAAAGGATATTTTATCAAAAATCCCTGAACTATAATTTACATCGACACGTTCCTATTACCAAAATTGTTTAAATGTTTATTTTTAACTGTAGTAATAAGCATAGAAATAAGCTTTGTTGTTAACTTTACTTGTAATATTTACAATATATAGGAATACTTGTGTAATCAAAATTTAAGCCCCTTTGGCGTTACATAACATTAAAAACTTACAAATAATTGACGTTCATAATTTTTCCCATTCCTTTTAAAGATAACGTATGTACATTTCCAAAAGTAATAAAATCTAAATTCAAGAGCCTGATGTAAAAGTTTATACAAAAAGGTGTTTCTTATAAATTTCATTTAAAACCCGTATTCAAAATAAACTAAATCATTCTATACAAGCATTCCTTGAAATAATAATACATTGAACATCGCATGAGAACTAACACTGTGTCGCTTGCGTGCCGCTTGTCAGATCTCCAGAACACGGCGATGCCGGACGAGAGAGCAGTCATGACATACGTATCCTCGTACTACCATTGCTTCTCTGGTGCTCAAAAGGTTTGTACCGACTAACTCTTACATCTATACTATGGATATAAACCTAAACGCAGCATGGTAGTGAAAACGAAAAGCACTTCAATGCAATATTAGCACCTATTAGACAATACTAGTTTCTTATCCTTCATTGCGCTTATTTCATATTTCATGAGCATTTTTGAAGTTAAAACAATAATCAGTATTTTGGTAAATAATTGGTGTAATTACCATTTACAGGCTGAGACGGCCGCGAACCGCATTTGCAAAGTTCTCAAAGTCAACCAGGAGAACGAACGCCTCATGGAAGAGTACGAGCGTCTCGCTAGTGACGTAAGTATATATACAACCAATTCCCTTTAGCTTTGAATTCCTGAAAATTATTCGGAGTTTTCGATGAAGGAAAACATCGTGATGAAACCATAGCATGTTGATAGGACTTTTTCTAACCCTTTCTGAGTAGCTGCCATCCTCAAGTTGATAATATGTCACCAAACAAATGTTGGTATGTTCCTATAGCTGCACACGAAAGCCAGTCCCTCTAGGCTTAAAAAGTTTACCTTCTTAGACCACATCGTCTTTTAATATCAGATGAGACTATGGTCAAATGCTAAAACTTATGCAGTATTAAAAAATCCTACAATTTTTTAACACGACTTGAACTCATTTTTAATTTTGGCAAATATTTATTTGAATACCTACTGAAACATTTTAAAGTAATTTGATAATGGAAATCAGGTAGTTGTTTTCGTCATGGTGTTTACTGATTACTTTGATTCCAGCTACTTTTAATATATCACCTATATTCCCGACTCTTCTGTACTATATAATAATGATATACTGTAACAATTTTAAGCTTCTGGACTGGATCCGACGTACTATGCCCTGGCTGAACAGCCGCCAGACCGACAACTCGCTTGCCGGCTGCCAGAAGAAACTAGAGGACTACCGTACTTACAGGTAAAAAAATAACCCACTTATATATCTTTCGCTCTCTTGTTTCCTGTATTACGAACTTCTGAAGACTGATACATCCTTTATAGTAATTATCCAAGTATACCTTAGAAATTTTGTGATCAAATAATATGAATATAATTGAAAATCAATGTATAATTGTAGGCGTAAGCACAAACCACCACGTGTAGAACAAAAAGCCAAGCTGGAGACCAACTTCAACACTCTCCAAACCAAGCTTCGTTTGAGCAACCGCCCAGCTTACATGCCCACTGAAGGCAAGATGGTATCTGTAAGTAACCACCTCCTTTCGAAATTATTTCTAACTTGTTTCTTGGACTTATGTTAATAAAAAATTTCATTTGGAACTTTAGGCACACTCTTAGAAGTTGATTTTTCTAAAATTATTTTTTATTTATATAATACAGAGAAGACCTTGGGTACCAATTTTTTGCTAGATTACAAAAATTCCAATACTCACTTGAAGGATTCATTTTAAAATAAAAAGATATCCATAATCTATTAATCCTTACTAACATTATAAATGCGAATGTGAGTATGTTTACCATGTTTCCACGCCTTAACTATTCAATCAATCATCATGAAGTCTTATATACACATTGTCAGGGGTACAGAAAAGGACATAGGGTACATTTTATCCAGAAAAAATATTGATCCAGTGAGACAAGTCAAACCTATGTTGACGGGAGCGAAATCGCGAGCAGAAGCTAGTTCATTTCTAATACAAAATCAATCAAAAAAATTCTGCTCTCTAATATTTCCGCATAAAAATGATTTTTAAGGGTATTTTTTTATTTTAACGTACGCTTACGTCACTCAAATATATTGGAAATTAATTTATGTTTAGTACTTATGTATAACTTATATTCTATAAACTATTCATTAAAACAAATTATTTTGAAACGCGAACAGGATATCGCTAACGCATGGAAAGGCTTGGAAATCGCTGAGAAGGCATTTGAAGAGTGGCTTCTTAGCGAGATGATGCGCCTTGAGCGTCTTGAATACCTTGCTCAGAAGTTCAAGCACAAGGCTGACATTCATGAGGACTGGACTAGAGGTACGTTTATTTCAAAATCTTTGATATATCTATATATATATATCTATATCTGTTCATTTGAATAATATATGTTTTTCTTAACTAGAATTTATCAATTTGTTCACATTTCTTGTAACATGTTTCATATTTATAATTATAGGCAAGGAAGAAATGCTGCAGTCCCAAGACTTCAGACAATGTAAGCTTAATGATATCAAGGCCTTGAAGAAGAAGCACGAGGCTTTCGAGTCGGATCTCGCAGCGCACCAAGACCGTGTCGAGCAAATCGCTGCTATCGCCCAAGAACTTAAGTGAGATTAGAAACATGATACACTTATTCCATTAACAAAATAGAGTCGATATCATTATTGTATGAAAATATTATTAGTATAATGAGGGTGTCGATTTAAAAATATACTGAATACATCAAATCTATACATTGGTGTTATTCAATATATCGATTCGTAATCGATTTAAAAAATATATTTAATACATCGAATCTATACATGGGTGTTATTCAATACGTCGATTCTTAAACACTGTTATAATAGACAAGCATAAGAACAATAATAATGGCTAGCGTTGAAAAGTATAATGTGTTGGTCTTCCAGGCGGATGACTTTTTATGTATAATTCACATATCGGAAAATACGTCATTGTCAATGGTAATATTTTCTTTCGATTATCGGATGAAAATACGTCGAAACTTAGATGCTACAGGAAATCGATTGATATTCGACACTAGGTGATATACGCGATTTCGATTGCGTTATTTGTTATCTTAACAATAGATTTTATGTACAGAAGAAAAAACAACTTTTAGCTTTATGTAGTACTTGCAGAAAACGTAGTTTCTTATAACTTTAAAAAAATTATATTTAATAAAGGTATCATAATATCGTTTTAGATAAAGATTAGTGTCTAAAGACGTAAATCCAAAAACAAATTTATCGAAATCTATCCAGTACTTCTTCCTCGAAGCGCGTACAATCGCAGACCTCTACTATTTTATTTACGTAGAAGATAATACTAAATGGTAACATCGAATAGTTTCGATTCATTGATGTGCACCGAATAGTTTTAAGTACCTATACAGAGTGTTGAATGTTAATGAATTATAATCATACCAAAGTTTTCTTACTGCTAAATTACCTATATCGTGTAATCCACTCTACCTATAATTTCGGAGTCACTATCAGTTCAGGACAATTCGGTGGTACAAGTTGTATCTCAGGGGTCCGGTATTATTGACACTGCTGTAGCTCCGGTCGTATTGTTAATCGTCAGTACGTTGGAGTACCACGAGGTGGGCAGTGTGAACGCGCGGTGCCAGCGCATCTGCTCGCAGTGGGACCGGCTGGGCGCGCTCACGCAGCGCCGCCGCCACGCGCTGGACGACGCCGAGCGCGTGCTCGAGCAGATCGACCTGCTGCACCTCGAGTTCGCGAAGCGCGCCGCTCCCTTCAACAACTGGTACCTCTCCACGCATCTTAAACCTTCATCTTAACCCCCCTTTGCAAATTATATAACTCTCCAATAGACATTCATATCATATCCATATGCTAAAGTTTTTAGAAAAACATTTCACCCCAATGTGGATTTATCTATATATAGTTAGTTTATTTAACCCCTCGGCTGATTTTTTAAGACCCGTGTCTTAAAATTCGGATTATGTTTATTTTTAGTTTCACGACATCGTACATTGTAAATTACATTGATTAGTAAAAATGTTCGCACAGATCAAAAAATAATTAAAAATACATTTTACATAAAAATTGTAATTTTACAGTACATAACTTGTTATTTTTCAAAGTTTTGTTATAAATCGGCTATTTTTTAAACTAACGCTACCAATAGGCTATTGTCCTGTGTCTCATGAGGTTTACATTCGTTTGTATGGAACTTAAACATTTATGGTTCTGAACAGTCCTGGGGTTCATAATGTGAATTATAACTACATATTTGTTGGTAGTCCTGATACTACAATGTAATATAGAAATGAAAATATATATTATGTTAGATAATTCTAGTATAAACAAAGATTAGTATTAAATAATCAAAATCGTTACAATTAGATTTTTCGAAAATCTCTCGTAAATTGCTTAAAAGTGTTAAAATTAAGGTAATAAAAAATCATCAAAATCAATTAATTGTCACAAAATATTTAAAAAGAAAACAATCGGTCACATCGACTTTTTATCAACATTTTTAGAAAGCACTTTTTTACTCCTCATATAATAGATAGTAGATCAGGTTTTTTGCTAAGCACTATTACGACTCCTCTCCACGTACTTTGTACATATGTATAAAGAGTAATATAGGGGACATTCTTGAGTTCCTAGTTCAGCCAACTCCAACTACAAATTTAACTAACTGACCAAAAAACTCGTTTTTCATGGTTTTTGTAACACCGTCTGCTCTTTATTTGTAAGATAGTGACGTTCCCCTTAAATATAAATTTCGTTTTTCTTAAAGGTTGGATGGAACACGCGAGGATCTCGTTGACATGTTCATCGTGCACACCATCGAAGAAATTTCCGGCCTCATGGATGCACACGCTCGCTTCAAGGCGACTCTCGGCGAAGCTGACAAGGAGTACCAGGTATTTGAGACTAAAATCCAAAACTTTATAATTTCACATGAAAAACATTTAAGAATCTAAAACTATTTATTTCAGGCGATAGTAAACCTGGTACACCAGGTTGAAGCTATTGTGAAGCAGCACCAGATCCCTGGTGGCTTAGAGAATCCTTACACCACACTCACTGCCCACGTAAGTATCAACAACAACGCGATTTCCTGGCAACTTCTATTACAACTCATTAGAGAAATCATTAATTTTTTAAATCAGCACCTCTATCGATATGAGTTAGAACTAATACCTGCGGTCTACAGTCGTATGCATCTATTCACATATGTATAGAGTAGGTTGTATACAAGCTTATATATAATAAAAATTATATTCATCCAGTCCTAAAATAAATCGTACTTAAAAATAAATGAACTGAAATTAATGAACGATGATGACATAATGTGTCTTCAGGAGTTGAACCGCAAATGGTCCGACGTGAGGCAGTTGGTGCCACAGCGCGATGCCACCCTCGCCGCCGAGTTACGCAAACAGCAGAACAACGAGAGCCTCAGGCGACAGTTCGCCGAGAAGGCCAACGCTGTGGGACCCTGGATCGAAAGGCAGATGGACGCCGTCACCGCCATCGGCATGGGTCTGCAGGTATACTATAACAGAAGAAATGAATAGACCTTCAATACTCTATTACCAATTCTAGACATTAATGTATTCTTGTATTCTAAGTTAAATTCGTAGGCACACCTGGTACTTGCTACTTTTCAGACAATGAAAGCAATATTTCTTCAGTAGTGGATTTATATGGAAGAAACAAACAGACCTTCAGTAGTTTATAACAAACTCCCGACACGAATATATTCTATGTTTCATAAGTTGTCACACTTTCTGGTACCTGGTTCTTTTCAGCAAATATATATTTCTTCAGTCATAGGTCTGCAGGTATATTAACCCGGAATAAACAAATAGACCATCAGTACTCTATAAACAGCTCCAGACACTAAAGTATTCTAAGTTTAATAATTTATAGGTCTTAGCATTTCACCACAATCCCATTCGATGTTAAATGACGATGTGGTCTAAGATTGTAAGCACATTGAACCTAGAGGGAAACTAACTGGCTCTCGAGTGCAGCTACCGGGAAACACCAACAGGTGGTTATTAACAGATTTATAATTTGAGAATAGTAGACAACCAAGCGGTCTTAGAATAAACCCTACCAACATACTATAGGTTCATCACGATGTTATGCCTTCACTGGAAGTCCTTCCTTCTTTCCAATCCTTCAGTCGCAAGGATTCCGAACAAGCTATCAACTGAATCATGGTTTTTCAGTCGAATCGAATTTCCTTGGTCTAAAAAACCATTAATTGCATGTCTAGGGCTCTTTGGAAGACCAGCTCCGCAGACTCAAAGAATACGAAGCGGGCGTCTACGCGTACAAACCACACATCGAAGAACTCGAACGTATCCACCAGGCCGTCCAAGAGGGCATGATCTTCGAGAACAGGTCAGTGTCAAAATTGAATGGATATACTATCAATCTGTTAAAATACTTACTCTTTTCTGTTCGAAATAAATTTGTCATTTTTTCATGGCACGATATAGTGGTTACCATCACGTCATGATGGTAAGCACAGTACACAGTCCAAAAACAATGGTGAACATGAGTATCCGCTAATTCATCTTCGATCCTCACTGTTATACCATCTTAAAAGCGAAATGCGACAGACCAAAAAGAGTCACTATGGTATGGTCGCTGGATTTCGAAACGCGACATGTCTAAACTTACCACTAGAGTTTTTGGCGGGATCTTAGTCTGTCATGTAGTGGTTTTTATATTTTATTCATAATCTTGTGTTATTAAACTCTATATTTTGTAATATTGGTGGTGTTTTACGTAATATAGTTCGGTTATTACGCACAAGCGAAGTGGATGGGAAATAATACCACGGAGCATGCATTCTGAGATGCCGCCAAAACTCCATGGAAAGATCTAACAAGGAAACCACCATCTTGTTAGAACATTAAAATTATCACAAGACACTTACTTGGCAAAATCTTGTTACTTGACGCTGGCTAGTGCACAAACCGTGACGGAGCCAAAAAATAAAGAAGAAGAAACTTACCATTAAAGCGATTATTGCACCTGAAGTATAGTGATGACTATCTAGTCAAACGAATTTTTAAAGATTTCAACCTGGTAAGATCACTTTAAACTATTAACATAACTCAGAATGAATGATATAGTAATATTAACTCACTTTCTTGGTGTTCTTCTTTCTTAAATTATAAGTACAAAAGTTTAACGAAAAACAAAACCGACTTCATAATGCTAGAATGTCCTTGACCATAGATAGTTCTACCTAGTCTTGGCTGGTCAGAAGCCTATAAATTTCACAACCGATATACATTTCCTATTCGATTGTGAAAAGTTACCTAGTGTATCTTGGAGATTCAAGGTTCAATGCTAATTAAATGAATATGAGAAAATATTATTTAAAAAAAAAAATTCCAAATCGATTTATATATAACGAAGTTCTGAAAAAAATACAACCGAATTGTGAGCCTCCTACTTTTAAAAGTCGGTTAAAAGCTTAAAGTTTGTTATACTGATAGGTATTCACAATACACAATGGAGACACTCCGCGTGGGCTGGGAACAACTGCTGACATCCATCAACCGCACCATCAACGAAGTAGAGAATCAAATCCTGACCCGCGACTCCAAGGGTATAACACAGGAGCAACTCACCGAGTTCCGCGCTTCATTCAACCACTTCGACAAAAACCGCACCGGTAACACTGTTAAATCTTGTTAAAACAATTATTTCTAACTAGCTGAATTTCCACGACTTCGTCTACGTAGTTTATTATCTTAATAGTATATTTTATGTATAGCAGTATAAGCATGAGCACCACACCGCTTGCCCCACTTCTCCATGGCAAAGAATACATACGGACGCTGAACACGTAATGCTTATAAAAGTCGTAATCTCTTAAAATTGTAATAACTATATTATTTTTGTGATGTTTTTTTTTTAAATAGGGAGGGACTACGTGTCTATGAAGTAAAACTAAAAAAAATAAGCAAATATCTGTATATCTCTATAATCGAATAGTTTTCAGTTAGTCACAACTTCATTGCAGTCAAAGCACAATATTTATTTTAAATTTATAGTCCTTGTGGCACATTATGAGAAATAATTAAAAATGAATTCTTATCTAGAAACGGAAGTTGTGCTCGCCAATGTAACACCATGTACGATGTACAAATTTATTTTGATAAAAGTCATGTTATAAATATTATTTTATTCGATTTATGTACGTTATTAATTTTTTTTTGTTCAAACTTTTTTGAACTTTTTTTATTCGTATTACACTCGGTTGCATAATTTTTTTGTCTTAATTACAAATTCAGAAATATATATTACACTAGTTTAATCTTAATTATATTATGCATATTATATTGTTAGTTAAAATATCCATACAATATCTACAGGCCGTTTATTACCCGAGGAACTGAAGTCGTGCTTGGTGTCTCTGGGCTACAGCATTGGCAAAGACAGGCAAGGAGAACTCGACTTCCAACGCATACTCGCCGTCGTCGACCCCAACAATACAGGTAACGTTTATATTTTTATATTTCAATTGATCAATATTTTAACTAACCGTATAATCTACGTATACAACTCTATATCTGATACCAAATTATTTTATTGCAACTTACTTAACTGTAATTTAAATGTTTACAGTATTTGTACTTTTTATGTTACAAATTATATCATTTTCCTGCAAATAATATATTAATTCCAAAACAGATAATTCCTTTTAGAAAAGGTATTTTGTTGTTTTAATTTGATAAACCACCGAGTAAGTATAACTTTGTACTAGTACTTCCTACTTTCAAAGAACAGTCTAACAAAATACTGGTCTCTTCATTCTAAGTTACTCACAGCGTTACGCAGCAACGTAGAATTGTTGTTCCTTTTTATTATTTCAATTAAGTTTATTTATACAGACTGCAGAATAATCAAACTATATATGCCACCATTGTTACAAAACTGCGTCAAATAACGCATACTTATGAATTTAAATAATATGCTACATGACAGACTGTGATACTGGTAAAGAGTAAACAGCCTTTTTTACTTTACCAAGCTAAAACCATTGGCACCTAATATAATATAACAATCCTTTCATTTCTAGGTTATGTATCATTCGACTCATTCTTGGACTTCATGACAAGGGAATCCACAGACACGGATACGGCTGAACAAGTCATCGACAGTTTCAGAATCCTAGCTGGTGACAAGGTAATTAATTGTCAGAGTTCATTATATAAATAGAGATATCACCCACTTATTTAAATTAACGCCTGTAGTGATAAGATACAGAATTAATACATGCGACCTACAGATGTTAGATATTATACATATATGTATGTACTAAAGTATAATTTTGACGTCTAGTCGACAAAAATAACAAACCTAAAATAAATAGCAGCGACATCTAGTGATATATGAAATATTAATAAAATTTCTTGGGAATAAATATCAAACAAGTGTGGAGTGTATAAGGTAAATAGAACCATCTCATATGGGGAACATATTGAAAAAGTCCATCCATCCAGTCCATCTCTAAGCACTAAATAACAGTTCCAACTCTCCAAAATGGCACTAGCATATGCTTAGTCCGAAATAATTTAGAAAATGTAACTGCTGTGAGAAAATTTGGAGAGTGATAGAATTTTTGTGAAGATTATACAGTATGTTTAGTGATCTTAGAGTGGGTACCGTTATAAAACTTTATAAAATAATCGAACAATAATGAACCCTGTTGCTACTGTAGCGTCCACAATAATTCAGCATATTTTGACGGACACATTTTCATACTCATATATGGTCCTCCTTACCTACCTCTACACTCCATACATAATAAATGAAAATACCGAGGTAACTGTCAAATAAATGACAATTTCAAATGACATTGAGACCGTAATTTTGAAGAAATGTAGGAAACTGGAACAAGTTACTGCTGAATATTTGTACTTGTGTAGCCATACATAACGGCTGACGAGCTGAGACGTGAGCTGCCGCCCGACCAGGCCGAGTACTGCGTAGCGCGCATGCCGCCGTACCGCGGATCCGGCGCGCCGCCCGGTGCACTCGACTACATGGCTTTCTCTACAGCACTCTACGGCGAAACCGACCTCTAGGTAAATTCATCTCAACAATATCTACATATAAATAGGCATATGCAAAACAGTTAACCACTCGGGTGATATTATTAGACCCAGATCTCAAAATGGCAGATTATGTTTTTAATTGCTTTTTCAAATTTCACGACATCGTACATTGTAAATTTCATGGTTTAGTAAAAAAAAGTTCTTACAAATGGGATAATAATTAAAAAATACATTTTATATTAAATTTATGATTGTACATAACATAATTTGTTATTTTTGCAAAGTTTTATAATAAATTAGGTATTTATTTAAACTTATGCTGCCAACAGTATGTTGACTCGTGCCTCATGAAGTCTACATTCGTTTGTATGGAACTTAAACCTTTATGGCTTTGGACATCCCAGAGGTTTAAGTACTACATCTTGTTCTGTTTCTCAGACAATATCCTTTTTTTTGTTTAGTAAATATTTATGTGTAATCACAAAAAAAAATTGGAAAAAGTTTGTTTTCCCCTGATATTAAAACTGGCAAAAATTACTTATGATCGAAATTCAATCACTTATTCTACTAAATCTGCTTAAAAATAAATCTCATAATCTGTACTACTCAGTTTTGCATTATAAATTGTCATAACATCAATTTTCTCCAGAATTTGGAACACTAGGAGATCACAGATTCAGTAATTCTGTTTATTTATAATTAGATGATACCCACAATTTTATCTGTGTTATTTATTATCTTAACAATATATTTTGTATATATAAAGAAAAAACTTGAAAGAAATTGAAAGTAAAAATATAGTTTACTTACAAACTTTCTTTAGTATTTTCCAATGTCTATAAAATCAGTAGTTTCTTAATAAAATTATATTAAGTGAAGATATTGTTATATTTTTTATATGAACTAAGTGTCTAAGAAGTCAAATTAAAAAACTTGTTCAAAATCGTTCCAGTAGTTTTTGCGTGATGTGTGCACAAAGAAATATCTCTTTAATTTTATTTATATAGATTTGATCATAACAGCGTGTTAAATGAGTGAATGAATAAGCAAAGATAAACAAAATGGTGGACAATCATAACTCACTAATCAAATCGGCCTTCTATAAAATGTATGTGATTTGGTTTTATTTCTAAAGGGACTATAATAAAATCAAGTATACATTCATCTTAGAAGATTGTTTTAAGAAAATATATTGATTTTATTAATATATAGACAAATGTATAACTACTATTTAGTAATTTGATTTATACATGTAAACTATTAAAGCAAATGCATAATCAACAATTAATAAAAATTTTAACAGGTCACAGGGGCAGTATTATCAGAAATTGTCATTGGTCAGGGGGAAAGTTGGACAAGAGAAATCTGCGTTAGGTCATCGCACACGCTACTAACTACCAAGGTCAAAAACTAAAGGGATTGACATCACAGCCCACAAAAATTATCTCATTACATTGACATTCTCTTACAGAGACGCCCTAAATCATGTCAGTGTAAAGTTAACAATTTTTGTTGAGAAAAAAAAGTATTTATAGCAGTTCTATATTCAATATTTTTATGTGCAATGATAAAACCAAAAATGCCATTAATTATCATACTGTTAAAATCGTCCCTAACCTTTTGGCTCAAATCAATAGAAATCATTTTGATATTTACAACATTATTTATACATTAGCATTAGGTATTTTTAACTTTTATATGAAATTCTCAGGAGAGTCACAAAAATTATTTATAAGATAAAAACGGTGCTAATGTTAGGCTTCACTAATGTGTGACAGACACCAAATTAAGACTCATTCACATTGTGAAAATGTTTTTGTTATGTATTTTTTTTTATTTATAAGCAATTATTATTTATACAAAATCAATGTAATTACTGCCACTAGTAATTTGTAGTATTCAATCAATGATGATAAGTTTTACATATACAGGAAAATAATATTCAAGATGGCCAAATTTATAAATGTTGCAGGGAAGTGTCACACACATTATTTATAATCATAGGTTGCCATAGCTTGCCTGCATCTATTTATTTATCATTTTTATATAAATGTTGTTTGTGAGAGGGTTTTGGTACGAATAGGTACTCCAAATAAATGATCTGCCATAATTTTCGTCTTTTAATAATGACTACATTGTTAATCCAAACAATTATATTGTGAAGAACATACAGTGATGCATAGATTAAGAATGGATTATATGCCCAAAAAGTATACTAACTCGAATGTACAGCTAATTTAATAAAATGTTCTTAAACATGGATTGTTTTATTTCTTCATTATCATAACAATTTTTACAATTCGAACAACAGAAAAACGCGCACTTAATATGTTTACAAGAAAAATATTATAGCCTTATTACACGTACATAAATAAAATTATGACTATATATTTGGTGTAACTATATTGAAAATTGTTCAATTCTTTACATGCGACAAAATAAGTGTGAGCACATAAAGTACATATTGTTATTAACAACACTGCAGGTTCTAAAACAAAAGTGTACAAAACAGAATATCAGATGTAACTCCTGAAACTTTGCTTTGCATATAAGACGTGTCTGATAAAAAAATATTTTACTAAACATAAACTCCTACACATATACAGATACTTAACTAGGCATTTTTTATCAAAATATGTTTTAAAGTATACTGAAAATGTTCTTCTATGAGTTATGCATAAACTGGGACACAAAAATGGCAGTGAAAAGAAAAACATTTAAAATAATTATTTATTAAACATTGCATGTCGTCTTATAATGACTTATCTTGCCTAATAAATTATAAGCAAGAGTAATTAAAACAAACAACATTCAAACTAGTTGTCAATCAATAAACATACATTTTTGTATTGTAATTACATTTTACATAATACAGAATAATGTAAAAATAATTGCTCTGGTAACAACAGCTAAAATTTAAAAAATCATCTTGACATAATTAGTATGTATTACACAAGTTTAAATTCAGAATTATTTTATCTAGTACATAATTAATGTTCGGTTTTAACATTGATAACTAACTACACTTTGTGTAAAATGTCGGCATAAATATATTTTATAACTATGTAACCCAGAAAATATCACACAAAAATCCTTATTAACATAACTATATTAACATTTATCTAAAGAAAACAAGTCTCTGAATTTAGTTTCATATATGACAGTTCACAACAATTATGATTACAAAAAAGATTTTAATGTAACCTTTAACCTGATATCCTAACCTCTGTAGAATACTGATAAGTGGGCATCCATTACTTATACAAGTTTGAAATAGGTTGAGGAAAGAAAGGAGAGAGGAGTCAATAAAAAACTAAAAATAATATTAATTTTGAAAGAAAAAAAATAAAATAATTTAGGCTAAATATTGTCTTTGCCTGATATTCTTACTGAAGATAAAAAAGTGTATTAATACTTTATGGCATGAAACAAATTACATACCAATAAATGAATTATTGCAACAGTTATAAGTATTACAAAATGTTACATGAGAGAGAGTAATTCCCACATCTCACAAATCTCAGCAAGGAAAGCAATACTACCTAAATTACAAAAGCATCTCAAATAATTAATGGACACCCTCTAAGATTGACATAAATATAAGGGATATAATTTATATTTGTTATATCTAGAATATGTTTCTGAAAACTTGAACTAACTATTAAAAAAACAACATGAGAAGTAGCTAATAAAGCTGTATGAAATCATTTATTTGTGTTTAATTAAGCTTACTTTTTGTCCTCTCTCTTTGCTTCTTCTGCTGTCAGAAGGGCACTTTTGATTCCAACTTTCTTCAGCTCCTCGATAAGCTCACCTGACTGATGCATTTGCAACATTATATCACAACCACCAACAAATTCACCATTGATGAAAACTTGAGGTATTGTTGGCCAGTTAGAATAATCTTTAATGCCTGAAAACAAAATAAATTTAAGATTCTGTATCAAGACTTACAGATCAGTAAATGTTTTTAACTAAGAAAATATTTATTACAAAGGCAGATATCTGTTTTTATTTACGTAACTTCAACTCGTAAATTAGGTTATCATCTATAAAAAAATACCTTGTCTTAGATCCTCATCTGCTAATACGTCACGGCTTTCATATGGCACAGCATGCATTCTCATAATTTGTACGACCGCATTACTAAAACCACATCTTGGCGCGTCTGGTACTCCTTTCATAAAAACAACAACTTTATTACTTTTCACCAAATCATCAATTTTTTCTTTTATCCCAGCACTAGAAAATGTCCGGTAAGATAGCTTTAATGCTTTATGTACCGGCAAGAAACTTCTTATGATCAATTATTCATGTTACTTCTAAAATTTAATTACTTTTATTTAAAGGATTAAATATCCCTGTAGTACTCTGTGGGTGAGAAAATTTTGTTTCTTTTTAGAACTCAAAGCTGATAATGACGGCTGTCAACTGTCAAAAGGCTTAGTTTCAAATTTCCAGTGTATACATATGGATAAAATAGAATTGACTGTTGCTTTTTTTTCCTTTTTTTATATTTCATTGTTATAGCATAAAATATTCAGATTAAAATTATTCAATTAATTCACTCAGAGAAAGAGAGTTCTTCACAATTTAATACAAGTCACTCACTTTCCCCTTGACGCGTTACATAAGCATGTCATTACAAAATCACGAAGATTAACGTTACTTCTTGGGTTAATCCCCAAAACGACTATACGTATATTGATGACAGTTTTGTGGAAAATAGTGACATTTTTAATCCAAGCTAATATGTCATAACGCTTTGCTATTGTTGCTAAGCAATAATAATAAAATTAAACAAGGAATATTAAGTTTAATATTATAGGTATAAAATACTAATTGGAAAAAATATTGGAAAATTGGTTCGTATGCATCCAAACATACGAAAGCATGCTTTGTATGAAATAAATAAATAATTAGAACTTCTATTTTTGACAATAAAACAAAGGGGTCCAATAACTTTAATCCTGAAATGCAAATAAACTGTTTCTTTTGTCGTTGTAACTCAAGAAGACCATACATTTCCTATACTATGTGTAAGGCTTTGGCCTCAAAATTAACATTTTTATGTTTTTTTTTCGACGCCCAGGCATATGATCTGTTTCACCGGTTCTCACAGAGTCAAATAGCAGGTCTTGATGTTTGGTAGGACCTATCATTATTTTCTTTGAAAGAGTTGGTGTTTCTGGATTGGATATAGCAGGACTTCCATGGCTAGTAGAACTTATTGGCGTTCCATCTCTATAATGATTTAAAAATATCCGCTTGTGATATGTGTGATATCAAGAATATTCCATTTCTTGGATCTCAAGGGTGTTCCATGCAGACCCAGCATAGAGTCCAATAAATTAACGCCCGCTTGTTATTGGTTATATACTTCAACAGCTTCAGGATAGATAATGTTTTTGCATTACTTTTCTTTTCTGAAGTGTCTTCGTTTAATTGATTACGTTGTCTTGTAGAAATTAAAAATTGGATTAATTTGTTATAATTTGTAACATATCTTCAGAAAATAAAATCTGTCTGTATCTGACAGTGTTTCAAGCTTTTCAATCAACGCTGTGTAACTTCTGTAAATTTGAAATTATTCAAAAGCGTCTAATTTTTTCGATTCCTACGTGATTTTAGTGAACTTATATTTTAAACTTTACTTTTTTCTGTTTGACCGGTGGAGGGTTAGGTTCGTCATCAGAGGAATCCAGTATCTGTTTCGGGGATAAGAAGAGATCTTCTATAATATTGAAATTGTTCAGGAGGAAAATACTCATTGTTAGAGTTGGAATCTAATTCACCATCACTTAGTAAGCGATCAGCAGGTATAAGATTGACGTGCTGACTAGAGCCATAAAAGCAAGCAGGATCCAACCAAGGAAAAACAATTTTATGCCTGTGGTAAAAGCATATACGAAACTTTATCTGATTCCACAAAAAAATTGTAAGGTTAGGTTAGAATGCATACGAAACCATATATGGTTTCACAATAAAAAGCCCCCTAAAATGATACAAATACGTAAAAAAGTAACAAACAAATAAAGAATACTTAAAATAAAATAACAACAGCACTATATTTAATTTTAGATCAAGCGAATTTTGTCTGTTTTATGTAGAAAAACTTTTTTGATAAAGGCATTTACAGACACTATGGTGAACTTCACACTCGTGCTTAAAAAAATGAGGTTACAGCTAATTTAGCAATAGACAATGTAGCGACACACATACCTACAGCAAACGTGGTATGTGTGTACTACAACAATGCAGGCGAAAAACCAGCGGCACTACGAAGTCCGAAATTAGTTGGCTTTACAACGCGACTAATTATGACTTGCCGCCCAGGTGGCGACCACATGTTGTTACCTGGGTGTAATTATAATCTCGCCGACAAATCCCATTTACAATGCAGCTCACAATTATTGTTTAGAATTATTTTATTATTTAAATTATCCGTGCTGTATTGTTCCATTGTTAATTCCTTGTTTCACTTTTATTTTACGAATGTAATATTATTTGTGTTAATGCCTGTGTATTTTTATCTACAAGTCTTTGCACGTGTTCTATTTGGAATCGCATAAATAAGCTTCGTAACTCAAATAATAGAGATTCGTAATCCAGCTGCCAAAGCGATTACTAGTCTGCACAAACGGAGTCAGTTATTTTATTTCAACCTTCTGAAGTTAGCAAGTGGTACCACTTCCGCTAAAACAACATACAAAAAATATATTTTCATATTGCCAAGGTACTAAAGAAAATTTAAACATTGCATGCAGTTATTGCTAACGCATTACTAAAATAATTGAATCTAGCGAACCATATATGGGTTTGCATGCGGTAGAGGGTTAACACAGATCACCTCCTCATACATGCATAGGCAGGTACACCTATGTTGGTAGATTTTTTTTTACCTTGTATTTCGAACTTGCTTAGTTTAGTCTAGCCGAGTTGACAAATATACAAAATACATGTTCGTGAGGCCACATGTTACTACGTACATGCTTGATTAGCTAAGCTAGTTTAGCTTAGTAAGACTCACATGGCTGCATCCAAGGTAACAGCCCAAGCCGAAGTTTGGCCACCTTGGCACTCTTGAGCTTATTGTCAAGCGGCCGAGCTCTATAAGCGCTCGCCCTATTTGTCTAGTGAAGCTGTGAAAGCCCACGAGGTTAACTGCGTATAGTCTGTTCGAAAAGCAAAGTACAAATATGTCAAATATAACCTGTACCTATACTTATTTGTTAATATAGTCTGTAGTTTTTGGCGTTGATACAATAAGTGGTCTTGTTATTTATATCTGTAAAAAGAAAATTTTTAGTTACTTTTTTGAATGAATATGGAAAACGCCGAAGAAATTTATCACTTCCTAGAAGAATTCTCAAAACGCAAGTCAAAAACTATTCCACAAGAACTTAATGAATATTTAGCTTACGTAGCGCGTACCGGTGATCCAGTATATCAATGGTCTCTTGTAAAAAGTTTATTTAAAGAAAAACTGCTCAGCGTTATCACAGACTTCTATGACACATCGCCAGGTATCGATATTCCACCATATCCTAATGTCGACCCTTTCAATTTCGATATTATGAAAAATAGTTTAATTGAACGTTTTGACACTTTTACATCAGCCCCATTCACAGTACAAAGGATATGTGAGCTACTTACTTGCCCCCGTAAACAATATAACCGTGTGGACAAATTCATGAGAGCAATAGAGAAGAATATTTTAGTTGTGAGCACCCGGGAGCCTGGAATCCAACGACAGCCTGAGCCAGAGAATGGTGAACCCCGTGATGCCATTGTGAATGGCTCTGATAACAATTCAGAGTATAATGTAGATGTTGAAATGGAAGATATGTCTTGGAAAGACAGTTCTGATCAACAAAACTCTGAACCTCAACCTGGTTCATCCGATTCACATATTTCTGTTGATGACATTGAAGCAAGATTGAAGGCTAAACAGGATACTCTTATGGATATTCAAGAAAAAACTGAGTATGAATCTGTAACTCCACCAGAACCAAATGTCACTACTGATGATGAACAAATAGATGTGAAATCTGATGAAACTCCTCAGCATATACATATAGAGGAAAAGATGGAAACATCACCTTCAGAAATAGATGAAAAACCTAAAGTTGAAATAGAAATAAAGTCAGAAAACGCTACTAATTTAGTTATACCAGAAATACAAGTGGATGATGTTGAAATGACTGAACGTAAACTAAAAGAGCAATCTGACACTGTTGAAAAATCTGAAATAACTCAAGCTTTGGAAAAGGAGCCTTCAACAGATCCTGATATTAAAATACAAACTGAATTAACATCGGATGAGAACAGTTTGGATTCCAAGGATGAAGCCGAACCTAAATTGATATCAGAGGTATCAACTTCAAGTGAAGAAAGTTCATCGAGTGACAACACAGATGGCAATAGCAATTCACCAAAACCAGATGTACAAGAGGAATCAAACCAATCAGAAAGTAGTTCCGAATATGTAAAGCAACCAGACACCCCTCAAGATACCGGGGCTGAGGCTGTTGAAGAAGTTAATACTGATACTCCTAAAATGTCTCTTGAGTCTGATACTCCAAAAATGTCTCTTGAGTCTGATAATTATTCTATATCTGATGTGAATTCTGTATTACCGCAACCTCAGCAAAATAATGATGATGAGGTACAAGAGAGTTCGAAGGTTCAAGATAATCCCATAGAAGAAAAGAAAGATGAACCGTCTATAGAAATTGAAAATGTAAATGATAAGGTGGATGAACCAGTTACCAAGGAAAAGGAATCATAGGTTTTAATGTATGAATTTTGTAATTGTTTGACTGTTAGTTGATAAGTAAAATAACATAAACTTGTGAAACTTCATAAAATTAGATTAAACTCCATTTCTTAATAATATTTGTTTTAGTTATTAACATCTATTAAATCCATAATTTATCTGATAACGGTTAATTTAATCTAAATTTATAAAAATTAGCATTTGGAAGGGTGCTTTTCTTCTTGCTCCTATAGGTCACTAAATATAAAGTACATGCTTAGATGCTTGGTTATTGAAACATGTGAGCAGGGATCCGGTTATTACTAGAGAATATTACCCCTGTGTTATAATTATATAGTTTTCCTTCATTGATAATTCAAGTTTATAATAAGATTAACATCTATTACATGGACTATATCTATTTGTCTCTATTAAATTTACATTATCTATCTATTACATGGTCTATATGGTCTAGATCTATTAACATGGTGCTCAAGTGATTAACACTAAATCAAGTACAGGTATTTGCAGTTTAAAAAAATAAGTATCAATATAATTTAAATTGTACTTTCATTTTCATACTCTAATCTCTTCTAGTTACATAACTATCATCTCTTCCCATAATATGCTCGTACCATACTAACCTATTATTCCTCAACTGCTCTGTCACCGAGGCTATTATATAAGTTTATCTGACTTAATAGTCAATCTTAGTCAATCTTAATCTTATTCATTCTAGTTACACCACACATCCATTTTAACATTCGCATCTTGCCACATCTAAACTTTTCTCATCCGTCTCTTTCGTGACACGGCGCTCGGAACCATATAACACGGCTGGTCTTATTATACTTTTATACACCTTCCCCTTGAGTTTCAATGGCATTCGCGCGTAACAAACTGCCCCATTCATCCATCGCCATTTGGATTATAGTCGAACAATGATTCTAGAAATTGTTTTTAAAGTAAATTGTGATTTATAAATCAGAGTAATAAGATAAGGACTTATAAATAAAACAATCCATAGAAAAATAAACTCTATTAAAATGTAAATACTAACAATAAATATAATACAAAATAGGTCTTATGATCCTTCAAAAACCTAACTATAATACATTATTTACAATATTTATAAAGAACTAACAACTATTCATGAAAAAAGATCTACAATTAATGTTTTTTATTTTTACTGCCAAGTACTTTCAGTTCATTTCTCATTATTTTCCCGGCTACGTTTCTTGGTATAACGTCTAGGAAGACGACACCTCCTTCGAGATGTTTGTATTTTGTAAGCTTTTGTGCAACAGTGTCGTATACATCTTTTTCTGTCAGTTTATGATTAGATTTTAATACGACAAAAGCTTTAGGAACTTCACCGGCGAGGGGATCGGGGACACCGACCACAGCGACATCCGCTACTTCTGGGCGCTCCATTATAACGCTTTCTAACTCTGTCGGTGAGACCTGTAACATTTGTTTTACATATTGTATCCAAACATAGCATTACATTAAGTTATCATAACAGTCTGCAAGAGACCTACTACAAAGCCATAGGCCATTTCCTCACGATGTTTTCCTTCACGGTCAGCCGACAGTGTTACCAATTTTAAATTAGTAAATGTACACGAATTCCGAAAAATTCGTTAGTACATGTCGGGGTTCGAACCTGATTTTGTGACATTCCACCGGCCAAACCACTCGACCACCACAACTATAGATATAAAATAATTAAAATGGATAAATAAGAAAGAATTAATTGATCACAAAACTCATAAGCAGTGATGTATTCAAGCTTAGACCCGTGGGGCCACAGTCACAGGGTGGCAAAATTTTAAGTTTTAATTTATGAATATTATTGAGTCTTTAGACTAGCTTATATTATAAATAAATTTACAAATGTATATAATATAGTATAATATAAGGAAACTGTTACATTATGTAACATTATTGTAAAATAATCAATATTATTTTTCATTAATCAACAAACATAAACATTTAAAATATTAATTTCAGATGCGCAGTCGAAACTAATTATGCCATTGCCCTTGGAAAATAAAGGCGCAACTAAAAAAAAAAACATTACACAATAGTACAAAATGTGTAATGCATCCATTCACTTTGCTTATAAACAAAGAAGAGTATTTGAAACAGAAAACGAAATTGGCAAAAAATAAAAAGTAATAGACTCTTTCTTTATTTATTCTCCATTAGTAGAATTTTTGAATCAAACATTAAGTAAAGGAACAATATTATTATGATTTTTTGTTAATTATCTCTATTATACTAATATGAGACATGAAAATGGGAAAATTTTGATGCATTAATTAATTCATGTGACAAGGTTTCGAATACAAAAGGATCAGTTACTTGTTTTCAATTAAATAGACTTTCATAATCAATTACCTGGTTTCCTTTGACCTTAATAAGTTCTTTAGTACGATCGACTATAAAGAAATAATGATCTTCGTCATAATAAGCCACATCGCCCGTATGAAGCCAGCCTTCACTATCCAGTGTCTCTTTAGTAGCTGCTTCATTTTTCCAGTATCCTTTCATTACCTGTAACATTTCGTTGATATTCTGATACAAATAACGAATTATTCGTGTTTTTTTTAGTACAATATATTTAGTGATAATATAATAATGTTATAAAAGTATATAAACAAAATTTGTCATACGCTATCGATGAAAAAAGGAGAATAAGTTTCTCTTTAAGGTAAATTAAACATATTTGTAATAACATATATGGACGTTTAACGTAAAATGAATCTTAATAATATAAAATTATGACTGCATTTACAATGCACATTTTATAATATTAATGTAATCATTATCAGGTTTATATTGATTTGAAAGACTTATTGCTTCTAGTATTTAAACCACACAAACTTTGCCATTTAGAGTAAATTTAAAAATGACGATTATAAGAATATTTTACTAAAAATTATTAATTAAGGAATGATATAAGCATTCCGTGTGCAAATTTCACAACAATCGGCCAAGCCATTATTGACTTATATCCGGGCATATAAATAGACAGAAAGTAACAAAAATTAAGGTCATATTCATGATCATTAGCCTTTAATATTATCCTATCGCAAATTTATAAAAAAAAATACAAAACGAATTACAGATTTACTAATACACACTACATATAAAAGGTAGATAATTATAAGAGGTTAATATAATTTTATATTAATTTACAGTTAACTTCTTATTACTTTGCATTGAATATAATACTTGTTTACATAATACGTTTTAAAGTCCTAAAACAATACTTCAAATAGCCAATATGCTTGCTAATGAAATGTGATTCCGAAATTGATGATGTATAACAGTAGTAGTAGTAGTAGTAGTAGTATGAAGTATAATATTAAAAAAAAAAAAATTGTCATGTGATTTTTTTTTAATCTCTACAGATTTTTTTTTATACTGCATACATTTTCAAAAACAAAGACAACAGCTGATAAGTATCAGGATTTTAATGTATAAACAGCTAGCTAGCGTTTCCGCGTCTTGAGAGAATCAAATACTTTAGAGACGGGTGTAAATTAATAATAAAGCGCAAGTTCAAAAGGTTTCGGTTTCTACAAATCTTGAAATACACCAGATATTTTATTATTTTGTGATGTTTCTTATTGGATTACATTTTATATTAATACCGGGTTAGATGCTTTGAATGTCTTTGCTTGATCATTTTATTTAATGTTGGAAGCCACTATCTTTTTTGTCATGTCCTTTTTACTTCCTATGATTTTGTAAATAAAACTTATTATTCTGTTTAATCCCCCAAGAAGTATTGTTTATTAACCTAATCCAAATATGTCTAACCAAAAATTCCTGACTTGAATACGAACATACAAATTTATTAAATATCTAAAAACATTTTACCTGGGGCCCACGTAACCACAATTCGCCTGATTTATGAGGTCCGAGCATCTCTCCCGTGGTCAATGAGACAACACGCGCTTGAGTACTCGGTACCAATTGTCCTACAGAACCCACTTTTCCATAAGGATAATCGGACGGCGTCATTAGCGTAACCGGTGAACTTTCTGTCATACCATAACCTGCGAGAAATTATAATTATTGTAGACAAGCTGATAATCGCGACTTTATCTGCTTTGTTTATTACAAAAAAGACTTTTTATTTTATTTGCTAAAAAAAATATTTTTAGTCTTTTGCAGTGCTATAAACATTGAAGATTTTTTAAACTTTATAAATTAACATATAGCACCATATTACAAAGCATATGCATCTATATAACGATATAGGTCACTTATCAATCTAAAACTATTCATTCTAGTTTTTACCGTGATTATAGTCATGTGTTTTTTATTGAAGCGAAAACTTTTTAGGCGTACTTTGCTTTCTTTCGGAACAGTGAACATAACGGCACGCTGGATTCGGTCATCGGTGGCGGGCATAAACGTATAAATTTGGTTTAATTCGTTTCGGTAAACGTATATATTATGGTGTGTTCCGGCCGCTGCACTTGAGAGCCAGTCGCAGGCATATTGGCATTTTACATTAAATGAGATTGTTGTAAAGTTTAAAAAAAAAATTCGGCAATAGTCATCAGTAAACAAATGATTTCACTCCTATCGTGCACCCATACACACACCCCCACAACGTATATGTGTCGTACGTCGCAGTTTTAATTAACCGACCTATACAAAAGACTATTATAATCACTTATAAGTAGTTAAAATACAATCCAAAAGATCATTTTCGTGGTAGTTTAAAGTTAGAAACGTCAATATAGTGTTTTTAAGCAAGAATAAACCAATATACTAGATACTATAAAACGAAACAAAATATATTACTAACCTTGCAGTAAACGAATCTGATCCTTAGTTTTCTCACATTTAAGTAAGAACTTCTCCAGCATACTATCTGTGGTTGGAGCTGCTCCTACCATGATAGTTTCTATCGATTCCAAATGATTTTTCTTTACGAACGGATGCGTGGCTAGGAAGGCGAGCAGCGAAGGCACTACGAAAAGCGTAGTGGGCCTGTACTCGACGAGGCATTTGATGTAGTCGTCTGGTGTAAATCTGTAAAATTTTACCCATCACATTATCCAAACAATATAATAAGAATAATGTAGACAAACTATTCATAATCAACTTAAAAAATGAACCAAAATCTTAATTAGAATTTAACAATAACATATTTACAACTAAATTTAGTATTACTCGTATAAATCAGCATTTCCCAAAGTATATGTCGCTACCCATAAGTGGGTTACGATTGAATATTGTGTGGACTCTGGAAAATAGGACACCTCACACCTATGTGATTGACGAGATTGTGTATGATTTATTATACTTTATAGCACGAATGTTTAAGAGAAATTAAGAAAATGATGTGTACTTAGGTATTGAAACAATGTGGAAGCCCAAGCTAAGGTTGAAGTTCAAGATACCATTGAATCCATATATATGGAAGAATGGAGGTACAGTCAGGACGACATCACCTCTACCTGAAAAGGTATAATTTAATTCAGTACTCGATCAGACAATACCGTATTATATGCAAACGTTATACATTGATGTCTAATTTAACCTTTAAATGCATACTTTCTGTTTTGTATTTTGAAACTGATTTAACGACAACAAAAAATATATATAACTTACTCGCCAAAAGTAATGTCACCTTTTTCTTTCATATGTATGGTATTTTCTAAGGTTTTAACATGCTTTCGGAAACGCGCACATTCAAGTTTTTCAATAAAATTAAGTGGAAATAGAATACAGACAATTGGAAATAATATGCATTTAAGGGTTAAACCAAAAGGCCAATTATATTCATCCATTATTACGCTTTCACGCCTTAACTTCACAACCGCTCATCTTGAAATGTTACATTTATCAGGAATACAGAAAAGGACACCTTCAAATAGAATCGCGAGCAAAAGCCAGTCTTTATATAATTGCTCCTTTGCTTATAATGCTTTTGTTTTCTTTTCTGTCTGATAGATACCTTATCCATTATTATATATCCGATAACATGGTGTGGTTGATAACAAACACACGTTTCCATTTATAACAGAATCGACTTTCGTTAATTTGGCACTTGATTTGGGACCAGAGAAAAATTTCAAATTACTAAGAGTTTAAAATAACGGAATTTTAGATAACCAAGAGAAAGGGAGGATAAAATCAAATAAACAAGAAAAACCAAGTAAACAAAGCTGGTGATTTATTATTGTATGCATTTGTACAAATATTAATAAATAATTATTTAAAAAAAAGAGCTTTTTGAATTTTCTTATTTTGTGAGCGACTTCATCTATCATTAGATATCCAATGACTTTACGATCGTGGCAAGAGTTGAGACGAAATCGTCGGTTGTGTCAGTTCCGAGGGTTAAATCGATAAGCCTATACATGTATATAAACAAAGGATAGGTACAAAAGCTTGAAATTATAGAGAGTATGGAAGTCCGAGTTTCAAATTATTGCGCGTTGACGAGCAAAATCAACATCTAAAGAACTGGATATCAATGGTCATATAATGCTGAGACACAATGTTGTATTTTAGTTTTGTAAGAACGTCGATTTAGTTTAATTATTATATATACGTTATTTATATTTAATTTCTTATTTTAAGTAGATACTTTTGTATATTTTCATGTTATGGACACTCGTTGTCTCGTGATTAAATTATTAATAATAAAAATACTATTCCTTCAACTTCAAATTACCGAAGGAACCAATTGAACCAAGGTTTTATCAACTTATCGAGTATTTTTCAAAGGACTTTGAAAAAAATTAAAAGTATCGAGAGATTTAAATTACTGAGTGTAAAATTATCGCGAGCGACTGTAATAGAAAAAAATCCGATTCAGTTGAAAATATTTACAGTAGTCTTTGGTATATATGCGTGGCGATGTTGCGCAAGTTGTTTCACCAAATCGAAAAAATATATAGATTTCAGTATTGTGTATAAAGTTTTCATATGATTTACGCTACATATCATTATCCTTTATAGAAGTCCAGCGGAAATTAAAAATAATAAAATGTAGATAACTAATCCTGATAAAACATATATCATGAACATGTTTCAATCGTACAATGTTACTAGTTACAAATAAAAATAATTGCCAGGGTAGATTATGTTAAGTAATCTATGCATAACAACATGCACAGATCCTCATTACTGGTAAGTGATACCTATTAACTATAAACAATTGCAAGAACCTTGTGGTTTCACAAATTATTCGTGTCTTAAATTTTCTTATTACTACCGCAAATAAAATGTATATTGAACTAAACTGCACTCGACTACATTAAACCGTTGTGAGACGAAAAACAAACAATATTTCATTAACTAAAAATCCCGCTGTATCATAAAAAACATGATTAGATCAAATAAAAACAGGTTAAACAATAACGTAATTAATTTTATTGTTGAGTTTTCAGGTTAATTTTTGTTTTCTTTAAAGATACTAATTTTACACAATGGCCACTACAAGCAATTATTTTATAAAGATCGTGGTAATAATATGATCGAGGAATATTTTTCCTCGATTCTTTTAAAATTCTTTATTCAAAAGATGACATTTTATTAAGCTTCTTTGAAGTGAACTATTAGATCCCTTAATAATTTTATAATATACATAGACAGTTAGGTTATAGGTAATTTTAAAGATAGAAAAAAAAAACATACCTTTATCACCCAAATGCTTGATCATTTTCTCGGTTTTAACTTGTTTTAGATTACATACGAGGTTCTTGTGTGTTAACATCACTCCTTTAGGCATACCAGTTGTACCGCTTGAATAGGGTATAAGACAAACCTCGTCACAGTTGACATTTGGAAGGTCTGTTTTATAGTCTGCCATCAATAAGGATCGCAAACCGAAAATACCTAAAAAATAGAGTTCATTTGTATTTTTGTTTTAGTGTAAGTTACCTTATCACCGTCGTTATTTTAAACTAGCTCTACGCGCGACTCTACTCACGTGAAATGCAAATATATGATCAAGATTTTTAAGTGACAACTTCTATAGGTGCATTAAGGACGTGCATTCAATTTTACGCACTTCTTTTTTAAGCATCGAGTCGTACTAGGTACTACACGTATACAGCTCACCGCGTGTGACGTCACAATGACGTCTGATAAGCAGAGAAATTGCAACTCACGTGACGCGACTTTCATACTTTTATTAAAAAATATAACAATATTTTGTTATTATTAACATTCTAAGTTTTATTATCTTTAATCTCATCTCATAATGCCAGATCAAAGTATGATTTCTCAAGGTCCTGCTGAGGATATTGTCATGATAACTGAATATAAGCTCACGTAATAGATAGAAACTTCGAATTTTTGCTCAGATGTTTAGAGCCATATCAAGGCATCATTTCTCAATATTCTGTTGAAGAGCAATGTTGTGGCACATGGGTCTTAGTATATATAATAGTTAGGAACATGGAATTTGTGCTCAGATGCTTAGTCTCATAGTGTCAGATCAAAGTTTCATTTCTCATAAGCTAGGTGAATAGCTGTTTGTTTGTGCACGCATCACTGCTAAAGTATAACGCTTATGATAAAACATCACAAAATTATAAAGCAAATCCTCGAATAACATTTAGTTTTTATTTCAATAAAATTAGTTCACACTTTCCAAAGCTATTATAATTCGAATGACGACACGAGTTAACTACGAACGAAAATACCTACTTTTCTTCATATGCATTTCTCTGTCATTCAAAAACCTGGGTGTTTTGTAGTATATCTTATATTTTCTTCTATACATATAACAAGAGTGTAAATTTTACACATCTGTACTTTCTAGATTTTTGTGTAAAAGTTATTGCAAGTGACTAAGTTGCGACGAAAAAATAAAAAGTATTCCAAAGATACCTCGCAAAGACTAGAGTGGCTCTTAAATATACGCTATAGGTTTTTAACAACAGATTTTCAACTTGAATGGAAGCCAGATAAATGACCAATAATTATTCTCCATCGCGGAACAATTACCTATATTTATAACATTATGTACACAAGAAGTGATTTTTCTTTTTTGTCGTTGTTGTTATTAATTAAAATAGCATGATTCGTGAAGGACTCACAAGAGAAAATCAGCACCTACTTATTGGTTATACCTAACTCATTCACAATTATTGGATAATCTGTCCGGATATTAATCAATGCACCTTGACGGAGTAGGTATTATTACCTACACATCACTTCAGTTGTAAACTGAATGAGTTATATATTTTACTTATATATCATATATTTAGTCGTGTTCCAAATTCAAAAAGGGTTAATTTTTTAAATTGTCAATACGTTGTAGACATTTTCAAAGGTTAAAATTAATAAATGTATATAAGAAGCAGAAATACAAAATTGCGTGCTTTTGGTATAAAGCCCTATGTAATTGTTGTGATACGCCGTTTTTGCGTTTGGCACGTGATATATTTTATTTTCTATAATAACAACAAGACAATCATAAAGTAATGAGACTTCATAGCAGATTTTATAACCAACTTATAGTTTAAAGAAACCTTAGTAAGAAACTTCCAATGTAAAAATATATGTACGCGATTTTTTTTTTCGAACTTTCTACACTTTTGACCTGGCAAGGCCTCTACAGTTTCACCGGACTACACATGTACGCGAACTGTTTCTTGAAGTACCTACTTGTACTACTGATATGGCAAACTCTTTCTTTTAATTTTATTTAATTTTGAGGGTTTTTATTCCAGTGAAAATATTAGCTGCATTGTTCCCCATTCTTTCTAAATTTATCAGGAAATGGCACACTTGGATTAAAAAATGATTTTTATAGGTACAGGTTTTTTTTAATATAAGAATACTTACAACCTCTGCTGTTAAACCTTTCTAAAAATGACATTTTTTTGGTTAAATTAGGGACATATGTCATGTTCTGATACACACATAAAACACAATAGAAAAAAGACAGGCAATATAATTTAGTATATTTAATAAATTCAATAATGAAAAGATTTATGTGATTCTTTAGTTTTGTGTGATTTTTAATTGATGCTCTTACCATAATAAGCAATTACAACGAAAAACAATTATTTTACCGAGACCTAAATTTTTGAGTTCAGTTTTTATCTGTTTACCAAAACCTTGTGTTTCAAAGCTACTTATATAATGTAGGGGAGCGTGTGTATGAACGAACCAGGGCTTTGAATAAGCCAAAGAGATTTTAAGCTACTTCGAAAAGTTCTATCTTAAGGTATATTTTTTTCTTATGTTGTAACATTTGTTGACTCATTTGTTGTTGACCACAGAGATATTTGACTGCTGTAATGAAACAAGTGGTGTAGTTATGCCGTATTAAAAATTTACAAACCAAAATGTTATTTTTTTGTAGGTATATTTAAAAAAATATCGAAAGATTCAACGCCGATAAATAAAATAATTATGGCATTTTCATTTACATACATTTGGTTTATTTTTACAATAGTTTTTTTTTTATGTTCATTTGTTCGCAAAATATCTTTATGTTTAGGTTACATTTTTTATTACATAATGTTTTGAAAGAGCCGGCTGTGATTGCATTGAAAGAGCCAGCTTTTTCATGGGATCAACATTATCTTTCATAACACAAGGTGATTGTTTCGTAGACACAAGTTACTATGAAACAGCCGAATTCTCTTTTCTTATATATTGGCAAAATGCTCATTTGTTTTTCGGTTTTTATTTTTTTTTCATTTGATTTACCTTTGACATTAAGTTAATAAATTAAAAAACGATTTTTATTCCAAGACAATAAGTAGTAATTCGATTTTTAGCTTCTTATTAAAACTGGCTCTTTTATACACACTCTCCCGTACCATTTTCGATAACATCTAGCTCGCGATTGTCGCTATTGTTCGAAATTGTTATAGATAAAAAAAAAACAAATAATACCACGCTCTACTGACAATAGTAGTATTGTCGGAAATTATTGGGTAATTTCATTTTAAAATGATTGAAATTCAAAGGTGGTCCAGACAAGTATAAGTAATGTTTGTGATCGAGTTTTAGCTGCGATGTTTACAACGTTGTTACTGACATTCGACAAGTGTACTTACTTAGTGTAATAGAATGTTTCGTTACAATCTGTTATAATAAATATTATTGAGGACAACATTATCTATAAACAGGAATATAATAAAAATCTCGATGTGATAAAAACTCAGAAGTGCAGTCTAAATAGGCGATAGGTAATTGTTTAGTCGTATAGCACTCAGTAACACAACGGAGACGTACATTCTCGGTCTCTCGTGAAAGGAAACACTACAATGAAACCACAGCTAACTTAGTTAAGCATCTATTAATTTTTTTCAGTAACATTTGAGAATGAGTCTTCTTTCTCTAAGATTTACATCGTAGCGTCCTTAGTTACGATTGTTTTTTTTTTATTAGATCACAATAAATTAACTACGCTGTACCTAATGATAAGAAGAGTGTAGTACAAAGACAACGGTATCCACCGAGAAGTCTATGTTCTATCGCCGGTCACATTGACAAATGAAAATATGTACTCTACTAGCCGCCTGTCCCGGCTACGCACGTATATTATCGGCGTAAGTCATCTCTTTACAATACGACCATGTAATCAAATAAAATGACAAATGCACAAACTGATCGTCAATCTGTCGATTCTGTAAATATTTTTGCTTATATCCGTACAGTCTTTTCTCTCGGTTAGTGACTCAATTTTTTATATGGAATTTTGTTAACCCAAATTTATCACTTTTCCGTACAATTTTTTCAAACATTTTCGTTCACACAAACCTTGTCATAACAATTACAAACACAACAGAAAAGTGATTAAACAACAAGATGCAGCCGTTCTGAAGGATGTACTTACATACATGCGGAAATTGTTTTTTTATTTACATACATCTCATCGTATGGTTATGAAGAGTACTGTAATAAAGGATGATTTTTTTTTAATGTTCTTTATGATTCCAGAAATGTAATCAATAGAAAGATATGCCGAGTAAAACTGGCTAATGCTATGTGGTATATAAAGATTTAACAATAATAATATTGAACAATGTATCAATTCATTTTTATTTAAATAAATGGCAGATGTCACATCTGATTTATATTCGTGTCTTAACCAGTCATCAAACACTAGTTTGTATGTAAAATTACCTTTTACTTTATTATCCTCTCCTCCGACCCAGATGGTTCCTTTGTAGTCCTTGAGACTCTTACTGACCTCTTCAGCGACAGGCATGAACATTTCAATAGTCGCGATCGCTTTTACATTACAATCAGAAAACTGGCGTCTAACCTCATCTAGAAAAAAAGAAATAAGATAAATGTGTAACCCACTTTCTTTTATTATTTTTAGATTATTTTACTGAGGTAATATGAAACTTTTGGGAATGCTTTAAATATACCATTGTTTTGTGCAGTCTTACAGATGTAATGGCTATACTTTCGTTGCGCTTTAAAGAAGTCCGTTTGTATTTTTTTTACTTTTACAATCACTGAAAGTGTAAAATATATAAAACTTGCCCGAGGAAACAGCCAAGCTTTATTTAAGCAACCTCTTGATATTTACATTTCAATAAAGAAGTAAAATATTTCTGATTACTTTAGCCCGCGGTTTCGCTCGCGTTAATGTATATTTGACCTATCTCTTAGAAACAATACATTTTTGTGGGATAAATTATCCCTACGTATATTTTGTAACCATGAAAACGTGTATGCAAAATGTAATTACAATTTATTTAATAGTTAAGCCGTAACGAATATACAAACTCATATTCAATTTAACAATATAGATTAGGATGGTGTTAAGATATGGCAATAAGTTACATACTTATTGTTGTTAGATAAGTGGCAACACTGCTTCTCTGTTCTGAAATGTGTCATGGTATGTACGCGTTATACGAGTACGTTGTGATTGTGATCCAAGAAATAAATAGTTTTCTCTACACAATTCAGTTTATCATTCAATGCGCCCAACTGATGGTACTGTAGTTTTGCAAATAGAATAGAATAGACTATTATAAAATTTATACCTATGTCCAGTTTATCTAACGTTACAAGCCTTGTATTGCAAGCGTTTTCTCTTGCGTTAAACTAATGCGTTTAACAAAACTACATGTTTAAATTATAAGCTACAAGTATCACCGGTGCTATTTCATACTTGTATTTGTGCTTTTCTTTATTATAAATGTGCTTGTAGCTTGTTATGTAAAAGTTGGAGACCTGCTGTTGACTCTAAAATAGGTTATTTATTAAGCACACAAAATCAAGTAATAAAAAAAATGTAACAGACTAGTTATCGTATCGTAATTTCTATGATACCGACATATAATATGGTAGAAAATCATTTTTCAATTTAACAAAAATACAATTTTGAAAATAGCAATACAAGGTCACGTAGACAAGTTTGTATAAAATATCCTTGTAGTTTGTAGACTCGTATTTTTGATAAACGTATTTTTGCAAGAACTTGTAAAATGTAGCTTGTGAACTTGTAAAATTTGATAAACAGGACACTGGCCCTCGCAGATTTTTCACGTAACAAATAAAATATTAAAGGCATATTTCTAAAGTGAATTTCCAGCATGAAGATTTCGTCTAATTAATGCTTTAGGTCCATTAAATAATAGATATATTAGAATTATAGAAATTATCCCGGAATTAAGCAATGATGGCTCACTGGTAGACATGTTCGGACACCCAATTGATCGACGTAGGTTCGAATCCTTGCGATTGAGCAAGAGATTTAGGCAAAGGAAAACATCGTGGCTTTCTCTAAGCACGCATGGCTAACCACCACCATTCAGTTCAAAATCTATCTCCAAGCATGTTCGGCAGTAGCACTTCAGAGCCAGCACCCCCCAGGTTTAGTGTGTTTACCATCTTAGACCACACCATCATTTAACATCAAAATAAGATTGTAGTCAAACGCTAAAACCTAGAAACTATAAAAAATCACTTGAACATGGTGACAGGATACGATGTAAAGATCGTATGTACTTATTAGAGATTTCCAAATGAGGCGAGAAATTCCCTTAACAGATTAATCACACACACACACACATTGCATACACATCCGAATTTCTACTTAAGATGAGCTTTAAAATAGAATATGCAATTGGTAATACCATGCCATGGATACCAAACGTGTGGACGAAATTTTTTTTAACATAATTGGCGCTACCTTATGCTATTGTTCATAGTAGGTAACCTTGCTTTGCCTTTGCTTTCCCTACATAGACGCGAGACAGGTTTAAATAGATTTTATTACTTATCTATACAACATAATGAGGCGTCGCTTAGTAATGTAATTGAATTGTGGCCCTAAATGCTGTGCGATGAACGAAGGCGGGAAATAGCAAAATATATTTTCAACATTTAGTGTGAACTTATGAGATATTAGCTGATACCTGCGACTTCGCTTTCGTTGTTTATTATCTTAACAATATATTTTATGTACAAAATGAAAAACATAATATAATTGAAAGCAAAAATATAATTTGCTTTACAAAGTATCTTTAATCTTTAGCCATGCTTATAAAAATCGTAGTTTATTACAACTATAATAACGCCACGGTCAATGAAGATATCTTGATATTTTTAGAAAACGAAGTAGTATGTCTAAGAAGCAATACTAAAAAAAGTGACCAAAATCTATTCAGTAGTTTTAACGTGATTCGCGCGCAACTTTAGGCCGCTATCAATTTATTTATTCCTAAAATGATAATTCCAGAAGATTCCTAAACTCAGTATTTGTTATATGAATAGTATATTTACATAATAAATATATAAACGAAAGGAATGCAATGTGTCTTAATCACAATATCGATTCCATCACGACACGTGCTTATATTGATCTCTAACTCACTTTATCAATGTACTGAAAACGTGTTCACACATAAATAATATATGATTCGAATTGCAATTAAATTATCAACTTACTAGAAATGCATGAACTAGAGTAATTAGAGATAATGTCGTCTGGTAATATAATTACGCGCAGTGTCTAGTAACTGCTGAGATTTGTATCTATGCGCCAAAGTAAAGCACCTAATATTTTTTTTACTGACTATGCATATTCCTTG
Organism: Antheraea assamensis; assembly: GCA_035772565.1. Classification (NCBI taxonomy): domain Eukaryota; kingdom Metazoa; phylum Arthropoda; class Insecta; order Lepidoptera; family Saturniidae; genus Antheraea; species Antheraea assamensis. Next base: position 288,660 of record JAQQSE010000131.1, on the reverse strand, counting down.
TTATATATGAATCGTATCATATTATTTTATATCATATTTAAGACTAGCAGTATCTGCAGCTCTGCTTGTGTGAAGCATAAAACAATTTTAATGGGAGTTTTTGAATATTACATTTTTGTATTGAAACTGCATGGTCTCTTCATAAACAATACTTATTTTTTAAATATCGATACTAAATTGGATGTCTTGAACCGGTAAGTTTATTTAATTACGATGAAGAAATTATTTCAGTTTATAAGGGATTTTTTTTTTCTTTTTGAACTGACTATACTGTTGACCTGGTAAGGCCTCTACAGTTTCACCGGACTAGTGAATCTTATAGTGTATAACTAGTTAGTACATATATGGGTACTTAAATTACTTGGTTATGTTACATGATTTATATAACACTTTTTTACATGTCATGCCGTATGCTAATGCAAATGCTAACAATTTATCCAATGTTGAATTAATAACGAAGCTTTTGCTCGCGGCTTCGTTCACGTGAATATAGTTTTAATCTATACCTCAGGAACGGTACTTTTTGGCGCGGATTAAAGATATCTTATGCCCTTTTCTGTACTCCTGGCAAAGTGTTGCAAACTTCATGATAATCAGTTGAGTAGTTAAAGTGTGAAAGCGTAATAAACATTATTATTATTCACTACCCTTGTCAAGATTATCCACTTGAAAACGTTTGTTAATCGAAATTCTATATCGAAAACGGTAACAGTTAGCCCATGTTAAGGTTAAGACAAATTAGAAACGATAAACACAAATACATTTCTAAAAATATAATGACAGTGCGAAATATCGAGAAACAAATGAAGTATAACCCTTAAATTATAAAAGTAAAGTAGCCTATGAACGGGACCTTGAACATTATAGTCACAAAAAAATGAATCATACTAATGTCGTTATCACCTATCACGCTGACACTTAAGCGTTATCTTTATTGTATTTTATATATCATAAAGTACAACGGAATGCATCTTACCCGGTGTGTATAGCGGGTTCGCGAATGTAACAACAAGCCCGGCTCTCATTGCGCCGTGGATGAGGACCGCAAACTCAGGTATATTCGGAAGAATGAGGCCAATCCTTTCTCCCGGTTTTAATTTTAACGGACCAGCGAGGGCGGTCGCACAGCGTTCCACCATCATTCTCATCATACCATAGTCATAAGAGCGACCCGTTGACCCGCATGTCTACAATTTTTTTAACGTATATAAATATAATTATCATAATAAAAACAGCATATAAATAATAAAATAACATCTACAAATAAATAGGCGAAGATAAAACAAAAAAGTACCTTTTTCTGCTGTTTGTCAACTGCTTTTGTCTTTTTTTTGTTTTTGAAGCTATCGACCAAGCTTTAGTGTTATTAATACAAAAACAGAGTTTGTCGTAACACCACACGACAGAAGTGAATTTTTTGCTTTACAGGGAAACATTTTAATCAAAAGTATGCAGCAAAAATCCATCATCACGTAGTGTTCCCAGGTGGTCACCCACCCAAGTACCTACGAACCGTCCGCGACATTGCTTAACTTCGTTAATTTTACCCCCACCACATTTGTTCACACAAAAAGGTTCCGGATCAGAATGTCAAAAATGTTGGAAATAGTTCATTTTATTCACCATATGATTGACATTTCGAAGCCTATCTATATAAGTCTCTATTATTATATTATATTCTGATGTCTACTAATCTATAATATTTCAACGATATTTGTTAAAAAAAAAATCGCAAGAACTTAAAAAATAACAATTTATAGTCAAATTACGATCACTGGATAGCTGTCAATTATTATAAATCACCGTAGTATTCATTTTTATCTTACCATAAATCATATTAAGCCTTAGTATGTATATGTCATCAATGTCTGCTGTATTAGGCTGCTGCTGTATGTATTACCGGCTTATTAGTAACTTAAATATGTACAAACTTTTTAAAACTCAAATAAATCAATCTTCACTGTAGTCACTTTTAGAACCTTTAGTGTTAAAAGTCGATAAATTGTTATCGATTCTTTTTATCCGATCCCGACTAAATAACAGTAATGTAACCTAATGGTATGCATAATTAGATCTAAAATCAATCACTAGTCGCTGATATCAGATCAGGCTAAAAGCCCCTCGGCAGTTGTATATGTAATATTTTTGAGTATAGCCGTAGGTGCGTGCTTGCGCATAGTCAAGAATTTAATACAAAACAAAAGTTAAAACATTATTATTGGGGTTTAAAGTTGGCATTTATTTATCATTAAATTGTCTCGATCTTATACATATAAGATAAAAGGTATTTATATCTAAATTTACATTTTGTGCATCTATATTCAAAACGTTCAAAAACTTTGATAAGGACCGTACATTAAGTTGATCTCAGGTGCACCACCACAAGCAAAAATAAAGTCTCTTTGACGATTTTATCACCATGTGCATGATGGTAATACCCCAGTCATCAGTTTATTTTTAATTAAAACAGTAAATTATATATAGTTAGTAAATATAGGTCACCACGTATCATATTTTTGGAAGCAAAGGTGACTGGACTCGACTCTCTATTTGCATTTTGTATAACATCTCGATTTTAAAATATATTTACAAATATAACGTTACAAAGTTCAGATTTTATTTGGAATGCCAAACTGGTGCAAGATAAAGTATTTTGGCACCAAATTGTGTAATTGGACGTCACGATATTGTATGCTTTAGCTAATAATCACTTACATCAGAAGCTTAAAGATTTAGTATTTGAGAACAATATTAAAATCGTCGTTTTAAAATTATTGTTCAGGTTCATATTTCAGAATTAATTTCTACAAAAGGTGAGCCTCCGAAAGAGTTATCAAGGCACTGTTATATAAAGCTATAAAATACTTAGTTCCAGAATCAAGAAAAGCGCTGTTTTATTATTGCCGGTGTCCGAAATGATTTTACACTGTATAACATTACTGCCGACCTTGGATTAAATAACGACATCAATTATTTCAACATTTCCATAATGCTTTTCACCGTTTCAATCATGCTTACACAATATTTTCAGTACTATAGATACACTGTTGAAGATACACGACCCGGGGCCGTTCGATAAAAACATTAATATCAGCTTATATGGTATGCATTTAGACTATCATCAACTTCCCCATTTCAATGCACTGTTCTAATGCCAAACATTTGTCAACCTTAACCTTCAGATGAGTACTATTTATACCGTATTTATTTGTTCCCGACATCCGTATTTTACTATATAGCGCAGTGAACTTTGTACTCTATATAATTGTTAGTGCATCAGAGATTTTAATGATGCTTAATTGAATGCAAATTAGTATGTATACGATTTTGCAATATTTTCTATGAAGCCTATTTTTTATTATACTACGATACACGATAAATTATTTTTAAGGCTTTGATTTTTTTTTAAATAACAAAATAAGTCTTTACGGTTTCTATCGAAATGACACAAATGACAAATTACTACTAATTTTAATAAGTTACTATTCGTATGTATTTTTCATTTTAACTACAAATATTTATAATTCGAAATAGAAAAGAAATTGTGTGTCTGATCTTAACTCATAAGCATAAATATATTTTGTATATTTCTCCGAAAAATGTCAGACTTTTGTTTTTATTGCAAAGTAAAGAAGCATCACTCTACGGTTTAGTTATTAAATATGGCATATTATATATGAAATGTAACTTAAAAATTGATACTTACCACAGAAGGTTTGTCTGCCCACGTCTCGACATCTTCAAACACGTACTCTGTCAAGGTTTCCTTTCCAATTTCAATTTCACCGTATGGAGAAGTTAGAAACTTGTTATCAGCCATAGGGGCTGTTCGAGTGGCCAATGATCTACTCAAAATATCATGGCTTATACTAATACGGGAACCCTTTGTTTTTCTACCATTCTTAGCACATGTCAAAAATTGACGGGCGAAATTTCCACGTATAATTTTTAAATGAGACATTGTGCTATTTGCGATGTTTTCCCGCGCACAGTTGCCGCGTTAATGTGCGACTGCAAGACTATCGTACTAGTTTTGGCGCGATCTACACACTCGGAGAGGGCAAGGTCCAATCCACTATAAATATGTTTGTTATTATTATGACGAAAACCCACAACAAACTTGTTACGTTTTCACATTCCCTTATCAACTGTAATGAATGGAACACGGTTTTCCTACACTTACCGTAATAAATGCACGTTCTTCGATAAATGATTGTTGGAAATGTAAAAAAAAAACACCAAATTAGAAACAACAATAATAACTTTTTATTTTCTCACATAAAATATATCCAATACCCGTTGTAAATTCATAATTTAAAATATATTAAAATTTTATACAAATAACGTTGTGAAATCACGGCTATTTTTTTTAATATCCTCCTTATGGCATCTGCACAACTTAGAACAGTTTGTGTTTATTTATTAACATAAAATTATTTTAGTAAAATCTGTGCTTATCGTTTGCAATACAGTTCAATGCGATCGCAATAAATACGAATTCGTGATATTCACAATTCAACTAGTTACTAGGTAATATTATAACACTTTATTGTAATAGCAACTTTATTTAATTTCTTAACAATTTATACTAAAACATCCTACTAATATGTCCCAATAAATCACAATGAATAACTAACCGATCGAAATTATTAATTAAAAAATCTTTTTGGTCCTCTTATAACATGGGACTTAAAGCCACTTATTATACGCCTTTATTAAAATTAAAAAAAAGTAACATTAACATTGCCCGATAAGAAAAAAATAATAATAATTGAACTACAATTTTGTATCATAAATCCAAATATTATGATTTATGTAAATCCCTTTTTTCTCTCGTATTGGCTGTAAACGTTTGATGTGTCATTAATTCTCTAAAGAATCCGCCAGTTTTCGCCATCAGTTCAGCGTACGTTCCCTTTTCGACTATCATTCCATTCTCCAACACGGCCACTTCATCTGCATTCTGTATTGTACTCAACCTATGCGCTATTGTAAGAACAGTACGGTCCCTGCTGATTTCTTTTAATGCTTTGTCAACTAAATACTCAGAATATGCGTCCAAAGCTGAGGTGGCTTCGTCCAATATTAAAATTTTCGGATTCTAAAACAGAAAGAGAAAGAGATACCCCTTTTTCGTCGTTTGAACACAGACAGATTAAAACACGAAAGTAAAAGATAAGAAACTATTAGTTATAATCTGGATATTACACAATTTTGAAATAAATTTGCATGGTGGTAGGGCTTTTTCTAAGTCCGCCTGGCTAGCTACCACCCTCAAATTAAAAATCTGTCGCCAAGTACCACATCATTATTTAACATCAGATGACATTGTGGTCAAACAAACCGCAATTATTAAAAAAAAAATTAATTAAAAAAAACCGCATTTTTACAATACCCATATTGACAATTGCCATACCCCTGGTTTGGAATAATACTTATTTTAATGTCCTTTAGAAGCGATAAAACCAAGAAATTAAGAACATTATATCAAATTCTCGACGAATTATTGAATACTCAGTATTAAGTTAAAACTGTAAAATATAAACACATATAACTTTAAATTCTTCTTAAATATCCCTGCAAACAATATCTTAACATTATTAGTTACATCAAAGCATTAGTCCTAACTAATATTGTAAATACGAAAATTAGTTTATTTGTTAAGCTTTCACGTCTTGACTACTCAACCGATGTTAATGTATGCATACATGTTGTCAAAGGCACAGAAAAAAATGTCCTGTTCCAAAGATATAGATCAAATAAACACTAATGCGAACGAAGTGGCCGATGAAAATTAATTTATGAAAATGAAAAATATGGACCCCATTTCGACCACTGTCTTCTTTCTGATGAATCTGTATGTAACAACTCAAAAACAAACAAAGTATTTTGTTAAAAATCGCATAAAAAGCGACGTATTTTCGAATCCTACAATGAGCCGAAGCTTTCGTAGCCGAAGCCGAAGTTTTAGTAGCCTTTTCTAAGTCAACATAGATACACTCATAGTTCTACCAACCAACTAGCCAATATATATCCATATGCACTCACTTTAACAATTGCTCGAGCTATAGCCACCCGTTGTTTTTGTCCACCACTCAGTTGACCCCCTCGAGCACCCACTTCCCGATTCCAACCTTCATTGGTGGCCATAACCAGTTCGTGTAGATGCGCCGTACGAGCGGCCGACACCCAAGCTGGTTCTTTCTCCTTGAAAGTTAAACTTACTTACACCCATAAATTAAAACATAATATTTACGTGGACTTCCAGGAAGCAAATAACATACGAGTGGGTATACAGTTCTTATCAATGTTCTTGGCCGCTCTGAATATAGCCATGAATTTGGGTTTACGCATAATATAGTCAAAGTTTAATACAAAACAAAGTTAAAATATTATTATAGAAATGTAACATTGGCATTTGTTTACCCTTAAGTAATCGTTGTGTTATACATACAATATAATACGTATATATACATAAATTTGTGCTCTAAACATCTATATTCAGAGCGGTCAAAAAGTTGAGTGTAACTCCATCTTAAATCCCAGAATATTAACGGTGAGTGGTGACGCTTCATCCAAGAATTATAAATTATTTTTTATTCCACTTTGCTATTAAAAGCTATTATTTTACATTAATATCATTATGTTTTTTAAGGTTCCGTACTAAAACTGTTAAATTAAAATCAATTGTTTTAATAGAACATTAAGAAGTTGGAAAATCACGTTTTCAAATTTTTACACGTATTTTTTATACACGTCCACTCTCAACAGAATGGTTTTCGGGAATGCGGTCACGTAGATTTTACTATAGGAAACGATACATTCTATCACTATCGTACATCTTGTACAATGAGTGACAGAGATAGAAAATAGTAATGAAACATAAAAGGTATTTTAGAACGATAGGAACAGTCGCGACGTGTTGCCACTAAAGTAAGAATAACAAAAATGTTATATACACGAAGCACAGGTATTAAATTACCCACTAAATTAAATGAATATAAAAGCCAGCCCACACTACTTATTCTCTTTATCTCTTATTAGGTATAATCAACCCCGAATATACGATTTTTCCGAACTAAAAAGAATACTTGATATTCACGTCCATTCTTCAAATATTTCAAACAGTAATCTTGATTTGAGTCACGACGGTGAGGCTGGCAATATACACTGTCTCACGGGATGTTCCAAAACACTCTCTATTACTGACAGTTATAAACAATTGTTTGCTCATAAACAAATCATCGAAAGATAAAACCTTATCGATTATATCTGTTAATGCTCTACACTATTTACATTCATTATTTATCTATATATAAATAACCGAAGATAAAAACAGTTCAGTACAATTTTCTCCTCTATTTGTCCATTTAGTGTTGTCAAAATGTTGGGAACTGTCAGTTTATTTCCACTAATATCGAACACAAACCTTATATCATCATTGGCCGAAAACTACTAAATTGTTATAATTGATGGTATTAATAAAAAAAATTGTTACGAATTTCTAAATAGATAACGGGGTTTACATATAAATTTATCTCAATTGTATTGAGACTTCAAATTTAAATTTATTTTGTAAACTGTTCAATCATGAGGTTCCTTTACAGTTGGATAATTTTACAAATCATGATTATTGGATGAATTTTGACCCCTGGGTGAACACCAAATTATATTAATTATACCCAGTCATCCATTCAATAATAAAAGGCAACCCCTTTACATTTTTTTTCATGGCAAAGGCGATAATCCCAATTTTAAAAATCCAAATTCCATACCTTACCAAGGTTTACATAATTAAAAACAATTAAAACATCAACCACCTTTTTGCAACTGACATGTTTAATAAATTGTGTTCAATAATAAAATGCAACCAGTTTACAATTTTTTTCACCATGGTACAATCAATAATCTGAATTAAAAAAATAACCAAAATGAATGCTTCGCTCATGTTTGCGTAAATAAAAATAATTTAAAACATCGAGCACCATTATGCAACTGATATATTTAATAAATTGTGTTCAATAATAAAATACAATAAAGACTAATATATACTAAATAAAGTAATAAATTTTAGTATAAACTTACCTCCTTTTCTTTCGTTTCCTGGTATTCATCCAAAGCACCATACAATATATTATCCTTTATAGACCCACTAAATAGAACAGGTTCCTATGACAAAAAATACTACTTAAATACACTATAACAACACTATCTGGTTACTTTAATTGATATCAAATATGAAAAAGTCTTTCATAGTTTGAACGAAAGCTATGAAAACTAAAAAAGTCAATGTTCTAATTATCAATAATTAATAAAATAAACACTTACTTGACTGACAAAACCAATATGACTTCTCAACCATATCGGATCTAATTCTTTGATATCCACGCCATCAAGAAGTATTCTCCCCTTTTCGGGGTCATACAGCCTCAGTATCAATGACGCTATAGTACTTTTACCGCAACCGGATCTTCCGACTAAAGCAATCGATTTACCAGGCAGAAGATGCAAATCGAATCCCTTAATCAGGGGCGCACCTTGGTATGAAAAGTGAATATTTTCCAGCACTATTTCACCTCGTGGTCTTTCAATTGGCCTAAGTCCACCTAAAATTAACGTTAATATGATTTTTACTAGCGATGCGCGACGACGATTATAGGAATCGTTTATTTCGATTATTTAAATATCTCGAATGATTCCCAATATCTTTCTACCGTAGTCGATTCATATGTCCAGTAAATTTCGATGAAACCGCAACTCTATTTAAACAATATCGTATTTTTTCGCCCTCCTTAACCACTGGTCCCAAACTGGCATACTTTTGAATCGAAATAAAATTAGCGTTTTTATATTTTATTCACTCAACTTTATGTTGAAGAATTCAATCTCAATTTCGCAATTTCGAAAAGACTTTTTCACAAAAATACACTGAACATATTGGTTCAGCATACCAAAAAATAATGACACTTAAAACGGAAGCTCTTAATATTAAAATCAGAGCTTCTGTTTCAACAGGGTCATTTTTTGCTATCCTGAACAATATTTTTATTGTCCTATTTTTTTTAAGTAATCTAATTTCTTTGATACAGCCATAATGTATATACATGTGTCAATTTTTGTTGACATACTATGTCGCAAAAAGGGTTTAACGACTTTTAAAATATTTGTTGTCTTTAAATTCCTCCTAGTTATGTGAGTGAAATACATTATATTTAAGTATAACATTTATGAATAAAGAAATAGAGGTTTTGCTATCAGTTTTTTTCTTATCAGTATATCTATTTGTTTCATTAGTTAATACACAATAATATCATTATCATGCCGATTAATTTATTTATCAGTTATTCCACATATCCAAGTATGAGTTAATAACTCATCCAAGTTTCACTTTTATCATCTACGTGAGACGTATATAACGGATAAACACTTCGTGCTCATCATGAGATAGCTAAACGTTCATTTAAAGAAATAATAGCCTCTAAATTAACTAAATATTACAATATACTATGTTTTGTACTACATAAAAACAAATATTGTTACATGAGTCGCAAAATAATAATGCAACAATAAATGGTATCGTGACTGGATACCAGACTGGAACCAGGATACTGGATTTTATTTCCCTACCTGTCCGTCTGTTCCAGCATAGCAAACCAAACAAAAGTCCTTAATATCCGTGTTTCCGATGGAACCCTTAATCTATCATGTTTTAATTATGTAAAAACTTGCATATTTTAACAATGTTCTGATTAATATTTACGACAGTTTTTTACATAATATACGTTTGATCAATACACACAATTGAAGTGGATTAAAAGCAATATGACATTGAATATGCATTCTGAGATCTGGAAAATTCTTAAAAGAAGCCATAATTTTGCCAAAACACGAGACCAAAAAAATAGTTTAAATAATAACTTAAAGTTTGAACATTATAAACAATAATATGAAATATGAATGCTGAGATGTCAGAGAAACTCTCTGCAAAGTTCTATAAACGAGCAACCATTTTGTTAAAAATCGTAAATTCAGATTAAAAATAACACCTAAACGACTCATATCCAGTGGCCCTGGAAATAATAAAAGAAAATAAACACCAACCCGAAACAGGAATGCTGGGTTCCCGATCGATTATATCCCATAATCTTGACGCGGCACCTATTCCCTTGTTTAGTTCAGTGTAGAAACTGCTAAGGCCACCAATACTGATCCCAACGTACGCTGCGTATAGGAGGAAAGACGTCAGGTTGCCGACCGATAACTGTTCAGTGGCCACCATGCTGCCTCCGTAATACAATACCAGTATTATTATTGTATTTCCAGAAAGCCCAGTCTGGGGAAATTTCGACTTAGAATATTTTTGTACTCTAAAAACTTTTAAAACCGACTACTGTTCAGGTTTATAAAACTACTACTCATATAACATATTCTTCTAGAATATATATAATCCATATATCATTAGGCAAAGGGAAAACAATAAAGAACATCTTCCCACTCTTTTTCTCAAACTATTTTCTTTATTGTTTTTTTTTTCTGTTTAGTAGCTAATGACAAGTTTCAATGTTATCAATAAGAAGAGATGAAGAAGAAGAGTTAGAGAAGTTGAGGAGTAATCGGTTTGCATTGTATAAGCATGTTATGAGGAGAGATGAAAGCCATGCAACTAGAAAAACTTTAAGAATGAAAGAGAACGGATATAGGAGTAGTAGAGGAATGCAGAAAAAGTATGGATAGACTGTGTCAAAAATGATACTTGTCCAAAAGTTATGAATACTGAGATGACATTTGACACGGGAGAATAGGAAAAGGAAAACATTTTATGCCTAGCCTACTTAGGTGGGATTGGGGTAAGAAGATCAATAAAAAAAAATGAAAATAGTTCTTCCTAAACACTGAAACTTAGTCGAATTTCGACCACTAGTCGAGCACTACTATACTAAGAACTATTTTAATATTGTTTATTTCTGTTTCATTCTTAAATCTTAATGGCTTTCATATTTCCTCATAACATGCTTATACCATCCTAACTGATTACTCATCAACTTCTTTAACTCTTCTTCTTCATCTCTTCTTATTGATAACATTGAAACTTGTCAATGGCTACTAAACAAAATAAATACGTTGAGAAAAAACTGTTACATGTATTGTCTTCTTCTGTTTCTCAACAAATTTTCTTTTTTTTTTTGTTTAACAGCTGTTAACGGTTCGTTTTATTTCCTTAATATTGAAACTTGATCATTAGTATTTATAATAGCACATACTAATTGTTTAACTCTTTAAAATAATAATGATATACATAATTTTCAAGAATTAATAAAATTATCTAATACCTAATGCTTAAAATTGGTGGGTCAAACTGATTAATACCGGTGGTATACTATTTACAAAAACAGCTAAAATTCTCAATTCCAAGAATAAAATCCAAATTCTACATGTTCAAATGATAACTTACCAGACCGTAAAAACTTCCAACAGCCAAAGACTCTTTGTATGCTAATTTCAAAAGATTTTCAATTCTCATACTATATGACTCGCATTCTTTGTGCTCTTTACTAAAAGCTTTGACCGTCTTTATATTAGAAATCTTTTCTTCTGCCAGCTATAAAATTAAAATAAGATTAAGATATGTAAAAAAACTAACTAATTTTAAAGTACGATATTATCTTACTAAATATTAGTGTTATTAATAAATTTATTATTATTATTAAAATATCGATATACTAAAATCACCGCAAAAGTAGAGTCGCGCTTGAATTATAATTAAAAATTACTTATAAGCTGTTTTATTATTCCATTGATGATTTGTAACTTCTATCAATTTTGTCCATGTTAATTGCAATACAAAACGTATTAGATCTAATCAGTTGTTACAGTTGTTCTTCCAGAAATTTAATGTGTACAATCGATGTATATTATATTTTTATATAAAGTAGAGATATCTCTGACGTATTGTAATAAAGTCATAGGCACGACTTTTCGAACGCTTCTACTGATAACGGCGAGTAAACCAAATTAGATACGTAAAAGTAATGTACTACAGAATTGAACATAAAAAGATGCCTATAGTAAAATAACGTAAAGGTATCTCTACCTCCTAGGGATAACTTAAAGTAATCATTTTTACCTTTTAATTATAATTAAAAAAATAATTGATTATTTATTAAGCCATTTACCCAAATATTGTATTCATCCTTACCCAATTAAATACTTCACTTACATTGAACATTTAATATAGAACAAAACTGCTCTTTACAGCATATCATTCTATTGAATATCTTAGAGAAAGTCACAGATATAAAATTACACAAAAAATAACGAGTTGTTCATGTATAAATTCTTAAGTAGCTTATGACTTTAATTAACTGTAAATATTAAAGAGTCAAAAATGTTTTCTAAATCTCTTTAGTATATTTCAACTGTGTCATATTGGGGTATGTTACTAGTATAAATAAAAAAGAGGAAAAAGAGTTACTATTATAACACTAACAAAGAGTACACAAGTAAAAAAAAAAATGCAAATATATAAAAAAATATATACCTCACTAGTTTCAGCAAGTGAATCTTGCAACTGCCTTGTGATCCCTCGTACAAAACGTCCATATATAACAGCCAACATTGACACAGGTGGAACCACACACAAACCAATGAGTGCCAGTGATGGTGACATGTAAAACTGTGCAGAAAGCAATGTAGGTTAGCCTTCATCCCAGAACAATGTACTGTTCCTAAGGAAATGTTAAATCTACAAGAACAGAGTGAAGCTTCAGGCAAAAGCTAGTAATCTTCTAAAAAGATATAAATGTAGATGACATCTTTAAGCCATCATATTTCTATAAAAAGAAGCAACTCATCTTATTAATTAATGCTTTCTACCTAACACCAATAAATATATGTTTGTATTCCAGAAAAATGTACCATCATCCCTGTGCCAGCTCCAACCATGAAGAATGACCGTAGACCATCACTAACATTTTGGCTGAGGTTACGCCCCACTAATTGAGTGTCAGCTGATAACCTATTAACCAATTCACCAGTAGAAGTGCGGCCAAACCATGCAGGTTCTTGTCTCAAAATTGCTGCATAAACATTCTTACGTAGAGCTTGTGTCATCCTTTGTCCTGTAATCAAGATTTTAAAGTAACATTGCTAAAATTATAAATGCAATTTATTTCAAAATAAACCATTATAATTAATTTCCTCTTATTGAATTAATATGTAGGTCATGTTCGCAATATTTTTATTCTCTAGTGACCTATGATAACCGGTTAAAAAAATAATTCAATGTATAAGTTTATCCTCATTTCTTGTAACAAAAATTCTAATTTATGATAATACAGCAAAGGTTATCTTCTAATCAACTAAATATATGCAAACTCAGAGCTATGTATTAATGCACAAATATTAGTAAAATTGAAGTATTAATTGTTTGTCTGGGCTAATTTCTGAAATAACAGAAACAATTTTTATGCTACATTTCAGGAATATAAAGGACTTTTCAGGGTATCTTTATGGTTTTCCATACAGACTAAGTAGTAGTAATAAAACAAAATAGACAGGGCTAACAAAATAATAGGAAACCTACAATTAATTTACATTTAACAAAGTTCCCATACCCCATTTTACATAAAAAGTTAATCATGGGTACCAAGTACTCATTCATAAGACTACTAACTATGGTATTATTTTTCATGATTTAGGACATCATGTATTATAACCACATAGTTAAAACATAAAATTAATGTCATTTATATACTAATAAATTATTTAGTACAGTGCAAAAACTAGGTTTAATATAACACAGTTGTCTGTTTGTTATCCATACCAATAAATTGTTTAAGTAAGTTAAAGTTATTTACCAGATATAGACATTAAATAAACCCGTCCAAAGTTGCAAAGGCCTCCAACTAGAAAAACTCCACATAGCATCAAACATAATGTATCCAATTTTTCTCTTGCAGCTGCTAGGTCACTAGTACTACTATATATTATGTCCAGTACTTTGCCCAAAGAGAATGGTACAGCCATTGTCACACTAGATGAAACTATAAGGAATCCAATTGCAGCTAGAATTAATAGAAAATAATTACTCTTCCAAAAGTTCTCAACTTTTGCAGAAATACACAAAATGGTATATACTGTAGATGATACTATTTAAAAACAATTTTAACATAAAGTTTTTAGAATATCGTCATTTCACAATACGTTTTGAATAATAATAATGTAAAGAAACATATTATTAATATTGACATATGTTCGAAATTTAAATAAACAGTAATATTATATCCGTAAATATTACAATGAAATATAACATTGAAGTGATACAATTGTTTAAATAAATTTGTTTACCAGTAAGAGTCCATTTTTCAGGCTCGGCCAAACCAAATAATCGTTTCAGTTCCGACGTCTTTAATTTAACATTAATTTTCTTCGAAGCTTCTAATTTATTGTTTATACTTTCAATATGATCATTCTTCTTTTGTGCGTCTACTTCGCTAGTTAAATATCGCAATCTAAGATGAAATAGTCCATGTCTATTTGGAAAGGTCCTTTCATAACGACCTAGTATTACTGGCACTTTGTGACAATATAAACGTAAACCACATTGATGACATAAGTTACCTTTAACCGGAATTCGAAATAAAACACTTTTGTGCCTGCTAGATATTTTAAGCTCAAAACGACGAATTAGTCGTTGTAACATTTCGAAATAAATTTTAAACTAAATATTATGTACATATATTTCAAAACCAAAACTAAGATTTGACTCATGACAGCTGTCAAATTTGACAGTTGTGAATTTGTTTTGTTTTTAGTGTTACTTTGGACTATAAGATACAAATAATTTGTCTTGTACATAACAAAATAATCCAAAAGAAACAAAATTTTTATATCCTATACAAATGTATGTAACGTTACATTTTATATGAGGTAATATGTAAGGTATGAGGCAATAATGAGGCCGAGCGTTAAATTGGAATCAATTCCCATTCGACGCAAATCACGGACAGGTTATTCCTACATACTTTATTAGGTACTTCATTGTCAAATTTTAGTTTTATATGCACAAAAAACCGAAAACCCTAAATTGCATTTTAATAGTGTTAGAGCCAAATATGCTATTATGTCGTTTGTGATTTCGTGTTTCGATTCGAATTAGAATAGCCAAGATATGTACGTACATAACATAGTATAGAATAAATTAAATAAAAAACATAGACGTATTACTCCATTTAATTCCATCAAATCTTATACACGTTATACAAGCGAAATATGTAAGTTATAACCAAAGATATTTATGTATGTATGTATATACATATGAAAGAGCAAATACTAATACAAAAAAGGGTTTTACGGGATAAGAAATGAATGAAAATTGAGATGTTACGATTAACATTTCCCACAAATATGCCACCTCATGTTTTACTACTACCCACTAGTGTCAAAAACAAAACGTTATTTGAAACTTAGCTTAGGTAATAAATTTGTAACGTATAACCGTGGTCTATATTCAACCTGAGCTTCATACAAACGATAAAGTCATTAAAACCTTTTTTTTTTCATTGATGAGACAATTTAAACATTATTTTAAATAACCCTAGCCCATATCAAAATCTGGTATGATTTCCAAGACCAAAAGCTCGAGTACCTATTACTGATTAAATCTTTTGATAGTAATTAGTGGGCAAATGACGTTTAGTAATAATAGTTAAAAGAATGCTTATGTACACGCGTTAGAAGTTATACTTCTTTAGCGTAACCAGATAAAAATCTTTTCAAAAATTTTATCTTTTCCCTTATTCGACGTTTATAGAAAAAACGAAACTAACAATAGGAAAAAGGTATTTAATACAGACATACCTTTTTTGAATAAAATGTTGACTATAGCTAACTTCAGGATGTCGGTTTTTCGTGACGGTGTGCGCGCGTATCTTAAAAATTATTCTCATCATTTTTCATACCTTGGATATTAATGCATTGATGTTAATATTACCGAATTACATAAACAAATAAATTGCATTTTAACGACCTTGCTTCTCATATATATGTTCCGTTTATAATATTTCGAACGTAATTTAGATAAAATATATGGGACCTAGTTTACAGAGAACTGTCTAGAAAAGTTAACCACTTTTCATGATTTGTATCCTAGAATGGTACAATTACCAAATAGAAAATAACATAAGATATACAATAGTTGTTATATAGAAACATATGTTTTTAGTCTTTATGCTTTGTTTATTTTGAAACTATTAAGAACTTTACAAAGCTAAAATATCTAAATATGTTACGTACATAATGTCTATTTAATGGCGATAAAATCAGCATTATTATGTATCGGATAATTCAAAGACAAATTTGATGACCCTCTCATAGTATAAAAATTAATCTTAGTTTTCGATAATATACTATGGCAAAATTCAATTAATAATAGGATGTTATATTAATGATAATCTTTATTTTATACAACATAGTCAGGGGTATTCTTCTCAGTCGCCTCTCCGGAGACTGAGTTCAGGATACACGGGTACGCGTCCCCGGCTTCCCTAGCAACTACTGCCTCCTGCAGTTACATCCGAGGTAGTAGTATCCTCTCTCAAACAATTCCTATCCACCACAACCCATTCCCTTAAACGACCCTCATAACCTTACCTCATCCACTACTCCATCTACTCTCCGGTAAGAGTGTCGGGCAGCAGCGCTCTCTTATCAACCTACTGCGCTCGCCAACCCGCTTGCCAAGCGTGGCGAGTATGGCAAATCCACCATACAAATATGAACAGCACAAGAAAAAAATGGCCCCCAGTCCCCGGCAGCCCTGCTAGTCCAGGCAAAGGTAGCGGCTTCGGTAACGGCAGGGCAGGGGGTGCTAAGAATCTCCGGCAGAAATCTGGCTACCAACACCGACGACTGGACCTGGCAACGTATAACGTGCGAACATTGCGGGCTGACGAGAAAATAGTGGAGCTGGAAGAAGCTATAAGCAAGTTGCGCTGGGACGTTATAGGACTATCGGAAGTCCGAAGACAGGGACAGGATACGAAAGTCCTCAACTCAGGCAATTTACTGTACTACCGGGGGGATGATCAGCTATCCCAAGGTGGTGTCGGATTTATTGTCTGCAAGTCCCTCCTTAACAACATCATAAAGATAGATAGTGTGTCGACCAGGGTCGCGTACCTGATACTCAGAATATCAAAACGGTATTCATTGAAGGTCATTCAGGTGTATGCACCGACGTCGACACACTCAGACGACGAGGTGGAGGAGATGTATGAAGATATAACAAAAGCCATCCACTCCTCCAAAACACACTTTAACGTCGTGATGGGGGACTTCAATGCGAAACTAGGCAAACAAAGCGACGGTGAGCTGAGAGTGGGGCAATTTGGAATAGGACAAAGGAACTCCAGAGGGCAAATGCTGGCAGACTTCATGGAGAAGGAAGACCTCTTTATGATGAATTCCTTCTTCAAGAAGCGCCCCCACAGAAAGTGGACCTGGATGAGTCCCGATGGTTGTACCAAAAATGAGATCGATTACATCATGTCGACAAAAAGGCAAGTATTCAATGATGTCTCTGTGATCCACACTGTCAAAACCGGAAGCGATCACCGTATGGTAAGAGGCACATTGAACTTAAAAATTAAGCTTGAACGGTTTCGACTGATGAAGTCCACGCTCCGACCTACAACTAGCCACATCCAAAACTCAGAAAACTTTCAGCTCCAGCTCAATAATTGCTTTGAATCGCTGCAGGAAAGCGCATCAGTAGACGACATCAACGACATGCTTGTGGAAACTATCCATACGGTTGGGTCTAAATACTTTAAAACCCACCGTACACATAGAACGAAAATGATCTCGGATCAAACCCTAAGTCTCATGGAAAAGCGACGAAATTTACGGCTGCAGTCTTCAGTTGATGCATTATCATATCGGCAGCTCAACAGACAGATCTCAAAATCACTTCTACGTGACAAACGTCAATTTAGTACCTTGCGTATTAAGGAGATAATAGAGCAGAACAAAGGTTCTAAGGTGTTCGCAAGAGATTTGGCTATAGGGCAAAGCCAGCTGACGAAACTAAAGACCAAGGATGGCAACATTGTTTCGTCGAAACCTGAGATTTTAGGAGAAATCGAGAAATTCTATGGGCAGTTATACACGTCGACATCAAAACCAGTTGATAGTCCAGCTAAAGACCCTAGAGCTGAACTGATTCCGCACTATACTGAAGAAATCCCGGACATCAGCTTGTACGAGATTAGTATGGCTCTTAAACAGCTAAAGAACAATAAGGCACCGGGTGATGACGGAGTTACGATAGAGCTTCTGAAAGCGGGTGGAGAACCGGTATTGAAAGTTCTTCAGAGGCTCTTTAACATTGTCATACTCGAGGGTACTACGCCACAAGCATGGCACAGAGGCGTGGTGATGCTATTCTTTAAGAAAGGTGATAACACACTTCTTAAGAATTACAGACCCATCACGCTTCTGAGTCATATTTATAAGCTGTTTTCAAGAGTCATCACGAATCGTCTCGCTCGCAAGCTCGATGACTTCCAGCCACCCGAACAAGCCGGTTTCCGGAAAGGCTATAGTACCATAGATCACATACATACGCTGCGGCAGGTTATACAGAAAACCGAGGAGTATAATCAGCCCCTTTGCTTAGCGTTTGTGGACTATGAGAAAGCCTTTGATTCAGTTGAAACATGGGCGGTGCTGCAAGCTCTTCAGAGATGCCAAATCGACCATCGGTACATTGAGGTATTAAGGTGTTTGTATGAAAACACCACCATGTCAGTTCGACTCCCGGATCAGAGCTCGAAACCAATTCAACTGCAGAAAGGTGTGAGACAGGGAGATGTCATATCTCCGAAACTGTTTATAACTGCGTTGGAAGATGTCTTCAAGCTTTTGGATTGGGATGAACTTGGCATCAACATAAATGGTGAGTACATCACCCACCTTCGGTTTGCCGACGATATCGTGATAATGGCGGAAACTCTGGAAGACCTTGGCACGATGCTCGATAGCCTCAGTAGAGCTTCTGAACAAGTGGGCCTCAAAATGAACATGGAGAAGACAAAAGTCATGTCGAATAGCCATGTAGTGCCCACCCCAATAATTGTTGGGAATTCTACACTCGAAGTTGTTGACGAGTATGTATACCTAGGACAAACTGTCCGACTAGGTCGGTCCAATTTCGAGAAAGAGGTAAATCGCCGAATCCAACTAGGTTGGGCAGCGTTCGGGAAACGCAGCACTGTTTTCTCTTCCTCAATACCCCAATGCTTGAAGACGAAAGTCTTCAACCAATGCGTGTTGCCAGTGATGACTTACGGCACAGAGACGTGGCCGCTAACTATGGGCCTCATTAGAAAGCTCAAGGTCACCCAGCGAGCGATGGAAAGAGCTATGCTTGGGGTTTCCCTACGTGATCGAATCAGAAATGAGGAGATCCGTAGGAGAACTAAAGTTGCCGATATAGCTCGCCGAATATCACAGCTGAAGTGGCAATGGGCGGGGCACATAGCTCGAGCGACTGATGGCCGATGGGGCAGAAAAGTCCTAGAGTGGCGACCACGTATAGGAAAGCGCAGCGTGGGACGGCCCCCCACCAGATGGACCGATGACATAATTAAGGTTGCGGGGAGCCGTTGGTTACAGGCGGCACAGAGCCGTACGCTGTGGAGATCGTGTGGTGAGGCCTATGTCCAGCAGTGGACTTCTGTAGGCTGAGATGATGATCGCTCGCGGCGTCGCTCTCGTTAATATAGATTTGATCCCTCGGTGATATTTTTTTTATGTAAGGTACTGTATGTCCTTTTATGTACCCCAGACAACGTGTATGCAAAATATCATGAGGATTGGCCGAGTAATTAAAGACTAGAAAGCATAAAAAACTGACATTGGCATTTATAATATTATGCTAAAATGTAAATAGTATATATCTCTTTAAACTTCTTACAGTCGTTTTATATAACAAATATTTATAGATTATCAATACCTACAAAAGTTGATATAGTATTTGTTATTTTATCATATCTTTATATGTAAAATTGCGGTACGCGATTGTTCTTCGTAAATATAATTCTTATACTTTTGAAGGGATTGCCTGATTTTTTTATTATTTATGAGGTCATCTGGCTGGTCCTTAGTTATATTTGGAACCGGTAGATAGTGCTGTTATCGAGGCCTAGAATAGTTTTTTAATTATCCAACCAAAGTTTTTATTATTTTTGACATAAAAACATATAATCCCAAATTTTAAACCTTACAACAACTGTGACTAAATTGAATTCCATATTGTTTTATATTCATTACTTATGGAGGCCTTTCCTTGCTCTTATTATTTCGCCATAAACTACATTTAAGTATACTGCTACGATATACATAGTAAATGACAATTAAATAACATATTTTAATTGTCTTTGGCTATAATTCATGGAATTCGGTTTATAGACAGTTGTGATATAATTGCTGGTTAACATTTTAATTTTAGAAATAGACTATTATAACTTTGATTATAACTTACATACCTAAGTATTTCATAATTATATACCACTAGATATTACCTGCGACTTTGTTTCAGTTATATTAAGTTGAAACGATTCGCGCGTCACCTGTTATAAATTAGTATTATTAATTAAAAATCTTTGTCCTATCACAACTCACTAATGTTTAATCCCGATCGGATGAATGGTATAGGAACACATAAGATAAACAAAGAAACATTCATGTTCGTGTATATAGACATCATATTTGATTATAATTATTCATTCATAATTATTGATGATAGTACATACTAGTGCATTGCAAATGAACAAAGAAACATTCATGTTCGTGTATATAGGCATCATATTTGATTATTCACTCATAATTATTGATGATAGTACATACTAGTGCATTGCAAATTATTATGTATTGTAATCTTTTGCAATATTAAACATTTTAATTAATGTATACCTGGCGACACTTCAGGCGATTGTTCTCAGTGTAATTATTTTGTGGGCTTAAAATTTTAAATAAACCAAAAACACAATTTTATAGATATTTTTTTTATAACAAAAAAGGTTGTAATGTATTTACGTATATCTGAAGCGATCACAATCAGAGAAAAATGAGAAGAATCACCTTAATATACTCAGCTGCTAGACATGTACATTTATTAAACATTTTACAATATTCTATATGTATATCCAAACAGATACATTAAACATAGAACATTTATTCAACTAACAATATAATTATATAAGATAAATGCTATTAATATTACTAGGAAACATTTGGACCAATAAAACAATGACTCAATTTTATGAGGTTCTTATGAGGCTTCATCTTTCGTCAAATATATAAATTGGGTTATAATGATTAATTTTCATTTTTATGACAGATTACAAGTTAATACAAAGAACAGTTCAAGATAAAATTTATTACTTTCTGTACCTACTTTGAATGAATGAAATGTGAATTATTTCCATTATAACATTAAACAATTTGTATAATAAATGTTAAGTACTAGATATATTTTAATTCACATAATGGCACCGAAAAAACATAACAGAAATTACACTAAAATCGTTTAATTTATTACATAAATTACACATGAACTAAAAAATAAAGAATGCATAAAACGTCTCTTTTAAAAATAATAATAGAGATTTACTAATAATTAAAGTGAAAACTCCAACTAACGGCACTCGACCTACGGGACAGACTCTACAAAAACGTTGAAATTACTTGACATAGTTTGTCCATACAATGATACAATTTATGTAGCAATACGCCCACTGTAAGTAAACACAACAATATGTCATTACTAAGCAATAAACAGTACTAAGTTGACGAAATAAATAAAAAATTGCAACTGTGTAGCTACGTATTTTATTACTTTATTGTGTAGCACAGCGGTTCTCAACCACTGTGGCGCGACATATTGCCGTGTCGCAAGCACCCGTCAAGCGAATCCCGAGATTTACAAACCCTCACACTACATATTATACTACAAACATTTTACATGTAAGTATATAAGAGTATCGTAAATTTGTAAAGAATATGTTAGCGCGTTGCTGATTAAGTTGAGAACCGCTGTCTATCACGGATTTAACTAGACTGTTTGTATCATATATACGAAAGATTCTAATCAGTTCGTTCTTTTGTTTGTTGTAATTAGCTTACACTTGCATTAACAATCACTCGATATAGCGAAATTATTAGTAAAAATATTTTGTATAACCAAATTGATCCCAAAGCATCCCAAGATATGAAAGAAATACATAAGAAAATACAATTAAAATACGAGAGCAGCAAATTTTTTTAGATAAAGATAACATACCATATATAAAAGCGTTGTTATCTGTATCCATGTTTTTTGTTTGTACATTTGTAGACTTTATTAGTAAATACGTGTTACAACAGTAAAATAATATTGATTTCGCGGTTACTTCACTACGGCTCAGCATACTTTGCGATTTAAGTTTGTATGGTAATTACTCTGCTCATAAAGGTTATAGCGTGATGTTAGTCTATAACTTTCGTGAATAATTAGGCTATAAAATGCAAAAATATTTTTTTCAATTTCATTTCTCAACAACGCCATAAAATACGCGTTTCCTAAGTGTCGCTATATAGAGTTTACACTGTACAATGTAAACTCCATAAAGACCACTCGATTTGACGACAAACTGTCTAAAGCTTCGAAATTATTTGCCTTCGGGCGAGTTTATCTTAAAGTAATATGGAATTTTTTTCTCTTCATTTAACAACTTAAGTGTCGATATATAAAGTTCACACTGTATTTTTAAAATCCCTTTATTATTTATTATTTCAAATATATTCGATAATATACTAACGAATTAATAAATAAATTATAACTCTTGTAAGGTGTATATAATCATTTTTATATATTCTTTAACACGATAAGCTCACACACCAATACTTGTATGTTTTGTGTGAACGCCATACGAGGCAATACTGGCAGTAAATGTGTTAATATTCTCTTAACATTGAATAAATTAATATATTAATATATAATATTCTTGTCATGTTTGTAATAAATTATTCTAGATATATATTAATTTACTGCGTATAATACACTTTGTAATATAACGTTTTAGATCGCCATAAACTGTATGTGTTGTCGAATTTCAAAAGGTATACGCCTTCACCCGGGTATGTGTGTGAGCCGGCATAAACCTGAAATTGATAAATCAAATTACTCTAAATGCCTCCTCATGTACTGTGATTCACTGACGTGGATATGGTCAGGGAACACATTATTATCGACCATAGGTTGCGTTCCGGGTACATCAAGTAAATGGTTATCAATAAATTTTACTATTCATTAAAAAAAAAACACTTCTCCTAATTATAAATTCTTTACGCTTTTTCTTCAACTTTAAACAACCTGCCGGGCATGATGCTCGCCAGCTTGAATATCAGTACTAGTAAGCACACAAACACTCAAGTACAATATAAATAGACAGACAGAGTGAAAGTAACATGGAAATGGCATAACGGTTTTTCCTTATGTGACGATTTCTACCAGTTAGCTCCCACCGCAAGCCGCATTTAGAAACTTCATTCCAAAATGCTTGAACGGATAAAAACATGCCTCAGATACTGATGTAACAATCTTATGGGGCGCCTTGGTCTCGACATTTGGGATCGACATTGGGTCCAAAATTGAAAGAACAGACGTCGTTTTCGTTATATAACTTGATTGCTGGTTACCTTTATACATATAATTGAGGTGGTCGTTTGTTCGTAAATCATTTAAAGGACGTAACTGTTTCTTATGATTCTTTTTTATTTTGTTATAATACTAAAAAGGTGGTTGAAAATAAATTTCACAATAATTCATTCTGATAATATACACGGTTACTACATAACTCCCATTGATATAACAAGAATGAAGCCACAGAAATCATCTAGTATTTAATAAAAATCAAACAATCAGGTATGGGTCAACAATATATGTAACCACCTACAACATTTTATATATTGATCATATTTTTAATGATTATAACATTACCTCAGTGTGACAATCTCGTCGATAAATCGGTACTACGAGGCTGACAAGTGGTCGATGATGATGACTCAGGGAACGTTTCTCACTACCCAACTCGAGGTCAGACATTCCACTGTCCACCTTCACTTCTACAAATTTACATTCATTTCAAACATATCTATATAAACAAAATGACAGTAATCTGTCGTTGTGTGCGTATCAGACAAAAAATACTGAACAGATTTACTTCTTTCCAAACTTAATCTGTAGCAAAAAAATTATAACGAAACCTTCAATTAATATAAAGTTATGAAAGTTTAAGAAATATATGATGTTTTTGGCACTACGCATCCAGCGACGTGCGTTTTCGTGTCATAGAGATGTGGGGCAAACGGTGCGGTGCCCATGTGCAGAAAATGCGAAGTGAACAGATAACATTGTTTACAGATAAATGTTGTAAGCAAAGTATATACTTTCACTTGAATTTATTTTTTGGTTTTTCTTCTATACATAAAATGTATTGTTAAGATAACAAACAAGTCAGACAATGTCGCAGGTATCACCTGGCTTCCAATATCAGAACAAATCTTAAATAAAATCTCGAAACTTGTGATGAAGAGCATATATATAAATAGTTTTACTTCTATTATTGTAACTTACTACCTAATTATACGGAAAATAAGTATATAGTCGATACATACACCAAAGCTGATAAAGTAAAGTAAAGCAAAGCAAAGCAAAGCAAAGTAAGTGTATTAAATCAAACTTGCAAAAACATTCAATAGCTTGTTATTTATTAATTTTTACACGGCATCTCCATCGCGATTAACACTTATTGTCTATGTTTGTAACCATGGGCATCGGTGGGTAATTGAATAGAACGAACTTGTATCACGGATTAGATATCAATTATGTAAACGATTCAATTACACACAAGTATGTAAGTAGGCACGTATAATTAATAGAGTACGTCTTTCGGAACGCGCAATGTTTTAGTGAGAACCGCTCGCGCCGATCGCCAACTAAAGAATGAATGCTCTCGCGACTGCTGATTCGACAGCGCGCGCGTCACCAACTCCACCGAACGCCGCGTGGTGGCGCTGGCGTTTCGGATATAATCTGATCTTGGCAAGAATTTGACTTGATGTCAACAACATGAATCTGACTTGAAGTCGACATATTAAGAAGTTATCAGGTATACTAAATTATTTACATTATTTTATGTAAACGTAACTATCAGTCATCGGCCTATATCAGAACTACTGCAAGAACACAGGTCTCTTTCCGAAGAAAGGTACTGTAGATATAATTACCAGGTCAGCCCGTGATATATTGCCGATTTCAAACTCCTAGGAATGGATTTCTACGATACTATGTATATAACTATGGATAGTTCCATATTTCTCTGTATACGGTGTTATCACAAGAACATTTTTCAGTTTCAAGTTTTTCCTTCACCGTCAATTTAAATTAGTAAATGTAAACCTGCCGACATCAAATTGATTTTCCACAGATCAAAACGCTCGGCCATCACCATTATTAGTAACTAAAAATAATATAACATTTTAATATACCTTCATCAGCATAAGTGTCATCATCTGCATCATCTTCTTCATCACTTTCTGATACGTGCACCGTTACTTCAGTCGTCAGTGACTTACTCCATTCAAAATATAATCCAAAACCTGCAATATTTACCGATTTTGATACGAATTGTGTGTGTTTTAATTAAAAACGTTATTATTTCGCAAACAAAAATGACATTCTTTTATCAATTTAAAACAAACTAACCAACGGTTAGTACATTCTTTATTGTAATAACACAGGCAATAATAACAGATAACTGAAAGCAGAATAATTATCTCTTCAGTAATTTGTTATTCATTGTAAAAGAATATTACATTACATTATTCGTTGTTATAGTAATGAACACTTGAATGTTATTGAAGCTGTGATAAACACACCTATATCATAATTGTCCGTTGCAAACTCCCAACAGAGAGATCGTGCCCGTTGGTGTGTAGGAACCCTAACGGTGATCGTCTCCCCATGACCAACGGTAAGTCGACCACCGCCCACACGTGCTGATTCCTTGAACTGAACTATGTCACCTCGCGTCCACATACGAGCTTCCTCTACTGCTGGAAAGCCATCTATCAGAAAACATTATTATAAACTTGAATATCTGTCGCCAAGCACCTATGGGTGTGTTTCGGCAGCTGCACTTGACAACCAGTCTCCCTCTACGTTTAGCGATGACATGAGCGGTGACATGGTGGTCAAACGCTTACCATTATATATATATATATATATAAACAAAATTTATAAAAGAGAATAACAAATAGTAGTAAGAATAAGAAATAATAACCTCCGTATAATAGAGTGGGAGAGTCTGTGCAAAAAAAAGGAGAGAGAATCGGCAAAGTTTAGAAGTTTTTCTGGGTGGAAACGTTTAACAATTGGAGAGTCTGTGCAAAGAATGGGAGAATCTGTGTTGAAAAAGTGAGAGAGCCTATACGAAGAGTAGGAGAGGCTATGGTTAAAGAGGGGGAAAGCCAATGTCAGAAGAGTAAGAGAGCTTAGGTAGAAACCGAGAAAGCTTGTGGTTAAAGAATGGGAGAGTTTTTGCAAAGAATTGAAGAGCTTTTGTTTAGAGAAAAGGTAAGCTTTTTACAAAGTTCCACAAAAAAAGTATCACCACACTTATTTTTTGTGGCAAAATCTACACTGCGTATGCTTCTGTCTTCTTCTGTCTGTCTTCTGTCCAAAGGTTGCGTTTGGCAAACATATACTGGCCACAAAAGTTTTTTATACTTGATCTTCAGAAGCAGCAATTTATGACTGAATTCTGGACGATGGTTTTGTTGAGATGCTACAAGAACCACTTGAGATCAAGTGAATTGTGTCGCCTAATTGCCTACTTACTAACTATAACATATAAAAACTGATCTGAACCGTCAAACATCAAATTTCCCTCCCTTTAATTTTCGTCTTGAGATTATCGGATTTCATTATTTTTTTTAAACAGTAACAAAGGGGCTAGAAATCGATGTAGGATTACATGGTCACTATGGTCTATAGCTGGTTAAAACCAGACTCAGAAAGACAGAATCCTAACCTAAGCCATTCATTAATAGGTTGCTACTACTGAAGATTTGTATTGAATCTAAATGCTAATAAATTCTCACAAAATTATACTGATATTTATTCAGACAATGGAACATTCATAGAGTCTATTTGTAGACCTGTACGACCACAACACCTCTTAATGATTAAATTATAATTTATTTTTACATGTATTGCCAAGATTACACAATAAAAAACTTCCAATAAAATTTAGTGTAAAATATTGATATGTGGATAAAATGTTAATTTCAATTAACACTTCAAAAATTTATTACCGTCACTATCTTCTTCATCCTTTTCCTCAGTTGAATCAATGGGATCACTTTTATCCGAGGTCTGCATTGATCTAAAATATGAAATATTTTCTAAATGAAATTCAAATTTAATATTATATATTACCAGCGACATTGTCATTATAAGCGTCATATATTTTTCACACCTAATATTATTAAATTTAGTCTCAGGTATTAAAGATAACATCCTAATTTCATACTCCTATATTTTGTCAACATTTTTCATGTATTTTGTTAGGCTATGTAAAGTCCATTCTGTCTCTAGTTTATTCTAATAATGTTGCAATACTAGCCGCATTGTCGCATAATCATAATTAGTAAGTAGTTATTACTTAGCTCCTGTGAGTTAGCATGAAGTTAAGCAAGAACAGTTATATTTATATTTAGCCATTTTATACCCAATGTTACTTCCTAAAAATAACATATTTTTGTGTATTCCACTATAATGAAACAAATAAATAGAAACTATTATAAAAAACATCACAATGTCATTTACTCATTTTTTATTTAACTAACAGTTGCACACCCACTTCACCTGGTTAAGAAAAAAGGAACATGACATATTTAACTTTATAATAGAATAACTCTTGAGTGTTCAGGTATAGTTGATGTTAAATGAACATATTTTCACATTTATAATATATGGTTAGATATTAGATTTGTGTTATTTTTTTACAATTACTTTTCTGCAGTCATTTCCTATGAAATATAATTATATTGTATTTAAAATTTAGTTTATAAACATTTAACCAATTATTATGTTATGTTCTTAAATTGATATAACATGTGGGTCTCATTATGAAAAAATATTAAAACAAAAATACATACTTATTGTCCATAACTGTGACTGCTTCCGTATCATTCAAATTACAATCCTTAATAATTTCATCTTTTTTATTAACATTGTCATTTTCTTTGTTATTCAGTTCATCATTGGTATTCGCAGTAGCAAATCTTTGGTCGACAGCAAGCTGCTGTATGTATTGTTGGTAATGTTGATCTTGCAATTGCCTGATCAGGATAGCTTGTTGGTCAAAATTTCCTGGATACT
The DNA here is from genome assembly GCA_035772565.1 of Antheraea assamensis. Lineage (NCBI taxonomy): Eukaryota > Metazoa > Arthropoda > Insecta > Lepidoptera > Saturniidae > Antheraea > Antheraea assamensis. The sequence goes on along the minus strand of JAQQSE010000131.1, from coordinate 260,174 downwards.
GTTGCTGTGCATATTGTAAGAACTGTTCATAATGTTTGTGCATTGAGAGCATCTTTTATTCTTTGCCTAAAAATATTTAAATCAAAATAAAATTTATTATTCTGATATTCATAAATAAGGGATATTGTTTCCATAATAATATAGTAGAAAGGTAAATTAACACAGGATTAATTTTGCCTGACATGTCATTCATGCCATTTGATATTTTGACTAAAAATTGATATAGTATCAGACAGTGCTACATTACAAAATTAATACATAAGTAATTCTTTCGTTTTCAGTACTTATCACATAGTGTAGCACAAGTGTGTGGTACAGGTGACTGGAAGATCAAGTTTAATGTGTATCACCAGTGGTACAAGTGGCCAAAGATCCAGCTTAATGTACAAAATAGTGAAATATTTACAATTTTTAGGCTGCCCTGAATATTATGTACTCTACTGTCAAAGATCACAAAACAAAGTATTATATATTTTAAATCATTAAGAGAGATAGTAAATTAAATTATATTAATAGAAATAATAATTTGATAAGGTTATACAGGTGTAATCATTAACCCTAAAAAATTGCCTATTCGTAAAACTGCCTATGCCAGCAAAAAGGTTGCGTAAGATAAGAATAAAACTTCTAAATTTGATAACATACACTTGCTGTTCCTCAGATAATCTATTACTCTGTTGTTTTTGTTTTTCAAGCATGACTCTGTTCTGAAGCTCTGCATGTGCCTTCTCTTCCTCTATTCTTTTCAATCTGTTATATTAAAGTAATAATAAAATTAATCAAGGTAATGAAAAGCCACATAGTGTTTAAACAAATGATACAGAAACTGCTGCTTACTCTTGTTGCCTTTTATCTTCTAAATCCTTTTGAATTGCCTCTAAGTAAGTTTTAAATAACGGACACAATCTGGAAATTACAAAAACTAAAATCAAGATCATAATGTCATGAAATACAAGGACTGTATTTAACAAGAATTCTTAAACACCAACTTATTTATTGATTAGATTCAGTAGCGTTGTTAACTGTTATCACTAGAAGGCATTCATAATAATTATACAATAAAAATACAGTGCTCTGTGGTAAAGGATGTCCACCACATAAAGATCCATTATATAAGTGGCATACTACTTCATGTTCATATTAACACCTTGTTAGCTAATCATTTTACTGACAATTTATCTCATGTTACAGTATACTATTTATAATATAGCTATCTGCCAAAAAAGCACATCAAGAGTTTACTTGTGGCTGGTCAGCAACATTTAGCCATGAAAACATTACTTAATTTGTGACTGTACAATACTACTGTATAATAATGTATTACTACTATCTTTAAAACATCACATGTTTAAATCATGTAAAGGTGTTTTAATCAATGCAGCATATGCTTAGATAAATAAATATTATAGATCCACTATATACTTAATAAGTTAAATGTATCATGCAATATATGTGTACTTTGATTAATAATATAATTTCTAGAAACGAAAGCAAATTTAAACAACGAATTATAATTTTTGATCATATTACCTGTCCAATGTATGCACAAAACCAGCCATAGCTTGTACCTGTGACATTTGGCTAAGTGCTTGCCATGCAGCCCGCCTGTCCTTACCAATCATATCTAATACACCTAACGGTGGAGCTGATTTTGGATCAAAAGGTCCATGTAATATCTGTTGAGTATAAGCGACTAGTTTCAATCTATCTTCGTAACTGAGGTGCATAGCCTTTCCCTCTTTATCTGTAAATTATGATGATTTTAACCATTTAGGTGAGTTTTTAAATATATGAGTACTAATGTTATTTAATAATTTTATACTCAGTACTTGTCTGAACTGAAAACTTTTTGTAAAGATAAATGGAAAGAGTATTCTTATAAAAGATTTCTAGGAAATAGAATCTGGTATAATAGAATCTCAGCCATTGATTTTATAGGATCAATATGCTAAATATTAAATAGCTCTAATTTGAAAGTATCTATACAGCTTCATTTAGAATACATTCTTAAAAAAAAAATTACAAATAAAGGACCAATCATTAACTAATTTATCTGTATGTGGTGTGGTTGATGATTTGTATAAATTTATTCAAGATGAATCAATTAAAATAAAAGTAATTGGTAATGATCATCAATTTGTAATTTTATGGTGAAAAGCTCTCTAGACTAGAGTATGGAAATATGATATAGAATCTCAAGATTAGCAACAATTATTTGAAAACTATATAATTTTGGAACTTAATGCTTGTCATACCTATACTGAAGACAACAAGAAAATGTATATAAATAACATGGCAGAGGTATACCACTGTGTGGTATACAGGTAGATTGCATTCAATTTTTTTAACTTTTTTACTTCCTAGACACTTTCTCTTTATCTAAAAAAAAAACACTTTAACTTCATTTGATATAAAATTAGTAGTTTCAAGACACTATAATTTTAATAAGAACTACAAATTCAACAATGTGTTTAGTGGGGCAAGTAGTGTGGTGCTCGTGTACAAGAGGGAGGGAAAATAAATGGATAACATTGTTTACAAGGAAATGTTGTAAGTAAAGTATATTTTTGTTTTCAATTTTTTTATCTTTTATCCTCTGTACATAAAATATATTCTTAAGATAGTAAACAAAGCAGATGATTTCATTTTTTTTATACTTTGTAGGTAAATGTTTTGACAATAATCTCATCTGATATTAAATGATGATGATGTCTAAGATGGTCACTCTTAACCTAGAGGGAGACTGGCTCTCAAGTGCAGCTGCCGGAACACACCAACAGGTGCTTGGCGACAGATTTTCACTTTGATAGCTAGCCAGACGGACTTAGAAAATGCCCTACCACCATGCAACTAGTATACATATATAAGTTAACAGCTTTACAATTTTTATATTTATTACAATTTAATGTATTAAGAAAACAGTTCTAACTTTCTTTAGGAAGCCAATGGTATGGTAAATATATCTGATGTGATTCATTGTACATATCTAACCAAAATTGTAAAATACAATCAAACACTTTAATATACATGTTGATTATCAATAAAACAGTCATAACTTTTTGTTGTAATCTATATACTGATAACATCATTCAAGTTCGTATACATCAGAAATTAAAGGTTTATTATAGAAGTAAACAAGGTCGGTGTGTTCAAGCAACTATCTCTAGAAATAACCCGAAACCTTGCTAGAAAATAATTCAAGGATCATTATGTTATGACATACTAAAGTCTATATAAAAAGGGTATTTACTTTATATAATATTACGTGGACAGTCTTTGAAATTTACCTTTGTAAAATGAGAGTCCATGTTTATATACTTCCTTCAGCGGCATACCCCATTTTCGTTCTTCACTTTCCACTATACCTTGGTCTGTTTCGAGGCGAACTTTTTCTGGATTTACTTTTGAAGTACTCTCATTTTTATTAGCCATTTTTTAATTTGGCGAAAATAATCCATCCACACTTTGACAACCTGCGTCAATTACAGTCAGTATTGGTCAGTATTCTGTGGTCAGTATACATATTAGAGTTGCTAGGCATAATGAACCACAGACAAAACGAACATTGAACAACACTGGCACAGCGTATATAATAGATGATAAAAATATACAACATTTTACAGAACTATCCTTAAATACCATTTCGTAGATCAAATGACACCAACATTTTCTCAATGATTTCAAATCTTTTATAGAGATCATTTTTATTTATTTATAAAAATAAAGGAACACACGTTTCAATATTACATATTGAATACATGGTAAAAATTAATTTCCCTAGACACATTAGTTACATTTCATTTCCATATGTAACTGTCTCTTATTTGCAACATTAATAAATTTTCATGGTATCATTGAATATAACTGACGTTACATTAGCAACTGCTGGCAACAACTCCATAAAATAGATATAATTATGTGTGTATAGAAATTCTAAAAATGCTACGATAGTGTATGACGCGGTAACATTATCGTATCGTTACTTACCCAAAGATTTAACAGCTAATTTACGAATCAACCTTTATATATAATTTTATTTTAAGCAAAACATAAATAGCATTAATTACTGCCTGGTCGGTGAAGTTTAAGCACTTATACACACACTGTGGTTAATAAAGTATTTGTTTCTATCGTAAATTATTATAATACTTACATACAATTGTTCATGTGTATTGTGTGTCGCTAAAATAGCATCATCTATATCAATAAATACAATGTTCGTAAAATATCATCATCATCTTACCCTTATCCCACCTAAGTAGGGTCGGCACAATATGTTTTCCTTTTCCACTCTCCTCTGTTAGATGTCATCTCAGTATTCACACTTTTTATACACATATCATTTTTCACACAATCCATCCACACCTTTTTCGATCTTCCTCTATTCCTATATCCGTCCACTTTCAAACTTTTCTTGTTATATGACTTTCATCTCTTCTCATAATATACCTGTACCATGCTAACATATTAACATATAACATAACCTCAACTTTTCTGTCACTGGTGCTATTTTCAAACTTCCTCTGATATACTCATTCTTAATCTTATCCATCCTTGGTACACCATACATCCATCTTAACATTCGCATTTCTGCCACATGTAATCTTTTCTCATCCGTCTCTTTCGTAGCCCAGCACTCGGATCTATATAACACGGCTGGTCTTATTATAGTTTTATACACCTTTCCCTTGTGTTTCAACAGCATTCGTGGGTAACAAATCACCCCAGACACCTTTCGCTAATTCATCCACCCTGCATTTATCCTATTCCTCATGTCCTTGTCTATTCCACCGTCATTTTGGATCAATGAGCCGAGGTACCGAAAATTGGAGCAGGCTGGTAAGAATACATCGTTTAAGGTAATGTTCGTAAAATATGTTATGTATTATATTATGTATGATCAAAACATAAACAAGAACCGAAGACGAAGAAGAACCGAAAGAAGTTTCCGAACCGATGGTAGCTTTGACGTTTATAAGCACCTTCTCGGGTCCTATAATGAATAAGGTATTTTTAATTTTAAATTTGAAATCTATAGTTTTCTCTATATGTTTAAATTTTGTTTTGCAAAATTATATTATGGACATTTTTATAAAGACCAGTGGCATATAATGAACATAGTGTTTAATAAAAAATCTGAAAATTAGCCTGCATATTAGCTTAAAAACGGCTTGGCTAATTTTTATAGAAAGTGGAAAAGGAGAAGCTTGTGTGATTCCATAATTACAGGGCACTATAATAAGCAAAAATAATGTTAGGACATATAAAAAATTAACTACCAATTTTCATAAAGAATGTATGCGAATTTCACATTATAAATAAAGTGTACCCCATTTTTCAATTTTTAGGCTACAATAAATATTAATAATAATGAATACATTGAAAAATAAAAACATTTCAAAGGAACTATAAGACATTCGCAATTGTTAATATACAAAAACAATACTTTTAAGCATTGTAAGAAACTTTAAGATATGAGTAATGGTATTAGAAATCATAAGATATGTTCATATTTTAAGTAAATAAAGTACCGCGTTCAAAATAAATGCTGAATAAAAAAGCATGTGGGGTTATGTGCTTTCAATTCAATGACTTTCTCTCTTTTCTTTATGTATTTGTATGTACGTAAATACGTATGTTTGTATGTATTATACCATATTTTAGTATGTTCAGCTTATTTTGATTGATTTGACAGTGAATAGTACTTATTCGGTTTTAAGGTTATATGTAAATAAAAAATAGTGGAAAATAATTCTGCATCCGGGGTTTCTGTTAAGCTACTTAAAAAAAAGGTGTGTGTGCGATTCACTACACGATAGAAGTGAAACTTCAGTAAATCGACAAAAGAATGAAGATGAATGTATATAACAAGGGTAGGATATTACAAAGTTTATTTGTTTAAAAATGTAAGTAGTTTTGATTAATTTTAAAAGATATATTTTATTTTATTTAACATATGTTACATAATTTATTGCTCAAGTTCCTTATTTTCAGTTTCAATAAACAAAAAATTAAAAGTACTCACAAACACTATTAAATAATAACACAACACGCTGAATTCTTATTAAAAAGCTGTAATACGCAGCCGCATACACGTACTTTTCACATATACTAACACACGTTAAATGCTCAAATACAAGCAAGTATTAAACAGTGAGCAATATACATACACACCGACATTTGCTCTCTCGCTCTGGCTCACTATTTCACTTCAAAAATAGTATGTTATTTCTGTCTCATCCTTTACCGGCTTCATCCTACACATTTTTGTATTTATGTCTCTTACCTATCGTTTTTACGTTGCATCCGGTTTGAAATCACAACGATTCTAAAGAAGTTTCACTTCAATAATAAGAAGGATTAAAGAGCAGGCATCCACTAACCTTTGTAAATAAAGGCTAGCGTAGGTACTTCAAATTTTGTCATTGATTGTTTTTTGACGTAAACTAAATATTTTCTGTGACATGTTCTATGTTGGTGAATTTGTAGAGAATTCCTCAAATTGCAGGGAATAATTGTTGGCATTGTTATTTTTTGTGAAATGGTAATTCTAACCGTTGGAATTCTTCTTTTAATAAATGACTAACAGTTTGATAGGCATATATGAAATTAATCTGTTTATAAATTAATATCGCTTTTTTATATATTTGTAACTATCCAAAAGCTGGATGACTCATGGTCAATTCTTTTTCTCAACACATGGCGGAGAGAAGATAAGCAAGGCAAATAACCTGAGTGACAAAAATTTGAGGCAGCAAAATTAATAGTGAATATACAGAGAAAAAGATCGTACGAGTGAATTGTATTGTAGGAGCACTTAGACTACTTTTAATTACACTATATTGATTTCAATTACCTTTACAAATTTTTACTTTAAAAACCTTTTATAATCAATTACCTTTTAGCTACAGTAGCACTACTTTGACAATTTATGCAATTATTATTGAAGACATTTCGTTAGACACTTTTTAGGTGAATACCTATATGAGATACTTATCGTATCCTTTATAGAAAGACCCTACATTTTATTCTCAAACAAACAAACATATAATTGTTCTGATAATTTCACTTGAGAGCCAGTCCTTAAAGGTTTATCGTGTTTGTATCTCAGCCCACGTCGAAAATTAGTCTTTGGTGAGATATTGTTCAACCGCTAAACCTATGTAATATAAAAAGCATAGATTTTGTGAAATAGAACACCGAAGCCTTCTATATACATACATATACTTTAGTGTATTTGATGAATTTTATAAAAAATATTAAAATCTAGGAGGGTACATTAAAATTTCATCCATTGAAGGTGATATTAAGAATAAATATATGCTAAAAGGCAAAGGTGTTCCATATTTTTGCTGGAATGTAGTAACAGTATGTAATAAATGTAAATTACTAAAATGTATTTTTATAATTTAAAAACTGTATTTTTAAAATTGTGAATAAAACACAGTACACCAACCGTAACAGATCAACAATGTAAATCTCATCGGAACCATTGAATCATCGAAACATGCCTATTGTACCTACATAGTTATATTTATGCTGGACCTTTTTCCACTGTCTCTTTGACTGCATATCTCTTTTTTCCATTTGTATTCACAAAATATAATATTGAATGTAAGAGTGTAGGCATAGACTTTAAAATGTTGTAATTATTGTGAATCCAATATATTAATTAAAATATAACCCTAGTATTGGACATTTTAGATACGTTTATAAGTATATGATATTTTATAATTAAATATTTTTTTATGGTGAAAGTAGCTTTGTTTAAAGTTTAATTATGGTGGGAATTTATGTGCAGCCATTATTTTGTCCTTTTTGAATTCGAGGAATTTCGACAACTGAAATCGGCAACGCTGGGTTGTTTGTATCTGCATTATATGTTAAAAGGTGTTTGTTCGTGTAATGTAAGATAACTAAAATATACCTAATATATCAAGAATACACTCGAAAATACTTCATTTAAATTTTATTCAAGCGTTAGAGGGTAGACTAAATTTGTTACTCATTAGCAACTATGTATGTCTTGGCTTATCCGTTTCTCTATTATAACGTCTCTGACACGTTGTTTACCAATAACACTCATTCATAAATTTCTTTTTTGTTCGCTGCATAGTGTTAAAACATGGAAGTCAACCCTTTAAACATATTCTTTGTTAAATCTGATAGCAAAGGCGATAGATTATTGTTTAGATATCCTTTTATAACTGAGAATAAGAATGAGAACAAACAAAAGAAATGTGGAAGGCATAATCCTTATGCTATATATACCACAGAAGACTTACTACAAAATCCTCAGTCTCAAACATCAAATATTTGTAAAGGTGAGTTAAAATCGTACTATTCCTTTTATGTTAGTTTATCTATTTTAGAAATATATATGGATAACTAAAATTAAAACAGTACATAAATATTGTGAACTGAATTTATTACTATGGTTTTATGATTTAGACACAACTATATATATTGTATATCTTAGAAAGTAAAAGATAATTATTATAAAATATCTCTTAAATAGAGTCTTATAGTCTAGTTTAATATAGCCTTGTAAAAAAACAGACTATTCTAATCTATATCAGAGCTGTAGATACTAACATTGATTTGTTATTAGTATTGTCTAAATCAGTAATATATTTAAAATAAGGTTTCTTTAAAATACAACTTACTTATTTTGGAAATTACTCTAGATTGTTACTGAGGTATAATTGGGAAATCATTTTGTATTGCGGAATATAATTTAAAATAATAACATCTCTCTAAATAATAGATTGTTTAGTATTAATATTTAAAAAGACTATAAGATCATTTTAATCTCTTTGAATACAAATAACATTGGTCTGGGTGGTGTTTAAATAAATCATAGTTTTAAGTAGAAAATTTTTCCATTACTTTATTTTCTTGACTAGCTGATACCCACGACTTTGTCTGTGTTGTCTAAGATATTGTGATAATTTTTGTTGATAACCAAGTACCTACTTTAAAAATAAAACTAAAAAATTTGATCCACATCTACCCAGACGTTTTTCAGATAACAAAAAACCTCTAAAATTTTATTTATATAGTTATACTATAAAACACCCTGGTTATTGGATAAGACTGCAATGCATTTACCTACCCACTCTTCTCTCCTACTTAACTTGCACCATCATTCAAATAGATAATAATATAATTTATAGAAAATAAAGCAATCAATTAGTGTGGATGTGTATTTTAAATAAGTAAAAATACTTGTCACAGGTCAGCTAAGTGGCTTTACAGATGAAATGCTGTCAACATTATTTGCAGTAAAGGCAGAACTTTGCAACAGAAAATTTGAACTGAAAGTAAATGATGTGAGATTTGTTGGACACCCTACACTTTTGCCTTACAGAACTAACAAAGATGATACAGCTGCTATGATACTTATAAATATTGTGTTTGCACTACAGGCGTCTGCTAGTCATTCTATAGGTAAGTTTTAAAATATTTTTTAAATATAAAATACTGCAATAGAGAGTTTGAATTATTTTTTAATTTACTTTGATTTTAATGATTACTAGTGAACATTTTTACTTATATTGGAGTTTTCTATTTTCATCTGACTTTTTATATTGTTTTTTTTTAAACTGATGCTGGAAAAAGTATGCCAAGGCTATTGTTTAAATTTGAAACTGATTAAACCATTGTGGATTTATTGACACATCTAATTTTGGTTTCATATATTTGCCTTTATTAAAAACCATTAGCTAATAGTGTCACCTAACAAGGAAGAGTGATAAAAGCAAATATTAATGTTGATTCTAGTAAGGTGTTAATTAATATTTTGATTTATATTTCTTTACTTTTAATATATCATTCCTAGTTTGTTTATTTGTAGGAGTTTGTTTAACTATTTACATGGTTCTGAAATTTTCACTTCATAAAAAAAAATCAAAGTATGGATACATTATTAAAGTAATTTAAGGGAGAAAGTGCTTTAAGAATATAATAAGAAATTAGGGTTTGCTGTTCTATAAACTACAGTCCATTTTAATTTTCATCATAAGTACAATTTTCTTTACAGTTAAATGTTACTATGACTTGAGCAAAAGACTGGGTAAAGCACTTAGACATGAAGAGAAAAGATGTTCGTATCTGACTGAAGAGATGAAAATTATGGTAATTGTCAAAGATTAATACAACCTTTTTTCAATTTATTTCAATGTTATAGTAATAAATAATAGGATTTGATTAGCTGTTATAAAAAAAAATATTCTAATTAAAAATGTTTGTTGTGTTAGAATAGTGTAAAATTTTTTGTGTGTAGTGTTTTTGTAAAAAAATGTACCAAGAGTCATTATCTATGTGTGCTATGTATAAGTATTATATCAGTTGTTACAAATTAACCTTCCTAGACCCTCATACTCATCAAAGACATAAGGTGCCTAAGTAGCCTTTCGATCATTACAATTGCACAAGTATCACCTCTGGACTTGTTTCTACAAAGTGATGACGCTCCTACTTCTGTGTTTTGGTTTGGAGGGTGCGGTACATGCTGATACACAGTATGTTTCAACTCGATCTTCAATAGTACCAAGTTATTATAACTGATGCATATCATATAATTTTGCTTAGTGGTATAGCTTTTTGTAAGTCTGTCTGGCTAGCTACAACTTTCAACTTCAAAATATGTTACCAATAACATGTTGGTGTGTTCCGCAGTTGCACTTGAGAACCAGGTCGTGCTGTAGGGTTAGCGTGTTTATCATCTTAGACCACATCATCATTTAATATCATATGAGATTGTGATCAAAGAGTAAATACCTCAAAACCTATACAGTATTAAAAAAAAGTACTTGAGACTATGGTTTTTTTATTGGTTGTACATAGCTAGTAGGCTGGCCTTTGAATATTAGATGTGCTTGTTACTTTATAATGAACAACACAACAGACGTTCTTTATAGATGTTGTAATTCCTGGATCACCAATTTCAAGGAGGAGCAAGGTCAGAGTGTGATATCTTTAGCAATTATAACATATTGGAGTTTAAATTACCTTCAATTCATATATTCCTTAAAACTTCTACCATCCAAGGCGGATCCTACAATCAACTATTCATTTGATTATGTCAGGAAAATTCCCTGTCACTTCCAAAAGTCTCGACTCATGAATGGAAAGTGCTATGTTACATTTTTTGCTCCAGTCCAGAAGAAGTGTAGATTCGTGGGTACCCCTATATAGAGGGGAGACCTCTATATATTTTCCATAAATTTTTATACGTCATAATTTTGCTCTTTACTTTTGTTAATAACAGTATGTAAAATAAAAGTAAAATGTAAAATAATATAAAAGTTGTGGAAACCATTCCCTTGAATATTAAATTAAAATAATATGAAAAATAATTTTAAATATTTCAGTTGGCAGCCCATGATGAAGTTTCAGCTTTGGATAGTGAAATGAATGGAGACAATGATGATGATGAAGAAAATCTTCGTCATTCAGTTAGCTCGACAACATATACCGACAATGGTATGGATGGATCGCCAATGTCTGCGTTTCACCTCATACTGCAGAGGAGCTCGCTGGCAAGATCCATGAAAGGCGTATTTGAAGAACTTAGCAGTACTGGTGAGTTATCTAATAAATTTTCACATTGATGTGATCCACCAACTGGTAGGAATTGATGATTGTAACCAACTAAATAATGACCACTATACATCATGTATTAAACCTGCCATATTCAGAAGCTTAAACATAAGGAGGAATCAGCAGGAAAATATTTAGTATGGGGGTATAATAGGGGAATGGTAGGTTGCTTCCTTTCTGTGTTTAAATACTGATTTATATTTTAGATTGTGTATTTTTAACTATTAACTTTTTGTCATGAGATAACCTTTCATTTGATTTGTCAATATTGTTTTATTTATATGATAGTTGATACCTGCAACTTCATGAACATTGTTTACTATTTTATGCTTAGAGGAAAAAATATATTAAAATAATTGAAAGTAAAAATATGTTTTGCTCACAATATTTAATTGTAAACAATGTAACCAGTTTACTTCCTATCTCCTGCGTATGCGAAGTACACCGTTTGTCCCCTTTTCCTTGGCAAGAAAGTTCTTATAAAAATCATAGTTTTTATGTCTAGAGGAACAAATATATAAAAAAAAAATTGAAATTAAAAATATACTTTGCTTACAACATTTCATTGGAAACAATGTTAACTGTTTACTTTCTATCGCCTGCGCATGCATACTACACCGCTTGTCCCCTTTTCCAGGGCAAGAAAGTTCTTATAAAAATCATAATTCTTATGTCTAGAGGAACAAATATATCAAAAAAAAATTGAAAGTAAAAATATATTTTGCTTACAACATTTCATTGTAAACAATATTAACTGTTTACTTTCTATCGCCTGCTCATGCACACTACACCGCTTGTCCCCTTTTCCACGGCAAGGAAATACATGTCATGTCATGTAGTACTTACAAAAATCTTAGTCTCTTAAAACTTTAATAGCTGTATATTAAATTAAGAAGCCATGATATTCTTTTAAAATGAGGTCAAAGTGTAGTACATAAATTGAAACAAAAACAAAATGGAATCTATCTAGTGGTTTTTACTTGCAACGGCAGACCTCTATAGTTTTATTTATTTAGATTAATAAGGTAGTGTTATGGTATATTTCTCATTTTATAGGTATAGTACAAGTCCGTATAAATAAATGGGTTCTATTGTCGTTCTGTTTACCGCACAAAGCGCATCAGATTCATAATAGAGGACTTATTATAGAACCGGAAACAATAGACAAATGCCTACAAAAACTGAGGACCTTATCATGGCATGCTACTTCTGGTATGTACTTCTGTATTTCTAGTAGTATCATATTAATATTGTGAATTCATAGCCTAATTTATCTTTAAATTATGTAACCTAAAGTTTTATTAAACAGTATAAAATTATTGTTTTTAGTGAAATTTAAATACATTTTCTGGATATCTTCATTTAATATATCTCAATGTGTACTTCTAATTACAGGTTAATCCAAATGATTTACTAGCTTCGATACCATTGGATGGTAGTTCTGCTCTATTGAGGTTGATAAAATTGTACAGTCCATTAAAAAGCTTGCAAACACTGGCTATAGAGGCTGATCTCACATTTAAACAGGTTCGAATTCTTATTATACACGATTATTAAAATCTGATTGGATATACCGAGTGAAGTCGCTATTAATAGCGACTGTCTATATGAATGTATTATTTCAGGTATCTCAACTAACAGGACATTTAGTATACTGGGCAAAAGCGACAGTTATTTACCCATTGTGTGAAGGCAATGTGTATGTGGTGGCCCCGGGTGCAAGTATACACATACACTCTCCTCTAGTCGACGAGTTTGCAAAGGAATTCCCTGGACTCTGCTTATTACAAGTGAGTTGAAAATTATAAGCTTTTCATGAATCTTTTTCTAAGCATATCACAGTTGCAAATGATTTCTTAGTATCTCCCTGACCGGTTAATACATTTGACTTGTAAATTTGCTGTGTAAACTTCTGCAGGATGTTTTTTTTTTTTTTTTTTTTATTAATTTTGGCTCAACAACAGAAAGCAAATTAATGATATATAATATACACATAATAATAATAAAGTACAGAACTAAATTTGTTTTCTTATTACAGTTGGGCACAACATTTTATAAAGTTATAGAAAAATATAAAAAAAAACGAAAATAAATAATGAAAAATACAAAACAATTACATATTATGAATATTACATAATGTTTTGTGTGCAATTATACATATATTTTATTTACAGCATCAAAATATTATTGACATCAGTCTTACTTAATTTTCCGTGAAATATGTCCAGATCCCTGGCGTTATTATTATATGCTCTGCACATTCTGTATAATGGATTATAATAAGATACATTATTAGAGCAATGTGGAATCTGGAAGATACTTTGATTTCGGTTGACTCTTGTTATTATTGAAAGTTGACTTAACAACTCTGCTGTATCCCATTTGGCATTAATTATGTTGTGTAGGATGAAATAAGAATTAATGCTTCGCCTGGATGAAAGTGTTTTGACTCCAAAGTGATTTAGCCTAGCTTCGTACGACGCTAGTTTGCGTCTCAGTCCAAATTTTGATGCCAAATAACGTACAAAACGTCTTTGAATAGCTTCGAACCTGTCAGTATGTATGTGATAGTATGGGTTCCATATGATCGAACAATACTCTACGATGCTTCTAACTAATGTCATAAACAAAGTGATCAATGTAGCAGGATTTTTAAATGGCTTAGACATTCTAAATATAAAACCCATAACTTTGTTAGCTTGTGATGTTATGTAATCATAGTGGTACGTATAGGTTAGTTTAGAATCAATCCATACACCAAGATCCTTTACTGTGTTCTGACGCTGTAATAATATATTGTTTATTTTGTATGGATATACTATTGGGGACCGTTTCTTCGTGAAAGTAATTAAATGACATTTTTGTATATTTATTCTCATTTTATTGCGAATACACCAATACTGTAGATGATTAATATCATTTTGTAAGTCAATAGAATCATTATATGATAAAATTTTATTGTAGATTTTTAAATCGTCAGCGTATGCTAAACATTTCGTTTTCATGGAGTTTATAAGGTCATTAATGAATAGAATAAATAAGAGTGGGCCCAAATTTGAACCTTGTGGTATTCCCGATTTAGCTTCAAATGGAGTAGAGTCGTAACCGTATACAGCAACCAGTTGTGTTCTATTAGAAAGGTATGAAGTTAGCCAGCGTAATAGCGATCCGTGTATACCAATGTGATAAACTTTACGGCAAAGTATTGCGTGATCAACTGTATCAAAAGCTTTAGCAAAGTCAACATAAACTGAATCTATCTGAGCAGTTTCGTTAAAGGCAGTACTTAAATAATGAGTATAAGTTAAAAGATTAGTAGTTGTCGATCTGCCTGCAATAAAGCCGTGTTGTCTTTCACTAATAACATGCCTCAGATGGTAATTAATTTGCTTATAAATTATGCTTTCGAAAATTTTTGCAAAGCAGCTAAGAATACTAATAGGTCTGTAGTTTGTCACATCCATTCTGTTTCCTGATTTATGTATGGGGACGATCTTGGCTATTTTCCATAGGTCCGGAAATGTGCCTTCATTAATACTTTTTCTGAAGAGCAGAACCAGTGGTTCTATCAGATAGTTTGCACAATTGCGAATTATAATTTTGTAGTTAGTTGTGCTTAAAAACGCAATTCCTTTTCTACGTGGTTCTACAGGTTTCCTAGGATTGCAATTTTCGTTTAAATCTAGTGAACGAATTACGTACACATTGATATATTAAAAAAAATGTTTTGTAGTCAACTCGAAAGTGTCGAAAAGTGTGTGTGTACAGAAATTATACTTCTTTGGCGTAACAAGATAAAAATCTTTTCTAAAATTTTATCTTTCGGCTTATTCTACGTTTGTAGAAAAAAAGCGAAACTAACAATAGAAAAAATAAATATCGTGAATACAGTTGCCAGTTCTCACGCAAACATACGTAGATGCCCTTACTTTTACTTTGTTGGTAACTTGTTTTGAATAAATTTAGCGACATCTGTTGTTAATAGCTAACTTCAGGGTGTCGGTTTTTCGTGACGGTTCGTAAAAATTTACTCTCATCATTTTTCCCTAACGCGCCAAAAGAAGTATAACTTCAAAAAATAAATTCACATCTTCGATGGTGTACAGATACTTTCGAAAAAATGGTAGATACGAGTTTTGTGCCGGCGTACTCTATATCATCGGGTTTTTGGTATATATCGTAGTATAGTTAGTCGGGTGTAAGTGGAATAGTGTTAACTTGCAGATGTTGAGCGAGTTCTCGCTCCCAGCGCCGCTGTGGTACGTGTCGCGGGGCGCGAACGGCGGCGCGGCGGGAGGCTCGGCTCGACTCGCTCGTTGTGTCGCTTGGTTACTACAACGGCGACTGTTACTGCAACTCCACACCTACGTACAATTCAACTCGCCGCACTGGGGTCGTGATCCAGGTCAATCACTTTTTTTAATCTACTAATAATCGTCTAGTTGTCGAAAATAAGTTTAAATAAAAAGAAACAAACATTTCCAAAATAAAAAAAAAATCATAACACTAACCTAACGCTACTGAATAGTTTTTTTTAATGGATAATTACTACATATAAGAAACTTATCTGCGTAATGGTAAAGGGGTTTATAAGGGAAGAGTTAAATAGAAATAACAAAAAATAAAACAGCGCACTATTGATTTAGATAAAATACGTAAGTCCCATGTCCTCGAGAACAATATCGCTAGCAATCAATTCAAATTTATAACATTTTACCACTTTATTATTAAATTTAAAATAACTTCTATTTAGTGTAAATTTAGCAACTAATATAATTAATATTACAGATGGAAAAGAATATTTCTGCGAGAAACACGATGTATACAATAGATCGTGCAGTGTATCGTTCTCATCGCTCAGTCATATGCAGCTGAATGTTCCCGAACCGGTGGAACCACGAGACAACACTATATTCCCCGATTCAGGACGAGGACTATCCTACTGAGAACAATCTCAATCAAACGGATTTCTCTCACACCAGACCTATAATTATCGATTCGGATCACGTGAAATACGGTAAATTCAACGAGACCGATTCGGCTAATCATTCGTTCGATGACGGTATTGACGTCATTGATGGTATTATACCACCGAACGCAATTAACGGTTGTGATTATGAGAAGTCAGATGAAAGGACAGAAAAAATTAGAAGCCAACTCCATTGATAGTGGTATATCGAGTAACATTAACGGCAGTAACCTTAATAACGTTAATAACGTTATCAACATTAATCACGGTATTAACGTTATCAACGTTAATAACGGTATGGAGATTAACGGTAACGATAACTGTCTGACTGAATCTTTGAATAGTGATATTGAGAAGGAAGAAAAACGAAAGGTCTCCCATCGAGATTATCAGATCTGTCGTTAAAAGATAACGATAACACACTAAATAGGGATGTTAGTAGCGATGATGATAAGTTTGAAAGTGATCAGGACGTATCGCCGCGTATCAAATTCAACAGAAAAGAAGATGATGTGAATGTAATGGTGAATGGAACAGAGAAGAAGAATGGTATATCGTTAAATTTAAAATTGCAGAGTGAAATGAGGTAAGTCGGTTATCTAAAAATATTAATTTATCTATAATTGGATATCTATTATAATAAATAATATTTCACTAACACCTGCTAAACTAAAATAATTCCATTAAACTGAGTATCGTTTTTTTTTAACATAATTGATGGTAATGACAGTAATTACTGAGTAGTTTATTGTTGGGCGTCTAATTGAATATTCGAAACGTTAGCATTACTTAAAAGAATTCTAACTATTGACACGAATGCGAATGTGAGTTTATTTTTTCCCATTTAACGCCTTAACTGATCAATCAATCGTCCTGAAATTTTGCATACATGTTGTCAGGCGTACAAAAGAGGACAAAGGGTAGTACCCTTCAACCAGATATTTTCCTGTTATCGAGGGATGTATCAATTCTATATTCATGGGACCAAAGCTAGTGTATTCATACATTCATAGAATTTGAAGGCTTTAATATATTACGCTCTATATCTCTTTTCTTATGTTCCTACCAAAAAATTGGTATCGAAACTTTTTAATATGATTTCTCGTTATCCAGGCGACCTAGGAAAACACCAGACATCGGGCACTGTGTGACGTGTGTATACATTAATCCACTAATCTACAGATTCAATTCCATTTTAATCGGATGCCATTTTATAAACTTACTGTGTATTTTCGATCCTTCCTGTGTATGTTATTTCAGAAATCCATAAGTAGACAAATAAATGAAATTGTGTATCCACTATCATACTTTCTAGAATTATAATTAGATCAAATATGAACGAATTTCAGGACTTTACTTTTTTCGTTGCCAGCTTCACTTGAATCTTATAAAATGTATACATTATAATCTGTTTCTCTGTCTCTAAAGATATAAAACATTTCAGTAAATAATTCTCCTCTATATGTCAATCTCAAATCCTTTTCTTTTTTCTTTAATTGCTGTTCAAACAAGCTTCAAACATCAAACTACCACCGGTTCGAAAAACAATCCAGTCACGAGAAAAACCGACAAGCAACTCGATCTAGTTTTTCTTTTGATAATATATTTTTTTATAAAAGTACATTAGGTTACATTTCTGTTTGGTGGATGCATCTATGCATATTTCCAGACATCACCATATCAACCCACCCTATAATGCCCTTTTGATATCAAAACCCATTTGACATAATGCTTGAACGCATTATCAGGCAAATTGGTGCTGCGCCTTGGGACTTTGTTGTGAAACGTAACACTATTCTTTAAAAAACTGTTACTGGTCTTCCTAAGCTTGGAACAGGTATAAAAAAAGCGGGTGACCAATTTGCCTTTTTTTTACTATTTTAAATAATGTCGGTCTTTTATTAAATCAAATAGATGTTTTCTGTTAGCGGTAAAATTTTTTTTTTTAATTATAAGTTTTAATGAATTCACCAGTTTTCAACCGCCCACGGTATGGAATATGCCAGCGAGTTGCGATGTAGTGGACGCTTGCCGAATACCAAACGAACCGCCCACGACAGAATCCCTTCTCGACACGTTCACAGCTGAGGAACGTGCTGCATTAGCTGTTATACCTGCTTCTAAGAATACTGACGACTTGCTGCTACTGGCGCAGCTTCATAAAAAAGGTAGATTTCAATATACTAGTGATGAAATAATTTATTAATTTTTCAAGTATCAATGTTATGGAAAATAACGTTTCCAAATCGTTTTCTAGGTAAAGTTACTTACTAAACAAATTGACTCAAAATAGAATAAATATCTTATTTCTTTAAGTACAAAACAATTTTTATTTCTATAAGATAAATTAAGTTCTCAGTGTATATAACAATTATAATTATTTACAGATACTTACAGTAAATGAATGAATTGAGATAACCTATAATTAAAAATGTCATCCACATGTTTTCTTTTCACTATAAATAGTTTTTTATTGTCTATTAACGAATAAATTACACCTTTCCAGTGTTTATACTTTACACTTATGCATCGAATATGATAAGATAATTTTAAAATGTAAACTTGCCATGTCACCATGACAACGGTTAACATATTAGTTGTTGCTATAGCAACGGTAAGGCGTAACAATTTTTTTCCCTATCGTGCCAAAATAAATATCACTTCAATAAGAAAATCGGTTGAGAAACAGGAGGAAGATGTACTAACTTTTCATCTCTGCCCATTTATATATAGAAGATATGAGAGTGATTTGTTTTGAACCGCTTTTCTCTCGCGCCTCCAGTAAAATATTGTTCTATATACTGAAAAAAAATCTCTGAAAAATTTATTTTAATTCTAACTACTATTTTTTATTTCAAAGTTTTAAATAAAATACATAGGAAATTTAGAATTGTTTTTTCTAATTTTCTGAAACTTATCGGCATTTCATTGTACAGCAATGAACTAAAGCGCAATTTGTAGACAACAAAAGACTCTTTGAAAGTATTTACAGTGCACTGACGTCAACTTATATATTTTTGTATATGCATGTCATCAAAGTACACCCCATAAAATGATAGAGGTCTCTCATCATCTCACATAATCACGCAAAAACTACTTGTTAGATTTCGATCATTTTTTTAGTTTTGTTTCATAAACATTTGGTCCTTATCCAAAAAAAAAGTAAAATTTTAAGAAACTAGGATTTTATAAGCACCGCGGTTTGGTGCGCCAACGCATGTGAGAAGAAGTAAACGAATAATATTGTTTACGAAGAAATTTTGTATGCAAAGTATATTATTATAGTAAAGTAAAATTAGTATTTCGCACTTAGCGTGCAAAGTAAAATAGTAATATTTGTTGTCTTTGCAAATTGTATGAGTAAATAAGCCAACTGAATTAATTAAAAATGAAAATCACTACATAATAGACTGAGATCTTGCCAAAAACGTAGATTTCGTTTTCGATGTCACAAATAAACTTTAACAGTTGATTTATATATTAACTAGTAATTTCCCGCGGTCCCCGCGTCTATGCGGTATCCATTTTCGACTCCTTCTTATATATAAAAAAGAATAACTGAGTGATTGAGGGAAAAATGGAGAATTTTCATACAATATTTCATCCTCTTTTACAGCACTTTAGTAATTGAATTTACGAAAATTCTTTAGTGCTCACCTACAATGTGAAAGGAACCCCCACATGCAAATTTTCACAAACCTAGCCCCCCAGTAATTTGGTCTGTACTTTGATATGTCAATCAATCATTCGGTTATTATTTTATATGTATAAATAACTATACAACATAAACAATACAATTTAAATTGAAATTACTACAATCTTCTCCTTCTTACCTTTGTCACACCTAAGTAGGGGTCGGTACAACATGTTTGTCATGTTGTGATTTATGATTTGGATTAATTTTTACGATCGGCCGCGTGCGCCTCACATAAACCCTCCTTGGGATTCACATATCATATTCCGTATATCACATGTATATCATCTGTAACATAATTTACTGTTAGTATTACGACTTCCGTTTCTTCAAAGTTGATGTTACGTTATCGAGTTATCAATGAAACTGAAACCAGGTTATTAAGAATGTGTCGAATCTGTTGAAATCAGTAGAGTGCATGATCAGCCTTCTTGATTTGATGTCATTTGTGAAATGTCATCCGTTACTATTCATACATCATTATTATTGCAGTCACTTATTTTTATAATTGTTGTATTTTCTTCGCCGCCACTATTCGTATAATGGTCACGCTGATCTCAAAGACTCCAGCACGATGCGACTTACATTCAAATTAATACAATATATGTAGAAATATATTCTATACATTTATACATCTGCTATACATCTATACATATAAATACAATTAGAGTGTGTGTTTGTAATATCAAAATAACGACTTTTTACTCATTGGATATGAACGTATACACGATACTGATAACAAAAATACAAGTTTTTAAAATTTTTGTCTGTCTGTCTGTATGTTCCGGGTAATCTCCGAAACTGCTGGACCAACATTTTCACAGAAATTTCACTGACGGATAGTTAAAATTACAGCGGGTGACATAGGCTACTTTGTTTTAGGCTAGCTGTCATCTATGGCTTCTTCTGTAGTACTATCTCTAAAACGATTGGATCTATTTTCATGGGACTTTCTCTGACAGATAGCTAACGTTATAAAAAGTAAATAAAGCTTTTTTATCTTGGACTATCTTTTACCCATGGCTGTGATTGCAGTATTATCTCCAAAACGTTTAAACCATTTTCACGGAACTTTCACTAACAGATTGCTGATAGCTGATCTTAAGAAGCAATTCACAATTATAAAAAATGCATAAACAGCTAGTGCTAAATAAATATGTTATGATCTCAGGTTACTTTCGAGGTGAACAGCATTTAGAGGAGATAATGTTCATGGAAAATGTGAGCAGATCACAACTAATGCAACTACTTGACAAGTTCAAAGATGTTCTCATCACTTTCGAAACCGAAGATCCTGCTGTCACAATGCTATACCCATACCAATAATTAAATCTGCTTTATAATATATTCTTTGGAAACTGCTAGAGTATTCGCTATTTGTCTTGAATATTTTTTATTTAATTATTCATTTATATTTGTGTATCTGTAGGGCATTCAAGTATTACTTTTTTTTTACTTCTTCTGACAATTAAAGATAGTGAGGAGGATAACAAATAATAAGTGAGATAAAGAAACGAAATCATAAAAGTTACATAATACTTGAACACTCTCTGTTTCCGTTGAAACTTAGCCAGTATAATAAAAATTCTTATGATTTGAAAGTATTTGTTTTTATTCTTTGGCTTTCTAGAGAATATATAACGTAGATAAAAATATAACCATGTTTACCTGATCTTTCATAAATTAATTTATTGTATCATGTAATATTTCATGTCTTAGATTTGCGATATTTAAGCATAGAAATTATAGCTATTTTAATATATAAATTAAAGTTACACGTGAGTGGGACTCTCATGCGGATAACTTTTTTATCAAGCTTATAAATTCTGCGAACTGTAATCGGTGAATTGAAATCATACTCTTCATCATAATTTTTCATATCACGTGAAAAATAGCAGTGATGTGTGAAATTCTTCGTACTTAGTTACATCAATAAGTAACATTCAAATCATCTATGTATGTAATCTTTCTCGTTTATTCTAAGTTTTGGTTTATTTTGCTTACTTACTGCAACATTTACAATTTGGAGTGTTGCTATGGGCTTTTCAGCACAAACAGTCACATTCTGTGGTGTAGAAGATCTTGGAAAAAACCATCGTTACACGACTCTAAAGAAGCCACCTATACTATTACGTCACGTTTATAATTACGATTTAACAGATGTCTAATAAACTCTCCAGAAGTATCGTGACATAGGGGATCTAAAATGACAATATTTTGGGGCACAAAATCTTCGGTTAGTCTCCAAACAATATTCCATTTTTAATTACTAGAGATTAAAAATGAGATATGTTTAGAAGAGCTTTATTGCCTTCAGCTTTGCATACCGCCTAGTACGTCTGTAGTTTTTAAATATTTCTTTTTGTTTCTAATTATAAAGTATCTATATTTCAAACATGTATATTCGATTGTTCTGACAAATCTTATATAGCATTGTAAGTAGATTATTACCAGCATAATACACATACATCAGTTATGTACAATGTAATACAGTTATCTCCTTCTGGTTCGCAGCTATGAAATGTTCTTTTAAAACGTCGACATAATGTATTTTATTATATTTAAAAATCTTTATTGATAGACTTCAATTGCAGTATATAGTTACATTGCCTAATCCCATAATTTATTCTTATTCTTCATCGACATGTATAAAATCATGATGTAATTTAGTAAATTGTATGTTCAAAAAGATTTGTAATTTAAAAACCATGAATTATATCCAATTTGCTGATTTGTTATTTCCATACGTTTATAAATTACTGCATTAAGAAACTGCGAATATGCTAATTATGTGCGTAAATGCATTATAAAATGATTGTAAATAAGCTCAAATCTAATATTTATTAAATAAAAATATTCGTTGTGAATAAATTGGCTGTTCTTAATCGATTTAAATTGATGAATAAATCAGTTATTTGTATTTTGACTTGTTTTATTTTACATGAAACCGGCATAATAATGACATAGTCTATAATATATTATAGTTAAATGTTACTCAATATTTTATAAAATTGATCTTGTGGCGTTATGGTATATTATCAAAGATGTGTATTTCATCTAAGTTTAGACGCGAGATCGTTTCACTCTTTCTAATAGTTAATAAACACAGATTATTTTGTAAAATTATAACAATTACAAAAATATAAAATAATTAGTGAAAACCAAACAAAAAATTATTTCTATCGATTTCCATTAAGTTAGCAAACTTCGAAATAGGTTAAAGATCTACAAATTATACAGCGCCATAATATAAAGTACTTTATGTAGTCAACAATACTAAATAAACAACGTTACAAACCTCGCAAGTTTTTAGTGGTAATTTACTGCATCATGCATTTTTTTCTTTTTCATGTATTTTTCAATGTCATGGCAATCTGTTCATTTACTAGGAACAATAAGCCATTCCAATGTGAAAACCAGGGTTGGTTTGAAATTTTATGTACTATAAAGAGACTCCACTGAGTCTACTTTCTAAAATGGGAGTGTGTTGCTAGACTCTACATTTCGGGCTGGAATAATGTAATGTAATGGTTTTTATTTTAATTTATAGAGTTATGTGTTGTACATATAACAAGGTATTGTTTAACATGGGTGGTATTTTGTGTGATGTAATTTAGTTAATATGCGCATGGATTATAAATCATAACTACAAAGTAACAATTATCATGAGCATACCTTGGAATATTCTAACAAGGGACTTACTACTTTTTAGAGCTATTTGAAGATTCGGAAAATAATACTTAAGATGTTAGGCTTAAAAAACTAATATCCAGTAGCCTAAAAAAACTAAAATAAATGTCAGACGTCACCGTCAGTGCGAAATCTAAATTGCGTGTACTGTTGTCACAGATTAGTTATTGTTGTTGTTTTTATTGTGTACAGCTTTAGTGATAATTTAAAAAATATGAAGAATTTCCCGGTTTTCGTTTTCCCTGTATCTCTTGAGTTCTACTTGAATGCAAGACATACGCACAAACAGTTGTTAACAGTTTACAATCCTTACGATTTCTCTGTAAATTTTAAAGGTATTATATTGGATATAATAATAAAAGGATAATGGAAAGAGGGTATAGTGTCGTTCACACGGTATTACAATTGTTCTGCTTGCAGTGCTATGTACATCACCGAACAAGTTCACAGTAATAGACCCTGAAGGGGTGATAGCGCCGCAGAGCTGCATCGATATAGTAGTGCGATATACCCAGCCATCTGTTTCACATTGTGACACAATAGAGAAGTTCAGGATAACGATGTATGATAGAAATACTCAGCAGGTAAAAACCCAGTCAATATTTAGTGTGTGGTACTGCAATTATTTCCTTTTATTATTATTATTTAAATTGTTAGTCTTGATTACATTAATAATTTTGAAAGTAATCTGATTAGATGAAGAACAAAGAAATATTATTTGTAAAAATATAATTATGACAAGATTTGTAATAATTGATATATTAGACAGGTAGGAATGATCGGAGAGGGAGTTAAAAAAAACTAAAATTAAAAATGAAACTGTTTTGCATATCGATAAGTTAGCTTTTCAGTTATAGCTTTAAATGCTAGCTTATGCATTTATAAAAAGAGGGTAATTTAACAGATGAGTATTTTAGAGATTAATTCAATAATAATTATAGGCATTGGGCAAGAGAGATATTCCTACAAAGTTAATAGAAGGTGAGCCATCAAATACTAATCAAGAGAGTTTTGGTGAGAATTTTCACCCACTGGTGTCAAGACCAGCTCCCTTAAAACCA
The DNA here is from genome assembly GCA_035772565.1 of Antheraea assamensis. Classification (NCBI taxonomy): domain Eukaryota; kingdom Metazoa; phylum Arthropoda; class Insecta; order Lepidoptera; family Saturniidae; genus Antheraea; species Antheraea assamensis. The sequence continues at coordinate 235,156 of JAQQSE010000131.1, read as the reverse complement.
ACAGAGGAGCATACTAGGGTCACATATAATCACCCTTCTCATTACAGGTGAGGTGCTATAAATCTTATTATATTCACTTTTTACAGGTTTTCAATATGTATACATTTTTAATGGTAATATTTTATACTTCTTTTGTTTGTTATATTAAGATACAATACAACTCAAATTTTTTAACTCATTTTTATTAATTACGTTTTTTGTCTGTCCATTTGATACAAATATTGCAATAGACTTAACTTTTTTCTGAGCTAGAGTCTTGAAATGTACAAAAAAATCTTAAAGCTGAGTGACGATGCAAAATAAACTGGTTTCTGTGCTTCGTACAAATTTTTCAATTTTATTTACACTATCTTGACACACTTCTCATCAAGATATGTACAAATTAATTTCAATGACTCCCACTCATAACAATAAAAAACAGGAGATCATTATTAAAAATGTTTTTTGATGTATTCCTGTTACAAAAAAGCTAATTGAAGTATAAAATGATTAAAAACATAACAAGTGCTTGGTAATAAAGAGTATAGGGAGTAGCTATCATTGAGAAAACTCCCATATAATTTGCAGTTTACTAAGTAAACTTGTCAGTGATAAAGGTGAACTATTCATACAAAAATTATCGACTGCAGATTGTTACTTAAATGCAAATATATAAATTTTCATTTCATTTTCCCATTTTTTTTATAGCTTTTATTTTAGTTTATAATAATACCTTTTACCCTAATGATGAAGGTCAATAACATTTTTTGGTTTTCTAATTGAACTAGTTATTGTATGTAATACACATTTATTTAATTTTCTTGATACAAATATTGTTTATATGTAAATAAATTGCTGTTTAATATTATAAAACAGACTTCAGAAATAAATTGTAGATTAACATTATGGATATTCCTTTTGTAATACATTGTCATTACATTTCTTTCAAATTTCACTATTTTATATCCTGATCACCTCAATAAAATAGTGCACAATATTCAATAAAATGTTTAGTAAATACACTCTCTATGTGTTTCAGAGATCATCAACCAGTAAATGTTGTAGCTGTAGCTGTAAGCATATGTTGTATTGCAGCACTATTACTGCCAACACAGCCTGAACAAGTTTTAAAGTCACAGTGGCCAGAGTGGCTTCACATAGGATCTAACCTGAAGTTGGTGTTTTCTTTTGTACTAGGACTTGTTAGTATGCTTGTTTTAAGGCCTTAGGATTATGACAGCTCTAAATTCTGTTTGAAGGTTTAAAAGTATTTGTTATAATATTTGGAATATTACAAAATTTTGAGTGTTATTTAATAAACCAGAAATTTCTATGAATTCTCCTCAATATATTTTCATAGAAGTGTATATAGTTTAATTAAGGCCTATGTACAAATACTTATGAAGTATTTATTTATTGCACTTACCTTATGTAGACTGCTTACTACTTTGTCAGTTTATAACATTATTTCAATTTTAAAATTTTTGTAAATTTTGAATACACAGTTAAATTGTGTTGTAGAATATTTTCGACAATAACATGCGTCTTAAATTTATAAATATATCTAGCATTTACTTAATTTAACACATGGTGAATGATAAATGTATTTTTACGGGTGCTTTTAATTTTATTGGAAATATGGTGATATATATTAGGTTGGTTATGTTTTTTACTTTGTGCTATGAGAAATGGATATGTAATTTTATTTTACTTGAATTTGTTAAATACGGGGATATTTTTCAGCATATTTACAAAAATCATTGTTTATAAAACATTGATGAATGTTAAACATAATTCTTGTTCTATTTATGGTATTTTAAACTCTCTATTGACGTGACAACGTCTTATAAATCGATGAACGCCAGCTGCACGTACGAAAATGCATGACTCATTGTCACGTTTCGCCTGAGACCGAGCGTGCAATCGAGGGCGCGGAACAAAGTGATAGGGAGGCGCAATCGGCTTGTGACACATCTATCTCTCTTCCACGCCATCGGCCGATACGTCCGAGTAGAAGATAGAGAGCATACAACTTACATGTGAAGTGTTTACTGTTTACAACAACAATTGCAGCAAAAAGTATGCAATTTTTCATTAATGTTTTCTTATGATGTTTATGACATAAAATTATCATCTGTAAACCAACTTTACAGACAACTAATTTTTAATTTGGTACCGTATTGTGCTGTAACAAAATATCTATGCCAAATAAAGCTATTTAATATTATAAAATTGTTTATTAATTCAAACACTTATTATTCAACATATTTAACAAACAAAAGATTGAGTAATTACAGCTGTTGACAATCTTCACAATTAATCTTTCCACATTCAATATGACTTTTCGGGTAAATTATAATCTGCATAAGGATATGTAGATAATATATTCCATTTAGTGAAAGTTTTTACTAATGGTATGTAAAAAGAAATCGTTTTATATAATAAGAGATAATGAGAATCTTTTGTAATTAAAATTTGCGTTTAAAAGGAATACCTTAGTAAAACTTAATGTGTTAAATGAAAATATTTTCAATCAAGACATATAAGTAACATAACCACCTAAAAAGCAGATTTCATATATAAAAGGCCATTTGTATATAAATATTATATATGTGTCTGGTTTTCGAATAATGATATGTTGATATTATGTCATATATATCATAATAGAAGACATATAAATGTAATAGTTTATAGTGGTAAAGCCTTTCACATTTCCTGTAAGGTTATTTCAAGATTACTTCTTGGTAGCTATGTTATATATAATAACTCATTAGTACCAGAGTGAATAATTTAATATAACCCTATTTACTAAACCTAGATCATTCATCATCATCATCTTCATATCTTTATCCCACCTAAGTAGAGTCAGCATATGTATATATGTTGTTAAATCTAAATCATTCTATCTTTAATATTTTGAATTGCTTCAAATTTCACAGAATGTAGATAATACACTTTTTTTTGTCTTAAAACAGTAATACATACATCAAGTTTTGGCTTGATTATAGTGAAAAAAAAAATTGGTAAACATTAAAAATACATGTAAAAGTGTTAGGTACCTTCGGTGCATTTACACCAATTCTTACTTTTTTATATTAAACATAATAGAGATAAAGGCTACAATAATCATTGGCTTTATGTTGAGCGGTTATCATAATTACAAAAGAAGCAAATTATCTGGACGAATCTTTTAATTTTTATTCAAATTATTGCAATACCATGTGCTATTTGAGTTTACACAAATATAGATTATATATATGTATATATATATTACTGAGTTTAATTGAATTTCGTAGACAAATGATCATCGCTGATATGTAGACTTAACATCTGATAACAGTCCTAAATGTTGTAACATTTAAGTGATATCAATATTACAACATTAAAATTATATATTAAAGCAACTGTGATTACTTAATTTAATTACTAATCAATATGTTTAATAGCAGTATAGAAAAATTCTGTGAATACATACAGTAACAAAACTACGAACTATATAACATTATTCAATATAACATAAAGTTTTTATGAATATTTGCTAATGACAGACGGTTTAAATTAATTAATTATTTTAAGTGTTTTCTTTTAATTCAATATTTTATTAAGTACATACTATATCACATTATTTGATTATTGCTTATGATATTAGGGTAAAGATTAAAGCTATGGCAGATATAATTACTTATGATCAATTCCTTGAGTGAATGATAAATCTATGAGATCAAAATGCTAGGTTTTTTCATATATTAAGTAGCACAATTGAACTTTTTTTATATATATATAATAATATATGCTACAAATCAACCATTATATGAGTGAATAATGGATGAAGGACAGTTGATACTTCAACATAATGTAAGGAACTCAAACCATCTACTGCCATCCTTGTCTTTGCAACATTTAACAGCTTCTTTCTGTTTTGCCTGAAACAGAATTATTTTCGTTTTTTATTCATTCATTGAGTTATTAATTAAATCTTTTAGAACATAAAAGGGAGGTATTAAATTTATACAAGCAAATTATATTTTGGCAATGATAAACTTAACTCATTGAACACTTTTATTAGTGACTGTTGAAGTTAGAGAGATGCATTTAAAATGTCAGACTGCAATCGATCATCCAGTTGAAAAAGGAGTATTTTCTTTACTCTCTAGTCGAGTGTCAAGATGGTGCACTGTCATAACATACCGAATACAGGTTTATTATCTATTAAAGTCTATGTCTATTAATTTTCTATACATAAATAGGTTTCATAACAAAACCTACTGATCTAAAACAGTCATTATCGTAATATAAATTACTAGTTATTGCTTATGACATCACTCGCTTTGATATAGGTTTGACCTATCCCTCGGAATAGTCCTTTTTGTCTGGATGAAAGATATCTTGTCTTTTTTTTTTCGAACTGACTACACTGTTAATCTAGCAAAGCCTCTACAGTTTCACCAGACTACCTTATGTCTTTTTTGTACCCCTGACAATATGTATGCAATATTTATTGACAACCGGGTCAGTAGTTAAGTCAAGAAAGTGTATCAAACAAAGAAATTCACATTTGTAACATAATAAGGATTTTTAAGACTGCTTCTAACTGTTATATGTTTTATTTTTATTGTTTGTAGTTATTTCAATTACTACAAAATATAAATACACATATCCAAAATATAATGCCTATATTAATAATGGTGCATTTCAAAATTTAATCTACAAGTATATTTTAGAACTTTATTAATAACTTCAGTAAAATTTATAATCATACCCTTTCTTCTGTGTTTCATGCTTAAGCATATGATATTTACTAATATCAGGGCCAAATCGACATATTTCAAGATTGTTAGCCTCTAAGCGAGAATAAAAATCATCATCCTTCGCCACCCCATCCATAATACTCATTACTCATCCCATTTACAGATAGAAATTGTTTTGAAGTTATGGCTATGGCACCTCCAAAAAGTTTCAAATATGGTAAGACAAATCTGGAATTGATTAAAATAAGCAGTAATAACATTTGTGATTTTAAAAATGCAATACTTATAGTCATAGATTTAATATACATTACGATAACTATGCATATATTAAACCTATGGTTATCGCAGTTTACTAAAAATGTTTTATACAATTCATAAAAAGAAAAAGAAAATCAAACTCTGAAACCAGAAACACCAAAATTAATTGTACTTGTTTCATTTAATTTTCAAGCATTGTTTAAGATTATTGAATTGTAGGTAGTAAAAAAACAAAGATCAATTATATGTTATGAACAATTTGGCTTAATCCTATGTGAAAACTCTAAGATGTATATAGCAAAAAATGATATATATACCTGATGAGCAATGAAAACTATTTAGCAACTAAATATGAAATAAAATCATCCACAACAAAACTATGGTCATTACTAAAACATAATGATTTCGGCATGGCATAGCATACTGATTTAAAATCAGATAAATTCAGTCAAGTTACACCTGAACTTGTCTATACTTGAAGACATATGCCTAGGAAGTTCAGTACATGCATACAAGTTTGCTGGATTCAGTGGCAATAAATCAACATCATGTAATATTAAACATGGAAATCCTGCTTTCATTGCAGCAACTGCACCTATATTCATTAATTTTGCCCTGTTAAATAAACGTGAATCCACTTGTTCAACTATGAATATTCTATAGTGTATATGCTGGTGACGAAAATATGTATGCATATAGACTAAAAATCCTCTCAATTGCTCTGCTCGATCTCTGTAATTAAAAAAAAAATAATTAAAAAGATACGAATTTGTATTTGACATTACCAAATCAAAATATTACTAGCTGATCTGATCTCTTTATACTTTGTTGTTGAATGGTCTGAAAATTGATGAACTACAGAGCCCAGTAATAAATTCCAACAAAATAGGTAGCATACAAATATTCTATATGAAAAAAATACTTAGTGAGCAAACAACTAATCCTAGACATGGGACAATAATGAAAAATATGTATTTACTAAGGGCTACCTCTAAAAAGAAGGTTTGTATATGTTTCAAGAGATGGTTTTAACGAGACAACATACATTCAGTTTGTATACAAGTGTCTTACCGGTATGGAACAATAATAGCTGAACTAAATTTAGGCTTGCAATCTTGTGGTATATATTCTCCTCCGTCTTGTATTCCGTGACCTTCTATTAAATCTCCATCCACTAAATTTAGTGACAGTGTCGTTTGGTCTTCAATGATAACACTGTAATCACAATCTATGACTGCATTACTCGTAAAATTTTCATGCAGTCTCTTCATGAAGGTAGCGTAGAATATCAGCTTTATCAATATGATCGTAATTTCTATACCCTTTCATATTAGGATGTAAAATTATAACCAATAATATAAGAATGACCTGCAATATAAATAATTTTCTTTTTATAAGGACGGCGCATTTTTATTATAACATTTTAAATGTATTATATTTTTATTTGGACTGATAATAATGTATAAACTTTTTTCCTTATTGTCTTCTTTTCATGTAATATATTCATAACAATGCTTTCAAACTCAACCACAAACAATATTTTATCAATATTCTTTTGATGTTAGTTAATATCAGAGACATTTTTTTTGTTCTATCCTTTCCATCTTAAGGAAAAGCAAAGGTGTCTGAAACATGCAGCCAAGTAATACCAGAGACAAATAAAGATTTGTCAATACATATCTCTAACCAAACTACTATGTACTGCCACAAAGTACATTACCTACATTGCATTTATTTGTGTCTGTACTAATACTTATATTTGTGCGTAATGTGGATGACAGACAAATAAATAAATGTGGCAAGCATGCTATTTAAAATCGATGTAATAAAATTGAAACAAATGGCATTTAAGTTCAACGAGTAACACGGAATCGATTTCCTAGTAGTGCTTGCTTTAATGCGAGAGCAGATTGGTCTGAGAATAGCAGTTTGTTTTTGTGGCATATCGAGAACAATAGAAACAGTTGCAACAGCACTGGCTAATTTTGATCAAGCAACTAATTAGCCTACTTTCCACATTAACTTAATGTTTGGCATAGACCTGCTAGCATTATTGTGTGGATCAAATACTATCATTATTACTTAAAAAAAAAGGTTGAAAAATAATTTGTTTTTAAAATTTGGAAAACAATTCTGGACAAGAACAGAATATTTAGGAGTTTTATAACAAACTAGTACGCTCCAAGGGAAGGTTTACAAGATGAATTGAAGCTTTATTTGACTCGGCCCATTGTCGATCTGAAAATAACAAATCCACTCATCTACTGAGATTATCCAAAAGACCATCGTATTGCTTAACCCCTGGATTGTTCAAAACCATAAAGGTTAAGGTCCATACAAACAAATGTAGACCTCATGAGGCACAGGTCAACAGACTATTGGCAGCATAAACATAAAAAATACTTTATTACTTACAAAACTTTGAAAAAGAATATTTATATGTATTTTTGAGTTGTCTTTTCATTTCTTTGAACTTTTTTACTAAACCATTAAATTTATAATACACGATGTCGTGAAATAAAAAATAAAATGAATCATAATCCGTTATTTTGAGATCTGGGTCTTAAAAAATCAGCCTAGGGCTTAATAAATCCTATTACTGATAGATATTTTATATTCTTCGAAAATCCGTTACTTATGAGTGACTTTTCTCCATTCCAGGAAATATTGTGACAGACGAAAATAATCGCCTAGACTTAGACGACTACATAATTAATCTCTTACTTGACTTAAAATATTGGGAATTGTAAATAATCAGTCATCTATACAAGACGTAATTTATTTATTGTTTTATTTCTTAATTGTAAGATTGTACAATAAACTACTCCACTGAACTTTAAATATTTTAAAACTTTAAATTTTTTAACCAAAGTAAAAAATTAACTTACATTTCAATTGAAAATAGTTCTTTATGTACTCAATTTAAGGAAATCGATTCTAGTACGCTCATACTAAATCGAATTAAAGATTGAACTTTTTTTAAATTAATCAACACACCTACGAAATTATGTATGAGCAAAAATTCAATAATATGTAGTTAAATTTATGAATATTCACTAATTTTACAATATATACGGTTAACAGATATCGAAATCACTAACAGGTAATGGAACCAGAAATATATTTCATTTTATTTTCCTGGCATTCGTACTTTGGACCTAGTTTTTCTACTTGATTTTATTCAATTAACGATGGTGCAGTTCCATTCTTTGCCATTTCTCAGATATAAAAAAACTGCAATCATATTATGTAGAAAACAATATGCATTTCATATAGGTAATTGTATATTTCAATGACATTGTCAATCGTCATAACCGTTCGCAAATGCTTAAATGATGTAGGTACGAAATGTAGTCTATATAATATATAAATAATGAGAATTTTGGGCTACTCGTGAATATATTTAAAAATGTACAAGTCCAGTTTAATCGTTAATATAAGATCTTTGTTCTTTTAAGACTTTCAGATTTTATACACCATGAACCAAGTTCAAATTTTGCCGTTCACAAGATTTTTAGTTTTATCATCCCCACATTTTACTTACATAACATTTGAAGATCTTAGGAATTAGGAACGCCGAAAATTGGACTAAATAATTCATTTTGAAATGTAACGCCTCGTATGTTGTAAATTATGTTTTTACTACAAATCATAAGAACAATTAAATAATATGATCATGTTATAAAAGTATGACCACAATCTTTCAGTAAATATATGGCAATTGTCGAAAAAAAATAAAATTTACAATCGCATCGAATCATAATAGTGATTGTAATTTAATACATTTTTCTTATACTACGACAGTGGATTTATTAAATACATGTACATACAATTATTCTATTACACTTAAAAAAATAATGGTATTAGCAATAGTTTAGAAATTTACCGAAGGTAGATTACATTTTTTAAAGGCTTAATTAATTACACGAAAATTCTTCTGACAGTGTATTATTTGAAGTGTTTAAATTATCAGTTGACTAATTACTATTGTAAATAAGTACTCAAAGGTTTCAAAACTAGATAAAGTTAACGAATGTCTTTAAAAAGTGAAAACGATTGCGCCGTGACTGTTAGTGACAGATCTGACGAAATTGAAAATTGTAGTCATAATTCTATCGAAGTAATACGTAAATGCTCACAACAGAACAAGATTAATACGTCATGGGAAGTTAGCTGTTACGTTTCATTTAGTGAGAATAATAAAGAAACGGATAAGACGCCTCCGTTTGAAAGCAGTTTTGAATATTGACAAAATGAGTCCTGTCAAGGAAAATTCTATAGACTCTTCGACACAAACGGATCCATTTGTGACATTACCAGTCGACTGCAGCATTGATGATCTGAACTTAACATTTAACAAACACTTTAACACAAATGAATCGACACCAAATGATGATTCTCAACAATCAGTTAGGAGCAAGCGTTACAGAGGTGACTCTATTGAAGGCGACGACAGAGCAATCAGACCTTGGAAAAAGACGAAATGTATAGAATCCTGTACATTAAGTTCATCTGACATAACCAAGCCAAGAGCAACACTCGACACGTCTGTTTCCTCGTGCCAACTATCTAGTAGTTCTGATGTTTCATTTAAGTCGATCAAAAGTAATTGCTCGTTCAGAGTTCGGAAGAGACGTTTGAAATCAGAGTCTAGTTTATTCAAAGACGCGCTCCACAGATCGAGAAAGATCATGAGTATGAGTCAACATAATTACTCTGAGAATATTACACCAGGTAATACGTTTTATTTCAGTTTGGTATGCCTATAGTTAAAAGTATCGACTATGTAAATGCTACTATAGTATAATGTTATAATCATAAATATTATAAAATAAAGTCGTCCGCCGCGTCTGTCTGTCTGTCTGGATGTTCGCAATAAACTCAAAAACTACTGAACGGATTGTAATGCAGTCTTCACCAATATGTAGAGTAATTCACGGGAAAGGTTTAGGTATATAATTTGTCAAGGTTTAATTGTAAATTCGTTGAAATATAATGTCGGAAAAAATCAAGCCGCCTTAAGCGTTTCATGCACATAAGTATATATTTTTTTATCATCAGGGCAGGACAACGTCCGCCGAGCCTTCTAGTAATCATGTATAAATGTTTTCGTCTCTAAATGTAATTTAAAAATTACCACTTGATTACACTTCCAAACCTTCAAGAAACTAGTCTATTTTTTTCTCAAGGATCGGCAACGAATTTGTGATGCTCTCGTGTCGCATATGTCTATGAGCGACGGTGATCACTTACAATTATGTGACCTGCGTGTCCATTTGGTCCCAATCGCATAAAACAAAAAAAAAAAAAATTTTTTTTCAATCACTCGTAAACGACAGACTGTCCCAATTCAATCTATAATCCCAGAGTGTTGTCATATGCCGACATATCAGTGATAGGTAAAAAATAACATTCCTCGTTCTCAAAATATTTACGATGGATTCGTTTTCGTCAACTTATACCATGGTATTAGAAACATAAGTGGTTTATAATAAATGCTTGAGTTTCCTCTCGATTTTTCTTTTTTTTAAAGCTTAGGTTCATTTTATTCGATTTATATTTGTTCACGTGTCGTCCTGTGACGCAGCAAAAGCCAATCGGAACGGTTATAAACCCACCCACATTACAATATTCATAAATATATAAGCATAAATGTCATGTGTATACACTCACACACGCATATATATACACACAAACACATATATATACAAAAGATGATGTTTTTTCTTTCTTCTTATAAGCATAGATGCGAAGTATACAAAATTAATAATTTTAATGTATTTCTGTTTACTCCATTAATTTAGAGCGAGATGTTTATTAAACTCCTATATTAAAACAACAGTTTGAAGACAAAAACGAAATCTTTCTATGTAATGACATAACCTATTTAAAAATACAATCAATTATTTACATATTGTAATTTATAGGCGGATATAAATAATTATTCTTATCTGATTTGAATTACAACAAATCTTAAAAAGTTTAAATCATAACAATTATGAACCACGTTATCAACTCTGATAAGTTTTTTTTTTACATTATTATTGTACAGCGATCTCGGCTTCGCTCAGTGGTTAATATAGCTCTGTGACATCATCTCAATTCAAGTTTGTAAGTTTTAACGGACGGGACCTCAGTCGGTGTAAACTCTTTTATTAATTCAGACGGAATGGCATTAAACTGATATTTTGATTGCAAAGTTACATACATACGCGTGTATAATATTGCTATGTGTTCATCTAGAGAATGTAGTGTTAAGTTTGAAGTAGAGGTCGAATGCGCTCTGGATACAACGGTAATGAATGATATGGAGTGGTTCATGTTATCAGGTGGTACTCCGCGAAGGGAGAAATCACATCGTCGCACACCAAAAACAAAATCGTGGAAAATAGTCGACCTCTGTGCGTGGATTGGCAAAAAGGTATAAAATAACTACTCTCTTAATCCTGTCATTATTAAAGTCAAGGTATATTAATTATTACAATTAATAATAAATAAGTAAATGAAAACAATTAAGAATATTTTCCACCGCTTTCTCTCAAGCGATTTTCTTTTTTTTATTTATTAGCTAGATAGTTATATATAGCTAGATAGTATAGAAGAGTTAAGAAAAAAATGTTTTGTTTTTATTATTATTGTATTATTGAACTCTGAAAAATTAATGAGTTATGGTCGAATTTCGGCCAATGGTTCTAATAATGTTGTGGTATTTTTATCCAATTAAAAAAAAAAATGATATGTTTTATCATATTATAAAGGTTGGCTGGAATTTTACATTTCAAAAGTTGTTTGTCCGCTTCTCGGTTTTTAATTAAACGGGATTAGGCGATGTTGGGAAAATGTTGTACAGGATAATTCTGCAATTCAACAAATGTCTCCGACATTGATAGGATATCATAGTTATTGATAATACTTTTAGAAATTATATAATGCAACTAATAATAATAAAAAAAATCGAAATAAAATCGGTTTGCTGCATAACGAAAGCGTGCAAAGTCGTGGACATTGTTAGTTACTTGTAAACTTATTTATCTCTGTTATGTATTTTATAGTCTGGTCAAGAAATGTGTTATACGTATGACCGTGTGAGTCAGTGAATATGTCTCTTGTAAGTTATTCACATAATTCGTTTGTTTTATTTCCTTAGGGTTATCAGTCAATTACAGGACTATACTCGGACGTATTACGAGAGCCGATTGGAAATTCTCAAATAAATACCAATTGGGCTGAAGAGTTGAAAGAACTTAGGAGATATATGGAGGAAGTTGATATAAAACAGACACGACTCGCCGAGGAGAATGAATCTCTTAAACATAATATGATGAGAATGTTGACAAAGATGGAAGAACTCGAGGGTAAGCTGAGGTAAATCTTGATCAACGTATTTCTTGTATATATATATATAGGCAGAGAGAGAACAGATAGAACATCTTCCTCGTATGTTTCTCAGCATTTTTTTTTTAATATTTTTTTAGTTTAGTAACTATTGAAGAGCATAAGTGTTAAGAAGAAAAAAAAATTGAATGTTTAATTATATTTTCTATACCATTAACGAGTCGAAGGTTTTATTTATATACCTCTTTTCGTTATAATCCACACTCCATGCATATATGTATATAATGCTAGTACGAAAATAAAAATGTTATACCCCGTATTATAAGTAGACTTTTGACCATTGGACGACAACTAGTTATTATTAGTTTTCTATTGATCGCTTGATGAGTGATTGTATGAATGATAAAAATGATCACTGTGGATAAGAGTTAGAGATATTTTCTGTAAACAATTTTTAGGTGTACATTTATGTAGTGCATTATTTTTATGTATCTTATAAGGCTTAGTCGGTGTTGCCAATGGAAGCGTACGAAAACTCCTTCTAACGTTTTATTAGAATACATCGATAGTTCTCAACTTTAGTGTGACGTGACTTGTTAGTCACATTGAAATATCACATCAAATGTGATTATGCTCAACGTTTGTATGTAAAAAAATAAAACATGGCTGAGGAATAGATATATTATAACCAATAATATGCTTTTCTTATTTTTTATGACATCGAGAACGAATACCTATTTGTTTTCATTGATTTTTTTAATTTGTGTACTTGCTGTAGATTTTGTAAAAGTGTTAGTCGATAGTTACGTAAGCATTTAGCATAGGCTCAGGGGGGTGATGAGCTTTATTTTCTTTTGCTGGCAAGGAGCGGGCGTTTCATAAATGATTTAAATTCTGCTTACGGTATACTTTAACGGCCCGATAAACATGATAAATATAATTTACAGAAGTCAAGAAACAAATAACCAGTGTGCGCCAAAATGCCCACCACCTCTGCCACCGCCACCCCCTCCACCTCCTCCCCCACCTCCGCCCCTTCCACCAGCTTCGAAGTTACCGGTGCGCTCCCAAACGTTACCAAGGTGCGGCTCTGCACCGCCCAGGATAGATGCTCCTCGACTGACGATCACTCCTCAAGACATAGCGAATGTGAAACTAAGGAAGGCCAAGGTAACACATTAATTTCTTTAATAGGCCTTCCGACAAAGTGTACCTCTAAAGAATTCTGTGTATAATTAGAAGAGAGTTGATTATCAAGGACGGATACAGGAGTAGAGGAAGACCGAAGAATGTATCGATGGATTGTGTGAGTTGTGACGATGTGGGTGAAGATTAGCTAAACTTAGAAGGACTAGTATACGTAGTTGCTGGATCATAAGTCTATTTTTCAATATTATTAATAAACTATAGTATGTCTTATGATTCGGTTTGGTGTAGTGATGGCTTAAAAGGGCTTGTAAACACTTGCTTATCGCTTTAAAAAAATGTAGACCCTGTTTTTTTTACATCAACGTCGCGATGAACTCGTAGGGTTTGCTTTTCCTAGTTATCACAGTCAAGTTGAAAATCTGCGTGTACCATATTTAAAATTGTAGCCCAATCCTTGTTATTGTGCTCAGAGACCAGCTTCAAGATATAATCGTTCTTAAAATATATATGTATTCTTTATTTATAAAATCAATGATGACTCAATGGTAGCTTGTCGGACACCATGTCGATAAACGTAGATTGAAATCCTTGCACTGAACAGAAAATTTTCAGTGAAGAAAAACACTGTAACGAAACCATAGCTTGTTTATAGGACATTTTTTGAAACGCACCTGGTTTATTATCATCCTCAAGTTCATATCTGTCACTTAGAACTTACAGATGTATTCTGGCAGCCGAATTTGTGAATCTAGTTCTTTTCTAGATATAGTTGGTTACGGTTTTAGACCACATGGTCAATTAATATCAGGTGAAGTTGGCGTCAAATGGGAAAACCTATACCTAAAGTATGAAAAAAAATATTGACTACTTTTATATAATTTTTACTTTATCGATGCTGTTTTCTAGGATAATCCCGTGCGTTCAAACTCCATTAATAAGACGAACCAGCAGCCGCTGGTGACGCAGCAAATACTGCAATCTACACGGGCCAAGCTCGGTCGATCGCGTCCAGTTGCTTCGTCTACTCCAAAACAACAACTTTCGGAGTTGGAAAAGTAACTTATATTTTACATATTGATTTTTGTGATTGTGTTGTCCGACTGAAAATTGTAAGCCTCCCCACTATTACTGTAACTGTAAACTGATTTGCCTTTTTCCTTAATGGAATTGTCAGCATATTTATTCGTTTTCGGATGCACCATAGATGTGACTGTCTGAGAATTTTTAAATCTGGTAAGTCATAAACTTTACATAGGCCATAAACCATAAACTTTACATAGGCCATAAACCAGTTAACTTCTGATTTATATCCAACCTACAAAACTTAAAAAAACGACGTGTGAAAATGTTTTTTTGCGTATTTGGATGCACATATGTACGTTTTTATTTATAATAAAAATTAATAAAGTATCCAGTTAGGGCTACTGATAAAAATTTGGAAAACTCTTTGTGCCTGTGTGTTATTGTAATTGGTCCTAAAATTGTCCTAATCTTGTGTCTCAAATTTCGAGTTCTTAAGATGATAGTCCGGCATTGGTGACGACTTTCAATTTAAGCTTTCATGGCATTGGCACAGTTCATGAATTATTTTTAAGATAACGATGAAGAAGCCATTATTATTTTCAAATTATTAAGTCATCAGTGACTTCCCCTGTATTTTCTAAAAATATACTATAATACCAACATGTTCTTTGAGTTTGTGTTTGTTTTACGTTTTTAATAATAAACGTTTTTTAAATATGTCTATTGTCTTTGTATCTGTCTATTAATTTATTCGTTTGTGAAAATGAAAGTTATATGCAGTTGAAACAGAAATAATGGACTATAAATAAATCTCAAAATATTGTTCAAGCTTTTCATTAAAGATAATATTCATCTTACTCTTATACTGGATAATGTATAAAAACAAGGGGTTTTTTCAGTTACATATTATAATATGCAGCCCGCGAGTTTGTTAATAATGGCAATGTCCTAAATGTTGGCTCACCACTTCCTACAATTTACTTTTTATAATGCAACGTTCGGGACTGTTGTATTTTGTTGTTAGTTTTATTCTAGTAAGATCTACGAGTAGTTATTAATTATTTGACAGAGTAACAAAACTCGATTGAACCCTTATCGTTTTATTTAGGGGCGATTTACGTTATCGTAATTATAATAAAATGATTATTTATACTAAAACTGCTGTTTTGTTTCATTGAAAGATGCCTACTACAAGAGACAACGGTTACGTCGTTTTATAGGCGTCGCGTGGTTCGAAATACATTTAGGAGCACTGAAGACCTACGGCCACGTCCTTACCCAGTTACCCGTTGTCCACATTCACCAAGAGAACCTCGTTCGCCACGATCTAATTCTCTATCTCGTGTCACAAATGTATCACCCCTGAAATTTTCCAACGGCGAATTAACTAAACAATGACATTGTGTTTTTGGAGATATTGTATTTAACAGGATTAAATTTAATTTATTACGCTTTTAATCTGAGTTGGACTCTCTTACATTTTTATATGATTATGATGTACATTCCATGAAATGAAAAATATAAACATAAATATGTATACATAAAAGTAGATACATAAATATTAGATAAATGACTGAAAGAAAAAAAATACTATAATCTATATTTTTGGCACTTTTACAAAAAGTCATTACATAAATTAGATTATATATATATATTTTTTTCGACTGAAGTTGTTATTGATTTACAAACGTTTTTTCTACTATCAACACTCTGACGACTAGAACTTTCTACTGTTCTAAGGAACTTAAAATGACAATATTTGTTAAATTCTATTGAAATAATTATACTATGTAATGCAATGAATGCGCGTCTACCTATGGTTACTTGTATATTTTTACGTGTTTTACGTACCTTAACACGTAGCAAATTTCAGAGCAAGATTCTAAACGCTTTGATAGGTCTAATGTATTCATGTGTGTAAAAAATACTATTTAAATATGTTTTATGACCATGACTGTTAAATTATTGCTTAATCTGAAATTACTGTAATTTATATTTCGTATTAAAATTTATAATTATTTGTCTTATATTTCATTTTCTTTTATTGAATCTTCAATGAAGAAACAAGCACCGATCTTATAAAATTACTAGATAACCCGGCGAACTTCGTATCACTTACATATATGTGTGTAAAATGCGGTCTAAACTTAATACAACATTTTTATTTACATTACAAATGCAATAACGCACCTACAAATATTTGACAACCGGGTGACAATTTTTAAATGACAAAATACATCAAATGTTTCATGGCTAGGAACATTTTGTATTTGATAAATAAATTGTCTTTTTTAGTTTTTACCTTTACTTATTATTTATGTTTCTCACCGTTTAAACCTTCCCTGAACTTGCATAAACATTTCAAGATAAAAATTAGCCAATAAGATCCCGCCATTCTGGAGTTTTAGCGAGACAAACGAGGAATTCAATTATATATATATTAGGGTGTGCCAAAATAAGACGAAATTTTTATTTTTTCAATCTCACCCCAAATTATCATAGGATATGTCCGAACAAAAATTCTGTCCCAAGGCCAGTTCTTAATTTCAATTTTAAGAGGTTCTCCATCGAACTTTAAGTTTTCCCATATAAATAACATGGAAAACATGGTTTTTAATACGTTTTTATCCTGCAAACTATGAAAAAAATATTTTTCAAGAAAATGAATGAATGGACCTTTTTTAGTATTAAATTTAGTACAAAAAGTTTCATTGAGTCGAATTTCTTATTTCCATACTCGATTTGTTATATAGCTTCGAAATTCAAATTTACGGTTTTTTGCATTTTTTAACAAAATTGTAAGAGTTAGAGAAAAATGTTACATCACAAATATGTAGTATGTTTAAAGTCCTATAAAAAAGATCAAGTTAACTTTTTTATATCATCAAGAACAACAAAGTAACAAGCTAATTAATAATATTTTTTTCAAATTATTGCTTTTACGAATTGAAATATCGATAATTAAACAGAAAAGTTGATGAAAATTTGTTGACACATCAAATTTGCAACAAAATTAGATGAATTGGATCATGCGGTTGCTATTTTTATTTGAACAGTTTCAACTAGAGCATGATTTTATGGACAAGGATCCAGAGCTCTAGGCTTTCGATCAAAATTATCAAAAATGCAAATCGGTGCGATCGTACTCAAAAGTTGTTAATGATGTCGCTGAAAGAGGTGTTGCATTGATCCAGGAGTACAATAATTGTTTGACACGAAGTGAGGAACAGAAGCAATATTTATTGCAAGTGATCGAGGAGCATCGTAAAAGATTTCCTAACGTTACCAAAAATATACTTGTAACTACTTACTCTAAGAAATAAAAAAAGTCTTTCCATTCGTTTAAAATTATATAATTATCATTTGATTAATTAGTGAAAATTTTAATACCTTTTCTCTTTCGCCCTTCTCCTTTTTCTGATTTCTACCCTTACTACTGAAGCAAGTAACTGATTCTCAGATTAATTTCTAGTACTTTATAATTAACTAGCTGTGCCTGCGACTACGTCCGCGTGGAACCTAATGCAAAAAACTGTGTTATCTATACTCTTCCTTGCAATAATATTACGACAGTAAACCAATAAAAAGATAAATTTTGCGACATCTATTGTGAAAAAACGTATTCTATTGTTATCTATACTCTTCATTGCAATAGTATTCCTAACCCCTTCCGTTCCTCGAAACAGAGCGTGTGCGCGCCCACGCCCGCGTAATCACATATCACGCCGCCGCGGCTTGACTGTGAATTTTGCTCCAGCACACTCGTCTAGGCCCCCCTCGGCAACGGCACAAGCCGAGGTCCGATCCTCCGGAATGGAGCCCTCAAGCACGTTGCTTGCGCGACTACAGTGACACTGAATTAATTTTCAAACATTAGTTTTTACAACACAATACCGATCACCCCACACACGTGCACATACATACATGTAGGTACTCATAGTGTTTGAGTTTATTTATTTATTTTTTTATCCCTTTTTCGAACGAAGTTAACTTAGATTAACTTAGTAGTCAGATTCAAGATACATGTATGAGTTCGTGAAATATACATGCTTGGTACACGTGTATGTTTCACGAATTTATATATGTATGAAATAGTAGTTAGCCCAAGCTTAATTTGACTCGGGATATACGGTGACAGCCCAAGCCGAGGCGCACCGTGCGCCCTTGTGCTGGTTGCCATATAATATCGGGTGAGTGCCATAAGCGCTCCCCTTGGAAGTCCGATGGCAGTCGTCCTAATTGTGGCGAATGTTTTTGCCAGTCGACTCAGTGCCTTGGTCTGTCGTAATAACCGCAGGCAACCAAAACGCGATATCCACCCTTGAATGAGGGTGTCGGCTACTTCTTCGGCTAATCGCATGGCCCACGCCTCAGGCCAACGTAAAACTCTGTCAACAGCATTTAAACAGTATCGATGTCATGTGCAGACGGGCAGAGGTCCCACAATGTCGATATGGATATGCATAAACCGACCAGATGGTTGGTCGATGGTACCGAAGCTGAGATGTGTCTGGCTACTTTCGCGCGTTGACAGGCCGTACAAGACTGAGTCCACTGTCGACTATCCTTCCTGATCGAGGGCCAAACATAGCGTTCGACCAGAAGGCAAGTGGTTGTTCGTACGCCGGGGTGACTCAAGTTGTGAATCTTGTTAAACACCGCACGGCGAAATGAAGCAGTCAAGTAAGGACGAGGCTTGCCAGTAGACACATCACATAGCACGGAAATGTTAGTTCCTGGAATGATAATCTGCTTAAATGTGAGGCCAGATTTCCCTTGACGTCGGGGTCACCACTTTGGCGATTTGGTAGCCTCGAGGATTTCGTCGTTATTATTCAGTCGTCCTGTGTTATATATGTGAGACGTCTTGTCTCATTTTTTAGAATAACGATATTCATTTTTTTGTGTCAATGCGCGTTCGACCAGAGAGTACATAAAAAAGGCCGAACGCCACAGTGTATTACGAGCACACAACAAAGTTTTCACCGTTCTTTTTTAGTTTAATAATTGCTTCCACAATATTAAAATAACTACTTCATAAAACATTAATCACGCAATTATAATCGAGTAACTGGTTCGCCACACTGATATGACTTTACAACCTACAGTAACAAGATACAACAACATGGTCCACTTCGACCAGTATACTCTGAATGTATAGCGTCCAACCCACATATATCGCTGCATTTTATTACAATAGACTCTAAAATCCAGTTGCATCTGATGAACGTATTCATAGTGCATCGAACCCCGCTCTAGGCAATTTCCTCTGTTCTGATTGGCTCTATGATGCAATACGCGATACAATATTAGCATCTTTAAACCATTTTGACAGAACAATACTCAGTATAAAATGCTAGCAAAACTATTTAGATCAAATGACGATTTAACGAAGTATTTTTTAGTAATATTTTATTATTTCAATTATCACAAATATCAACAATTAATTCAGATACGGAGAATATTAAGATGGCATCTCAGCTATGCTGCGATTGGTCTAACGCAATACCATAAAGTTACATTAAATATCCTTTTGTACATTTACAGAATTATAATTGTAGTTATAAGGAATCAGATAGTATTAAATTATGATTTACCAAAGTATTTGTAATAAATAACCGATGTATTGAGTTTTGTAATCGGTAATCACGCCGTCTAAAATACGTACCTCTTATATATATAACACACTAATATTCAAAATATATATTAAGGGACGGCTATATTGTACGTTGAAACTTAATTGCTGGAACCCTTGCTTGTTATCGTTATTTGTTTTCCTCACTAAAAGAGCTTGTGTTGATCAGTCTAAAGATCGTAGTTCGAATGAAAAACTTAATTTTAATTAATGTAGAACACAAAATTGTAACCATATTTTACAACTGTCTCAACCACAGGTCTCAACTCTTGATCGACCGTATTGTATCTACAAGTAAAACGGTAAATTTAGTCTGATATTTCTGAGCAAACGTTTGATATTCGTTTTATTGCATAAAGTTCATTGATGTTTAATATCGATACTGAATTTTCGATATATCAGAATAATTAATATTCGAATCCTAACATTAATGTTTTTTCACATTGATATACATCGAACATCCCTAATCGAATTTCTTTGGTCGAATGTCACAGAATAAAATTTTCAAATATCGGACCTTTTAAATCGAAGTAATATAATTGAAATCCTCCTACATTTGTGAATCAAAAGATCACTTATTTGTGAATTGTGTTCAGCTTATTTTGTGACGGGCTTCGTTTTCTTTTTAACATCCTGAAAACAAATAAAGACAAGCCGGTATAACAGTGGTCGCAAAATTTTAAAATATATATTTTAAAGTGTTACTATAATATTCTGCTTCTCAGCTGTTATCCTTTATGTTTATTTTTTAATTATACATAATGAATTCTCCTCGCTGCTGTGTATATGGTACTATATCTTGTTTTTCGAATGATTAAAGCAAAAAGGAAATACTTGAATATCCTTATAATAATATAATCAACAATTGATATTCTTAGTGTATTACGATAATAAATAAAAGTAAAATGGATTTTAGTTCTCAAAATCCGAATACCTCAAATGCCTTGAGCATGGCTGCTAGGCATAATTATTATAAAGTAGTCTATCGATTACTCAAGAGACTTAATCCAAATGTTGTTGATAACTAGAGGATGGACATCGTTGCATGAAGCAGCTCACAAAGACAGCTATGAAAGCCTTGTTTTAATCCTAAAACATAAAGCTTGTCGACCAATGTGTGAGACACATGAAGGCCACACTGCATTATATTTAGCATGTCGCAACAAAGCGTCTATAAAAACTATTAAAATGTTGCTTCACAAAGTGCATGATATAGCAAACATTGGTAGTACAGAGGGTGTTACACCTCTTCATATAGCAAGTAGCCAAGGCAGAGTTGAATTAATACAATTGCTACTTGATTATGGTGCTCTCATTAATGTACAGGACTTTGATGGAGATACACCTTTACATGATGCTGCATTGAGTATTCAATATGAGGCTGTAATTATGCTCTTACATGCCGGAGCAGATGCTTCTATTGCCAATTCAGGTGGTTACACACCATTTCACTTAGCTGCTTCTAAAGGAAATTTTCCGATCGTAAAGGCAATTCTCCCATTTGTAACTAAGATAAACCAACCTACAAAGGCTGGGCACACACCATTCATGCTGTCCGTACTGGGAGGTAACATAGAAGTCATCGATTTACTGTTAAAACATGGAGCTAATCCTTATTTAAAAGACGCTAAAGGAAACATGGCATTGGATATTGCTTTAACGCATGGTTGTGAAGAAATATTCAGCAAAATGTTTTCAATTACAGATCAAAGTAAAGTTAATAAAAATTTGATATACAATGCATGTAAACCACATTATTTGAAAACAAAAATGCTACAATTGTTATTAAACAGTAATCTGGGACCTGAATATTTTGATTTCAATGAAGATTTTAATATAACTGAAAGCTTATCTAATCGCCAAATAGCATACACTAAAAATGCACCACTGAACACATATTTAAACATATGCGAGTACATTTATAAAGCTTCACCTGAATTATGTTTGGAATTCTTCCTTTTATTCCTAATGCGAGGAGTAGATGTAAATGCTGCTTCTTATGAAGAATGCCCACCTCTGGTCTATTTACAGTATTGTTCACATCAAAATTGCTTTAACTCTGTGAGTGTCTATTTATCTATACATACAAATAAAATTAAAGGATGCCATTTGTTTGTCCGGGTTCATTTCTAAAACAGTTAATACATATTTTTTTTAATGTTTATGATAACAGTTACCTAATTCCAACATGACATTAAAAAACATTGTCTGTCTAGTTTATATGTCCTGATTAAAGTCAAACCTTAATAACAATTTTTTTTGGATGGCTTACATAAAAAAATATTTTTATAATATGGTCTGTGGTAAGCCAAATAATTCCGCCAATTCCACTGGATGCATTGAAAAATTAAGTTTTTTTTGTCCTTTTTTTATCTTTTAAATGCCTGAATCAGTTTTTCAGAGACTTTTACTACCAAATAGAGGACTTTTCAGAGTATTATGTAAGCTGCATATTATTATGATTTTCTAAATGGGCTAAGTGATACTTATTAAAGAGGTACTTTAATATATGCTATTAAGTAACTATGACAGAATAACAATTTACAAAAGACAATGTAATAAAACATACTATTTCCATGAAATATCAAAACCATCTCCAAAGTAAGAGTTTAGGGATAACAATTAGTTAATTTATGTAATTTTATGTAGATAAACCTTACATGTTTATTTCAGGTATTACAAATGCTTGTTGAGTATGGTTGTAATGTTGATTACTGCTCATTTCCTGAGTCCAAGAAAAGTGGAGTAATGAATGAACGTATACCAGATGCATTCCAAGCAGCATTACACGTAAACCCCTCACTTGTTATTGAACTGCTACCTTATACTTTATATTGTCATCCTGGGCTTCTACTGGTTCACACTTGTATGAAGAAGAATGTAAACCGTTTACCTACACAGGTGAGATATAGTTTTTTACTTTTAACTTAATTGAAATACTCTATTGAACTCTATAATTAATGAATAATACAGTATGATAGAAGTTTTGATGGTATGTAAATAATATTTCTTTGGGGATCCATAGAACTATTATTTATTTATCATTTAGATTTAGGTTTGTATTTAGCTTGAAAGGTCTGAACGGTTGTAATTATAATTACACAATACAAAATTGGCTCAGGTAATGTAATATTCTTTTAGTTTAATGAAATATGTTTTTTTTAATATACAATACAGTGCCACTTCAATGTAATATTTATGGACATTTATAATGATTTCAACAATAGATATTTAATTGAGACTGGTTTCTGCATTACACTCGAAAACATAAATCATTGTACTTGTGAACGTTTCACACCTGGTCAACTGTAGCTTTCTTGTAAACCTAGCAGTGGCATCTTTATCAATGATGCACAAGCTATCTTCTTGATGCCCTGGACAAGTAGTAAAGACAGAATATTCACCGTGTATGTGATATGGATGTTACTGACAGTATCAGGCTACTGTAGATACACAGTAACATCCTAAAACGTGAGTAACATCCACAAGTGCTGGGTATCAAAGCTATAGTTTTTCAGGTACTTAAGCACTAATTTAGCGGTAGCGTTTCATTCTGTGGTATGTTTAGCTTGTAGGCAAAATTTTAAAAAGAAGACAATCGTTGATAAGTCTAGAAACGGCTTAGCTTTTATAAAAGTTCTTATTATATCGGCATCACTGTAATGTGCATATTTATTTAATATATTTAATGTTATACCTTTTTTCGAAGTTATATTTCTTTTGGCGCGTTATGGTAAATCTTTATATTGACGTGGACGTCGCGTTCGCTTGTAAACAACACGAAGTTTTTACCTTAGCAAAAGTTGTGTTACAATGTAACACACCGTGAAGTTAGTTTATAAATAGTTTGATTTTAAATACTATAGAAATAATTTGTTTTAATTATAACTAATCTCTTTAATATAATTATTATAACTATCTCGTTATATTTAAATTGGTCCTTGGAACTATTGACTCGGTTCAGAACGATTACAATGAGTATAAGATTTTTTATTCACGCCAAAGAAATATAATTTCTCAGGTGTGTACATAAAAGTACACAAAATCTTTTTTTACAGGTTTATTTTTTTTTACTTAAAACGACAGATAACAAGATGTCCTTTGGTGATGAAGATTGCAGAAGAGTCATTCCATTCCATTTTCCATCTCTAAAGCAGTTGTGCAGGTTCAAAATAAGACAGACTATAATAAAGGGCAGGAAACGTCGACTAAAGAGTACAATAGAATTTCTTAACATTATAAACAGTTTGCCATTACCTCGTCCTATGTGTAATTATTTGCGGTTTATGTAAATTTATTGAATGTCTATACTGCCTATTGAAGGTTATATCTATGTTGTGTTTCTATGTATATTCGTAAAATTAATGACATAATGAAATTTGTTATTGTGAAAATAGGTGTTTTTCGTCGTCAATATATATGTGTGTAGAAACTAAGTAAAAGTGTAAATTATGATTGAAAAAAAAAAGGAACAGATGTAACTTTGTATTTTTGAAATGAAACTTCTTGTGGAAGGTCTGATCTGATTCTGATCCACAACCTTTTTGTGTGACGCAAAGTGGTGGAGGTAAATACTGTATCGGGTAGTGTTGGAAATACCGCGGCAGTTCTATCATCGAAGTTAAACAACGTCGGGCGCGTTTTCAGTACTTGGATGGGTGACCACGTGCCGTTGGTTTTCTTGTACTTTTTATACAGAAGATATCACTTCTTTCGTGTGGTCGTAACTACACACACACCTTTTTAGATTGAATAATGACGGAAATTCGTTCAAAACTTCATTTCCATATTACGGGAATTAGATGGTGCTCTTGGTGACGATATGATAACAAAGTTAAATAAAATTGAAAACAAGTATTACATTACATTGTAATGGACTAGCTTTTGTTGGCGTTAATGGAAATTTGATATGTCACTGGAGATATTTTCTGGGTGAAAGAAATCTTTATATCCTTTTTTATACCTCTTACAATGTGTATACAAAATTTCATGATGATCACTTGAGTAGTTAAGTCGTGAATGGTGAAAGCGGAACAAACAAACTGTTTCGCATTTATAATATTACTTAGCGTAACGGTTCCACTTATGTAGATGTTCCGTATTTATGAAATCTTTAATTGCAAACACATTGATGGAAAACAATTGTATTTTTCTCACAATAATCTTTCGAAAAAAGATTTTATGGAATTTAATTTAAGGCTTCCTGTCAATCGAAAACAGTAAATTTTTTCGGGGCTAAAGTACCCTATGTCTTTTTTATACTCCTGTCAATGTGTATGCTAAATTGTACGATGATCGGTCGTTCCATTAAGGCGGTAAAAATGGAACAAACAAACATTCTCACTTTTGCATTTATTATATTAGCTAGGATTAAGATTAATCAGTGTAAATATTTATCTCGTGTGTAAATGATCACATATTGAAAGAATTTTAAAATTTCGTAACTAGTATATTCAATAAAAATACTCATATTATACAAATAATAAAAAAATCATGTATAGATGTTCAAGCTTACAAATGAATATACACAATGTTACATCTTTATTACTACAAGTCACCGCTACACGATTACTTGAAATTAGCTCCATTCGACATGAAGTCTTCTATTTCGGACACACTGAAAATAAATGGAAATATTTGAATTATATTACATAATTATTAATGGTCAAGTGAATTCACTTATAGCCAATTTGTGTTTAAGCGCAAACTTCATAAGTACATCATAGATTTCTTAGATATGTATTAATAATTGTCTGTGATTTTGAATAAAGTTCAATTATATTTGGTGTTTTATTTATTTTTATATGGCGTAGTAATAGACCCATCTTTAAATTCAAATAAGACCTACTCTAGTTATGGAAGAAACTGCATCCACCGTTAGTGGCTGATCCACAAATTTTAGTGAGATAAGTCAAAGGAAAATAAAGAGTATCTTTACCACCCAATATATAATACAAATTAGATCCCATTCTTATATCTCCTCCATTCTCATTATATCTTTAACCAAAGATTCTCAATGCCGTTGTTTTTTTTAATGTTTGTTACTTCAAAACTTCATCATTTGTAAATAAATGATTTGGAAAATACATTGTTTATCGGAAAGGGGGATATTTTGAAGGGGGTCCCATTTTAATTTTAGTAGCATTGGACCTTGGATTTCAAAGATATACAAGGGAATAATACGAAATGTAGTGATTGAGATGTAGGCGGCAGGTTTATAACAATTCAAGACTAGGCATGTTACTAACTATAGTCAAGGCTGTTCTGACGGATTTGTTTGAAGCAGATTTTTTTAAATTATATTTTATTTTTCATTCAAATTTTATATTAAGATCGGAACTCTTGCAAACGTAGAGCGAGACAAGACGATGTGCGAGAAAGAGGCAGGTAGTGACAGGTAGAGTTTGGCTCTATACAAATTCATTATTGGAACGCAAGTGAAATGACTGATTTTTGGTTATATTTATTCCTCCCGTTTTAATAAAATGTTTGGGTTTTGAAATTCGATTCGTGAAATCAACGAATTATCCGTAGAAAAATCCTTAACACTTGATTATGTTGTATTAATATTTGAATTGTTGGATAAATTACAAGCTTCAGTTTTGATGAATGCATGTGGCCAGGGAAAGTTTTCAAATTTTATTATAGTAATTATGTTTTCTTGCGGGGGTACCCCCGAAAAATCTCAACAGGCACAGGTAAGGAGATCAAAATGGGCGGAAACTAGCTTTCGCTTCCTTTTACACAGACCGTCATTGTATATACTTTATAGAAATGTAGTATTTAACCACAATCTCACTTAACAGATTAAATAACCAAACGAGTACAGCTGCCGAAATAAAACTCTGCTTAGCGACAGATTAGAAAGCCTAAAATGCTATGGTTTCATCATTTTTTCCTTCACTGAAACTCCGGCTTATTGCAGGGTTCGAACCTACGACGTTCGATGCGGTGTCTGAACATACAAGCACTGAGCTATTATTGTTTCAAATACATAAATATATACTCACGTTCTCGGTACAAAGGTAAGATTCTCGACACCGTCGTCAGTGACGAGAACGTCGTCCTCGATGCGTGCTCCACCGAAACCGCGGAAACGATTTATCATTTCCCAATTGAAAAATCGCGCTTGTTCTGGATTGTTCTGAGCCCCGTCCAATAACTATGTAACAATTTTAGCAATAATGAAATATCACATTCGCCTTCATTGCTTTATTTAAGACTATATTTATGATATACAATGTATCTGTACGTTCTGTCACAACAGATAGTTATAAAGTTATGTTAAAACAATAGATGGCGCTGTAATCGTTATTAATAAATCCGCTATTTATCGACCAAAATGTCTTGGATTCATAAAATATAATATGCAAGCTTAGAGCAAAACAAAAAATGTGATCAGATATGTGGTACTGTAGTCCGACCAAATGACCATTAAAAGATGTTTTTCTATTTTTCCGGGGTGAATGTACCTTATGGCCTTTTGTGTACTCCTGACGTGTTTGAAAAATTCCATGATGACCGGTTGAGTAGTTACGCAGTGAATATTAGTTAGAATTATAGTACCCGGCATTTGATTTGGCACGTCGGTGAGAAGAGTGAGACGTGTGACTAAGATCGGTTTGCTTCAGTTTTCTCTCTACCGCACAGCGCAACGATTGTGCTAGACAAAGATAACTCTATACGAGGCCGAACTTTTCTATTTTCTCCCCGGCATGTCAAATCAATAGCCGGTTACTTTTTTTTGTTGCATAAATATATTCTGAATTAATACTATTTTAGGAGAGAGAGACCTGCAATTTGATACTACCCTTGCTGTTGACGCATTGCATGAACATATTATTATAAAATCATAAAGATTTGTTAGTCATCTTATGAATTAGATACAATCAGAATAAATAAATTCCGTGATATGATACGATTTGATAGCAGGCTCCTTATTCATCAAATCCAATAGATTGAAGGGAGATAGATATATGAAGATTTTTATAAAGTACACGTAGTAGGGTTTACACGTTTGGCGGATAAAGCCGGGTATTGTAAATTAGGGATAGGTTAGTGTAAAATGACTGACCCTGGGTATGAAGTAACAGCCGGGTTCGACAGTGAGCACCATGCCGGCCTGCAGCATGCGAGCAGTGCGAAGGCGCGCGAGGGGCCCAGCGGGACGCGGGGGGCAGTGGGGGAGATAGCCCCCCACATCGTGCACGTCCAGTCCCAACAGGTGGCCCAGTCCATGCGGTTGCAGGATGCCGTTGATTCCGTTCTGTACATCATACACATATTGTACACATGTATGTCGGGGCTGACGTTGTGGGCGGCAGTTATAAAAGTATGACGACAATCATAGATGACGTTCTTTTTGTCATTTATTAATCGATCAGCCACTTAAAACCAATAAGGTATTAATAATAAAAGCGTTTATCTTAAACAGCAGATACAATGATACACTATTAAATATAGTTACGTATTATCTTAGAGAAGTGAACGGCCCGACGCTCCGCGCGAGAAAGATCAGCGCTCATTTGTCTTTTTTTTACGAACTGACTACGCCATTGGTCTGATGGGACTCTATAGCTTCACCGCACTACTAAGGCGAGCGGTTAAGGCACTCAGCCGACTTTTTGGCAATTAGCTCAAGGGCGCACGGCGCGCTCTGGCTTGACTGACTAAGCTAACTATTCATACATATAGATATTCGTGAGATACACATGTGCTTACCCCACGAACTCAAACATGTTTTTTGGATTTAACTACTAGGATAAAGTAAATTAACTCAGTTCGAATAAGGGAAAAAATAAAACCATTCCGCCATATATGTGTACCTACTTGCGTGAGTGGGGGGTGATCTATGTTGTGTTACTGTTGTGCGTTAGCAGTGTGCTTTAAGGCTCCACTACGAGGGATCGACCCTAGGCTTGGGCGGCTGCCGAGGAGGGTTGCGGTGAGAGTGCGGGAGCGAAATTTAGCGCCAAACCATGGCAGCGTGATCTGTGGTTACGCGGGCGTGGGCGCTCACACGCTCTGTTTAGATCGACGGACGGGTACTAATCGTTCGCTGCCGTTATTTCATCAGAAGGATCGGTGAAGATATGTCGCAGACTTCTTATATCTCGCGGCACGTTTGGTATAGTCTCGTTAGTGGTCAACGGATTGGAATTTGATAAATTCTTTGAAGTGGTACTGTTCTTTTTTGCCTACGCCTTTTATAAGCTTACTTAGAGGGTAGAGCTTTGCGCCGACAAGTATACACTATACACATATTTGTAAACACTCTGGCAAAAAAAACGCAATAATATAGAAACTTGAGTAAGTAATGAATTATGATCTAATTTCAACCACTGGACAACCACAAATAATAATTATAATAGGTAATACAAACTTGAATCATATCTTCAACGTCGCCCTGCAGTAAACCACCTTGCTTCAAATGTTCCAGCATAGCACGGTTCGCTGTCAAATGCATTTCAACCCACATCACACCGGGTTTTACTTTCCTAAAACACGTATATTTATAATTAACATCTTAAATTAAGCCGTATCTATTAAAAGCAAGATAAAAATATATATTAATTGTAATAAAAACATTCCAATTTTCAAGGCTCAATATTATTTAGATTTCTTTACCAAAGAGGGCACAAATATTGTAAATTAGTAGTAAGAATCATGTGAAGTATAACATAAAGGGTTGTTTATATCAACGCAAAAAATTTTTGATATCATCAATTACTTATAATTACTGAACTGTTTTATCATCGCCTATTTATATATAGATTTTATAATTTATCTAAAAGTATTAATTGATGTTCACCATAAATTATCAACTTAGAAATTAAAAATATATTATTATCTATACAAAACTTCATTAAGATCGGTCAGGCCTGTCTTCAGTTAAATACAGACGGACAACAATATCAAAGTAACAGTCGAGATCAGTGGCCTTTATAAAAGCTATCTATCACAAAATGTGGAAATAGAAATATAATTATATTGATATATATTTATTTATTGTTATACAAAACAAAATGGATCAAGTTTCTTGACAACTCTACAAGTACTATTTCTTCAGTACTGGTTTTAGTGTTTTGACATGCAAATATTGTTGCTAAGGGTCCAAATTACATAAAGAATTATTTTTCATTTGATTTTATATAGAAACTTATATCCAATTACCTCATAACCGCATCTCTAGCTGCCAAAACAGCTTCGTAGATGAGTTTTTGATCTTCTGTAAATTTACCATTGGCAGGGAACGAACATGTGATATCTGCCGCATAACCAGCATAATTGCCACCCATGTCGAATAAGCTGGTAAATTATAATTGCAAATTAACACCCACATATTGTAACTACTTCAAATATTGTTAATAAACAAGTTTTCAAAATACTGCTGCCATGAATAAAGTATTAATAACATTCTAGAGATTTCCACTCGTCGTTTTTTTTTTACATATAAGTGCGCTACAATTTTATGGATGACAGTTATTTTTTGGCCATCAAAGCGAGTGACAGAAGAAAGAAATTTACAAGATGACTACAACCATAGAGTAATACAAGTACTCCCTGATATTATTTGTATAGATTTTCTTCTATATAATAGTTAGGTCCACTTTTGCCATACATATAAATTTCCTTTAGTGAACTTAACGGCACTTAATTATCTATGAGTGTAACAAAATGTAAACAGACATGTTCAACCAGATAACAATGAACAAAAATTATAATTTCTAAAGATATGAATACTACATGGCTTATACTTTATAAGTCATCTGGTAAAGGTCCATGGAAAATTTAATTAAACGTTTAATCATTGAAAAGCGACCATTTAATTTAATTAGTAATATAAGAATTATCATTAAAAAGTAAGGAAATATGAATACTTGGAAAGTATTCTGGAAATACATAACACAATACACAGAAAATAGAGATCAATTTCTGTAATTTTAAAATCGTGAATTCGACGTGGATTAACATGGTCGTTGAAAAGTGCCTGTCCTCATAAAAAATACGTATATTATTTATAAAGTGAAACTTTTTTACATCGCCTCATTTTTTTGTCCATCTATCGCATGTCGCATTACAGCCGGCCGTGGAGTAGGGGGAAAGTGAAAGGCGCTCGGTAGAGAAGCCAAGAACAATATGGCGGCGCTCATGGTTCAATTCAAAATTATTCAAATATTTTAATAAATATTGTGCTTAGTTTTTAAAATGCATCTATCATCTGAATTATTGTATTTATTAAGTATTCCGTACTCTAACACGCAGATTGAAATTAAAATTTGTCTTCTATTGATTTCTCATTTTCATTGCCATTTTCCAATTATTATATTAAGGTTAAAAACGCGATTATAATACTCTAAATCAAATAATTATCAGTTAAATGCTTACGATCCAAAAAAAAGTTTCACTTGCATCGTGCTTTCATAAAAACAAACCTTTTTTTAGAGTTCAGGGGTTTAGAATTATAAGCATAATAACAACCCAATAGAGAGATGTTGCCATTTAAATATATTATAATATAAGTCATCACATACCACATTTCATGTTCCTCGATACGTTTGCTGTTGGGAGCAGCAGCGTGCCCGTAATGTAGTGTAGCACCGGTATCGCCGGAGCCACAAATGCAAGTGTAGGATACATGTCGGCACCCACCAATCCTATAGCAGTGGTCAAGGAATACCGACTCGCATTGGTATTCCATCCGACCCGGTTTAGTGTACAGCATCACCTGATTCGTGAACACCATTTGGATTAAGCATATAGAAAGGGTCTTCAAAAGTAAGTTTGTCCTATTAGACCAATCGATCGAAAGAAATGTTATGTTCTAGAATCGTCGTCCGCGTCATAAAAATTGTTGTGGAAGATATAGGCTGAGTTTTACTTAAGACTTATAAAGAAAGAAAAACTGCAATATACACTTTCATTGAAAAAGGTGTAGATGCTATATTTATTTACAGCAATCAACAATTATCTTCTATATCAAATTAGTCCCCAAACTTTTTGTCTCTTAAACCCCCTACCAATTTTTACTGTATTGGGTTACTGTACCCTATCTTTGAATTCTGATTCTTTACAAATTCAAATGTATTTTTGATAGGTTAAATTGTTCCTGACTTGACTTTGGTAGCTTTTATTATACGTTTATTAAAATAAATAACAAAAAACAACGGTATCCAAAACAAGTGAAGTTATTATTAATTAAATTATTTTATTTAAATTAAATTTCAACAAAATGACCCATATAATATTGACCCCCAGGGACGATATGGCCCACTTTGGGAACCTTTATTCTATATGAATAAAAATCAATCACCGATTGCATGTACGCGCATCATTTCAGAACGGTTACACCTATTTGGCTACTTCTTTTTGATGTGAAAAAATTATAGCGGCGAGCGAGATCGACTGTTGGCATGGCGTGTGTCGTATATACACATAGTTTAGAAATTAGTGTACTAAATTAATTTACGTACTAAAATTATACATTTGATAAATTGTAGGACTTATACCCGTTACTAATGATAATAAAGAAGAGTAAATTGCTGTATCAAACATCGTTCTTAATTTAAACAAACCTTCATGGGCGGACAAACGTCAAAACGGTTAACATAGCCTGCCACTATTGTACTATAACTAATCGAATCTTATATTTACTTGAACTTTCCCTATTTTATTATATTAGTGTAAAAAATGATACCTCCTTATGTGCATCCGAAGATACTTTGCAGACATAACGCAATACTTCAATTTCTTCCGGAGTTTTAATAACACGTCTAAAACAAGATTATACTTAAGTTTTCATGGATGGTCATTACAAGTATCAAGGGTTAAGTAACAATCGCGAGAAAAGTCCATATAATACCCAAACCATTTTTTTTTGTTACCGTATTAATTGATACTCCAATAAATATAAATAAAGATTCTAATTATGAATATGCAATACAATCTTACACATAACAATAAATCAATATATGTAGTAGTTAGCAATGATGTATTTGATACTCTTGTAATTTTTTTAGCAAATGTAATATAAAACTGTTTTTTTTTTGTGTTTTGTCAGCTTTGTTATTAGAACTCTGACATATTATACTATAATACATTATTCTTAAAATAAGAAATTCATATTATCATAGAGTGATCATATTAACAGATCTATAATACAGTTAATTGAATGGTTAATCGGTTAGAATTATAAATTAATCTGAATTTGTATAGGTATCCAAGTTTAATTTTATAATCAAATTGGTCGATTATAACTATATTTTAATTATATATAATTTATTTTAATGTTATTGTTATAAAAAGATATTCCTTATTACATGATAAATGTTAGATTTGAAATTTAAAATTAATTAGCGGCCCGCTCCGGTTTCGCACGGGTACAAAATATATATGTCATTCACTGAAAAAATATTGAAATCGATCCTGTAGTTTTGATTTATTAATTACGCCCTTGGCCCGCACGCGTTAAATTTAGAGTAAAACAATTGCCCTTTCCCTATACCATGAAGATTTCCTGCTATCTTTTTTTAAGCACGTTTTTATTAAGTATTGTTATTTTCCTGGCTAGAGAGCTCCGATAATAAATGCTACGTCCCGCAATTTTTAAATCTGTAACATCTTAGAAAATATTCATTTAAATCATATGCTGTAATGCTGTAAAGGGCCATATAGATCTATATTAAATCAACATTATATTTAAGGTATTTAATTGGATAAGAATTAATGCTGTATTGGTTAAAATCGCTTTAAAATTAGCCATTATTTGTCGTAAAAAGTAAAAGACAAAAAAATGTTATTGTGGGATATCCATAAGAGATAGACATAAACCATCAGAGTTTTCTGTAGACCTTTTCAATGTGTACAATACTTAGTACATTATTTTTGATAAATCTCGTAGGGTTCAGGCTGCGTTTGTTGTAATGTAAGCGGAAAAAATGTAATTATTTATGACATCACATTGGAAACCTCAAAAATAAAACAGTATTTCTCCACTATTTAATGGATGTTACTGTACATATAAATCTTCCTTTTCAATCACTCTATCTATTAAAAAAACCGCATCTAAATCTGTTGTGTAGTTTTAAAGATTTAAGCATACATAGGGATATAGGAACAGAGAAAGCGATTTATACTATGTAGTGATATAGACAATAGAGCAAAAGGATTATTATTTTCCAATACTTCGAAAATGGTACTTACAATTCTGCAATAATTGGAAATAAGGTCTCATTGTCCACTTTAAACCTGAAAATACAATATTTATGTCAAAATAAAAACTGTAGAAGTGGTTTCTTTTCATTTAAAATTCAAAATATAGATATTTATATCACGTATATAAATAATTAAATAATGCTTACTCATTGATTCCTTCAAAAACTGCTTCTCTTGCAGTTAATCCACTATCTGTGTTTGGCCCACTCTAAAATTTTCAAATAACAACATATTCGTTATGTTATCCATAAATATAGTTAGGTTCAATAGCATCATAAGAATTTAGTAATAGTTATTGCCAATTAATATTTTTAATAGAAAAAGAATAATCAGAAGATTTAAACTATACTATCTTTGAGTTAACAGACATAATTAGGCAAATGCAATGCAAATTTCTCAACAACATATTGACAGTCTTTATTATATATATAGTCAGTCTATTAGTCAATTAAACTTTCCACTGTCATTGTATATATAATTTCTATGGCAAAAGTTATATGAACACCAAGCAATGTATAAATGATAAAGTTTCATTACTTACTAGTGTTAGCAATGTGTCTGGGTTTAAGCTGTGCAGTACATCCTGTAGCTGAAAGTACCAATTTCATGTAATAATGATTTCTATCAGTGGCATATATTATATTAATTCCACATACATAATGGTTACAAATAGAAAATAAGACTTTGAAATGAGGTCTGTCAATATTTTGTGCCAGTGTGTTTCCAACCACACCCTTTAACTCTACAAATAACTTCGATAACTATAATGAATAATTATATCATACATCACAATCACAAGAACTAAATATCATGAAATGCAATGTAGAGTTATCTAAGATAGAACTTTGGTACTTGTTCAGGTATATTGTGAAATCTCTGAGACACTTGTTTGATATGGTCAAAAATACCAATAACCAAAATACAAAAAACAAAATTAATAATAAAACACTAATGGTTCCTATTTAAAAAATAATTGAAATCTAAAATTTCAAAAATAATAATAATTATGAACTTCCTCTAAATCTATACATAAAGAAATATTAAAATTGGAATCTACTATTTTTTAATTTGAACAAACATTTCAATACTGCTAAGTATTTTCAAATATTCCAGTTTTATATTCAAAATAATAATTGCTATTTTAAATCACAACCTCATTAATTCAAATTAAAAATGTTATCTATGAAAAATTAATGATTTATCAAAATAAGTTACTTTTAATCACCTCATCCACATAATGGACTTCATCAACAGCATATATCCTCTTGAAATCATTGCAAGAGAGAAGTTTGGCCATCCATATTTCATATTCTTCAGGATGACGTGGCACAAATAAGTGAGCTTTCCCAGTACTCACATCTAAGGCAAAATAGCATCCCGGTTCTCTAACACCACATACCCAAGTGAAGTATGCTTCCTAATATAAAAAATATTGTAGTAATTCAAGGTAAATATTCTATATATTTCTTAAACATTGTATGTACAGGTAATAGGGATTTATAAAAATCAAATAAACATTTAACTCTTTTATATTATTACGTGTAATACAATCTCAAATAGATTTTGTTTAAATACAATTTTTAATTTTCATTGTCCTGGAAAAATCACACTAGTATAAAGGGTTTGGTGTATACTATATATTGCTAAAATAGTGTTGACGTGTAATATTGATTAGATGCTTCTAGAATCTTACATCGAACATAATTAATGATAACAACGATAAATTATTCATACGTATGTACTTACTTGTCTAAAAACATATTCGACGTCAGTATCGTAATGGATTACATCCTCCCCTCCTTGTAAGACAACCACTTGGCCACTTGTTAGTTTTTCTACCAATCTTTTTCTGTTTGTCGCGAAAAGGGATAAAGGTACTTCATATGTACCAGGACCCATGGACCAAGTCGATGCCATAGTTAGATATAAAGTGGTTTCTGCTATCTTTGTTATTAGACTTATAACAGTATTACGATGCGATAACTCGAATACTGATTAGATATTGGTTACGATATATAGATTTTTTTCGAAAACAACACTGTACATTGTTATTGTATCGCAAACTTTTCAATTGACAAGTATTTTGTTTTTGTAAACAGACTAAATATACACACTATACATTAACTCATTAAATCACATCACATAATTTTTCAAAATAATACATTATTTATTTTCTCATCTCAGTTTTTTCCTTTGTATAAAAATAATATAGGTATAGAGTTTTCCTGTATACAAATGTACTTTGTGATATAGAGTAGGTACATTTTGTACATAGGAGATAAATAAGTAATATATAAATCAAGTTCTCTTGCTTGGAGATAAGACTTAATTTTATTTTGCGTAAGATCCGTATAAGTTGTTTTTCATTCAAGAAGACTTGAACAGTACTGCTCTTTTTTTTAAATGGCAATATGTGTGCAAAAACAATTTCGCCTATGTCAAGTGAATACAACCAAGAACGATGGAAATTGTACCAAGCAATCTTTTCTTTATATCCAGACCGGGCTAAAAAATAGACAACAAAAACAAAATTGAACAGTACTCAAATACGCAAGTACTTGCTGTCAGATGTCCCGTTACAATATGCAAAGCATTATAGATCGAGTTTCAATATCTTTACGGTTTTCATTAATAATGACGATACTAATTAAATAGGGATGTTACTTTTTGTTATGGAACTATTGAAAATTGATTTTGGTCATCATATTAATTTCATTGTCTTAAATTGCTACCAAAATTCCATTAATATTGGTTGAGTTGAGAGATTTCAATCTTTCAAAACGATTTTTCTACGATTTCTAGAAGTATTTTATTGATAATTTTCAGAGCCTATTAATTTCACATACACAATTACTTCTGGTACAGAATATAATGAAATACGGTTAATAAAATCATTTAATTTTCTTAAAACTTTCAAAAAGTACATATTTTTGACAATTTTATATTGAGAATATAATAGTTTTCCGTGTTCAAAATATCATAATAATCGGGTAAGTTAAGTTATGGTAAATCCGAACAAAGAGAAAGCTGTTTAGACAGACTACATTTTTTTAACGACATATGCGATTTTCTACAATAGACATATGTTAACCATTTTGAAAATAAATTATATGTACACACAAAAGTACACATATTAAAGTATATTAATCAAGATTCTGAAATGTGTATGAATTGTATCAAAGTTTAACAATTAAATTCAAACACTTTTACTTTAATGATCTCTGGTATTGATTAATAGATTCATACATCGTTATCAAGGTAAGTTGTGAACGTGATATGAACGTTAAAGCTCGTAAGTAGTTTTTGAGAACTTATCGACTTTTTCAACTTGTTGTTTTTGAGAAATTGATGATTTTTTTTGTAGAGATTGAATCAATTAACTTTATAATCAATTACAATTGATCAGCCCATAATACATTTCATCAAAAGTTCCTTAATCTTATTGCATCTTATAAATTTCAATTATATTCATTTTTGGACTCCTGTATAACGCCTCACACATGTGTATACAGTGAACGACATATTTTTGCTAAATTTCACGTAAAAAAGGTGCGAGTAGTAGCTAGTCTAAAATGAAATAGCTTAAGTTATATCTTATAACTTCAGTTATCTGTCAGTAAATGTCCTGTAAAAAACGGTCCAATCGTTTCGAATATTGCTCACGGGTGAATTCTCGAGTAAATGGTAGTCGAAAATAAAATAGCTCATGTTAGTCCTTATAACTTCAGTTATATGACAGTGCCAGTCCTATCCAGTTTCGAATATTCCACGTGGAGGAAAGTCGCAGGTAACAGCATCTAGTCGAAAATAAAATAGCACAAGTTACTAATTATAAGGTCGGTTATATGCCTGTAAAAGTCCCGTGAAAATTGCTTCAATCATTTCAGGTATTCTACTGCTGAGGAAGTCACGAATATTAGCTAGTATAAAATAATATAAACTAAACAAGTTCTTATAGGGTCAGCTGTCAGCCAGTAAAGGTTCCGTGAAAATTAGTCCAACCGTTTCGTATATTCCACTGTGGACAATGACGCGGGTAACAGATAGTCTAAAATGAAATTGACTATATCATTCCCTATAATTTCAGCTTTCTCCTAGTGAAATTCCCTTTCAAATGAGATAAATGGTTTAGGAGATTACCCGGAACAAATAAACAAACAGATATGTATAGATTTTGTCACACAACCCAAGACTATGAGTAAAAACCATTACGTCGTAATATAGTAAACCTCAATTTAAAGCTTTTACACAGATCCATTTAACGTTACCCAAATGACATTGTGGTATATATTGGTATAGGGCCTGTTAAACTTCTAGTTCGCTCTGAAGTTATAACGCGCATATTTTGGTATAGGTATAGTTAACGTTTATTAAAGCCTATAAGAGACACATTGCAGGGCCATAGGCCTCTTTCAGAAAGAAGGTATGGGCATAATCACACCACCAACTACCAAATCAAATTGGTAAATGTACGCGAAATCCAAAAAATTCGTTGGTACATGCAGAAATTTGAACCTGTAGATATCGAATTGACATTCCACTAGTCAAACTACAGAATCATCACGACTTTTTGAAGTGAAACTTCTTATGAGAGGGTTTTGAAATTCAGATCCGCAACCTTTTTCTGTGACGAAACTGTAACACGGTGTCGGGTAGAATGTTGAAAATATCGATTCTCGTCTGATCACGGAAGATAGGCCACGTCGGGTGCGGTTAGTACTTGGGTGGATGATCGCCTAGAACACCACGTGACGTTGGCTTTTTGTTGTACTAGGTATAAAGATGTTTTCACTTCTTTCCAGTGGTATGACCACACTCTAAATTTTTTATGACAGTTAAAATATGACGCGTAATTAAAATCTTCACATTGTTGAAGTCAATTCGACCCATTCCGTGATGTGTACTTAAACAAACAAATGAACATATTGTGTACTGTAAACAAACTATAAATAATGTAAAGGTCCTACAAAGGAATGAAATAAGTACCTACCTAATGTAATAAGGAACTAGAGTGGCGCTAGAAAACTACCTGAACTTGGCAATTATAGATCACGTAAAATATCAAATGAGTGTCAAATAGAGTAGAAATGAATAAAAGTACAATTAATAAATGGTCAGTTGACAGTTTAGTGAAACGAAAATTAACACAGTATTTCGAAACATGGCAAGGTGACATTGTTTTTGTGGAATATTTTTTTTATATTCGTGAATATCGTGACCTTCACTGCAATGGATTCTTTTTCATTTAATTCTGTTATATTTTAATAATTTTTCGTAGCACTTTCTTAATGTTTGTTTTCTTCTCGAATTCATAATTATAGCATATAATTTATTTATTCTGAATTTGAGTTATTAAATCTTGACTTTGTACTGTGTTGAGTGTTTTTAATCTTCACATATCGATGTAACTGTATAATAGGTTAAGTACTTATGGTAGTTTCTTGCAAACTTAAAATTCGCGTTTGTCATTATTCTTTTAATTTGAATTTCTTACGCACTAGAGAAAAGTGTAGATTAGATTTGCAATACACAGTACTTATTAATCTAGTGTCTAAAATATGAACCTATCATGATTTATAAACATTAGCAATAAAAGATCTAGAACCTTCGTTATGATACATGAATATTAAGAAAGCTTTCTACCTACATAGCAATCCGTAAACTAAGTTCCACGTATTACTTCCGTTTGTCATTGAATTGTTGAATTATTTTGGCTGACAATTGCATTATATTTTTTCTGCAAATTTTTCTCTCATTGGATAGTTGCAAAACGTGATGAAATCTTTGTCCTGATACTGATATTTTTTATCGAGTGGTTATATATCTCGTTGCCATTAGGATTCAGCTGGTGACTTTAAATAATATTTTTTCCGTATCAAAATACACGTTCATATTTCTGTGCCTATATGAATCCTGTTTGTAATGAATAAGCTTAAGTACCCAAAAAGGCTATTTTATTAAATTAGCTTCATTTTGTCATCGCGTATTGTTATGATTCTGATAATAATATTATATTTTCGGTGATTGCCTCATGTATTATCTAAGAATTGAACATTCGTAATACGATTGTTAAATGAATAATCACAGGACGGAAACTCCTTATTGTAGATCGTTACTCTAGTTACGCGATAAAAGTGTATCTTTTTGTATTGCAATTTAACATTATTTAATTGTATTAATATATTTTAATACCATTAATTTTTCCGTAATACGACGAAAACGTTGCAGTTGCAGTTACGCGGACCTTATCAACCGTCTATTATTAATTTCATTTATTGCCGAACTCGTGAGTCCACTCAAACTTGGACCAAATTAATTGAAACTTAGTCAGTAAGGAGAAGCGGTAATCATTGATTACCTTTTTTGTTTATAACTTTGGTACCGAATGTGTTGACTAGAAAAATAAAGTAAATGAAATAGTCGGTTAGAATACCAAATCAAGAAATCGGCCGGAAGAATTTTTAGGATTTTAGAATAAAATTTCCAACTATTAATAACACTGAGTAAATTACTTTGTAATCTTAATCAGATTGTACTACGGAATTAGAACTATTTATACTTGTTCTAAAAATAGCAAGATAGAAGGAAATGACTGCTAATAACCGGTAACTGTAGGTATAAGTTAAGTACGGATAATTCAAAACGTGGCCTCCGTGTTTTATATTTCACATCCTAATCACAACATTTAAAAATAATATGATTATTACTCAAACAAAGTTAATACAAATTTAACCTTCTCGTTTGTTTACTTACGAACTGGCTAAGAAACAAACATCTGTTTGGGAAATGGACATTGACCGTGAACAATTTTATACAATAAAATTGTTTTGAAAACAATGTGTGAATAATGCATACAGATAAAAAAATATATGACCGTGATTCTTTTATTTCAAATTATAATATTCAAATGACCAATAACGTATATATATACATTTATAGATTCGTTTTATTTTATTTGTATTTTTAACTATAGCTTGATTAAGTATGCAATATCCTGGGGTACACATCGTTACAATTCCAAATTCGTTTCAAAATCGTGTAATTATGTTCAAATATATTGGGAAAATCTAAATAAGAGTAAAATGAAAAACTTCCATTTAAATTTCATTATTTATTTATTAGAAGAAAAATAGATCTGACGATGAAAATATTGTAGATTACTATTTTTGCTTCAAACTTTTGTACAATACTTAATACTAATTGAGAATGTAATTCAAAAATGTAATTTCTTTGAAATTCATTCCTTTTATTACTTAATTATCTAAATCACAAGATCGACGATAAATTAAACTATCTATAAAATCACAAAATGCACTAAAACATGCACACATGTCATATTACATTTATTTTTATCTCTAGGTACAATTTTTCTACAGACAAAAAAGATTGATAGAAACAACAGTTATTAAATCACTATGTATAAATTGTCTAAGTTGCGTATTGAAAATAGCAACAAGTAGAAGATCCCTTCTGAAATCGCTGTGCGACACGTAATTCGAATTCCCTAAACTAGTTAGAAGGTATCCATATATTTTAAAAGTGTTTTGAGATACTGTGAACTCTACAATCACTTTATTGCATTGAAAAATTATCATATACTAAATAATATTTCACATAAAAAATTCAACTATTAAAATACACATACCTATGCAACTTACGGGACGATCTTATGTATAAGATAAATCGAAGGTCAGCGAGTTCTTTAACACTCTTGTATAAATAATACAAATTAACTAGTTAGATATGTACCTACATAGCAATTAAAATTAATATTTAGTATCCTATGGTAGTGGTAGTTTCGTTCATTTATTTAATGAAACTATGGAGATTACCTGGGAACAGTCGAAAACTATTACATAATTATATAAATAACGTTTAAAGCTTTTGTATTTATAAACAACCTTTAAATTCATGTTAGCTAATTGATTATAGTAAAATTATCTATTAAATGTAAAGGCTGACGCAATATTGTTTTATATGAAATAAATAGTTTATAGAATGCATAATAATACTAACGGCTAGTTACGTCATTCAGTCAGCACTTTGATCGTGATCAGATAAGGTCACTATATACGAAAAATAAATATTATGATTGTAGAGTACGTGCGGCCATTTTGCTTCGTTCTCGTGACTCGTGTCGTGCGAGACACGTCATAGCTGGTCATCCCTTTCTGTCGCGCTGTCCGCATATAGCACCATTGTAACCCGACACGTTTCTTGCACACAAGCGATTTCACAACACGTTCCACACTTTCACAATTAAAAATGTTTTGTTTATAAATTATGAATCTACAGAGATTTCATGGACACGTTTGTTTCTTTTCTTGTAACCTCCGAACAGCCTCAGCTACAAGGGCGCGTTGTTCCAATAACCTTTCTACAAGATCGACAGGTTCTTGCTTTCTAATGTAATAAGGTGCAGCACGAGCTCGTGCTTGCAAATGAAGCTTTTGTTTCAGGCCAAGGGTAAGCTCTTCGATACCAGGCAATCTACTTGATTGTAATGGACGATTATCTTGTTCTGTAGTATGGCGATTTTCATATCTTGACTTCTCTTTCAACATAATGTTGAATAACGGATTTGATTAGCTTTGCAAAAGACTAGAAATCTCACCGACACGGTGGGCGGTGCACGTCTGCGAATACCGAATGAATGAGCGAGTGAGCCAGCGCGACCCAAACGTAGGAAAGACAGGTCTCCGAGGGGTTTCGGGGAGAGGGGGTAATGACGTATTCAGATGCGCAGTCGTGCCGGGCTGTATACAAACAATGATGGACGTAAATAAACACAAGCAGGCTCACAAACTCAACATGCTTACCTATACAAGAATACAGAATTACGGTTATCTTTGTGTGTAGTTTCGCGATTAGGGTCGGCCAGGTAAACGAATTTTAGGAGTAATACAATCCCTTAAACATCAATAAATTTCTTTTTTTTTTAATTCTGTCTTTATTTAAAACTTTGTGTTCATTAAATTATTGTCTGTCATTTAGATATACATAACTAACTAAATTGTTATAACATATAGGTTTATTACAATGACTACATCTAAAAATGCTAGTTAAATAAAATATTAAAACTCATTTGACTTACGTTTACAGTATCATTTACGTTGTGCTTTTTATTCAGACGATACATATTATTAAAATGTTAGAGAATATAATATGATTATTATATATTGCTTCTTAACAGATCACGTGTTAGTGAATTTATTATTGTTCATACTTCGTTTCGTTCAACCAAAACTAAAAACGGACAATGCCCCCAGTTTTTTTCCAGACTATGCGCAGTTGCTGACATCAAGTTGACTGAGCCATAATTGTTTTTATAGATGTAGGTATGCGTGTCTCACAACTTACTGCGTCTGATTCCGTAAAAGTCCTTGATGTGATAAGACCAGTTCTAAGCGGTTTATTTATATTTGATAAATGTAACCATTATGCTTACATAATGTTATATTAGAAAAATATTTAATAGTATACAAGTAATTTCAAATGCTACATATATTTACAATTTTATACAAATCGAATCGTCATGACATGATAAGTTTGAAGTCATTGACTTTTTAAGTTACATGGGTTTTTATGTATATAAATGGTTGCACGTCGTTTGTTGTGTGGAAAATAAAAACAAAATATTGTGACACTTGTTCGCAAGTATTTTACAGTTTCAGTTCATTCTCAAGAAGTGTAGACTAAGATAGTTAATTTATATTTAGACAAAGCATATTTAAGTTATGTAAACAGCATAGTGAATGGCGACTGTTTTGACAAACTGTAGGTATATAACGTATTTTATTTACTACAAATAACTATGTGGATTATACAATTTAATGTTCCGAGGAAGCATTAATTTCCTGTTTATCGACCTTCAATAAATGATAAAAGACCATACATTATTTTTCCCTTATTTTGAGAAGGTAGCTCATTAGAAACTAGTTATGAAACCAAATCAATTTCGCAGTTTAAAAAACTATTAAAGTTTTAATAATATGCAAATAAATGTTATACATGCGAAAGTCAATTTGTTTGTTTGTGGGTTTCGTTTTCACGTCTTAATTATTGAACCGATTATAATGAATTTTTGTATATACGTTGTGACGGGTACAGAAAAGGACATAGGCTAGTTTTCAAATCAAATGTAATGTACATTAACGCGAGCGAAGCCATGAGCAAAAGATAATAATCATTAAAGGCTTTCCTGAAGATTGAACTCACTGAGATTTTAAATTTATCCTCAAGAACTTATAGGTGTGTTCCGGTAGCTGTACTCAAGCTTCCAGTCCATCTAAAGCAGTATTATTCAACCTCTCACTATCACGATCCCTTAGTAAGTAAAATTATTGCGCAACTCCCAAACTTCCGCTGTTTCTAATCTATAATTTGCATTACAAATA
Organism: Antheraea assamensis; assembly: GCA_035772565.1. Classification (NCBI taxonomy): domain Eukaryota; kingdom Metazoa; phylum Arthropoda; class Insecta; order Lepidoptera; family Saturniidae; genus Antheraea; species Antheraea assamensis. Next base: position 190,418 of record JAQQSE010000131.1, on the reverse strand, counting down.
TTAAATCCGTACAACATTCCTATTTATTTTCATGGTTAGGTATCGGTTAAATATATAATGAAATTAGTGAAATAAGAATGTAACTCATAGATACCTTCTTTTTTAATGTTGTCGCTATCTACTAATCTCCTTTAATTACATTTTCGAAATGTAAATATTTTTTGACCTTTCTTCCTTCTCTAACAAAGTACCATATCATGGATTCATTGCGATACTTTTGTTCAAATAAAGCTCAGTACTTTAGGTGGGATTCGAACCAACAGTTGATAGATGCGGTGTTTGAATATACTACCTACCACTGATCTACCATCAACATAGATCCATTAATTTATATTTATAAATGTATTACCAATAACGCAGACATAATTTTTTAAATTTAGGTGTATATTCTGTGGATTCTACGCATAAAACATTACTCAGTAACTTTTCATCTCTTGTCAAGGTCATATAAGGAACAATTTATAAAATACATTACATTATAGACTACTATATTAAATTATAAGTAGTCGCGCGTATTAGAGTATAATCTACTTATTTAATTCCAAGTCTTCCATTAAAAAGTGGATTTGCCAAATTATTGTTTATGTATAGTGCCTGCTAATTAAAAACTGGGGATAGGTATATTTCAGGAAGTATCGATTTCAATCATTGTGTATGAGGTTTTACATGTTATTCAACATACTATCGACATATTAATTATTGACTGATATTAAGTGGTGAAAGATTAGAATCCCCTCATATTACAAATTAACACAAAATTCCTAATCGAGTTCAGTTCCCCGTAGTTTGAGGAATTCTTAACAAATTGGCAGCTCTGGTGTAGACGTAATAGTAACTAGTTGCTTCTATTAGAAAATAGATGGCGCTGCCTGTAAATGCGATCGTAACATTTACATACATTTTATTATTTATATAATGTGTTTAAATGATATTATTATTAAATAAGGGAATAAATAACATAACTTAAGGTAAATCTTTACAACTGTACGTTAACACAATTAAGTTACGGTCTACTTTTAAGACAGTATAAAATTCTTAGAAATGAGACCGTTATTTTACCTGATATATTATTACCGTTATGTTTTTATCGTATTTACAACGCTTCGGAGTTTGTTCAACGTTACGTTCGCTGCAAAGAACATTCTTATCTAAAACACACAAACACAATTGTAGTTCTCACTTATGATTCGTATACAACTATTCTTTTTTTATCTTAGATACCGATCTAAATTTTATCATATTCATGAACACGTGCTATTTAATTTCCTATTTCCGTGGTGGAAACATGAAAACTCTGTAAATTTGGTCCAATCGTTGTCGTGTGTTTATTGGTACGTGTGTTATAAAAAAAACATCATATAATTTATTTATGTTCTGACAGTTTACTTGAAAGCTATTGCATTTTTATATTTAGCAATGAGATTAATAAGAGAGTATAGATTTGTATTTTTATTTGGTCTAAATCATTAATTACATGATCATGATGTAATGATCAAATATCTGTATAAATAACGATAAAAAGGAGTATTTTTAATATATTAACCAACTTTAATATCATAGCGCTTATTTTCTCTCTTTGGTGTTATTTATTCTTACAGAATAGTTAATTGCTTGTAAAATTATTTGAGGCGCTGTTAAAATATAGTTATAAAACATGATTTAAACTAGTTTGATCTGATGTCATAAAGTAGAAAACAATCATAAAATGCACCCGACGTGAAGTGGTTACTGCAGCGTTTATGAGGACCACAGTAATGAGGACTATTATAGTTGGTTTTCGTTCTTCAGTACTAAGTTGGAACGCCTCGTGTACAAATATATGTTTCCAATTATAAACTTCGCAGTAGTACACAGAAATGCGAAGAAATAGAATTTGCTGCAGAAATAAGAGTGGTGGTGACAGGCTTTGGCACTCTTATTTATGTGAATACATTATGTAAGTTATTTGATTGATGAAGGCGCTACTTTGCGGAAACCATTATTTAAAATTAGGGTGGACGTTACTCTACTCTTCCACTTAGAATTGTTTAGCCCCTGTAATATCATACTGCAACAGAAAATGGTTGTGATACAACTAAAAATAGTTAAAAGGCGTCGTTGGTCGGTAGTTATACTAGATATTAGCAGATGATTGAACTTATCGTCGATTAAAACTGTGATTACTGTAATATAAAATAAAAAAATATTGTGTGTATAAAACGATGAAAAAAGAAATAAAAGATGTAAAAAATAAGTATATAATTAATTAAAAACATGTATGTTGCAGATTGACGTGTAACGACTACAATTCTAAGCGGAAGTAGGAAGTAACGTCCACCCTAATTTTTAAAATTGTGAAATGTTTTTCCTTATTCTCTGTATTTGGATGGCAGTGTGGTTTAGGGGATTTTGATCGTTATGTCAAGCGGGATTTAATATGTAAATGCTATTATTGGGCGGAACAATATGTGAACAATGGTGATATCTAGAAAATGGTGATATCTGGAAATAACACCCTTCTCTGTGCATTCGCCAAAAACGAATGTAATTTGAATGTATTTACGATGAAAAGATAATCCAGATCGAGTTTCTTGCCAGTTTTTCTTTCTCGATGACTGCGTTATTATTTTATCATGTGGTAATTTTGACGTCGATAAACGCCTTTTCAGGGCCTAAATTGAATATAGTGTTTTTGAGTTTTATTTTGAAACATCGCTTCGATCGACGTAGGTTTGTAAACCTTGAGAATGAGCAGGAGCTTTTGGTGAAGGGAAATATTGAGATGAATCCATAGCATGGAGGTTGGGATTTTCCTAAGACCGCCTGGCTACCTAGTAGCTACCATCGTTAATGTAAAAATCCGACGCCAAGAATCTATGACTGTATTCCGGCAGCTGTACATAAGAGCCAGGCTCTCTCTATGTTGAGTGTGTCTATCTACCTCGTCATTTAATATCAGATGAGATTGCGGTCAAACGTTAAATTATTATAAAGTATTACAAAAACAACTTATCACTTTTGGGTATCTTTATACGTATTTTAAATTCTGTTGACTAATATTGTATGTACAAGCGCATTTCGTTTCTTAGTGCATTAAAGAAGCCACAGTCTTGTTTTCAATTTTTACATAATGTTGAAAATCTCTGTTGTCGCGTAACCACAGCCCGGTGCAACGCGATAACCGAGACTTTATCTTCCATTTGCTGTCATTTCATATTTGAAATAAAAATGTTTTATTTTTATTTTCGGAAAGCACGAACATACTATTTCCAAAATTAGTCGAAATATATTTGGCCAGTATTCCAAAATTAAAAATAATACGTTTGTGAAAGAACTTATGACCCGACTAAATATTTGTAATAATTTATGATATTTATGATAATCCATATATTTATGATAATCCTAGGCTAAGTATGTACTTAACGTAGATAGTAGAATAGATAACGTAGTAATGTCTTAACGTAATGTAGGATACGATACTGCAGTGATCAGTTTATCCTTCCACGGCCAACATATAGAAAGAAGAGCAAAGTGATAGATACTGTGTTTATTCGAAATTATTTGATTTGGCGGATACTGCTTTATTTTATACTAGATGACCCGGTGAACTTCTTATCACTTACATATATTTGTGTAAAATGTGGTCAAAACTTAATACAACATTTTTATATAAATTATAAATGCAACACAATTATGCACTTAATCAATTTGAAGCCTTCTCATGTATTATTGAAGTTATACTTCTTTTGGCACGTCAGGGAAAAATGATGAGAGTAAATTTTTACGATGCGCGCGCACACGGTCACGAAAAACCGATACCCTGAAGTTAACTATAGTCAACATTTTATTTAAAAAAAAGTATGTATGTATTAAATAGCTTTTTTCTATTGTTAGTGTCGTTTCTTCTACAAACGTAGAATAAGGCGGAATAAGGATTGATACAATTACTACATAACCCTATATATAAATACGCTAAGATAAAACAATTGAGCACATTTTTCTTCTCTATTTGTTAGCTAATATTCTTTATTTTTTTTCTTTAGCAATTATAGACGACCTTTAGTGTTATCAGTTACAAAATTGAAAACAATTACTTTTTTCCTTGCCATTACTAGTCGAACCTTTTATTTGTACTATTCTTACATTTAGTAATTTTCAATATTTTTACATGTTTTGGTAAAAACAAATGTTAATAATGATGAAACTTAAAAAATTAAAGAATTTTGGTGAATCACTGGGCGATTTCCTGGCATATATTAAAAGGTGCAGTTTAAAAACAAAATTGCCCAAATATTCGATGGTGTTAGATACTTAATCGAGCCGTGATCAATTACCAGTACTGTCCTAGTTATTTAGAGGCTTTCGTGATATTTTTCTATAGTCACCAAGACGCTTACGTTATGGAATATGCAACGGTTGAGGTCGTTTTTCGACTGTTATTTCTATAGCGTTGATAATATTTTCAATAAAATCAATCAAAAAGTTCCATTAATGGGTACTATGCAAGCAGTTAACTATGCTTAAGTGGGATTTCTTATAATTCTATCTATAGAACATTTGTAAATTATGATGATAGCCCCGTGGCAAGGGGCTTGGTTAGGTTAGGTTGCAATTTAAACTTTGTTTTTTGACTCATTACATCAGTTTCCTTTTTCAATGAATATAATTAATTCCAAGTAGACGCAGTGTTATCAGTCTTGTATAGTTTTTCCCGCCTTGGATCACCGATATTCTCTTAACTCTAGGCCATAACCAAGACTTAGTGTACTTTACGCTTTATTCCTAAGTGTCGTAATATGTTGTGATTTCTGATAAATTTCTGATAGATTAAAACCTTCTTAATGGAATGACTATGAAAGGCAAAGAATAGAAATCAAAATTAAATATCACATCTAAAATTTTCATTTTATTAAGGTTTTTTTGTAAATTGGTTGAAATATAATGATAATTGTTGAAAGAATCGTAAAAAGTCAAGCCGCCTTAAGCATTTCATGCACATAAGTACATATTTTTTTATTATAAGGGCAGGACAACTCTGTTTTTTTTTCGAACTGACTTACACTGCCAGCCATTTCGGCCTTCACAGTTTCACCGGACTACAATGGGCAGGACAACATCCGCTGGGCCTGCTAGTACTCTATAATATTACTATCAAAATTCAGCATTAATTTGCTTATATATTATAATTAAATACTTATATTTGAGATTATTATATAGTAAGAAAATGATGTGTAACCCGTTATAAGTGAAGCATGAAGTCAGTCGGTTAGACGGTAAGCGTAAGGTGTTACCTCATCAACACGGAAGGGCTTAATGATGTCTGCGATCGATAGACTCTATCGATGGTTTTTAATTTATATATTTGTTTCTATTCTAAAAAGAAAACTCTCGCGCTATTGATGAAGCTTTGTTTCGCAGTAAACATTTTAAAGATACAATTGAGGGACACAAAATATACCTAAATCCAGAACATTAAATTATGATGTACTAAGTAAATAATAACTCAATTACTTGGAATACTAATTTTAGGACTAGACAACAATTTATTGTCCTATGTGGAATTATAGTAACCTTTGCCGGTGACCTTTAAACTGTAAATTATTACTTTAATATGTATAACTGTAAACATTATAACATAAAGTCGATTTTTGTGTATGGCTGTGTGTTTCTTTAGTTCTTTTAATCAATTCTATTCCTTATCTAATTAAGTACTTTACAGTATTATTTCAAGTAACCTAAAAGATATAACAAATGTAAAAGCACAGGAAACAAAAAATAAATGTGTGTATGAAGATTCCCACGTAGCTTGTATGACTTTGATGAGCTGTAAATATCATCGCGGTAAATTGGATTTAAATGTAAATTGGTATATTGTACTTATCCGAAGCCGGGACGATTTTCTAGTTAGTTATAAAAAATATTATTACATAATAATTGCTTATTTGTTGATAAGGAAAGCATGTTTTATTTATAACAGTTTTTTATTCCTTTATTTACACAAGTCCCTTATTTATACTTATATTTAAATGAAAAACAATACAATAATAAGAAAAAAAAAATAAGTTATAAAATCAAAATCAAAATCAAAAATATTTTATTCAGTTTAGGCCCTGAGAAGGCGCTTATGAACGTCAAAGTTACCACCGGTTCGGAAAACAACCCAGTCATCGAGAAGAACCGGCAAGAAACTCGATCTGGTTTATCTTTTCATTAACATATTATAACTCACATTTTTAAAACATAGTTATAAATAATTACATTGGGTTTTGGTGGATGCACAGAGAGGGCGTCATTTCCAGACGTCACCATCGTTCACATATTGATCCACCCTGTAATAGCCTTTAGATATTAAAACCTGCTTGACATGGTGCTTGAAATTAGTATCCGGCAGATCGGTAACGTGCTTTGGAATTTTATTATATAAATTAACAATTCAAAGAATACATCTTATATATATAGAAAAATAAATTACTGTTCGTTTGTCTCGCTAAAACTCGAGAATGGATGAACCGATTTGCCTAATTTTGATCTTGAAATATTTGTGGAAGTTCAGAGAAGGTTTAAATGGTGAGAAACATAAATAATAAGCAAAGGAAAATAGTAAAACAGAAAATTTAATTTTCAATTACAAAATGTTCCTAGCTATGAAACATTTGATGTCTTTTGTCATTTTGGAAATAAAAAATCATTCGTTTGTCATAGGCGCGTTCAGAAATTTGTCTGTTTCATAGCTGTAGTATAAGGTCCCATCTCTTTGGTCTGTTTTGTTGGAATACAAAACAGTTGTGATTCTAAATCTTTTCAAAAATTTTATCTTTCGCCTTATTCTTCGTTTGTAGAAGAAACGACACTAACAATAGAAAAAAGCTATTTAATACATACATACTTTTTTTTGAATAAAATGTTGACTATAGTTAACTTCAGGGTGTCGGTTTTTCGTGACCGTGTGTGCGCGCATCGTAAAAATTTACTCTCATCATTTTTCCTGACGTGCCAAAGAAGTATAACTTCAATAATACATGAGAAGGCTTCAAATTGATTAAGTGCATAATTGTGTTGCATTTATAATTTATATAAAAATGTTGTATTAAGTTTTGACCACATTTTACACAAATATATGTAAGTGATAAGAAGTTCACCGGGTCATCTAGTATAAAATAAAGCAGTATCCACCAAATCAAATAATTTCGAATAAACACAGTATCTATCACTTTGCTCTTCTTTCTGTATGTTGGCCCTGGAAGGATAAACTGATCACTGCAGTATCGTCGCTACTATCATATTCAACTATGTTATGATAAACATACAAGATTGATTATCTTATCGTACCTTTAGGTTAACTTTATCAGTAGCAAAAGTAAACTTATAGCATAACACACAGGTGTATTCTGCTCGAAGGATAATTTAAACGGAAAGTTGTGGTACAACATTAATGTATTGCGCAGGCCACAGAAATGTCGAAAGAAAGTGAACGCAGCACGGAGTGGCTACTGCGGTCGACAGTGTATACGGATGGCGTCCGAACGACACACGTATTATAGCGCGTCGAAGATGACAAAGCACGCAACTTCGTAACACAACACATCTGGGTTTTTGTTAATAATATTTCTGTGAACAATCAATAAAACTTTACAGTTGGACTTATTCTTAAAATGGATCTATTGAACGATACTGTTACCGGTGCAGGGCAACTAGTGGCTTCTCGTCATATAAGTGCCGAAAAGTCGCATCCCGAATTGAATCATGAGATAAACACGACACTATTGTGTCATTCGTTCAGCTTTCTACCGGATTTCAGTTCTTACTTAACAGGTAAATAGACTTCATAAATTTTATTAATAGTACATATTTCAGTATTAATTCAGTATACGAATAAAACGCTGTAATGTAAGACTTAAAAAAAAGTCAGGAAGGTTTTTAAAATATGTGATGCGCTTTTGACTCTCCCTCCTTCGTTCGAGATGTCGTGAGATTTGTCTTGTCCCCTCCCGTAAACTCAGGTGAGATCTTTCAAAATGTTTGTTTTGAGAATAAATGCGTTGAATTTATTAAAAAAAATGTCTTTATTATTTTTACTATTATTACGCTTAATTATAATTATTATTATATTACATAACATTTCGATATATCAATACGAAATAATTTAACATCTATTCCTGGATTTTAATACATAGAACAATTGTGTCAGATATTTGCATATTTTATTTATTCTAGAAACGTCTTTTACTTTAAGTTCATTTGGATTTTTTCACATTTTACACTATTTATGGGTCGAAAAAAAAATTACACGATAATTACTGAAACCCCCTATCTCGCCGACGTGGGATTTAGTGAGATTCGGCTCGACTCGCTCCCCGTCGATTCTCTCACGTAATTAATGGGCATCGCCTAAACGTCATATACAAATATACAAAAACTCATTATTATTTTATTATTATGTAAACCTACTATGTATAATAATGAATGGATTATTGATATTTTTAGTTATATGTGATGTAAAAGGGATGTATAGCGGTTGTATAGTAAATAGTAAGCTTTGAAATATGTGGCTAGACACATATAACTCATATTAAAAGATGAAAACAATTTTATACATTTTAGAAGCTGGTGGTAAATAAAATATGTATGTAATAATATATGTATTACAAATTATTTAAATTTAGAATAGGCATTTCAAAATTTGAAAATATACAAAATAAGAATCTGAAAATTTAGTTAGTGGTCGTATAAACATTAATGTCGTTAACATATTATTAATTTGTTGACAGAAATAATAATTACACGTGAGTCGTGTGGATATTGTCAGGTAATTGTAATATTCATGAATTATGTAAAAATTATTTAAATCTTTTTACATTTTAATTACATATTAAATATAGAATCTTCGTGTACATTCTTTATAGATATAATTAGACGATACCTACACAAATTCTAAAACTTCGTTCAAATGTACAAAATATCACATATTCAAAGAAATACAACGATAGATTCAATCACTCTATAATGAGCTAGAAAAATGTAACAATTGTAATATTAGTTCATATAGTCTATGATATCATACTGTTTAAGACAAATTAACCCTTGTAAATCTCACACGTGACATCTGTGTGACATCGTGTGTCTGTTCATTTTGTTAATTAGTCGTTGTTTTGTGTTGCTCAAAATCAGTCTGTAACTTTATCGAGTGTACGTAAACGATGATAACGTCTGGAAATAACACCCTTCTCTGTGCATGCGCTAGAATCATTGTAATTATAATATATGAATACAAAATCACCATTTACTTACCCTTATCCCACCTAAGTAGGGTCGGCACAATATGTTTTTTCTTTTCCCACTCTCCCCTGTCAGACGTCATCTGAGTAATCACACCTTATATAGACATATCATTTTTCACTCAATCTATCCATACCTTTTTCGATTTTCTTCTACTCCTATATCCGTCCACTTTTATAAATTTAAAACTTTTCTAGTTACATGACTTTCATATCTTACTTTAATGTAAAAATATGTACGATAGAAAGATAAATCAGATCTAGTTTCTCGCTGCATCTTTTCGATAACTGGGATGGTTTTTTTAATGTATTGAAATTTTCAAAATAGTATCATAAAACTAAATCGACAATGCGTTTATTTTCAATAAACCCGTATTAGCTAATCTTTATATATATAATTCTGCAGAACATGTGTGTGACTGAACTCCTAAATACAAATATCTTTATTTTCTAGAATATTTTACAAAATGTAAGCCTTAACAATGGCCCCAAACTAGGCAGTGCTTGTGTCATGGAAGCCTAATATCTGGTTGATTTTGTTGATGGTGGCGTATTTTAACTTGACATTTACATTAGTGAGAACATTAAAGTTAACGAAAAAATCTAAAATCGTTATAGTAATTAATTAAAAACTACATAAATGTGAGTGTATAAGAAAGTGTGTGTATGTATAGTTATGATGAGTGTGTGTGCGTGAAGGTAAGTGAGTGTTCGTGTATATGCTGTGTAAATGGATCGATTTTGATGAATTTTTATGTGTATTTGAATAGTTCTTTAGATGGTTTAGTTTGGACTTGGGTGATGTGATTCTAGAGTTTTTTTATTATTATCATAGCAAGACAACGTGTGCTGGGTCCGCTAGCTTCTAATGAAACATCTATTTAAATAAATTGTGATATCTTTGAAATTTATGTATTGTTACGATCTGTAATAAAAGAATAATGCAAAAGATTCAAAACGACCATTCCCACGTGACGTACGAGAGGTTTAATTTATTTTTTATTCAAATTTCGGAAGTAGGAACAATGAATACGTCATCGAGGAATGCAATAAAGTTATATTCGGTACACAAACAATAGACGATAAACAAATAAGGCAATTAGGTAAATAATAATAATTCTAAATTTAACAAAGTTATTAAAATTGTAATTGGGTTTAGACACAGCAAATTTACGGCTTGGAGATTTTTATTAAGCATTATCTTAGTATATGTCGTCATTACATTGTTTATTAAATTTTCTCACAAAACACTATTAATAATAGAATTACAGTTAAGGAAATCTATATTATATATGTAGTTCTCTGCTTATTATTTAGCCAATTACAAAATCCCAATTAGTACCAAATAATATTATTATATCCATTATTATGGGGGACTACATTATTTTCTTTACGCTTTTATTAGTTTCATCTATATGTAGTATGAATGTAACGGAATATTTGAACGTGATTTTGCCCAAATTGAATTAAACTTTGCACACTCGTCGAAGACCCATGACAATGTAATAATCGATCAAAATATCGGATTATCCTGATTAGATTCGCCAGGATACATTTAATTTCTTTTGGTATTCTTTGCATGAGACTTGAGAGTAAAAGAGATAGAGCTAGTACGCGAACTACGCATGCGATAGAAATCATTGAATATGTTTTTGAAATCAAGATGCAACTTTTACACATCTGTACATATTAAAGATAGTTGTTTTAAAGAAAATGAAACTAAAAAGCAAAAAATAATTCTTAGTATAAGAATAAAATTACTGATGAGAAAATTAATGTCACTATTATAAAAGCGTGGGGTTTTTTTTTTTTTTTTTTTTCGAACTGACCTATACTGTTAGCCTGAGCTGTTACAGTTTCACCGGACTACTAAGGGGAGCGCTTAGGGCACTCACCCGATTGATTTTTAGGCGAAACATCTCAAGGGCACTCGGTGCACCTCGGCTTGAGCTGTCGCCGGATTCCCGACCTAACTAAGCTAGCTAAGCTATCTATCCATACAATACACATATATGAATTCGTGAAAAATGCATGTATGACCATGCATGTTTCACGAGTGTATATGTGTATTTGGTATCTGACTACTGTGTTATGTGACCTATTTCAGTCCGAAAAGGGCAAAAAAACAGCCCACCACTGAGTGCCTAGGTGTGCAAGAGTGTGGGGTGATCGTGTAAGTGTAGAACATGTGTAAACCACTGTATTCGCGCGAGTAACATACTCGAGGGCTCCACACCGAGGGACTACCTAGGCTCGAGCTGTTACAAGAAAAATCGCGACGAGTGTGCGGGATCGAATCTTCACCCCCCGCTCACGGCGGCGTGAACAGAGAGAGTCGCGGGCGTGGGCGAAAACACGCGTCTTTTCAGAGGGGATCGAGCTAAAAAATAAAGTACAATGGCACGGTGCCGATTTAACTAAATGATTACGTAACAAATCCTAATGTATCGGTCTATTGTATATGAACACGCGGGTTCGAACTGATCTTTTGATTTACGCGAATTTATTTATGCGCGGCGCGGGTTAATTGTTGTACCGTGGTCGCGACGGCCGGGAAAGCGGAGATAGCGTTTAAGAGCCCGAGCTCAGACGTACTATTAACTAACGCGTTAAATGCGATTATCTCTTGTACATCGTGTACCAAAAGAAGACGAGCTATCCAGTCTATACCGGAGGTCGATACTGAAGCCGCGATAGGTGGCGCAGGAGTGGACAGAGCCTTTTGAGGCTGGGGCTTGGCTTGAGGAGCCGAGGGAGCTGGCGGGGAAGGCCTTACGCGCCAGGAGAGCGCGCTCGGCGTAGGAGCGGATGATGCCGGCGCACTGGAGGTGCCCGGCAGGTCGGGGAAAGCCTTCTGTCTTTGTATGGGTGGAGGCGGAGGCCGCTTCGTTCGAGCTGCGGGCCGTGCGCCCTGGACCGGGTCGCACGACCACCGCGGCGGGGACGGGTCGAGCGAGGCGCACGGGGACACCCGCGATAATTCGCGGTATGACCCGTTTGCTCGCAGAGGACGCAGCTCGGAGGCTCGATGGATTCGGGAGTGCGGGGTCACTCCCTAGTGGAGTGATCCCCGAGACACTTCACACACCTGGGACGCAGGTGGCAGTGTCGGGCGGAATGACCGTACACCTGGCAGTTGTGACACTGCGAGGGTATCTGGGACTTGCGAGGGGGCTCGACGAAGACTGGGAACAGGCCGCAAACCGAGTTGAGGCTGAAAATAGCCTTGCCTTCCGAGGTGCGGTCCAGTGTGACCATCACCAAGTTGAAGGGGGCCTTCGTGCGGGGGTGGCGCTTGCGCTGCACGCTCCGGACCGGGAAGTCCTGACCGTTCAGGCAATCGGAGATGTCGTGTTCGGTGAGTTCAGAAGGAACTCCTCGAATGACGACACGGAGGAGACGCTCTTCCTCGAGAGCGTAAGTAAAGAAAGGGAGCTGACGCTCCCTGAAGTATCTCGTGAGCTTGCGATGCTCATCGGGGGTCGACACACGAATAGAAATGCCGGCAACAGTGTTGACGGCGGATTGGTAGACGATTTCTTTCGACTTAAGGTCGTTAGAAACATCTACCCAGCGGGCTTTGTCGCGGAAGGTGACGGGAGGCGGTGGGCGTGGCTTCTTAGCCGCGACCGCGGGTTCCGCAGCCGGAGCTTCAGCCGAAATCGCGGCAGAGGGCGCGGGAGAGGCTCGGGGCACCCGAGCGCCACCTATATTGGACTGCTTTGGGATTGGACGTCCCGCAGCAGAGTCGCTATCGGTCTGAATCGCGGCGCGTGGGCGTTTACCGCGGCGCGTGACGGTTGTAAAACCGTCGTCATCAGCGGGCGTGGTCGCGGGCGCAGGCACGGTCGCGGCCGTGGTTTCCGTCGCGGGCGCGGTCGCGGGGACAGTATCGTAGTCCATATCAGAGTCGTCATCGGAATCGACTTCCGAGAGCCTCGTGAACGGGTCGTCCGGGAGATTCGCGAAAGGGTTCGCGGAGAAACAACGCGGTATCTTACCGGTAGGATTGCGCGCGTAGACTTTTCGGAGTCTGTTGTATTCCGAGACGAGTTGTGGGTCTTCCTTTTCGACGAACATGTGGAAGCGTAACAGTTCTTCGAGGTGGACGGTATCATCAACGGCCGGAAGGGCCGGATGGGCACGCGGGGTCGCGGGGGTAGACATGACTAACCTCCCTGCCTGAGGGGCAGGGGGGTGCGCCTAATTCAAATCTAACGGACAATCCGTGTCCGGGCCAAAGGGGAAACGCGACGCGACGCGAACGCGAATCTTCTCTTCAAACTGCACACGGCGCGGCGCGAAGAACGACGCTCTGCACGGCACACGACGCGCTGCACGACTCTCGAAGCGCAGCACGGGGCACGACGCGTAGCACGGCGATTCGACGCACTGCAAACAGTGTGCACGGCTTCGCACCGAAAAGTGCGGTTTAAATGGTGCACTAATGAGGTACACCGTCGCTCTGAAAAGAGCGTACGATCGACAGTAGCCGCTCGAACACACTAAACTTCCGGACACACACGAAAATATCCGACAACTGCGCGCGAGTTGCCGAACTAACGGACCGTCAGAGCTGCGAGCGGGCACGTGCGCACCCGGCCGCTGCTCGAACGAGACTCCTAAAAGCGTGGGGTGCTTTGTATGACATTTTTAAACTAACGACCAAATCTATTGGTTACGAAACGCGTATTGCGCGATTACAGTGACACTGAATAAATTTTCAAACACTAGTTTTTACAACACAACACCGACCACCCCACACACGTGTACATATACACGTAGGTACACATAGCATACAGGAATTCATACATGTATGAAATAATAGTTAGCTTAGTTTAGCTAAACTTCCGCCGGGCTGACCGCTGGGGCGGCATGGTGATAGCATTAGCACGGTACCATGCCACCCCAACTTAAAGCGGAGGCCGGTACACCGTGGGGTTTTAGTCCTTGCCAGTCGCGAATAACCCATTCTCTCAACCCCGGAAGATTTCCCCACGTTAATAAGTTAAAAAGACTCGGGATATTCGGTGACAGTCCGAGCCGAAGCGCGCCGTGCGCCCTTGTACTGGTTGCCTATATACAATCGGGTGAGTGTCTTAAGCGCTCCCCTTAGTAGTCCGGTGAAACTGTAGAGGCCTTGCCAGGTCAACAGGGTAGACAGTTCGAAAAAAGAAAGTTACGAAACGCATAGTTTTATTTGAATGAGTCCTTCCCTACAAAAAGTGTATTACGTAGTCTACTACTAGATGCTTACACTATTAATAAAATCCCAGAATTAGTCGCTTTATGGGTGTAGTGATGACTACATGTTTTTGAATGTAGATTTGCAAGACATCGGCGATACAAATACTGAAGGTGGCTGAATAATCGGGAATAAAAAAACTATCTCACAAAGTACAGGACGGTCTCATCTTTGCTAAAAGATTAACTTTGTTTTCTTTCTACAGTTTCACCAGACTACGAAAGATTAAAAGTCTTAATTAAGAGAGTAGTTAACATTGGTTACTATAAGCGTGGTGCTTCTTTTCTAAGATTTTCATTGGGGTATTTCAGGTCTTGTAATATATATATTATCTTAATATTCTTGTAAAGGTTAGGACAACTGCTTGTTATTTTAATTTGAAGTTTAATTCATTCGATCTCAACATAAAAATATATTTCATTTATATTTCAACTCAATCCTTATTTTTGATATAATGGGTCTTGTCTCTTAAACTGTAATAAAATAAATGGTTAATCACAATCGTGTAGGTCAGGGGCGCCCAGTTGAGTTACTTTTAAGATTAAATTCGTGAAATACTTGTACTGCCTCAATTCGGCACTTAAAAACTACTTTCAATAAAAGGTAACCTGATATCGTTCGTTTTCTATTTAACAAAATTTGGGTCAAGGGTTTTTCAGCAATTCTTATAAAATTATTATACATTACATTCCTTTGTTTATTATCTAATCGAATATAGACACTGTGATTTTAACGACTTTAAATTAAATATTTTTATGATTGTAGTACTACACACAAGATCAAACGGCATCAAACATGCGAATTATATTGCTTGATTGTTTGCAACAGATTATTACTCTTGTTGGTTCGATTGTGGTTAGGGAAAATTACGAGGGAGAATAACAGTATATCACAAATTGTTCTTTGAGACCCATACCATTAATATTTAACGTTTTTTTTTTTTTATATAAGTTCGGCAAAATGACTGTACAATACCTGATGGTAAGTACGGTACAGTCCAAAAACAACGGCGACTGTCGGTGTTAAATACCAACGGCAGTCGTCGTCATCATGCCGACCTGCAAAAGTGCCTCTTCACGCCTCGTTTCGGCTGCTATGTGTATCAGATCCGCCTCCGGATATCCGATACAAAGAACAGAAATGAACAACGTGCTTTCATACCTATACATGTGTCGTTTGAAAATCAGTCCAATTTTAATATAAGATGTTTAGTTTTTTTAAGTCTTTCTATTTGTATACATTGTGATCGAAGTCCAAATTTTACCGTACATAAGATTCCTAGTTATTTTATATGATCTTTAAATTTTACGGGTATAAACATTTTAAACCGATGAACGATTAAAATTGGACTTAGCTGATTTTCAAATGTAACGACACACATATTGTTTCAGCTTAGACTCGGACTCTTGGATCAGAGATATATTGTGTTAGATCATAATTATGGCTTAATGTTTCAGGCGAGTGCCATACTCGGGTGAGTGCCATAAGCGCTCCCCTTAGTAGTCCGGTGAATCTGTAGAGGGCCCAGGGTCAATAGAGTAGGACAGTTCGAAAAAAAAAATGGGTTAATGTTGCATGTTCCATACCAACATTATGGAGTTATACAAAAATTATTATCGCATATGGAGTGTATCATTTGATGTACATATGAAATTTATTTATCATTAGATACTTAAAATTGAATCAATAAATATTTGATGAAATATATAACGTTATAAAATTAATGATTTTCCTATTCCTAAGTGAAATGTTTTGATATATTATTTCTTACTGTGTTTATATATAACATTAGCTGATTCCTGTGACTTCATCTGCGTCGTTTATTATCTCAATTGTTTTGTTATATCGCAAAGGGACTAATCAGGTGGCGTTTTCGACGAAAACTCCCAGGCGGCTTGACTTTTTCTGACACTTTCAACAATTATCGTTATATTTCAACCAATTTACACAAACCCTTGACAAATTATATACCCGAACTTTCCTAATTAATTACTCCGTCTATTGGTTAAGATCGCATTACAATCCCTTAAGTGGTTTTTGAGTTTACCGCGAACATACAAACAGACAGACAGAGAGACGTGGCGGACGACTTTGTTTCATAATATGTAGTGATTAATTCTGTTCTCTATATTATATATATAGTAAGATGGCCCCGGTAAACTCTTTTTAGTAGGAATATAAGATGATGTGTGTGAAAGTCTCTATACCTTGCTATAATAGGTCGCGGTCTCGATTTGGGTCTTGAATTAATTTGATTTAATACATTATTAGGTTTGTGAGTATAATCACTTATATTCAAATTGGATAACACGCAGCAAAGTCTGCGTCGAATAATAATTTAAATTATACTAATATCATAAAGCTGAATTAATTGTTTGTTCTTTTGTTTATTTGAAACGATAACTTTTCTAAACAGTATGTGTCGTAGAATTTGACTGCAATGTCACCTGATGTTAAATGGCGATGTGGTATAAAATGGTACACGTGCTAAACCTATAGGAGGGCTTTGTGATAAATTTCCAAATTAAATGGTAGCTAGTCAAAAAAATACCCTACCACCATACAAATGCAAATGTTTTTTAGACTTGAAAAGTTATTTTTGTATATTTTTTGTTGACGTGACATTCTATTTATTGATAACGGTTATAGAGTCCCTATATAATGCTACGATCCTTAGGAGCGGAGTATGAAGTACGATAAGCGAGATTAAAGTTGCTATAAAGGTGGGGCGGGTAGTGCGGCGCGGCGTATACAAATCTGAGGGGTGAAAATTTTAAAAGCGAATGACTACATTTAATGGCTATATGCCAAAAAAAAAATTTGACTATGATGTGATCAAGAAGTCAAGAGTTATAACATCGAATAACTTGTTTTGTGTTTATATAATCACTTAACAGATTCACTGCTTTTTGTGACATCCAAGCTATGTTTACCTTTAAAACAGAATGACAACAATCTTGCTCTGTTGTCTTTCATAGAAGAATTTATTTATGTTAATCGTATCAATGGTCATATTTCACTAACTTATTATTTGTGTAATAATGCATTATGTAAATATTGAGAAATTAGTGGATTATACAGTAAATACTTTTATATAAACTCGGAATTTATTTATGCATCTATTTTATTATTGACATCAACCTTGATGTTAAATTGCTTTCAAAAAGTTTTGCAACGATAATAATATTTGCATTCTATATTTCGGGTATGCAAATGATAGGAAAGTTTCTACTATATTGGAATTGTTTGATAATTTTTAGAACTATGAAAACGATGTTTACTTGCACATTCAGATATGAAGTTTAAGCAGTGTCGGATTTGCAGTGTTGGCCGCCCTAGGCTCCAGGCCTCTTCTTGTTATCATCAATGAATTTTGTCACGATTGGCCGCCCCTGATATCTGGCCGCTCTAAGCCCGGGCCTCCTGGGCCTTAGGGTAAATACGCCTCTGAGTTTAAGTTATTAAATTACTCCTTTTCCGGCAGGCTGATTAATTTTTGTATGAACTCACAAAAAATAAATGTTTGACTAAAATATACATACATACACTAGCGGATTCCCATACATTAGCGTTATAATCCAATGTCGATATGTTCAGTGGTTTTGAGTATCAAGCTCCGTAGTATTCGGCAATTGGTTGAGTCTCAAAGGAACTGTATATGTACAATATATATAGAATACAGTCATCTTCTTACTCCCAACCTAAGTAATACAACGTATTTCCTCTTCCGCTCACCCCTGTCAGATGTTATCTCAGTAATCACAACTTTTATACACATATGATTTTTCAAACAATCGATCCATATCTTTTTCGGTCTACTCTTATTTATTTTTTTTCCAAACTAACTACACTGTTGACCTGGCAAGGCTTCTACGGTTTCACCGTACTACGGTCTATTCTTATATACGTCCACCTTGATACTTAACATTTTTCTAGTTACATGACTTTCATCTCCGTAGTAGTAAGCTAAAAAGATCGAAGGGGCATATAGGAAGGTTGTTATAGATTATATACCCCAGTTTCTTCATACTAAATCTAGGGCGTTCTTGAAGCAGATGTTCAATGTTTTACACAGATGTGTTATCGGAAGGGCTGGTGTTATCGTCAATAATTTTAAGATGATTAAGGTACAATACCCATGTCCGGCTAATATTTGTGTCATGTGGAAGGAAAAAGTTTTAAAAACTTAAAAGTATAGCAAAAACTTTTAAAAATCATATCATATACTTATATTTTAATACCACAAAACAAGGAGTCGAAAATAATTACTGCATATAAAACGCGTGCGAAACCGCGGGCAGTTGGTAGTGTTATACAAAAATGCTATGGACAAATAAAATTGAATTTTAGAACATACTACTTGTTAAAGAAAAAAAAATTCACGATCACTTCTAGGTGTCATAGTCTTTTACAATACATATGAATATTCAAGAAATTACATAACCAATACGTGATAGGAAACATTGCAATTAATTTTATGAAGGTTTTTATTTACCTATTGCGTATGGAATACGCACATTTGATTGCGGAAGATTATTTCAAGCTCCAGTAATTAAGTAGGAAAGTTATGAGTACGTTTTGGCCGAATATCACTTTCTTGTAAAATCTGATAAATATCATAAAACTATATTATGAATGTATAAATAATATAATCACATATAGAGGTTTTACGTATGTACGCACATAAGAAGTTAATACTTCTTTAGCCTAAAAAAGACATTAAATGCAATTGATAATGTTTTAGTTAAAAAATTTGAATTAACTTTACAAGGCTTTAAAATTAATTTTCTATATATCTGTGCACAGAATCAAGTAGGATATCAAAAAGAAGTAGAATAAACTATATATTAAATAATAATCATTTACAATGAAAAGAGAGAATAAAAAGAATGCATACCGATACTTAACCTCAAATCTATAAATCCACTTTAAAAGTTTACAATATATAAAAAAACCACCTTTATCACGAATACTCATGATAAATTATTATTAACCATCATTTTTAATTGAAAATTACACATAAATGTACACGTATATGATACTAATGAAAAACACATGTTGTACATTCATATATATTTCAATTACTACATTGAATATAGTTATCAGTTCTCACGAAAATTTGACAGACGATAACTAATAATTTCATGATGTCGCTTTAAGGCGTCGGTGCGTGCGCACATCGTAAAAATTTACTCTCATATTTTCTTCCAAACGCGCCAAAAGAACTATAACCTCAAAAATATCACGGTAGCTTCATTTAACATAAAGTTGTTAAAATTCTTAGAAACTACGATCTTTATAAGCACTACGGGTTCAGCGTTGCCTGTTTTCGTAACGTGGAGAAGTGTGGCAGACGGTGTGGTTACATCGTTCTCTGAGGATTTTGTTCAAGAATAGATTATTTCAATAATGTATTTCAGTACACCTCTGATAAGTTTTTATGTGCGCTAGTGGGTTTTGGACACACGACTTAGGTAACTTAGTATTTACGTGGGAGAGAATCCTGTCAGAATAAGGAAGGATTAAACTGTAGTATAGAAAAATAACCGATTATTATTGAACATTCCTTGGTAATTGTCTGATAATTTATCGATTTACTAATGATTCTCTTCTTCTCGCGTCTTTGTTGCAATTCACGATGAAAAGTAGCTTAGGCTCTAGGTACCTCTAGTTAAAGTTAATTTTGATGAGGTCAGAGATTTAGTCATAAAAAATGTCAAACTGGCAAAGTCATTTTTCTTTAATAGCACGGTATAATGACGTCACTGTGCTAAATTGTAAGTGTAGTGAAAATCACATGATAGGCAAACAATCGCTTGCCGTCGCTGTTTACAAGCCTACGCTATAAAGGGATCACTATGGTCACGACCCAGTTTGATACGGATCCCTGGTTCTCACTTTTATCCCTATAAAATTCCACCCCTGTTTCGTACTCGTGTATTAACGAAGAAAATGAGACCAAACCTTTCCTTTACCGTACGAACATGCAGTTAAATAAAATGACGATTAAATAATTTCCACCATACTTTACAGCAACGCTGTGTACGGTATTTTAAATAAATAATATAATATAACATTCCACAACTTTTCGATTTTTTTTTGGTAAAATAACCAAAACAACGAAGTAAGCCAAAATAATGTAATAAACTGAACAACTGAACGTTAATATGTCAATAATTTTCACCCTACTGTCATCTGTCTCATCCAATCATTAATTTTTTTATGTGAAGGTATTTTTAATAAAAAATTATTAGCTATATAAGTGCAGCTGTTCTGAAATGATGCGCACATATATATGGCAATAAATTTATGTGTATGTGGATATATTAAGTACTGTTATCAAGTAAAACTATAATATGTATTTGAAAGAATGGTGCGCTTATAGTATGTGAATAATGTAATGTATATCAAATCGTGAACATGCCCTTGTAGTCACAGTGTTAAACAGTAAAGAGTGACGTCGTAAGTATATCGAGACACTCATGAATTAACAATTAGTATTGGTAGACATTTTTGCTATGTGTTATCACACATCACGGGATGTAAATCATTTATTTATTTCAATGTCAAAGATTTTATGACATTTTGGTGGTCGAGTAGCTTGATCGTCGGAATATCGATTCGATGTACGTAAGTTCCAGGAATGACGCGTACAAACGAATCTTACGGTTTTCGGCAGGTCTGAATTGAACGCTTGAAAAGATGTTCTTTAAATAGCACCGTATGTGGGGAATTTATTGAATTGACGATTTCTCTGTATTGGAAGTCGCCAAAATTGGCCCAGCAGGGTCTTTAAAGGCTGGCTTTATAATTATTTATTAAATATAATAAATATGGGTGATATATGTGCATACAAGCTCAACGAAATATAGAAATTATGTACTAGGTGTACAAGAATAATGTGAATTGCTGTCGAATATGTATATTTTATATGTTACGCAATAAAGTCTATTATTATTATTATTATTATGTGATAATTTTATCATTGCTTTTAAAGTGCTTCGTTATTTTAATGTCAATAGTTTCTGCAATATCAATTATTATCTAAACAACTATAACAAAATGTAGAATAGAAAGTAAAATTATTGTGTCAAGGAGGTTATATTATATACTTACATATATATGATACTTTTATTTCAATATCTATCTATTATTACTCATATGTATATATTATTATAGCTTACACTATTATTATTATTCTTTTTTTATACTCTATAGGTAAGCGTATGACCACAATCTCATCTGATGTTAAATGATGATGTGGTCTAAATTGGTAAGTCACGCTTAACCTAGAGTGAGACTGGCTCTCAAGTGCAGCTGCCGTAACACACCAATAGGTGCTTAGCGACAGATTTTCAACTTGAGGGTGGTAGCTAGCTAGACGGACTTAAAAAAGCTCTACCACCACGCTATGGTTTCATCACGATGTTTTCCTTCACCGAAAGCTTCGACTCAGTTGCTTGAATTCGAACCTACGTCCTTCTACGCTGTGTCCGAACACATTACCAACTGAGTAATCATCGCTTTAAGTGTAGTGTGCGCTTTAAGTGTAAAATTTTGTCTTTTTCTATAGGCGTTAGTTGAATTGGGTAAGCATAAATTGGGAACGGTTTCTACAGACTCCATTCTTAGTGCGATGGAAAGAATACTCATTGTTATAATATCGATACTCCAAAATTCTAGTTAACCCCATTATCTTCCATACAAAAAGAGACAAAACAGTTAAGTGTATATCTTCCAACTCTGTTTCTCAACCGATTCTCTTTTTTTTCTGTTTGTAGATATTGACTAGCTCTAGTGTTATTGAGAAAAAATTGAAATACTTCGTTTTTTTTTTCGTTAATAATGAAATATGATCCAATTTTGACTATTGGACGAGCGCTTGCTATTGTGTACAGTGTGGTTCAGCTTTTAAAATGGTACCTTTAAACTAATTCAATAAAAATGAAATACTGTATTTGTGTTCTATGTTCTCATAAAATCTGGGATACAATTAATAATTTCATAGGTCAACATATTCAAAAATTAGTATGAAATATTTGTTTGTCTAGTAGAACGAACTGCTCTAAAACAAGACACAATCGGCATTTCTTTTATTACAATAGGCAACGTAGAATAGACAATATTTAAATAATCATGCTTTTTAATCGAAATTATATCATGGCAACTTTTAATTACATTAAATATTTGAAAAACTATGAGATTATTTGGTGGTTCGGCTTAACAAAGCACTTACGATAATTATATTGGTATGTAAATATTTGTCACATTTTGTGATGCGTGGTTTGTGTGATGACAGCAATCATATTAAGGCATGAATGTTAATGTAATACGTAGAAGTACCTACCTCTAACGTATAATTAATTAATATTCGATGGTTCTTTAATCTTCCAAAAAGGCTTTAGTGTTTGACGACAGTCAATTTTTTTTTCTAAATGCCAAAACTGTTTGAGTACGTTCCGGAGATATTCCTCTAAACAAGTTTGAATTTTACATGAGAAAAACCGTATTACCGAATTGTGCAATGTGTGGATCGATCGAAGATTTGCAACACTTGTTGACGGAATGTGACCGAAAGAAAGCCCAACGAAAAGCTGTTATAGATACATAAAGCTTAATATATTAGATCAGGGCATTTCCCATATAGTCTTTTTTGCACCTGCATGTGAAGAAGCCAAAATTTTATGGAAGTTTGTGATGAATTCTTTGAATTGCTCGTAAATATGTTACGGTTAGGGTACGATGGGATTAACATGTTCTCTGTGGATCTAAGTTCCGAAATAAAATAACGATTTTAAAAAATGCACTGTGTATTTTGCAAGACTTTGCAACTAGCTATTGATTGCGGATTCGCTCGCATTAATATAGCTTTAAACAGTATTTTTTTTCTAGATAAAAGGTATCATATATCCTTCTCTGTACTTCTGACGACGTGTACGCAAAATTCCATGATGATCAGCTGAGTAGTTAAGGCGTGGAAGTGCAACAACTAAAAAAACTCGCTTTCGTATTTACAATAGTAGTTAGGTCGATGACTTTGTATAATTATTCTATCTGATATTAAGTAGTTCCGTTCAGACTAAGATACAAAAATAGTTTTTCTACTGAATCAAGGAGTAGATAAGATCATCCAACTAATCAGAGTTAAAAGCGTAATAAATAAACTCATTTTAGCATTTACAATATCTTTAAAGACTGTATAACAAATAGAGATTTATTAATAAAGGTTTGTATTCGTTGATGTTATGGACAAAATGAATTATTTCAGATTTATTTTGTTATCGATTAGGCAATAACTATTAAACAGAAAAACGACACACCACTGAAGTGAAACTTTCGTATTACAGGGAAACATTTCAATTAAAAAAATACAACAAAAAGCGAACGTCACGCGGTGTTCCTAGGCGGTCATTTATCCATGTAGGTACTGACCGTACCCGACGTTGCTTGACTTCGATGATCGGAAGAGAACCGGTGTTTTCAACAGTCTACCTGACAGTGTTCACCACAACCACTTTTCGTCACAGAAAAATGTTGCTTATCAGTATTTTAAAGCCTTCCCATAAGAAGTTTCAATTTAAAAATTGAGAAACTCAATTGACAAACAAAGGCGAATATCGTACTGAATAGTTTTCTGTTCGCCTGTTTATGATATAAAACGATACAGTCACATCCCCTAAGGTCACCCTGGATCGATAATTAATAAATCAGGGAAGGTGGTAGAGCTACACTGAAGCTATTACTGGTTTCAGCATGAATGGGTCGGCTCGCCCGGGGTAGTACCACCCTCTCACAGAAAACCGACGTGAAGTAACAGTGGTTGCACTGTTGCGTTTCGTTCGGTCAGTGAGAGCGCCGGAGGCCCACATATTTAAAAGGCCGGCAACGCACTTGCGACTCCCCTGTTCGTTTGCCCTCTATAACATAATAATAATAATAATAATAATAATATTAAATTACTTTTAGCTATCGGAAAGCAATCACAGGTTTGAGATTACGCTCAGGACATATTCCATGCAAAAATTTCGCCTTTATAGTGCGTAAAGTGTCATCTCCATTTTGCCAAAGTTGCAGTCTCATTCACGATGTGCATCACATCTTGACAGAATTTATTTAAAGTGAAAGTATAAGATCTAAGTTCAATATTTCTGGTTCGATACATATTGGTTTGTATAACTCCATATTGCCTGACCCTACTTTTAAATATGCTAGGGAATGTATAATAATAACCTTAATCGCTGCTAATTTTGAATTGGTATTATGTTACGTAATCGTACAGGCGAGTAAGCCTTCAATAAAAAAAACATTATTGTCCTTCTTTGTCAAAGAGTGTATCACTATAAATTATTGCATATAATTATTAGAATTCTTAGTTTTACGCGATGTGTTTGTACTTGACATTATGTAGATATTACATACTTATCATTATATTGAAATATGTACAATTAATCAGTTTCGATGGCGTGGAAAAAGATCTGTTTCCAATTTTATTTTATTTATAACACTAAGACTCGTCAATAGCTACTAAAAAAAGAATATGGGTTGACAAACAGAGAAGAAAAAAGTTTATTAATAGTAGGTTTGCTTACTCTTTATTTAGTACTACTGACATCGAATCCCAGAGGGTTGGCTATATCTATGTTTCAGTATGACGCTTTTGTCTTTATTTATTTTAATCGCTGGAAAAGTGTAGTGCATCATACCTGCGATTATTATTACTCTTTTGCGAAATGTCTCTCTAGACAAGTTTTCAAAAATTCAATGTGACATATGACGGTCTTATCATGCGAATAGGCTTTTTGCAATTGCAATTTGCTAATGTTAATATAACATAACATTTACTAATTAATTCCTGTATTATGAATTACAACTTACTAATGCAATTTTGGAGGAGAAAAAACTAGATTCCATAGATTCCTACGTGGGAGTTTTATAGTGTCAGAACCAAGATTATCTAAAATACTTTTCTTATTCTAATTAATTTATTGATTTTTTATAGTATTGAGTAGTATTCGGGCTGATGTCCATCTGATGGCAACTGATACCTACCGTACGCACCGAGCGCGAGTGTTGCTATTTTACAGTAATCATTAGATGTAACAACTGTTACTATAACTAATAACGTCATGCATTATTCTTGTACAGTAGATGACAAGTTACTGAAGATGACATTATTCTGCTCTTCATTACCCGTGTATTATTATTATTGATGATGATAATGATCGGCCGGTGTTATCACATCGCGCGGACGTATACCTTATGCAGTAACGAATATGTGTGAAAGAAAGAGAACACACGCAAAATCACGATTCGAACAATGAATATTCATTTAATTACCGAGTGATCGTTAGAAATTGTAATATGATACAAAAAGACCGTTATCCATCAGCTGAATAACTGACAACAGTTTATAACGACGATTACTGTAACATAAGACAAAAGCGTTGTTCATTATTGTTATATAACAGTTACCTATAACAAAAATACGTGTCGCAGTAGTGCTTCTGCAGTAGAACTTTATAGAGGTCCCATTTAGAATGGTTTCAATTCCCTTGTCTGCTATATTATATACTGGCTGATATCCGCGACTTCGTCTATGTTGTTTATTTTATCTTAGGAATATTTTTTTATGCCCAGTGGAAAAAGCATAGTACAACATCGCTTGCCACATTTCTCCAAGGCAAGAAAACACATTACTGAACTCGTAGTTCTTATAAAAATCATACTTTTGTAAAACTTTAATTACTTTGTATTAAATGAAGCTTTCGTAATAATCTTTTTGGCATAAGAACCAAGTGTCTAAATAGTAAAACTAAGAATTTGTTCAAAATCTATTACGTAGTTTTTGGGTGATGCGTGTACAATGCCAGACCTCTATCATTTTATTTATATAGGTTACTTCTACACTAAATCCTTCTAAAGCAGGTTTTATGTGTACACGTATTTCGCGCCAGTATGTGAAATCAAGTGAGTAAATTTCTTAAGCAAATTGAGTGATGCGCTGATTATCTACTTGCTTTATTTTTTACATATATTAACTGGTAAAATTAGGGTTTTATATGGAAAAAGTAAAACGAAAAAGAAAATATTATGGAATTCTAAATTTAATCAATCGAAATATGTACCATTGTTATTTATACACTTTTTTCATTTCACACATAGTCCATTGATTTCATTGCTGAAAAAATTGTGGAAGCGAGTATCAATAAAATCTATAGTCTGTGCCTTTATGGAATAGATTTTGGACTGCCTCATTGGAATAGATTTTTTTTGCTTGTAAGAAATTATCCTAAATTCGATAAAAGTAGTAATCTGTTGAAGCGAAATCCGGGATGTGTGGTGGATGTCGGAGATACTCCAACCACGTCGTTTCTTGAATTCTGCGACCGTCTGTCTTAAAGTATGGGACTTAAAGCTGTCCTGAAACAATAACGAGTTAGAGAGCTGTTTAACGTAAACTGGTCTCGGTTGTTTATCGGAAACTGGTCTCGGTTGTTTATCGGATAGTTTCCACCATGGTTTACATTGTTGACAGTACAGATCTATCGTAATTGTCTGGCCTTAGCCAAATCGTAGGACGGTATAGTATATGACACCAGTACGGCTCAACCTTTTTCTGAGTCAACTTTCGCTTGGAACAGGATTTGGTCGGTTCTCCTGAGTTCAGCCACCGTGATGAGCGTTTTCGATTATCATAAAGAATCCATTTTTCGTCACAAGTAACTATCATTTGATTAAAAATTTCCTCGTTATTGTGACAGTAATGTAACGTAATACTCAATGCATGTTTTTCGAGCTTTCTCACATTTCCAATTTTTTCAAGTCAATTAAAATTATTTTATCACTCATACCGAACTCTGGCGTGGTTTCCGATGGTTTCAACAAGATTCACCAACCATCCACGGGATTTGTTCTGTAGGTTAATATTTTCACAACGAAAACGTTGGAACCAAGTTTTGTAGGTGGTAGAGCTACGCTGAAGCTATTACTGGTTTCAGTATGAATGGGTCGGCTCGCCCGGGGTAGTACCACCCTCTCACAGAAAACCGACGTGAAGTAACAGTGCTTGCACTGTTGCGTTTCGTTCGGTCAGTGAGAGCGCCGGAGGCCCACATATATTAAAAGTCCGGCAACGCACTTGCGACTCCTCTGGAGTTGCTAGTATCTATGGACGGCGGTGATCACTTACCATCAGGTGACCCACCTTTTCGTTTGCCCCCTATGATATAAAAACAAAAAAGACAAAAACGTACTGTGCTTTCTTTTACAGTAGCTTCCCTATACACATTATTAATTCTCTGAGTTGTTTCTGCTGTGCTGATGCGACGGCGAAACGTGTATGTGTAAATAACGTAATATTTCAAGTGTTCCATTTTGTGAAAACAACGATACCAAAGAAAAATCAAATGTTGCGAAAACAAATGAATTATTTAATTCGAAACACAAATACACAAACAAGCCTAAATTTCAATTGGCATTCCTAATCAAATGCCAGATATTTGAGATCAAATTTGCCAGTTCGACCAAACAATTTCATATGTAAGGACCTAATATTTGCTTAATTATTTAGTACACACGTTTGAAGTCTCAGTCTGTGTATCACTGGACTAAACAATTTTACGGAAATCTTAGTAAGATTTGTTTGTCTTTGAAAATATTGTATTATTTGAAGTAAACAGATCTTATTGGAAACATTATTTATTAATGTATTCAGGATATTTCAACTCCAGTATATAGAAATTTGAATAATTGTTGAGGCTTCGAAATTTGTATTCCATCAAATCTGTTTTGGGTCACCTTTTATTACGACTCTATTTTATAAATGATATATTTTTTTGTTACAGCACTACACAAATATGCTTGGGTGCTGTGGTCATGTGAGCTAGTAGTGCTCATGGCCATATGTGTACTGTATGTGGTGACTATACGATCAGCTATGCGGCATTGGAAGGAAAATTTTATTAATGTCGCTGTGGTATTAAGTGTATATCCCGTAAGTACTACAACAATTAGCTAAGGTATATAAAATTATTAATGGATGAATTCAACTAACGATATTCCGTGTATTGAAAATACTATCGTTTTAAAAAAGAAAGTCCCAGTTATCGAGAAATCAAAATGAAAAAAAAAAATGTTTTTTGCCAAAATATTCAATTTTGAATTTTTTTATATCAATAATATAACGCAGTTTTATAACAATAACTCAGTTTGTTTGTATTATCTATTCAATTATAAATATAATATTGCCATAAAATTTACTTTCTCTATATAATACATCGTCAGTTTTTACATTAAGAATATGGGGTGGGCATATAATTAGTTAAGAGCATAGCTAATCGTCACACCGTTCGCAGCAATATTAAATAAACTACAGCTCTATCAAAGCTAGTCACAAAAACTTTTAAATAGAAATTCTATGGTTATAGTGAAAGCGCATTCGTTTCCATTCAAGGTTATTGCGTAATTTATATCCATATTACGTGTAAAACTGGTTAAAAGTAGCAACTGGGGGGAGGATCGATAATAATCTATAATATAAAAATGAATCGCTAAATGTGTTGCTAAGCGCAAATCTCGAGAACAGCTGAATCGATTTCGCTAATTCTTTTTTTAGAATATTCCTTGAAGTACGACGATGGATCTTACGGAAAGAAAAATTTAAAAAATTGACTGAAAAAGTCTAAAAACAACACTTTTCTATACTCCCATACAAACGATTCGCAATAATACTTAAAACTCAATTTGAACTTTAATTCTATAGCATAAAGTGTTAGTGGAGAGGTTCCGGGAAGGCAAAATGATTGAGTGACGTTAGTATCGTATAAATATTAATGTCAATATATTTATACGACGGTCCCGAATAGCAGACTAAGTATTAAAAAAATAATTAAGGAGTCTACTGTTAGGCGGTACGAAGTTCGCCGGGGTCAGCTAGTATACTATATAAATCAATATCAATCATATTTTAAAAATAAGGAAGATGTTTTGATTGATTCCTTTATACTGCAATTTGTGGTAAAGTTTCATAAGAAACTTCCTTTCATAAGTATTTAAACATTTATTAATGAATATTTTCTTATGGGAACATATACATATAATTTTTCTTATGGACATTAAATTCTTGTTACGAATCATTTTTCGCTGATGTGTTAGAAACATAAACGATTTGTAAATAAGCAGTGCGGTTAATTGTTGCGTAAAATCAACGTTCTTTCGCAACGATTTGCGACGAACAGTCTCTGATGTACGCTGCAAAGTTTAACAGTTATTTGGAGCATTCGTTGAGTTATTCATCGAATTTATATAAAACATTACAATCAGGACTGTTGCAGCATTAACAATTGTTCCAGCTAAGTAATCAATTAGAAATATTACACAATTATTATGGGTGTGAATAGTAATAACCAAAAAAAAAATTGAGTCGGCAAGTAAAATAAAGTGGCTTGCATATTGAATTTATCTAATGTACAATGACTTCACAGTTATTTCAATAGTACGAATGCTTTTGCTTCATCATAGCCTAACGTATTTATATATTGTATATACAAGTATAAATAGTACTTATAATTCGGTCAATAGTGTAGATAAACAAATTGCGAAACATGAAGGAATTTTAGAGGCTTCTATATTATTAATATCTAACTCTCAATGGATTTGAGAATATGTACTTGACCGACTTGCTTTCATGCGTCGTGGGATCGATAATTATTACTAAGACACACGCTAGGATAATTAATTGACCACTCGTTCCTATGTAACATTTTGTAATTTCTTCTTTTTAACCTATTTTGAAAATACCTTTAATACAGGTTTTTGTGTTTGTTACTTCAAAACTTTGTAATTTATAAGCAGGTTTGGAAAATGATAATATTTTTCATTGGACTTTAGATTTTGAAGGTACACTACGAAACTCCTCAAAATAAAATAGGAAATGGTTAGCCATTAAGATATTGGTAGGTTTATGACATTCCTAGACAAGGTACCTACCAAACCATGGTCAAAGACGTTCTGGTGTATTTTTTTAAAGTCGGTTTTATTTCTTCTTAAAAATTTATTGATGGTCAATAGTTTTTCCTGGGATATTCTTGAGAAATGTGAAAGTGTGCTTCGGTACTTCTTTATTTTTTTGGGATAATTCGCTCGATAATTTTTTACATTTACATTTTGAACCAATCTGTTTTCCGGGTTGGTATTAACGATTATGTCTGACAAAGTGGCACGCTTAATGGTGTCGCGTTTCGGAATCAATGAATATATATCTAGGATTTGAGAGGCTGATAAATGAAAATGACGGTAACGACTGCTGTTGGACTGTAAATCTCTGGGAGGTCACCGTTACTTGTTGATTGCATTGTGTTTATCGTCAGATACAGTGACGTCATTTTGTTATGCCAAATCTTTGGCGTTATATCAACTTCACTTGGTCTTGATCGAAATTGCTGTAATTTTTGTCTTAATACCCTAGATAATTCATTCAAAACACTATTAAAATTACATTATTCTGAGGTTATTTTACTTCTTCTAAAGTATATTGTCTCTTTCCTCTGTAGATTCTTTTATTCTTCTTAAGGCAATTATGAAAGAATGAATTACAAACTTCCATCTGAAAATACATAAGAATGGGAGTAAATAAAATTATGAAAAAAAAATGTCGTTTTAACATTTATTAATGGAGGGTTTTATTAAAGGTACCTTGATATATTAAATTAAATTGAATTGTGTTAAAGTACCATTGTAGGGGCTCGTGATATTTGGTTGGAAACTAATAACGTATGCCATCAACAATATGTTTTTTTTCATTATATGTTGTGTGTAATAATTAGCTGTAGATTTTACTATTTGGATATTCTGGATTCTTGTTAATTGAACTGTAATAAGGATGTAATCATTCTCTATAACAATAATTTTCTCCTAGATCGTTGCTGCAGCAGGCTTCTTGGCTATAGTTTTACCCAGAGGGCGAATACTGGCCGAAGCAATAGCACAAGAGGCTGTGATGATCGCAATGTATAAATTTTTCTGTATGATTGTAACTGAATGTGGTGGACCGGATCAACTTGTCAGGTAAATTTTCTTTAATTGCTTAGTAAATTGGTCTATTTTTTTAAACCTAACTACATAGACCTAATGGAATGGACCTAAATAAAACAATTCTCGCTATACTTTAATATAAAATATATTTAATAAATATGAAATGGTGTCGCTTATGCTATTCCAGAAGAGCAACAGGAATTAGATTACAAACAAGAGTTTTACCATGTTGTTGTTGGCCATGCTGCGTTATTCCTAGGCCAATAATTCAAAAGTAAGTAAACAGTTTTATGTTAAAAATTGTGTTATCATGCTCTTAGTTTCCATCATTATAATATTTTTTATGAAGCCTATTTTTAATAAATAAACGGTTATTTTTTTTTTTTAATTATTCTAATTCAGAGTATTTAATTCATAGTCCAAATACATGACGCCGTGGGATGCTTGTTATTTATATTGAAAGGTGTTAGTTACATCAACGATTCCTATAAAAAAGGACTCTCGGTGACAGAAAACCTAACAGTTTAATTCCTAGGGCCCTCTAGCTGAAATTAAGACACGAACAAACATTCAGATAGTAGCATAGAACGGCATTTTTTTTAATTATGAAATATTTTGTAGCTATAATATATAAATATAAAACGACAAAAAAATATATATTAATGTACCAACATTCGTAACTAAACTAATTCATTATTTCCATACAGTGTGCCAATTATTTTACGCGACAAGAATTAAATACTTTTGTGATTATTTTAATTGAGTAATGTCCTTAATATCCGTCCATTACGCAGAAAATTGCTCACTAGTTTAGCTCCACCCAAGTAATTTACTTAGATGTAATTGATAAAAATATCACTGATGTGATGAATAATTCCTCTAAGTTAGATATGTTTATTACATTAAATTATATAATTGGTTATTTTGTATCTTGTATTTTGTAATCTTCTGGAAGGAAGTTCTTCAACGCGGCTTGCGGTAGGAGTTTCCTGATAGAAACTTTTACGTAAGAAAAATCATTATGCCCCCTCCACGTGACTTTTTTCTCTGTCTTTTTTTTATATTATAGGGGGCAAACGAACAGGTGGGTCACCTGATGCTAAGTGATCACCGCCGTCCATAGACACCAGCCACACCAGGGGAGTCGCAAGTGCGTTGCCGGCCTTTTAAATATGTGGGCCTCCGGCGCTCTCACTGGCCGAACGAAACGCAACACTGTTATTTCACGTCGGTTTTCTGTGAGAGGGTGGTACTACCCCGGGCGAGCCGACCCATTCATGCTGAAACCAGTAATAGCTTCAGCGTAGCTCTACCACCTATAAAACCACCTGTCTGTCTCTTTCTATTGTGTATGTGTGTGTGATCGCGTGCGAGTATCGAAATTCGAGCAATCGAGCATCGGGCACTGACGGTCTTGAATCTCAATAATTCTGAATGCGTAGAAATTCCATTAATATTTTTTTTATTTAGCATTTTCTTTATATAATCTATAATCCATTGTATTTTAAAGTTTTTATATTGATTAAGTTCTTTTTATTTATATTAAGGAATTCCGGTTTTACAAAAATATTATTCGTAAATTCAGATTGTTTGTAAAATATCTGTATGTAATAAAATCTTTTTGAATGATGAGATTAAATTAAATTAAATGCTATTCAGTGTTGCCAATATAAAAAAAAACTTGAACAAGATGTTTAGCTGGAGACCGCTTTTTTAATAAAGTATCTTAAACATGTGCTTAACAGGGTTTATAGTATTTCACTGTTTTGTAAAACTCATGTTAAACGCGTCTTCAAATTTGTTTTTGCCATAAGAGCGAGTATATTTAGGAATGAAACTAACTTTGAAGTTTATGGTGAGATCTTAGTATATCATGTAGTAGTTTTTATTTTTTATTCATTTTTGGTTATTTGACTATATAATATTTATGGAATATTATTAGTAATTTGTCTAATATTGTTCGGTTATTGGGCGTAACTTAAGTTGAATAGAAATAATATCGTTAAACTCAAATTCTGAGATGTCACAAAAACTCCATGAAATATTTGACAAAGAAGGCTAGTATCCTCTTACAACACTGAAAATACTCGAAGTCGCTAGCTCCAGAACTTGATTAATGCAGTAATAATCTTTAATAACAAGGATTGGTTGGTGAAATAGAAGAAACTTAGAGTGGACGTTACTCTGCACTTCCACCTACAACTCATTGACTGCTGCCACGTCTCACTACAACATAAAACCTTTGATTTTATTTGCGAGACGTGTACCTGGAAAACTTAAATTTGTAATTAGTAACTTGTTGCAATGAGACATGGTAGCAGCTATTCTATTCCAGGCGGAAGGGCAAAGTAATGTTCCCTCTAATATTTGATTGATTTCTGCAAAGTAACGCTTTCATCAATAAAAAAATAGGAGAAGCATAAGAAGAAGAGACTAGTTCTCAAATGCAACTATTAGAGCATACTATATGCTTACAACTTTAGGGTGTTTATTAGCCAGGCGAATATGAAAAGTATTTCATAAATGTACAGACATCACAAAAATATTGTTTTTTTTTTTCAGAAAACATCTACTGTGGTTGCGTTGTCTGGTCGTACAGATGCCTATAGTTCAAACAGTTCTTTATGTTATTATACTCGCATTATGGGCTGAGGATATGGTAAGTCATTGTGAGTGGTTAGAAATAGTAAGAGGTAATTATGCAATGTTAGGCACTTTTTAAAATGTTTAATTGGTTACATTTTTGGAAACCATTGCCTACGTTGCTACCATGGTCTCGTTTAATTTCCTTTACCTTTTCTAATAACAATGTTGTTTAGTTGTTGACTCAATTTCTTAAATCAAAGTGATAAAAAATATGGGGATAGTAAGTTATTAAAGAAATTTATTCGAATATAATTTATACATGTACGGATCTGTAACAAAATGGCGAGGCTGTAAATTAAATCATTATGCTGAAAATCTAATTTTCTGTTTGTATGAATTGTACGTGTCCATTGACATGGTCTCGAAAATATCAACAATTCGAGACTGAATATTCCGTTTTGTGTCTAGAAAACACTAACAGATTATCGAGGTTCAAATAATTCCAAGACTTCTCGGGCTCTCATCGCTAAATGAATTGCGCTGATTTCTACTAAGCAGTGTATTTATTTATTAATAAAATTATTTTCTTTCTGTGGTACTTTATTAAAGTTGTTTCATAATTACATTTGGTTATAATCTGTGTGTATATATTTTAAAAAGTAGATACGTACTTAGGTACATATATACATTTCTATTGAAAAATGAGAACTTGATTAAGAATAGTTTTAGTTATTAATTTTGTACTCTCGTTTGGTAAAGGCATGGTTTTTCAATCATTTCTCCAGTATACGAACGGGTTGCACATTTATTGGTGCTATAATAAAATTACGTTTAAATGTAGGTACGCTTGCTGACCTCAAAAGTTGAGTGTGATTATAGAATGTTTGTTGTGTGCGTATGGGTGTCGATAATGCTGTGGGCAATTCAAGTCTAAATGATAATTATTTCTTTCTTTTTCAAAACGTAATAAACTATACTATACAGTATAAATTTATTGTACAGTTAAACCCTACTACATACTACTGCGTTTACACGTCGCTTCGGTCTTGTAGTATAATTGTTTAGTTTCGATTCAGTGTGCCGTTAAAATCAAAGTAATCAATGTTCCGTACGTTCATGTTATCCAATATAACGTCGCATGGAACTTATGACAATCATTTTTTTTAACCGAATTATCATGTTTTAGATGTTATACCACCGGAATTTTGTGTACCTGCAGCCGTTTGTTGCAGCATCGATACTAACAGGTGTATGGGGAACGATCATGTGCGTTCGTGCAGCGGAATCAATTGGTCACAAACTTAAACCAAGATTTCTGTCACTGCAGTTGGTCCTGATCATAGTGAAGGTTCAATGTGGAATTGCAAAAGTGCTGCCTGATTTTATTAACATACCGTGTGTTGTGTCTTTGAATCCATCCACGTTTGTTAACAGTGAGTTATTCAGTTGATGATGTAATTGCCTGTTAAAAACTACTTTCTATATTTTACTCACAGATAAGAATTTCTTGGAACTGTAAATATTTTTCTAAATTTATTCTGAAGATCTCAGAAAATTTACAAAAGGTCCTGTAAGGTCTGGAAGTTCAGGATTATTTCAGAGAATTATCGTTTCTAATTACTACTATCTCATAAAGTAAAATTACTCTTATAAGGGGAAACAATATAACTTGTATTAATTAGATAAGGGATCAAAATGAAATATTCTTGTATTATAGTCTATTATAGGACCAAGGGTTGATAAGACGATGGATAATTTTTCTGGTAACGATAAGTTCCCCTCTAATCAATTCTACACTAGTAACCTTATGACTTAGTGGTAGTGTGTTTGGACACCGCGTCAATCATCACAAGTTTGAATTTTGCAACATCGGAGGAAAATATTATGGTGAGATCATAGTGGTAAGGCATTGTCAATTGTCAAACTCAATGACACACTAAAATACTTTTTACAAATTCGCGATACTCTTACATACTTGCAAAACTTTTGATAGTACAAAGTGAACGAAAGTGACAGTTTGTATATGTCGCGATAGATTTGACAGGTGCTTGCGACATTACATATTAATGTGTAGTAACATTACATATCAATGGGTAGTAGTAACATTACATATCAATGGGTAGTTGAGGACCGCTACGTTAGTATATTAATTTATAGTATACTTAGTGTACTTAATATATTCATATTTCTGGCACATTAATTGACTGGTAAAAACTATTATATAATTACGTTTCTTCCTACATATTCAATATTGTGTGTTAATATCAATTATTGTGTCTTTGCAGTGATTCAAAACAGTGTAATGATGGTGGAAATGTTATTTTTATCTATATGGGCGTGGCGCCTGTATCGAGTCCCGCCCGAAAAGGATTTAGAAAAACCATCACATATAGTTGTAGCTGTGTTAGATAACAGTGTTAAGCACATAGATGTGAATGCCGGAAAGGATGGCGTTGAAAATAAATCATTCAATGAAAACCTTGAATGAGTTGACTTGGTTGCCTATAAGTTTTTTTTAAATAAAGTTTGACGGTTGTCTGTGACATGAGTCTAGATTGTGCTAATAATTACAAGATAAATAATAGTTATCTAGAAAGATCTGTATTTGGACTCATTTTGGATTTCTCACAAACGATTATTCTGTACCTGAATAAATTTGTATGTTGTGTAAAAATAAAACGTAAATTAAAAATATATTACTATATTTTAGCGTTTAATTTAATCCATTACAATATAAATAATTACTGTATTTTAGTTGTGTTTTTATATTTTATTCTGAGTCGTGATTCGGTTCACTTTCAATACTTTTATCTTCGTTGTCTTCAGAAGGAGTCCCAGCTCGAGAACTTTCGGAACCGTATATACTATGAAGTTCTTCTAGTTTATAATTTATTTTGATACCCTTAGACGTTGTTTTATTTACTTTGTTTACAAGTGATTTCGTTTGCTCTTCTAATCTCTTCAATCGGAGGTCACGAGCTGCAAACCTAGCTTCGTGATCAGTTTCACTGGAAGTTGATGGTTCAGTTAATTCATTTACTAATTTAGTAGCTTCAGTTTCTATATTATTATCGTTATTTTGCACAGCCTCAGTTTCATCAGCAATTTTACATTTTTGATGCTTAATATGAAGAACATCTAATTTCTCACTGATTTCTCCACCAGTGCTAAGTGTATTGGATAAAGTTTTTACAAGCCCTGAACAATTTTCTTCCAGTTTTTGCAGTCTTTCATCCTTCTTAGATAGCCTTTCATTTTGTTGCTTAACATTCTCTAATATTTTTTTAAAATCTGTTACTGTATTTTCCGGAATAGTTTTAATTTGAACTTCATTATTTTGTGTATCATCCGAAGAACCAATAGTATGTATTTGTTCTTTTATATCACTAGCTGTTTCTTCTTCGTTGTCGTTGTCGATACATATTTGTGATGAAGACACTTTATTATGTGTGTGATTATGCAATTTTTCAGTGCTCTTCATATTAAGATCATTTTCTAATGTGATACAGTTTTCCAGTTTAGTTTCATATACTGATTGTTTATTTTCCTCCTTTTCTGATATATCGTTTGAGTTATTACTTTTTGTTTCTTTAATCGAATCAGTATTTGTAATTGCGTCACAGGTCTGATCGCTCAATGATCCTTCAGGACTTGAATTATCATGAGTTATATCGCAGAGTTCATCCTCTGTTTCATCGTTTGGTTTATCCGTGTCTTCTATATTATAATTGTCTTTATTATTGTCGCCATCTTGTGTATCTAAAGGTAGATCAGCAACGTCAAGCATATCACTAGCAGGATCTTCTCTTTCTGCTACTAAATTAAAATCTGCACTGGAGTCCATGACTTCGATAGATTTTTTATACTTTTTTTTACATCTTAATAAAGATTTAGCAACATATTCTCTTTCATCGTTTGATTCTGATGACTCATCAGAAGGCTTTTCATCGCTGTAACCACTTTCTGCAGAGTTATTTAACGATGTAAAGCTAGATTTTGTTTTTCGACTCGAAAATTCAGCTCTGAGATCTTTCCAGTCTTTTTCAGATTTAGTATTTTTTTCTCTAGCTTGTTCCAGTTTTTCGCGACAATATTCCAACTCTTCTTTTAGTTCATTTAATAACTTCCTTTTTTGTTGTAGTTCATATTTGAGTATCTTCTCATGAGTATGCAATTGATGGTGGTGTCTGCGTAATCTACTAACTACATGCCAGGTTTTACTCAATTCCGTAGTTACAAGACATAATCTTCGTTCTTGTACTTCCAATCGGCTTTCTAAATGTGAATTAAGTTGCTTCATATGATTGACTTCTTTAACTAGCCCAAGCTTTTCTATAATAAGGTCCTGAAATTGTAAAAAAAAAATGAGTACCATCGATTTTAAATTTTCTTTGCATAACTCAGAAAAAAAAATTGGCTCTGAACCAACTTTTGCAGTGACGATGAAATTTTTGTGTCCTACAAAACACAGTTTATTCATTTTTTTTATCTGAGATACGTTATGACTATTGACCGTGATTCACACAATAATAGTTGCAACAGCTGTGAGCTAAAGAATTACCTTTAATCTGATATAAGTCTGACTAACACTTGGCACTAATACAGGCCCAGACTTAGTTTCAACAGATTTATAACAAGTTGTAACTTTTTCTGAAGATTCCACTTCCGGGGCATTTTGATGACTTAAAAGTTCTATGAGTACTTTCCAAACCTTCGGAAGATTTTCTACAATCTCTTCTGGAGTCGTATTTTTTCCGTTCTGGTTTTCTGTAATGTTAAAATCATTTTATAACATTGATCTAAAATATAAGTAAATAAAACAGAAAAAATAACCGTAAATAAATGATTATTTACAATTGTATGATTATATTACTAATTATGTACCAATATACAAGAAAAACCTATATAAACATTTAATACTATTTTTGTATTGTATAACTAGCTATTTCATAGCATTTTGCAGAGTTTGCATAATCTATATACTCGTATTATAATTAGTTAGAAGGTTACGCAAAAACATGAAATCCGAGTTTATTGACATCATTAGCACTGTTTACCTGATAACTCTAATTCTTTTGGTTCATTGCATTGATTTTTATGTATTTCTGCCTCGTTTTCCTCAACTTGACTAACTAATTCCAATAAAAGTTTGGGTAATGCAGATGAAGCTTCAGATCCATTTTCCTTTTCGGCCATTTGTGTAAGAATACCGTGATTTTCTTCAAGTCTATGAACTAGTTTATCCAGATCTTGCTTAGTTTTATAGCCCAGCAATACTTGAGAAAAAAGCTAAAAGAAAAATAAAGGGTAACTTAAGTTCAGTAATTAATTTCGAGACTGAATTAATTTTATATTCTTACTTTGTTTACGACTTTCATTTCAGCCTTTAATACATTTGTTTCATCTTGACATGCAGATATTTCAATATTCTTATTTTCAATTGATTCTTGTAATTCAGCTACTTTAGATTCCAACTCATTAATTTGAGATGTCAAATTTGTGGACCTGAAATTGATTGGTTGATTATATATTTTATTCTATTACATCAATAAAACATCTGTCTATGTCGTTTACACTTACTTATTTACTTCTGATTGATACAGGCGTTTTTGTTCCTCTAACTCTCGAACCAAACCTTGCCTGGTTACTTCAGCTAACCGTGCTCTCTCTTCATAGAGTCCACGCAATGTTCTAATGTTGTGTAACTGCTTTTCGTACTCTTTTCGCAAATCAGCAGACAATAGGTTCGTTTCTCTGTCGGCTAGCGTAAGTTCTATTTCATTTAACTTATTTTTTAACTGTAAGGTGAAATTTTTTTTTTTAATTATTATCTTTTATCTCGGGAAATTTTGTTAATTTCAGTTATTTCCTATTTAATGGTCATTACAATAAACTAAGTTTTAAATATTATGATTCACAAATGATTTTTTTTAATATTAATTAATTACAGATAAAAGGTAGGAGTAGTTTTAGAAGGGAAGCGGATACCAATGTAGCGACACACATACCTACATCAAACGTGGTATGTGTGTACTACAACAACTTACGCGAAAAACCAGCGGCAGTATAATATCCCAAGCCTAGTCGGCTTAACAAGGCGATTATTAAAGACTCACCGCCCAGGTGGCGACCACATGCTACCTGGGTGTAATTATAATCTCGCCGACTAATCCCATTTACAATGCAGCTCACAATTATTGTATAGAATTATTTTATTATTTAAATTATCCGTGCTTTATTGTTTCATTATTAATTTCTTGCTTCATTCTTATTTTACGACTGTAATATTATTTGTATTTGCATTTTCGGTTTACTTTTATCCTTTTGGTTTGCACGTGTTCTTTTTGGTTTAAATATAACCTGCTCAGCTCAATAAAGGAAGATTCGTAATCCAGCTGCCAAAGCGATTACTAGTCTGCACAAACGAAGTCAGATATTTTATTTATACCTTTCAACCTTCTGAAAGTAGCAAAGTGGACCACTTCTGCTAAAGTGGTGACCCCGACGTGATTTCCTACCCGGACGCAGCCGTAAACCGACGTGATCACCTACCCGGGCGCAGCCACCCGTCAACCGACGTGATCCTTTACCGAGCCGAACTAGTCAAACCGTCAACCGACGTAATCTTCATACAAGACCGACGTGATCGCGTCTTACAAGTGGTGACCCTAGAAGCAACACGCTTAAGAAACCTCAATTACGGCAACGCAATTAAGTTCTACACAAACACGTAGAGACGCTGAAATTCACCCAGAAGAAACAATCTCAAGCAAACATTGAAGTTTTACCTGCAGACATCAAGTAAGTCAAGAAGAGTTCCTTAGCTACACAAGCAACGAAGCTCTACTTGCAAAGAAACGCTGCGCACCGAAGCCACATGTCGTCAACATGACGATCGAAACAGCCCACATCACAGAACATACATACAAATCCTTTTATGAAGAAGCCACCAGAGCTCTCACCAAGCGCATTCCGCCACTCTGGCGCGATAAACCACGACTTTGGTTTATTTATTTTGAAGCTGTAACTAGCATACTTCACAAAAATCAAGAGCAACTAGCACAATTGGTGATTAAATATCTCGATAAAGAAGACATCGATCAGATCGCCGACCTAATGAGTAACCCAGCAAAAACATACCTATACACTGCTGTAAAAGAACGCCTGATCACCGCTTATGAAGAAATCACAAGTCCGCCTACGACTGACTATAAAGCTGTACCTCAAACTCAAGAAGAAGAAAACAGCATTCATCGGTTGGATCAACAAGAGAATCTTCCGTTAAAGAAGATTACCTTGCCTTACGCCGATCCACCGCCTCTATTGCTTCAAGACGCGACACCCGGAACAGTTACTTCCAGTAGCAACTCAAAAGAAAGTGCAATCGCAGACACACTCAGCCGAGTTGAAGCAATCTCTTCTCCGCCTACGCTAAATTACACAGCCATGACAAAACCGCAACAGCCACAAGAACAAGATTGTACTGTCCAACAGCTACCTCAACAAAACAATCTTCAGGCAAAGAAGATTATTATTTCTTCGGATCCATCACTCCCAATCTGCAAAACCTCAAGACTAAACTTGGCCGAAAAAATGCCGTATGACACATTCGACACTGCTCGTCACGCAAGTCACCCTGACATCAAAGCAACACGCAAGCTGATATTACAAAAAGTCTACAGGTCATCTATACACACCGATGTTTTCACTAGGGCGAGGCCATGCACCCGTTATCAACGGCGCAAAATACAACACCACTCATCAACGACGCCACATAACTACGTCTCACAACCACAACGCAGCGCAATCAAGATGTTCACAAATACTTCATCAGACGGAAACCTCCGACCCACGTCAATACATAAAGGACACCGCAACTTTGTCTGTGTAAGCCACGCGAGAAAATTTACTCGACCACCAGAAGAATATTTCAACATCAGCAAGCAATACGAAAAATCCGCCGCTATTCAATTACGCGATTGTTAACATAGACGTCTCTCATCACACGACTTAAGCTGCCTACACAACCAGTAACGAAGCCACGGAACCTGATACATCCACACGTGACAAGGCATTACCGCCGAATATCAACCAGCAATACTTACATATCGCCAAACGACGCCCGTACCGATCAGCCGATCGAGACAAACCATTCGTCTACCAGTACGCTTCGCTTAAGGGGGAGCACTGTAGCGACACACATACCTACATCAAACGTGGTATGTGTGTACTACAACAACTTACGCGAAAAACCAGCGGCAGTATAATATCCCAAGCCTAGTCGGCTTAACAAGGCGATTATTAAAGACTCACCGCCCAGGTGGCGACCACATGCTACCTGGGTGTAATTATAATCTCGCCGACTAATCCCATTTACAATGCAGCTCACAATTATTGTATAGAATTATTTTATTATTTAAATTATCCATGCTTTATTGTTTCATTATTAATTTCTTGCTTCATTCTTATTTTACGACTGTAATATTATTTGTATTTGCATTTTCGGTTTACTTTTATCCTTTTGGTTTGCACGTGTTCTTTTTGGTTTAAATATAACCTGCTCAGCTCAATAAAGGAAGATTCGTAATCCAGCTGCCAAAGCGATTACTAGTCTGCACAAACGAAGTCAGATATTTTATTTATACCTTTCAACCTTCTGAAAGTAGCAAAGTGGACCACTTCTGCTAAACCAAACATAGTA
Organism: Antheraea assamensis; assembly: GCA_035772565.1. NCBI lineage: Eukaryota > Metazoa > Arthropoda > Insecta > Lepidoptera > Saturniidae > Antheraea > Antheraea assamensis. The sequence continues at coordinate 147,601 of JAQQSE010000131.1, read as the reverse complement.
TTAAATAAATCAGTACCCAGCAGAATTTCCTGATTCTCTCTAGTGAGATTTTAATGAGATTGAATAATGTATTTGTTTAGCGTTCTTTAATAGTAACATGGTCACTGTTAACTTTTCTCTTGTAATAAAGACTTTGATAATAAACTTCATCACTAATATTGTTGGCAAATGTTCAAAACAGCTACAGTGATGCATTTGGAGCGTGCTATGATCGCGGTCCCTGACCGGGTAAGGTGTAAGTTCCTGCAGGTCGTTGGCTCATCGACGTGTCATTAGATAAATACTACGAAGTAATAACAAAACACGCCGCAATATACAATGGAAAACCGAACTAACACTTTAATTTTATTGTTGATTTATCAGTATATTTATACAAGTGACTTAAAGATTTCCCGACCATGGTTTAACTATACAAAGAACAGTATATCATTATATAGATCTTATTATATAAATAAAATTACAGACTTTGTTTATTTTTTCCATGGAGTTAAATAGATTGCCCTATTTAGTTATAATACAAAAATCATGTCTGTTGATTTGTTCTTAAAAAATCCTCAGAAGTTCGTTTATAAATATCATTTTCGTCTATTTGGTTGTTCACATTGCAAAGTAATATACTATATGAAGTATTCAAGTAATTCCGGACATAACCGTAAGTAATCTATTTATTCTTAAGCAACACACTAAAATCAGGTACAGCAGAAAAGAGATATTAACGACAAAAAAAAAATCATTGAGAGCGAATACAACGCAATACGCGTTTTATTCGGCAGCACCATTACACCTGCCTCCTTATTAAATATACTTCTATATAAAACATATCTATTTACATTAAACATTTTTAACATTTATAAAGAAGAAATATCTAAATAAATATAATATGCACAAAATTAACTGCGTAATATATTTTGTTTTTCTAGATATACTTCTATATTTATATTATTGTTACACCAAACGAATAAAGAAGTAATGACCAATTACCAAACTTTTTCTTTTTTGCGTTTTCGGAATCAGAATAACAAAGCAATCTTTCATAATCTCTGTATACAAATCTTTCAAAAGATAAAAAGACGCTTTTGTAATTTACAATAATCTCCATCATATGTTACGCTTAAAAGCTTAATATTCCTTAAAATACTATACACAACCACCGTTTTATTACTCGGAACTATTTTATACAAAGATTATGAAAGGTTACCCTGGTTTTTCAGATTCCGAAAATGCAAAAAAGTTATGCTAGTTGGCCATTACTTTTTTATTATTATGTAATATATTATACGTAATACTTTCGGCGAACAAAGGTGAAAAGCAATAGATACATGACAGCTTAATAAAGGATAGTAAAGTAATATCTATTGTGATATGTCTAATGTAAAAGAAAATTATGTCATAAGAAAACCTTTTCTGCAAAATTTAACATCAAAATGTTGAATAATGCTCAAATTGACTAGATACAAAAATCGTAACAGCCGCTTTTAGTTTTTTTTCGTAACAGTTAACATTATGCGGCTGGCGTTGTATTCGTTCGGGTTAGTTGTAGGAAGGCACATAGATTATAAAATTTAGAATGATGAAATTACTTACTGCATTAAGTTGTTCTTCACGGAGGTTTATCATGGTTTTACTGACCGTGACCACTTCTTTTAAAGCGTTAATTTGTTTAATGGAATCTCTGTTTTGTGAATGCAACTCAGCAATAGCGGAGTTAGCATTCTGAAGAGCACTGTTCGAGTCCACAAGATCTCGCCTAAGCTTATTATTAAGCGCTTTAAGTTTTTCAAATTCATCACTCATATGAGCAACAACTTCGCTTATTTCGCGGTTTTCTTTAGAAATCTGTATACTTTCAGGAATCTCCACGTTGTTCATAATTAATAATTCGCGCAATTGTCTATTATTTTCGTATAATTCAATTTTAGTAGCTCTTTCTTCTTGTAGACATTTTTCTAATTCATCTTTTTCTGTTCGATGTCGAGCTAAAATCTCTCTACGTTGCTCCCTTTTAATGCTTAGCTGTTTGTGAAATTCTATCATTTCTTCTTTTTTTGCTTTTGCATGAGCTTCATCGTCAAGCTGTTCTTGTAGCTTCTCTTCTTCCTCGTTCACCATGTCGGCCGTAACACTAGTGTCGTTAATTATTTTACTTTCACTTGCAACGTTAGCTTCACCTCCTCCCGTTGCACCACTACTGAGTACATTTCCCATTTTGGAATACTTTTATAAACAAATCGCACTTTCTTCCACGTAAAATTAAAACAAGGATGCACAGTTTAAAATAAATGACAAGTAATACGTTTTCGATGAAGACAAAGGAGTGTCGACTGTTAGATCAGACGAATATACTGGCTGTGTAGCAGTGGCATCCCAAAATAGCATCCTCGTCAGCCCCCAGACGCGCGCAGTCGCAAGATTATAATTATAATACGCCGTAAGTTCAATATTACCGTTGAAACGTAAATACTTTTTCGACGAATCTGCGTGAATAATTTATTTATATCAGTTTATTTCCACATGACTTGATGTAAAATTAAATGTGCAAGTTCCGAAAGAAAGTGATCTTATGTTGATTGATAGAATTTGGAATTCAAATTTCAAAATTAATAATAACATTGCGTATGTACATATTCTTGCAATGACTACGCACATACCATTATATATATTGTAATACATTTAACATTACTCCCTGACGCAGTAGCATAATTATTTTGATATCTCATTTTGAAGGAACCTACTTAATATCAGATATAGTAAATTTATCAAGTCGCAGTCCTAACTAATATTATAAATACGAATATGTGTTTGTATGTTTGTTAGGCTTTCATGCTTTCACTATTCGGACAATACCATAAAATTTTGCATACACGATGTCAGAGCTATAAAAAATTATACTAGGTCACCTTTCAGCCAGTATAAAAAGTATGTTTTCCGATGGATAAGTCATAACCACATTAATGTAAGCGAAGTCGCATACAAAAACTACTTTTTTATGCCACACGATGGATCTGTCTGATTTTAAGTAAGTGCATAATTCATAGTTACATCTCGATATATGTTTGTACATCTATACCTTTAAGAGTAATTTACTTAAGAATTGAATTAGTACCTACACTTCATGTTACAATGCGAGTTAGCAATAATATTCTTAAAAACATTAACAAATTAATGTGATACTCTTGAATTAAACATTAATTATTGTACCAGTGGTGATATTGCGGTTATCGAATCTCACGACGGTTTTTTTTTTACCTTCCTATACCCGCGTCAAATAGTATAAGATATATAACCCGCCCTCGGTCTGTGAGACCAAAAGTGCTAGGGCTATTTTATTATGTTATTTAGTAGAGTATGGTCACAAAATTCAATTTATTCTTCGATAAGAACGTGTAGAAATATATCAACTATTTAACAATATTTCATTACAGTCATTGGAAAAATACAACATGTATTGTTAATGTCTACAAAAAATTCAACAAAGGCATACTTCGAGTTATTTCATACTTAAAGAAACTTTGGATTAAAAAGACAACATATAAAGTTGATAAACATGCCAATTTTAGTCGCTTAAGATGGTTCAACTTGGCAGTCGAAGCATATTATAATAGCATCCTTCCTGTAATAATATTTCTTACAATAAGTGCAATTGTATCGATACTTGTGATTGCTTTTAGAGGAGTAATAAAAATGTTCTATTTTGCTGTTATTTCCTGTGAGAGTAGATTCTTGATTACTTAATTTGCAATTTTCCCCTATTTTTTTCCTTATCAATCTTGATACACAATTCTTCACTATATGTGCCCCTTGATACGAATTTATGAAATCGTAAAATTAGTTTCCAAAAGCGATTTACATTAACATATTGTTAGCATTGTTTTGAACATATATGATGTGTTAATTTATTTCCATTTAATTCATTAGACTATAAGATATATTATAACCAGTTTGTTAATTCTTCTTGCAATATTTGTATATTTTACAGATAGCTAGGCTATTTTTACTAAGGTAGGATTAGTATCAAAAGTTCATTGAAACTCCTCATTTGCAGTCCGGTGAAACTGTAGAGGCCTTATTAGGTTAACAGTGTAGTCAGTTTGAAAAAATAAACTTCTTATCGTTCTCAGAACTATGTTCCTGCTCTAAATCACTTTTTTATTTTTGCACTTCCAATTCATTTTCAAAGTCGCTGTTGTTTTCATAAGTAGAATTTAGAATCGACCTTCAATTGTGGTCCTCATCCATTTTTAGGTCGTGTAATGTAACCTAAAAATAATTTATAGGGATATTATATAATAGTAGCTTTAATTGTAATGATAAAAAGACATAATTATAGCTTTTATTAAAACTATTACTGCTATAACCATGTCGGTCTGACGGACCGATCTGCGTCGTGTTCAGCCACATTTAATGAATGCACGAATGTTCACGCTATGCTCATTTGAAGTAGGCCATGAATCATACAACTACCGAAAAATCCAAATCGTCAGCGTTTTGTATTTTAAAAAAAGCAAGAGAAACGTATAACGTCGGTCTGAGAGACCAATGCGCAGGTATAGGAAGGTTAATAAAACAATCTAGAATTATTATTTTTTATACAAAGCGGGTTAATTGTCAGAACTTTAAGGCAATGGTAAGTATACTTCAAGAACAATAGTAAACGCCTATCTAAAATGGATGGTATCATAGATATAATATTTTATTCATAGACTAAGAAGATACGCAGTATTTGTATAAATTATATATACCTACCTAACTAAATAAAATAAAAATAGCTTCGACGCTGGCAAATACTTTAGCGGCGCCAGTTAAAGAGAATAGCACCCTTTTCTAAACGTCAGTTCAATCAAGAAGCCACATAATCAGGCAAAGTAAAAGTGTAAATCAAAATTAACGAAAAATAGTAAACGCTATTCACTGGAATATCCTAGATCCTCAGTATTACATATAATTATTTATCGAACGACGTACAAGTGATTGGCATTATAAAATGAGAAAAATAAGTAAATATTTTACGTTGTGTGTCGAGCGAGATTGATTTTTTATTTTATTTTGTTAACAGTGGCTTTTTGTAATAATAGCTAATAAAATCACTTTGTGTGCGTCTCAATTCGATTAATCAACCAGTTGGATATGCCATGATGTGAAATGTGAAGTAGAATAAAGCTTGTTGAGCGATGGATGAGAGTACTAAAAGTTCCCCTTGTAAGGTAAAATTTAGCCATGTTTTGTAATTTTATTTCTTTTCAACCTAGAACTATCTATGTTGACAGTACTATTATAGAGTAGATATTATATGGAGTGTCGTGTGAAAGTAATTTTGCATAGATGGCTATAAATTTGTTTGTATTGTGCAGTTTATTTTTTCATTTTGTAGGCAATATTTAGTTACTGAGAGCAGTAATTGTATACATTTCGACACAGAATCTGTCTTAACATTGTAATGAAGTAACAATGAATGGTATTATTTGTCAACTATTTATTTCATAATGCCTTAAAAGGTTGAGACAAAACCATTATAATGATAAAGTCTTTAGCTAATAACATGATAGTGCACAAAGCTTTTCTTAATTGTTTTGCAGTTTTATTTTTTTAATCTTCTAAATAACACAATTTTTATGAATTTTGCAAAATAATCTTGTTACCACTTTAGTTTAAATTTTAACTGATAATGCACGATAAATGTAAGGAGTGCAATGAGGGTGCGGATGGGCTACAACTGCATGCAGAATTGGAGCATCTGCGACAGCACCTTGCCGAGAGGGACTCTCACATTATAGCTATAGAAGGGGAGTATCTCAAATGTACTGCCAGAGCTAATGACTTAGAGGAGCAGCTCAATACTTGGAGAGAAAAATATGAAAGGTTTGTAATAAATTGGTACAACGTTTTGCTATGAATTTTAAATTCCACTAGCTGATAACAGCAACTTTATCAGCATAGTTTATTATTTTAGTAAAATATTTTATGTACAGAGGAAAAAACATAGGTACCAAACCACCTGCCCCCACTTATCCACTACAAGAAGGAAATATATTGCTGACTGAGTAGGACTTATAAAAATCATAGCTTTTTAAAACACCAATACCATAATATTAAATGAAGATAATCTGATTTTTTAGTTAAGAACGAAATGCTTAACAAATAAAAGTAAAAAAAATATATTGAAACCTATATAGTAGTTTTCGAGTTATGCATAGACAATAGCGTAACATGGCATGATTGCTTACAATTTTGTCCACATTAAATTACAGTATAAGACTCATTGACATTAAAATATAGCTGAACACCACTTAGTAAAGAGTGGTAATCAGATGGCATAAAAAAATGACAGCATAAAACATCATGAAAGAACATTGTCATTGGTCAAACAGTGTTGTTATTTATCAATCTTGGATATATTAATATATCAGTTTTAGTATCATCCTTCATTCATAGTTAATAAGTTGAAATAAGTAAAATTTTATCGAAACTAGTATTTATTCATTCCATTTTAATTTATATTTGTTTTACACTGTATAGTTTACACTACAATGTCATCATTCTTTAAATCTGCAGAGACACATACTTATGTATTGTTGTGTTGTGTACTTAGTGCTTAACACAATGGATAACACAAGTTATCATAAATATAATTATAATTATTTATGATAACTTGTGTTATCCTTACATAGATTACCTAAGATGATTACTAGATTATACAAGGGTGCAATAAAAATTTCCTAAACTGGCCATTTACATTAAGTATGTTTTAAAACTACTAACAAAATTTGAAAATGGATTTTTTTGGATTAAAAATGCAGTTTGTTTCATCAATTTATCATTTATTCTGACATTTTGGTGCCATTTTAAATATTCCATGTCTATTTCCATGCTCATGGATTTAATTCGTCTTAATTTTTGTAGTATGATTTACTATATTTTAAGTGTGACTTGACACCTCATCAGAGTGTCACTCGTCTTCAAACTGCATCTGACAATGTAGAACCATGCAAGTCAACCTTTTACAGCTGGTTTGTATATTTGTAACTCGGTCGTTTTAATCTCTGTGATGAATTTTGTCATGGTCATCTGTCTACTGTCTACCACTGTGAATTACTAAGACATTGATGCTGTGTGCCATATAATTGAATCAGACAGGCGTGCGACCTACCATGACATTCAGGCATTTTAAGCCATAAGCATGAGTCAGATACAATGAATGCTAGAAAAATGTTTAGGTGTGAACAAGCTGTGCATCTGATGGATTCATCACAATTTCATTGAGCCTCAAAAACGGATCGAGTCACTTGGTGCAATGCCATTCAATGAAGGCATGCCCAATATGTGCACAGAAGACAAAACATGGATTTACAGCTACGATCCTAAAACAAAAGGAGTGTATTCTGCCAGATGATAAGTGGAGAATTGCTGCTTTTTTAAATAAACCTGGATGCGGCTACTGTCGCTTTGGTGGATCGTCATACAGTGAATAGCGATTAGTACAAGAACATTTATTTACCTGAAGCTATTAACGTACACCTGTAAAAATAACCATAACCGCCATATCATCTTGCATTACGACAATGCCAGCTCTCACACGACCAAATAGGCAAACCAGTTTTTGAAAATGAAATATATACTTATTATGTATCATCCTGCATACAGTGCCGACTTGGCAATATGTGACTTCGTAAACATTATTTACGCTGTCAATGATTTTTCACTCCATTGAAGAATAATATAAAATGAAGAATATAAATGATATGATTCTGGGGCTACCACCATGGTATAAATATTTAAAAAAACAATTTATTCCAATAAAAGAGTGCACTGAAGCTAAAGGAGAATATTTTGAAACAATAAATTTATTTTTGACAAATTGTAGTATTCTTATTCATTTTGGAAATGTTTAGTGCAGTCCACATAATAGTTACAAAAACATCAGTAGTCCTACATAATTTAGGATTATATGTTAATAAATTACTTTATTTTAATTTTACAGGTTATATGATTCACATAAAAGGGTGCAAAAATTAAACCAAGTGTTAGAAGATAAATTATTACAAATGGTTGATAAAATGAAGGGTGAAAAAAGTCAACTAACCAAAGATATTGCTACATTATCAGTAAGGCTGGCAGAGTCAAAACATAACTACAGTATGCTGCAGAAAGAAAATGTCTGTATTTCAAATTATATCAGTTTTATTATGATAAAATAGAAAAATAATTTACTTAATAAATGGGATTTTATTCACAGGAAAGGTATAAGAATGATATGAACCTAGCAATTCAGTTGTTACAATGCAAGCCTGATAATTTTGTCTCCCAAAAGTTGGACAATGTAAGTAGAGTTATGATTTACTTGTGCAAATTGTTTGTTAATATCATAACACTGAGAAAGAGAATAGTGTTATTCTAATGTACATTTTCTTCTGCCCATTACTTTAAAACCATTATTAGCCACATTATTGTTCTTTATTTTAATAAAAGATATATACTCTACTAATGTTTTACTATATACTTTGTGATATTAGGTAATATTAAGAACAAGTTATTAGAATAACAGTAAATTAAGATGCATTATAAAAAGACCACTGACACATATCTTAAAATATATTACCTAATCCATAAGCTTGATAAAAAACCCCTATTTCTAAAATCCGTCTGCAATATCATAATGAATCCAACACATCATCGAGGAATGTCCACTTCGACAATACAACGCTTCCCCTGACAACTTGATCAATCTTACCGACGACGCCTTAAATTGGGTGAAAGAATTAAATGTTCAATTGTAATAAAAAATGGATACTCTATTAAATTAGCCATACGATTTAATTAAAAATATCTAATAATATCAAATACATACCATGCCATCTGAGCTTTCCAAGTATCAGAAGAGTAATATTGTAGATTCTTACTCCAACTTTAAAAGGTATTTGATTTTTTTTTTTATTTACGATCATTATTTGTTTTCATGTCTATTGTAAGATATTATTTTATACAAAGGGCAAAATCTTTATGTATTAAATTAACAAAATTTTAATGTTCCTAGAAAGGTTCCACAATGTTACAGTCGGATTTTTTTTCACAAAACATTTCTGTTCACCTCTTTAATTGTTTTAAAAAGTTCCGTAATGGAATTAATACGAACAATGCTGATATTGATTTTTTAAACTGCTCTTTCAGGAAATATGGCTTGGAATTATTCAAGTTATATGCATGTTGATTTTTTGTCAATGTGTAATTTGCATTTACATCCACTTGTTGAGTTAGTACTGCAATAAAATATGGCGCAAGACGTGCATATCTGTAAAGACGCTTCACACTATTCTGAATTTGTAGATTATTAGATGTATTAAATATTTTGTGAAAGTGTTGTCGATGTGTCAATAAAGTAATGAATAAACATACCATTATCAATTTTCATAAAATCCATTTTATATGTGTCTTTTATCTGTATATAATTTAAAACTATTATTATTATTAATTTACTCATGTTGTTTTAATTGTCATGAATGTGACTTTTGACCCATTAAATTATTTTTGTTACTTTTCACATAGGTATCTTTACCCTACATGTATTTAACACCGCCCCTTACTCATTACACAAATGACAAGTCAAACCTGATACATTCTTAATATAAGAAGTAGTAGACCCTAAGTACACAAAAAATTGCCACCACATACATTAAATAGCTTTTCACTATTTTTCTTAACTGTTTGTTTTATTCATTCATTTGTTTTATTAATATGTTTTCATTACAGTTGTCAGTGGATACACAAGCAAGGGTTTCACAATATGTCATGTCGAAAACATCAAAACCATCAAGTTCTACACAATCTAAAAATGGTAACGATATTGACCCCTTTGATGCCAGTGAGTATGAGTTTAACATTTCCGCTTCCCTCATGACTAAAATTCTTGAAGATAGTATACAAGATACTATGACCAAACACTGTGATACATGCTCTTGTAATAAAACACAGAACAAGCCCTTTTGCTACAATGAAAGCTATTATTCTGTGTCAACGCAAACTATTCTTAGTGGTGATCAAAAAAATTCATTATGTCTCAATTGTAATGCTGAAATAAAATCTGCACATTCAAATTTGAGTGCTAGAAGTAACTCACCTCATGTTATTAAGCTTATCACTGACAAATCCTCCACACATAGCTTAGTATCTCCAATGTATATAATGTCACAAAAAACAGACCATGAAAAAGAAGGTCAGATATCGATAACTGATTTCTCGGTTAAAACTAACTCCATTACTATCGATAATACAACCTATGGGGATAATGACACTATAGAATCAAATGCATCAAAGGATGCTTTGTCTAAGATTGAAATCACGAAGTCTCATAGACGTAATAATGAAATGGATATGGAACCAGCCGTTCATCATAAATTATGTGATCGTACTAAAACATCAATCTCTAGTAATAAAAGTAGTATCAACAGTACAGCGCTAGAAGATTTGCTCATTAATCAAAATAAAATAAAAAAAGAAACGAAATCACTTAATGAAACAAAATTAGTGGATAATGTAAGCTTAAGAAAGAATTCTCAGAGTTCAATGGATGCAATGAGTAGAACTTCATCTATTGCTAAATCTACGGTCAGTACTCATAAATCGAATACTCATGTTGGGCCTGGACCTAGATTCTGTCATTTACGTGTGCAAGCGGGCTCTAAAAATATCTTACTTGATAATGCGGAGCCTGATGTGCCACCAGTATTATACACGCGTCAAAGCAAGTGTAACGAGAATTCTTTATTCAAAGATCTCAATGATGATATTGATAATTTTATTAATCTAGATAAAAGTGAGGTTGTTATGAAAGAAGACCGTAAAAATGATAATATCGTCGTAGAAACCACTCTTATTGATGTTCATGTTGATAATAATAATAAGGACTCGGACACTGTTGATAATGGTTCTACAATCAACCCTGTTTTACTAAATGTTTCTTCTTCTCCTTTACAACCGCTAAAAACTCATAATTTTTCAAATAGCTCTGAACATAATAACAATAATAAATCGCAAAGTAGCCAACAGAATGTTGAAATTGATAATTTGCTCAATGATTTCAATGCTAATACTACTCCAAATAATAATAGCGATGTCAACGATGCTTCTAAAAAGCAAAATGTTGGAACTCCCACTGACAATCACGACGTTAAAATATTTAATTTTGATCGTTATGAACAAAGTAGATTTTCTTCTGGTCAATATAATAAGCCTTTAAAGAAAATTGATATGTCCCAATTACATTCTATAGAAAAAACGAAAATATCAAAAGATTTACCGCCGATGGGCGATGTGCCAAATTTGGAGAATAAAACGGATGGAGCGAAAGCGATACCGCCAGTAGTTAACGTTTATCCAAATCTAACACAAACTCATTTGAAAGTAAATGAACATAAAAAAGTCTTTACAAATGACCACAGCGTAAGTTCTTTGTCGAGTGACGATAGTGCTGCGTTATTACAAAAACAGCAATTACTTAGAGTAGCCGAGTGGGTGGAAAAAAATTTGGAACAGCAAAACAATTTTAACGACCCACGTAGAAGATGATGGAAACTTTAATAGCAGAATAAGTAGAAGAGATAGTAAACTTAGCAGACTTACTGAAACGCTGAATGAGTTAGCTCTTAATATGCCGCACCCCGTTAGCAAATACTCTAAATCTTACAATAAAGAAGGCCAGAGTACATGGTTACTCAATAATAGTATTCCAACTCATGAAAAAATAGTGAAAAACAGTGATACTAAGGTAAAAATTTCTTGTAATGTAGTTAAGGAGACAATATTTCCCAGTTGAATCTGGTGGAGCCACTACCGAGATATGTAAAGATAATACAAAAAATAAGTCAAATGCAGGAGATTATGATATGAATAAAGAATTGCTATCTACTTTGAAAACGAAAAGTGAAAAGGAACTGACTCGTGAAGATTTAGCGAGGATGGAATACAATGTGAAAAAGTTTTTATTGAGCGGACCCAATTGGGTGAATCCAGCATCTGTTGGCAGCAGTCGACGCACAAGTAGCAAAACTGAGACTGATGTATAATTCCTCAATAGATAGAGACTGTGTTGATAACTGATAAACCTGTAACATTCCTCCATTCATTCATTAATTCTTTCATTCGCTTATCAATACTTTTTGTCATATATATTTATAAGCTCAAATCTATATCCATTAGAATCATATAGTAAAATTGAAGTTGCCATTTCTATATCAAGTGTACGGGATTGTGGGATGACTTTAATCAGATTAAATTTATTTGGTAATAGTAGAAAAGCGAACAGCACTTTTTTGTATTATTTTGTTGGAATATGATTTTATTACAATGCATTAAATATCGTGCCGATATTTGATATGTGCGTAATATAATCTATGCCGATCTAACAAATTATTTAAATTTTCTAATTAATCTAAATTTCTTGTAAAAAAAACATGCCATGTAAAGCATATAACGAAAATATTGTATTGTTAATATGATTGTAAACTGAAGATATTTATTTTCGGAGTAAGGATATTGATACTTTAGAAAAATACTTTTATTTTGTAGGTATGTCTATTACATTTAAAAATATATTTCATAACTTTATTTTTGTATTTTAACTGAAATGTATGTTTTCATTATTATTAAAAAAAATCGTTTGGTCTTATGAAACTAAGATGCAAGTGAAGCTTTTTTTGGATCGTGGTATTTCAAAAACTCGGCACAATATTTATTTGAATCATTTTAAATTGCGCCATGAGCGCCGCCATATTATTGGCGTTGGTTGCTCTGCCGGGCGGCTTTCACTTTACTCTCACTCTACGACCGACTGTAATGCGGCATGCGATAGACGGACAAAAAAAATTAAGACGATGTAAAAAAAGTTTCACCTTTAAATATTCTCGGTAAAATCATTATGACTCATAGCACTGAATTGATGTGACATCATTCTAAATAACACTATTTTTCTTTGGTATAAAGACACACATCAAAGTATACATAAATATTAACAATGTTTCGGAAGCTGTGACGTCACCCGGTACAATTGATGTCTGTTCACATGTCAACGGAATTTAATTACCTAATTTATATTTAAGTAATTATATTAAAAGTATATTTTAAACACGTGGATAATAATTACATGATATCTAGTTTTTATATATTGTAAAGTCTTAAAACATAGAAATGTAATTATTGTTCTTCAGTGTCTACAATCTCATTTTTAATATTTACAAAACTCGATGAATGTTAAAAATATTACGACCAAAATTGTTGCGTTTATAATGAATCGTAATTGATTAATTCCTTTATTGTTAATGATCTTGAATAAGACATCAGTTTTAATGAATGGTGTAGGGTTTAGTTATAAACAATTCGTTTAATTTCTATTTTCATCATAATTTATAGGCGATTAAATATACTACTACCTTTCCCTATTTTTTACGACATGGATAAATATTATCGTGACTAGTGCTTAGGCTTATGCAAGCTCCTCTGTCTAATGGTACTTCCATACTTGTATGTATAGCCGCGGAATTTTATCTGTGGACACAGAAAATGCAGGTGTAAGGATAAATTATCGTCATGCGTTGCGAACTATCGGGCTGTGTGATGATGAACGCGGCATTATAACTGGTCCCGCGGTTTTACACACATCAAAGGGATTTGAAAACGCTAATTTAGAGTTATTATTAGAATTACAAAGGTGTGTGAACGTTTTTCTGCGCTTTTGTTTATTAATTTGAGGTGAGGTTTTAAAGCGACAAGTGTCGGAAGTTTTGTTATGCAAGCATGGGAGTAGCATTAGAGTATATCCGTATAACTTATAAATTACCTATTTACAAGGAATTACTCTTTCGAGTATTATAATACGAAAGCGCAATGCTGTGGAGCTTATAAATAATATATGAAGTAATTATATAGAGTAACTCAGTGTTAGCTGTTTTTTTTTATATTTATCACAATCAAGGCTGCCGTTTGCTAGTTTAGCGCGTAGGTTAGTATCTAAAAAAAATCTTGATAATCCGCAATGTTAAATTAAATTTCTCGTATAAAAAGTATGATAGGTGTTTTATGAAATCTTATTATAATTCTTGTAATTTGTTTGCTTCTTAATAATTTGTTGTAATACAAATTGTTGGTATGCATACGTCAGTTCTGATTGATTTTTTATGTTTGTATGCGTCGAACACATGTGATACGTACAAAGTAAAATAAGTCTTATATAAAAAATATCCATCGTACAAAATATTCGTACTCAATGTTGGTAGTTCATTGTAGGTCGTCGTTATAACCAAAGATAATATAAACTTAATTGTTATTCCTTACATGTCGTTAATTGGTATTTATATGTAAAAGTATTCTTAAACTTTTTCTTACATATTAAATATTATATTGAGTATTTTTTTGTTTGGCAGTTATTTTTATTTTCCAAAATAACCTATTATGCTGACAATAACGTATGCTTGTTAAATTTTGCTTGACTTCTGCGAACGTTTATGTAACCATACCTTAAAAATTATTTGTGAGAAGCCAGTATGGAGTTCCTAACAAATTTAACTTTAATATATATTATCGTTCAAGTGATGGAGGTTATTGGTTTTTATAAATATTTTGTGTTATTAATGTAACGGCTGTACTTTTTTGATTTATGTAATCCAATTAGATAATTTCAATAAGTTATAATTAAAATACCGTTAATTTAATAAAGTGAACTAAATATAAAACAGGGAACATATTTATCAGTATTTACTGACAATAGTTTGAATAGAGGGGACACTGTAATTCTAATTTTTGACTAACTATACAATATATAATAGATACGGTATAGAAGGTTTTGGCGGGAGTTTAGTTTCTCGCGTAGTTTTATTTCTTATTCATAAACAGTCGTTTGACACTATATTGTGTAAAATTGGTAGCATTTTACGTCATTGTGTACAAATTAAATGGATAAGAAATAAAAAATGGAATATTAATTGTGAGATATCACAAAACAAATTTGGAAAGTTCTGTTAAACGAGCCCCCATTTTGTTAGTATACCACTCACCACAACGGAAACGGACACTACGGAAAAAGTATAAAGCCAATAGGTATTTGATTAGGTATATTGCTGCCGCTTGCACAATATTTAAAATTATTGACACAGTTTTTTAAATATAATAAGGTACTCTGTGAATATTATCTATTGTAATTATTGGAGGACATATATTTTTGAAATATTAATGATGACAGGTCTCTATTATAGTTATAAAAAAAGTCGCAAATTTAATATTCGTATAAACATAAATTTAGTAGAAAATTACTAAATAATTGTTCTACTTGAAATAAATATTTACTGCTGTTTTAGCACGAATTAATTTACCGTATTAATTATTAGTTTAATTTAAAAATATTGCGATTTTGGTTTATTTCAGTCAAATTGATAATTGATATCGAGTGTCATTAAAGTTGTTATAACTCGTATAAAAATATTTTCCAAGTTTGCCAATTATAACAACTTTTTCGGTCTTAAATATATTAATAAAAACTAATAAAGTCTTCAATAGTTAAAATATTTAGGTTAAGTCATTTGATTAATTTCAGGTGCGTTTACTATATTTAAAACTTTCTTCTAACGTTTGATATTGTTTATACTTAACTAGTTTTTTTTTAATACTTTTATTTAGAACTTATATTTTTAAGATTTCTGTGATTTTTTGTGTAAATTAATATTTAGAACAATTTTATTAATTTATTTTTATATACGTACATTCTATACATATGCTATTATTCCTATTATACAGTGTTTATATATAATACATTTCGTATTTTCATACATTCCATCTATATCAACTATTTGAGATCGCACTTCGGGAACTAAAAATTCATTTTGAGTTGTTTAAATGCCTATTAAGTACTCGTTGAAATTGAATTATATGTAATGTTTTAGGAACAGGCTTTTGGTAAACTTAGTTCTAAGTTTAGGAAATATTTAAATCGCTTTGGAATATTCATATTCAAAGCTCAAGCTGGCTTTGTTGACTAAAGGTGGCTTCAGCAGCAATATGTGTGTGTTTATTTATTAAATATTGTGATGAAACTGTTTTTTTATTTAATCACTTCAGTATTAAATTCAATGAGTACTGAACAAACGTATATTCTCAAGAATATACATTTATTTGTCTAGATTATTCCCTATAATAATTTCTGCATTTGTTTGGATACATTGAAGTATTTTTGTTAAAAAAATGGAATCAAAAAGAGTATAAATAATAACAATCATTTATTTTATCTATGCATACTATTCTAATCTATGCTAGTATTCTTTAATCTATGCTTAGTAAACTCGAGTAACGCAACAAAGTCTGTTACTATTGAAATAAGCAAGAATATCCAAAAGCGTATTCACGACACTGTAAATATAACTTATCGTAGCAGAGTAGGAAGGGTTCAACGTGGATCGGAACGACACACCTGACCTTCGAATTTCCAAAATCGCCAACGAATCCATTGTATTATGGCCTCCACAATCGGCTATTGTTCACGGTGGCATCTTTTAAACATGAAATTTCACCTTGGATGATTAACATTCGTAATTGCATTATTTTTATCTCGCTGTTTGTACAATGGCCGTGTATTTATGTAACGATGACCTAGATCTCTACGTTTATTCTTATTATCGTGACACATAGGGAAAATAAGTAGATACTGATTGGTCGATGTTAACTCGCTTGCGGACGAAAATGTGTAAGAGTCCTACAATAAATCTGAATTTGATGTAAAGGGAAACTTGATTTAATTAGAATGTGTTAAGATGTTATTTATTACTAATTTATCTATGTATTACTAGTATCTAAACAGAAACAATAAAATCGGTTCATAAACAAAGGAGAAAAAGGTACTGAACTCTTTTGTCTCTGACAATTTATAGAAATATATATTAGTTGAAAACCTGTCTGGTAACAGTGCTTAAAAACTTTTATATTCTAGTATTAACTTGTTACCCTTTCTTGTTAATATTAGTTGGAGTTACAAATAGTTTAGCTTGGAACTTATATATAAAATCTACTCAGTTTTTGTTACACATTCGTTCATTTTACTAATGGTGACGGATGATCAACTTTTATTGGAATAAATAGGCGTTATAAATTTGTGAAGCATATTATGTGGTCGAACAATCATAATTGGG
The DNA here is from genome assembly GCA_035772565.1 of Antheraea assamensis. NCBI lineage: Eukaryota > Metazoa > Arthropoda > Insecta > Lepidoptera > Saturniidae > Antheraea > Antheraea assamensis. The sequence continues at coordinate 130,445 of JAQQSE010000131.1, read as the reverse complement.
ATTGGTAAATTTTTGTAGATTAGTAGAAACTTTGAAAAGTTATGGCCTCTTAAATTATATCTTAATACGAGTAAATATAATAAACTAAAATTTAATAATTCAAATAGGTTTACCTATAGAGTATACATATATTCTTTCCGTGGCCCGTATCGAGTCTATGTAAGTGACTCTGTCATAGGCGTAATCTAGGTACTAAAAATAGTTAAAAAATAATAAGCCTCATTTATTACTCAAAGTGAAGCGGCTAATGTCATATCAGCCTGTAGAGAGCCACTGCAGGGTCATAGGCCTCTTCCCGAACGAAGGTTGTAGCATAATCACTACGTCAGCCCACGACGTATTGGCGATTTCAAACTTCGAGAAATCTACTATTACATATTTTCCCACATGCTGTGGTACAAGAACATTTCTCAGGTACAGGATTCCTCACAATGTTTTGCGTCACTGACAGCCAATAGTGTTACCAATTTAAATTAGTTTATGTACCGTTAGTACATACCGGATTGCGAGCCTGCAGACATCGAATTGATAATTTCAGCGGTCAAAACTTTCGATCACTACGACCATGACTGGTGTCACAGTTTGGAGTAAAAACGATTATACATATATGCCGTCACTTATAATGACGTACATAATCATAAGATTTATTTTAAACGATATCGAGCCCTTTATAACAAGCTGTAAATATTTAGTACTTTTTATGTTATCGTCACAGTTATTTTTTAATAATTATAAGGAGCTAATGAGATGAGAGTGTATTAGGTATGTGGGATAAATATGAATTTATTGAGCACGGAACTGAAACCGTTGTGAAATGTTTGACTAAAGTATTTTGGCGGATGGAGCAGTTTTATAAACTAGTAGTACCTATAGGTATATATTTATATTATGTAGCACCTGACAGTATTTTAAAGGTCATAAAAATACCTGAAGGATTAAATTGAATAAATGATCTTTGATTTAATTTGATATACATACTTTATCAGATCACGTGTCTAGGTTAGTGGTTGTATTAATTTTCGTCATATCCACAATTTATTTAGACGACAGTTCATCACTTTGTTTTGTATAGAGAAACTGTGAAATGTTTTATAGCGTGTGAACGACCGAACGTAGACAGTTCGATTAGCGCCACATGCCTCGTGGTCGGTCCCATAGCACTATTATATTTTGCCCTATCTCAATATCCTACTGCCAGTTACTGGATCAATTTCTTGGGTATGACAAAATGTAACTTAATTTACTTTTAACTATAAATAAAAACAAATACAAATTTCTTCACCATGAAGAATTAAAAAAATCTATACAGCTTGTGAAGTGCTTCATATGATTTTTTATAAATACTTATTATTTAAAAATATTGTACCGAAACATATAGTAACATAGTTTTTATCCAAATAGGTACATCTTTTTAATTTCACGTAAAGCTCTCTCTATAGTTTTTATTAAAAATGAATTCTTCGGTGCAACGGTAGCAGATAACCGTTAATATACTTTTGCATCGTGTTGTATGGTACTGCATGAAGTGATCAATTTTCAAGAGCATGTTACGAAGCCATGGCATAACTGACAGTTATAACGTAATGCGGAATGAACCGAGCATAATTGTAGTAAATTTCGCACGAAACGAACTCGAACGTAGCCTAATTTTCATATCTTGTGTAGTTAAATCTGGCCATAAACAACTTGTAACTACGGTCTGCAAACATCAACTAAGAAGAATTAACATACCAAGGGAAAATGAGAGATTTTCCTATTTACCTGTCTCTGGTGCATATTGATAAGGGATTACAGATGGAATCGATATGCAAGATAGTATAAGCTGATCTACACAAAGTCTAGAACATCTAGTGGGAACAAGCTAACAATTTATTTTACCTCTAAAGGCTATTATATAGGGCGGAATCAATATGTGAACGATGATGATGTCTGGAATTAACACCCCTCTCTACATGCCCCAAAATAGAATCTAGTTATTCTATATTATAAAGATATGTAAGATGAAAAAATAAACTAGATCGAGTTTCTCGACGGTTCTTCTCGATGTTGGGTTATCTTCCTGAACCGGTGGTAGTTTTGACGTTCATAAGCGCCTTCTCAGGGCCTAAACTGAATAAAGTATATTTGATTTTGACATTTTTTAATAAATGAATAACTATTTGAGAAGTTCAGAATGCTTAAAATTGATGGTTCAAGGAAAATTAACTTAGTAACAATCTATTATGTTCACGAACATTACCGTAATCCATAAAGTAGGTACTAAGCGAGTCTAGTAAGTAGAGTTTTTAAGCGATTTATTGTAAGTGGAAATATTTAAGAACAATTAATTACGAGTAATATTACATTTTAACTTGTTTTAACCTATGATATATTTTTTGATTAACAATAATACTCAATAAACATCGAAATAAGCAATATTTCTGTGGAACCGAATATATTAAATGTCAGCAAATGAAACAGAAGAAAATTTAAAAATTCTAGATATATAAATAACTAGAAGTCCTGGCGGACGTTGTCAGGTCCTGATAATAAAAAATATATACTTATGTGCCTGATATGCTTAAGGCACCTTGACTTTTTCCGATTATTTCAACGACTATCACTATATTTCTACCAATTTACAAAAAAAATCTTGACACATTATATACCCTTCACCGTGAATTACTCTATTTATTGGTGAAGACCGCATTAAAATCCGTTTAGTACTTTTTGAGTTTATCGCAAACATCCAGACAGGCAGACGTGGCGGACGACTTTGTTTTATAATATGTATTGATAACTTAAATCTGAGGGTCTTGGATGTGAGTAGAAATATTAGATATTCTCTATTATGGATTATAGAATAACTGTTCAAAGAGATATAACAATATAGATATATATTGTTAAATAGATAGGTATGTAAATATTCTATACTGTAGTTTTTAATATTATAGGGAATTTAGTTAAATACCAATAAAAAGGTATATACAACCTATTAAATTATATGTTATCGATAACATTGATTTGAAAGATGTCATACTTTAATTTATCAATTTATATACATCAATTTTTGAATTATTTATTTTCTTTTACTAAGTGTGATGTAAATTTATCAATATTGATCCAACATAAAAAAACAATCCTTTTATATTCCTTTTAAAAATATACTTTTGAAACGTTTGTTCACCTGTTGATGATTGGATAAAGTAAGTTTTTGAATAGATATGGTTGAGCTTTGATTGTCTGAAAATATATTACAGATTCATTAATGAGTGATTAAAATAACAAGATTTAATATATTTCACTCCTATCGTTGCTCACATTTTGTTTGTCAGCGTTCTACTCCACTGTTGCTTGTGGGGATTATCGTCCATGTTACGAACCTATGGTAATTAAGATGATCTGATAATGGTATGGTTCAATGATAACCTATAGGCTACACCTCATTGATTAACGTAGGTTCAGGGTCTTTAAATCGAACTGAAAGCTTTCAGTGAGAGAAAACATCGTTATGAAATCGTAGCACTTTTCCTAGGACCCTCAAGTTGAAAATATGTTGTCAAGCACGTATAGGTGTGTTCCAGGCAGCTGCACTTGAGAGCTAGTCTCTCTAAAATTTTAGTGTCTTTGCCATCTTAGACCACGTTATCATTTAAATATCACTTGGAATTTTAGGCAACCACTGAAACCTACAAAGTATTATATATTTATTGACGAATAAATTTAGACCATACCATAAATAAGATTTTACAAAACAATAACTTTAATCTTATTAACGGTAACAATTTCTCATAAATTGCCATATAACAAAGCTTTGTTGGACGTTTCAAAAAAAACTACTAGTTCGTCTGTGGTCAGTGGTCCTCGAAATACGACCATAACTCTTTAGTGATTTAAATTTCAATTTTATTGTGAAATTAAGGATTTAAGTACATGAAATATGACGAATAAAATATTAATTTAGACTTCGCCGATATTATTAAAAAATAATGATATTCTCGTATATAATAAGATAATAATGAACCGTTTCCCAATGTTTTTATTGATAAATCTAAAGCTAATAGCTGCTAAATAAAAAAGGTAAAATTAAAGCAATAGGTTGACATACACAGGCAGGAAAGGTAACTTAACGTTGTGTCTTCGCCAATTTATGTTATGTATAAAACTATTAGTTCATATGATAAATGTTACGTCAATGTTTACGGTACGTTAACTTATATAAATATAAAGATAGGTACTCTTTATATTCAGTGTCGTGCAATGATATAAGTACACATGAACTAGGAGCTAGTTCATCAAGACTATGCTTTGGTGATGAAAAGTATCAGATGATGCACGCCCGAGTAAGCAGGCACCAGGATAAGAAACGAGAGTTAAACACAGATAACAGTTCACCGTACTGGAGGCGCCAATGTGGTTGTATTAGGACTAGTGAAAAGTTGAAGCAGATCTTGAAATGTTTCCCGTCTCCACCTCCACCATCGCCAGAGTTAACATTACCTGATAATAAGGTGACTTTTTTGAGTTTATCATTGTAAAGATCGATTAGACTTACAGTACCCGGCTTTTGTGTTGGTACGTCGGTGAGAAGGTCGAGATAATCGGCTGAGTTCGGTTTCGTGTAGCGTTATCTTTGTCTAACGCAGACATTGCGCTGTGCGATAGAGAGAACGCTTTGCATAACCGAAGCAAGCCGATCTTAGCCGGACGTCTCCCTCTTTTCCCCCGATGTGCCAAATTAAATGCCAGATACTGTAAGTATAGATCTTAGTCGAATAGAGATCTATGTATTTGTTGATTAATATTTGTAAACTTCAAGAATTAAACTTCAATATTCTTCACAATTACTCACAATCAATCACATTGTTGTAATTTTACTTGATTATTTGAATATTTGTTTTGTTGTTTCATAGAAATATGTATTTTATTTGTATGAATTGTGGGCTTTTATTTTGTTTCTTTGTGGTCTTTTCATTACTACTTGAAATCTATAATCATTTTATCGGTTTTAAGTTACTTCTGTTAACTTTTATCATTACTACTTATAATTTATGGTAATGTATATCGGTCGTCAATATCCGTTCAGCTGTCCCAGAGATTAGCTTGGAAAAAGATATATACTTCAGTTTTATTTGTATTTTACTAGCAATATCCCGTCACATGCTTTTTCTATGCGATAATGATTTTCGTCTCTTTATTTAATATCTGTTCATACAATAGAAGAACTTAATGACTGACGGAGAAATGTCGATTTTTTTTACAAAAAATGTTATTTCCTTTTTCACTTCTTTAGGGGTTCAATTTTCAAAAATCCTTCCTTACTTCTCATCTACAACGTAAGTTGTTGTTAGTTTATTTTTTCGGAAAACTATAGAGTGGCTAATAAGTAAATCGTTAAAGATTAATATTTTAAAAGACAATAATATATTATTTACTATAAAAATAATTTGACTTTGATTTTTAATTTAATCAATTATTTTGTGTCAAATTAATAGAAGTAAAGAGAAAATATTGTTTGTTGCAGTTTGATAATACGAATATCAGTGCTTATTACACGCGACTGGGTCAAACTGCTACGCCGATAAATGAAATCCATTTACAACGAAGCACTGAAACAGTGAAAACGGTAACGTTAGTACATACGTAGATGTTGTTTTAAAAAGTAATATAAATATGAGGACAGAATTTCCCATACGGCAGTTTTATACCAAACTAAGCATAGCTAGTAGTATGGTAACTAATCAACAAAATATATATATATTATAAACAAGTTTGAAGTGATAATGCACAAAAATTGAGAACAAATACTACTTAATTTGTTGTTTTAATAATGAAGAATTTATAATCGTCATTTCAAGGCTTAATGAAACCCTCAAATTCTAAATGCCATTGCCCTGTACTATTTAACAAAACAACTTTATGTAAGGATTTTAAGCGTCATTTTACTTCATAGCAGATGTGGCAACATTTTTTACAAAATTTTAATTTATGTGAAGCTGAGCCATTGGTGCATACATATATAGGATATTTCACATTCAGATACATAAATGACAATTATGCTTATCATACAAGAGTACTTTAAATTTTGATATTTCTTTTTAAATATTGTTTCTTTGTGTTATGTTTTGTGTACTTATAGGTTAATGAAATAAGTTTATTTTTAGTTTCAGAGGTAATAATATGAAAATAGATTTCTATGTACATATATCGATTTTTGTTTCTATCCTATGGGATGACGTTAATTTCTATTAATTTGACAGAAAAGAGATTGCAGTCGTTTTAAATATGAAATATTATCCTAAAAAGATACTCAATTTGCGTTAAAAGAAAGGAAAATATAAACGTATGTAAGCAAACTGATAAATTGTGTAGAAATGTTTTTAGTTTTATATATCTACTATGTCGAACCCATTTAAAAAATTTTAAATACTCATGGTGTTGTAGGAAAATTGCATCATGGTTAAAAATAAAATTTAAAAGAAAAAAATGTTTTCCCCATAATCTTATGAAGGTATATATATCTTTTATTTTTTTCTAGAACCTATTAGTAATCTCTAAAATATATTTGATATAATAGGATCAATCGGTTCAGTCAATCGTAAGATTTTTTATTGTTTTTTACATATCTTACTTTTTCTCGAAAACCGATTAAATTAGAAATATAAAACTTCCAGGATCTTAATATCTTATTAGACCCTACATATATCCTAAGTAACGTTTAATATATTTCTGGGGTCAATTCACTATTTATGCCCCTATGACTTTCGTCTAATAATAAAGCGTAATTTTCTTAAATTTTCTTTGTAATAATATTAGTCGTGACGTCAGTCATTGTCAGACACTTAAATATCGTGGCAACTCCTTGCCAAATATTAACTTGAATTTCTTAAAAAAACTATTGGAAATAAAACATCACAACAAAATACCACAAACTAATTCGCGAAAACCACGTTTTCGTAAAAATAAAACAAAAACAATCCAACATCACATTTTAAATTAGTGTCAAAAGGCGACAAATACGTCTATCGGTACTGATGCCAAATATACTGTTTAAATGTCATTCACTTTGAATTTCGAATATTTCTTCAAGTCTTTTATGTCTGTATACATAAAGTACATATTTTATTTTTAAATTTAATATATTTTGCCACGCACGGACGCGCGCGCCCTGTTAAACCATTTCGGCTACGTGTCTAACTTTTAAGCTTTCATTCAAGGGAAAATCTTTGTAATAAAATAATAGCATTGTGGTAGACTGTTTTAAAATACATTTTAGGTTAACTTAGATTAGCAAGCAAGCGCTTATTATTAGCGTGTTCCCGTAGTTAGATTTGAGAGTCAGTTTTATAGTATTGCTATTGATTCAACGTGCATGTCAGGTTACCAGACGAGGATGACTAAATGCCATCAAGGATTTTCACCTCTATGTGTTTGATAGTCCCTTAATTCGTACGAAGCGATTTGCGTCAACATCTATCTATTATACGTACAGCTTCTCCACCGAATTCCCTCGGGGGCATCTGTCTTCCCGTTATCCTATAACTTGGGATTTTTCAAAAGAAGAGTGAATAGACATCTTGTGGGTAAGTGCGATCCACTTACCATCAGGTGCTATCGAGATCAAGCGTGTTCTTGTAAAACAAAAAAAACACATGATGTATACGAGTATAGTAAGGTTGTGATGAAAATTTAATTTTATAATACAATTTACATTTCACACAAAAAAGAAATACTCATTATAATTACAAATGATAATTTTGACGCCCTTATCCATTTATATTACATGAAATAACTTCATAATTCCATATAGTAATGTTACATAATATCAGCCTGTATATACACCATTGTTGGGCAATACTTTCTATCTGTAGGAATCAAGTAACATAATTATCTCTTTAGCCCACATCATTGCAGTAAATTCAGAGAAATAAAAAATTACATATTTTTCCTATATATAGTGGTACCACAATCCCAATGAGGGTTGATGTCAGGCAGGCGGGCGATCGTAAAAATTAAGCCAAATCATACATCGCAACATGACAAACTTGTGCCGACGCCATTTAGATGGTATAAGAGTAAGAAGATGATGATGACAAAAAAGAAACACTCATATATTTGATATAATACTAATTATACAAGTTGTGTTTAGTGTAAAATGTTTACTCGTAATATTATAGAGATTATTGTACTACCTTGGATTAAGCGATAACAATACTATACACAAGCAGATTCGCTCGTGGAATCTCGGTGTAGGAGTAAACGATGCGGTAATGGCTCTCGTGAATGGAGATAGGATCCGTTCTAGGTTCGTGACGCGTTCCATCCCGCAACACCGGAGCGCCGGTGTTCCCAGCGCGGGTTGACGTCGAGATTTATTAGAGTTACACAATTTAATATTTTTATGTGCAGTTTGTTTACATTTTAAAGCAGTTGAGATTCATTGGACAATAATTTTTTTTAATATTGATGTGATACTAATATCTTATAAAAAAAACATTATTCATAAGACGTACACTAATTGCATTAATTTTCGCTTTATTGTTAAAAAAATAAGTCTTATTATTATTAATATTATTTATACATTAAACGTCACCCTTCGACCACAATCTCATCTGATGTGGACTAAGATGTTATTCACGCTAAACCTAGAGGGTGACTGACTTTCAAGTACAATTGCCGGAACACACCAACAGGTGCTTGGCGACAGATTTTCAACTTGAGGGTGATAGCCAAGCGGTCTTAGAAAAGGCCCTACCACCGTGCTACGCTTTCATCTCGATGTTTTCCTTCACCAAAAGCTCCGACTTCTCCGATCCTACTTTGCACATCAGTTTGTCAATATTCAATGTCATTATCAAGTGGATTATTCTTCCTTTTTATAAAGTCTTGTTTTTTGACGATTTCAATGCTAAAATAAGATTGCTGCTCATTAATTTCAATTTTCGGTTGCGGTTACATACTATAATTCATGTTCTGTGTTATTATTCCCAATCAACTTACCTCGTGCGCAACAATCGAATTATATTACGAAAAATACCACCATTATTGCATATTTGTAGGCTCAAACAACGTATGATTATAAATAAAAATTTAAGATACTAAATAGATGACGGGCTAAGGTGCCGCCAAAAATGTTGAGTTGAGAGATTTAAATTTTTTTCTTAATTAATCTGCAATTTCCATGGAAAAACCTAATTATATTCTTTTTTACGTATATATGCTCCGAAGACGTGAGACTCCTTTTTCTGTAAATTGTTTTTGACATTGTATGAAATTTGCTTAAGTTATGATGTAATAATCTATTTAAAGAAATAAAAATCAATTGCCGTATGTATGCAAGCGCATTACTTTAGAACGGCTGCATCTATGTGGCTAATTCCTTTTTGATGTTTTTGTAATTGTCAGGACAAAGTTCGTATGAAATCAAATGAAAAATCTCTATATAAAAAAGTACGTTTGAGGGAAATCTCCAAAGTCCAAATAGATCCAGTTGTGTTCAGTTACCATTTTATTTAATTACATGGCCTTACTATAAAGGAAAAAAATGGTCTAATTTTCTTCGCTTGTACACCCGTGTGAAGCCGGGACGAGCAGCTAGTTTTGTATAAAAATAATATTGCACATCACACAGATTAAAGGAATAAAATACTCAGTAATTAACATAGGAAGGAAGGAAGTATACAATTTTTTTATTTAATTATCTACGTTTTTAGTTTATTATTTAGAATTTAATTAACCTAAATAAGGTTACCGACGTGCAATATTGTTAATATGCTTACCAATTAAAGTGTTCTGATGGTTATCTCTCTAGGTTAAGAACAAGTACAGTAAAGTTTTTTGTACTGGTAGGAAGGTATAAACTAAATTAGATTGGTAGGTTAATGTTTTCATTCCTGGATTCAATTTCACTTAATACATCGCGTGTGTGAAAGATTAACAAAATAATTGTTCTTTCACATCACGCTGTCCCATAGTTAAAATCGGTTTAATAACGTTACCTTATCGAATTTACTTGTTCCTAAAAATCTGTCAACGTGAAGGGAGTATTGAATAATAATGGGAGTTTCTAGAGTTTTATCTCTTCAATCTTGTAACATTCGTACCAAATTATTAGGTTGGAACAACTAAATAGACATTAGTAGAAAAGTCTCACATAAATTCTCACAGAAATTAATTCATATACAACAACATACAGCTGTGTTAACCTATGTAATGTCTTCTTTCAACCTGCCGATCAGTTTCGTTAAAATGGGTTCATCCATTTCCAACATTAGTCTTATCAAACGAAAGACATTAATTTTATTTGCGTGGATAGTTATTAAAGATTTTGAAGCAATGATAGCGTGTTCGGACATCGCGACGTCCAATGTAAATCTGGGCTTTTGGTAAAGGAATACATCGTAATGAAACCGTAGCATGATGGTAGCACTTCGTCTTCACCAACATCTGGGTGACTATGAGCCGCGAGTTGAAAATCTGTCACTAAGCACTTGTGTTCCGACAGTCTGCATTTGAGAGCCAGTAAGAAGAAACCAGGCCTAGCGTGTTACTACACCTGGAACTACATCGTCATTTAACACCAGGTTAGATTGTGGTCAAACGTTAATACCCACAAACAATAGAAATATAATTGTTTGTTACAGACGGTGTCGCTGAGAGCTTGGCAGGTTTTAACAGACTTGGTTCAACTCGTAGAACTCTCTGTGACGGCGTCGGCGTTAGCTCTCTATTATCTTATCTACTGCTATATGCAACTTGTCTATTATACGCTTAGGAGTGTTTTGTACTTTCATAACGCCGACGGGTTAGTTTTCTATATTTATTGAACGCACAGATCTGATTGCATATTGATTTTTTTTGAGTTTTCCAAAGTATATTGGTATTCATGATAATATTATTTTCAGGCCCATGAAAATAACAATCGGCGTGGTTACAGTAACATCCTTGGTAGTCGGATTCAACCTCATTGTGAAGATGGAAAGAATTATTGGCATTCTCTATTAAAACGAAACCGTTTGTCAATCAAATTTCCAGCGAAGCTTGTAAATAACTGATAATTTTTGGACTGTGCTGTGCTTTCATCGAAGTGAATTTATGCGCTTCAATGTTCCGTTACTTGCGAATAACAAAGTCTGTGAAAGACTTGTATAATGTTTAGTTAAATCCTGGCGTAAAATTGACCCACAAAGGAAATATTGTTTGGGACAAAAATGTATTTGATTTGATGCTATTTACTGTCACGAAATTGTTATTGAAATTTCGTAGTGTGAATCATATCTATTACTGTATGTAAAAATTGTTTTTCCTTTTTCCCTGTATATAGGTGTCCCTTTCAGATGCGATGATCTAATAATAAACATTGCTAAGTGTCATACACAAATACATACATAATCTTACACCTGTGTAAACTAACGTTACATACATTTGAGGCTTGTATTTTGTGGCTAGCGTGTACGAATAGCCAAATTCGTTGAAATAATAAAACTTTGTTTCTGTCGACACTGGCATTTTCTCAGTCTCGTGTATGTAATATATTCGCACTTAAGTTCTAATACCTATAGGCTTACTAGGGTTACAAGTTGCGATATATATACAGCATGTTTTCAAATTTAATCATCCCTCCAGCCATTCAATTCGCTTACTCCCTAATGTTTATTGTGGTTGTGAATAAGAAGATATTATGTTTCCTTAAGGATTTGATTATAACATTTTTGAATTTGCTAAGGAATGGGATATGGCAATTCTTCTATCCTTTATAGTTTTTGGCGTTTGACCACAATCTCATCTGATGCTAAATGACGATGTGGTCTAAACATACTAACCCTAGAGGGGGACTGCCTCTCAAGTATAGTTAGTAGAACACATGCATAGGTGCTTGGTGACAAAATTTAATTAGAACAATTCAATAGATGAATTACATGGTCACAATTGGTAGATTTCGAATCTTCAATTAGATTTTGACCGCCTCCGTTGTAATAAAATGTGATGTAATGGGGTAAGAAGATAACGACCATAATTAATTGTTTTTTTTTTTGAGTATCAATATTACTGATGTGTTTTTGACAAAGACTATATAGATATTGTAGATTAGTAAATCTGAGGAATATAAAGTAGAACTAATAGGGGCTTATAAATAAATAAAGGCATCGCCTCGTCGACGGTATAGAAAAAAGATATTTTAATATTTTTTTAGGAAAACACTAAAACTCGTCAATAGATACAATAGAGACCAAAAAAAGAAAACCGTTTGAGGAACAGAAGACGAAGATGTTTTAACTGTTTTCTATCTGCCTATTTATATATAAATATTCCCCTTTGTACGTTTGTTTTTGATTATCGTTCGTCAATATTAAGCAATTATAGGCGATGCTTTTTAACATCTTTATTCTATTTTCTCTGTTTTCGAATTATTGTTTTCATATATATATATATATATATATATATATATATATATATATATATATACATACTTTAAAATTTAACTTATTTTGCCATATATGATATATGTAAATATCTGTATGTTTACAAGGAATCATTTATACCCGTAGTATTTACGAAAATACTGAACCCGTATGAAAATTCTGGCGAACAAATATATGCTTACGTATGCTTACCACCAACATACAATAACATTCAAAGCTAAATTTAAAATGCTCAATTCAGTGGAATGTATAATGAATAACATTACCTCTATGCTTTTCAAACCAATCACATTAAGATTCCAATTAGAATTGAAAAAAAAAACCTTAGCCGCTTTCTTACGACCGTCGCGTCGTTCGTTCAAAATCCACGGCTACGGCTTACGGCGGAAGTGTAACCAAATCGTCCATGGTACTGGAGGTATTTCGCGGATGAAGAGGCACAGTGGAGGCTGCGTCCCACCATTTGACGGTCGGCGTTCGTGTAAGACGCGCGTAAAGCAGACCCCACCGTCTTTAGAAAACTCGCGATCTTCTACACGCGCGATAAACGCTATTAAAGTATTGTGATTTTGTTTTTTTTAATTTAAACCATTTTATAATTAACGCAGTGTGGTGTTCAATGACTGCATAAACTGTAGTGTGTCCCACCAAGTGACTCGCTTAGTTAAAAATGATGCTAACTAGGAGGTAAGTGATTTATGGACACTATTATTTTTAGTAAATAGTGCGGCATTGTTGCGCCTGTGAATTAATGAATGGTGTGCTGTTATCACGATTTTCTATTGTTTTTTTCCGACAAGTTGGATACTAAGAGGCTTATTATTGTTATTCAAAATTATTTAACAAAAATCGATTTTACTATACATCTAGCTAAGATTTTAATAATAACTCCCGGATTTATTATACATACAGTAACATATTATAATTAAATTAAATAAGCGGGATTAGGAAAAATAAAATTATTAGCAGGTTTAATATTAGATCCTTACCTATGAAATTACCCATTAATATAACAAGAAATTAAAGAAGGTTTTTTTTTATGTAAGATATCTTTAATTAGTTGAAGTGTTGGGCTATTATTGTCGATTCAATTTTTGCCACTCTAATAGAAGTTAATTGACGCATTTGCTGAGATATCCGGCGGACAATCAGTAAATCGTTGAATTCTTTAAAGCCGTTTTTCATCGTCACATTGGTTTTGACGTTTTTCCCTTTTAAAAATTTATTTTAGTACCGAAAAAGAGGCATCACCTGGTGAGTATGGCAGTTGAGTTTTCAGTTATAATTTCTCTAGTTTTGAATCGATCCTTTGTGCAGTTCGTCGATGAGCATTATAGTGAAGGGGTCGACTAGAACAACTGACTAGTCTCCGTTGTTTGACAGTACACTTTTCCACCATCACTTGTTATTCTTCATAGCATACTTTACGCCACGCCTCAAGAGGCTTAAATGTATAATGCTGGCAAAGATGAGTTAATTTCCGTTTGGGGTATAGTTTGATTATTTTTCCTGTATCCCAACTAGTGCCACTGAAATTTACGATTATCATACAAGATCCGATATTCATCACGAATGACAATCTGATTCACAACCCTCTCATTTGTGTGCTTATTGAATATGGTAAGGCAAGCTTGGACGCAATTCTGTTGTTGTTATTGTCCTGTAAGTACAATTTTTCGAGCTGTGTTATATTTTCAGTTTAACGTAACTGAATCAGTACCAATTCATTACTTTCGTTGAAGACTGCAGGTAATTAAGATGTGGTTTGAAATGGGTCTGCCTTCAAATGCCTCCCATTAAAATCTCCAGAATGGAAGCTATCAAGATAGGACAGGAGGTCCATCGTCGCTGATATTGAGCGCCACCTGTACTGTGTTACTGCAACGACGGACCTCATGTTTGAAAATAACGCACAATTCGATTTTCTTATGATTATAGAAACAACGATATAGTACGAAGATACGTAGATAATATACACCTAGTATCGAACAGTGATAAAACAAATGAACAACTGAATTTTAAAAATTAATCTCATAGCTATTCTATAAAATTAATTTGGATTTGAAATTCTAAATAAATGAAAGATATCGATCTTATATGAACAACTATTAAACATTGGCAATTTTGTAAATAAAAAACTAATAGTTTATCAACTTTCGTCAAGATCTTGAATATCTCTTTAAATTGCATATTTAATTTATCTAACAACTAGTTATCCCAGAATAATTATTGAAAGTACTATGTCACAAGAAGTTTAAAAGAGAAAAAAGAAGAAATATTGTGTAGCAATTACATTTAGAGCGCAAAGATTTTTTATATTTATTAATTTAATGAAAAAGTTCAAGCGTTGAAATTAAATTATATTATGAAGTAAAAAATAATTTAACCATAATATTGTATTTTGTAATTTGGTGGTATAATTTGTAAATATTATGTCGCAACATAATACACTTCGTCTTTAAAAATATATGATTTTTTTTCATGTTGTCAAATAACTTTTTTATGTTACCGAAATATTAGAATTCGCATACCATTTATTAATCATTACAGCTCGTGGTGACAATTAACCGCGAAATTGCTATATTGTTACTCTTGCGAATTTAGTTGCATATACCTGTGGTTCAGTCTAAGACATGGTGGTTGGGCTTTTTCTCATTTTGGTGGGCTTTTTTTAGTCCGTCTGTCTAGATACCATCCTCAAGTTGGAAATCTGCCACCAAGCACTTATAGTAGTGTTCCGGCGGCTGCACTTGATAACCAGTTCCTCTCTAGGTATCGCATGTTTACCATCTTAGATTATATCGTCATTTAACATCAGGATGAGATTGTGATGAAACCTTAACGCTTAGAACGTATATAAAATATAGAATCCTAGCAAGACCTTTGTTAATTTTACTTGTAACCTTTGTTGAAATGAATCATCATTACTGCTTACTCTTTATGGAAAAATATATATACTCTAAAAAGTGTACTATTTGGCAGTAAAAGTTTTATTAGTTAGAGAGTCTCAAAAAACCACACATTTCAATTATATTGATATGTATATATCAACAATTAATTTGTCTTTCGTCCCAAACGGAAGTTCGTTTTAGACAAATAGCTTTGGAAATTAATTTAAAACGTGACAAGTGTAAGTTTAATTACATCGCGTGAACTGCAAGCCCTTGTTTAATTTGAAAACGTCTCCGGCTTCAAGGAATAATGTGAGGAAAAAAACTGCAAAGGATATTTATCTAAACTGTTGACTTTCACGGTCACGATTAACACAAATATTCAATTTGTCCAAAACACAATACTGGCGATCTATAGAAATAAATAAATTCGAAACGCAACAAGAAAATTATGTTTGTACTAGTTCTGTGACCCCGCTACGCTTGAACGGAATAAAAAGCATGCCTTATCCGTTTCTGCGCTTCCAAATATAATGATTTGAACAGCTGCAACAAGCCCAAAATTATTGGGAAAATTGTATGATATTTTAAATTTTGTATTTAACCACAACGTCGCTGTATTGCTGTTCCAATTTATTCCAGACCAATTATATACCATCTGTTTTAATATTGTTTTTTTTTTTTTAATGACTACACTATTCGCGTAATTACTTAAGTGTCAAGCATTAACAAACTGGGTCGAATTAACAAACTTATTATACATACTTGTGGTTTAAGTAAGTTATTACTGAATGATATGCATTTAGGTATTATTTCGTATTATGTTATATTGTCCGTTGTATGTATATTCAAGCTAAAAAACACATGTACGGGCCGAGGCTGGAATTACTGACCATTTCCATGTGGCTGTATGTTTGCATCAGCGATCAGCTTTAAGTCCTTATCTATTCCTTCTTGTCATGGATGCACTAACATCAGACATACAGGAGGAAGTACTTTGGTGTATGCTATTCGCTGATGATATTGTTCTTGTTGGTGTAAATGCTGCTGAGGTCCAGAGTAGGCTAGAGAAATGGCGAGAGAAACTGGAGAATGTTTGTTTAAAGATTAGTGGTATGAAAACTGATTTATTCTGTGACTTCGGGGGTCCATCCAGTTTTTGTCATATTACCTTAAACGGTGTATTCTTACCAGCCTGCTGCAGTTTTCGGTATCCTTGGCTCAGTCATCGAAAACGACGGTGGAATAGACAAGGACGTAAGGAATAGGATAAATGCAGGGTGGATGAATTGGCGAAATGTGTCTGGGGTGGTTTGTGACCCATGAATGCCGTTGAAACTCAAGGGGAAGGTGTATAAAACTATAATAAGATCAGTCGTGTTATATGGACCCGAGTGCTGGGCTACGAAAGAGACGGATGAGAAAAGGTTACATGTGGCAGAAATGCGAATGTTAAGATGGATGTGTGGTGTAACAAGAATGGATAAGATTAAGAATCAGTATATCAGAGGAAGTTTGAAAATAGCACCAGTGACAAAGAAGTTGAAAAGTAATAAGTTAGTATGGTACGGGCATATTATGAAAAGAGATGAAAGTCATGTAACAAGAAAAGTTTTGAGTTTGAAAGTGGACGGATATAGGAGTAGAGGAAGAGCGAAAAAGGCGTGGATGGATAGTGTGAAAAATGATATGTGTATAAAAAGTGTGAATACTGAGATGACATCTCATGGCGTGGATGGATTGTGTGAAAAATGATATGTGTATAAAAAGTGTGAATACTGAGATGACATCTCATAGGGGAGAGTGGAAAAGGAAAACTTTTTGTTCCGACCCTACTTAAGTGAGATAATGATGATGGTAAGGTAAGATGATGATGATGATGTTCAGATACAATTAGTATTATTCTTCGCCTTAAAAACAGTTTTAAAAGTTTGAAAAGTATCGTGGGAAATGATCTTTATAAAGACCTAGGATTCTAAAATAACACGTCCGTTGTCATCTAGGAAATCAATTTCGTCTCAGACAAGTACTTATGAACCCTGATGACCTTTTTACGACTGGACAAGAAACCGTGAAAATTTGATACAGCCGTCTATTCTATAGTAGGTACCTACTCGTAATTTACAGTGCCACCGGACATGCTATGCTTTCGAAAGTTTTTAACATTAACATTCCTGTACAATTACTAATACGGTTGTGGACAGTAAAGGAATATATAGGATTTCCATTATTTTTCTTTATTTTATACAAAATAGAACTTAATATCCTAATTATAATTTAAATGTACATTTTCAAAATATACCTTTAATAATTTACTCTTGTTATCGCGTTAACGGAAACACTTATTATAGCGCGTGGCGTCACATCTTTCGATACATTATTCTAATCTGTACATTTTGATATATCATACTGAAGTAAAGTATTATTATTTAGAATCATGTGTGGTCAAACGAACGCTATGACAAGTATAAGCGCTTTAACGGGAAAATTAAAAAGTAAAATTGAAATTTTATTCATTAAATAAAATGTATTAAAAACTTTTTATAGATATAATATAAATATAAAATAAACAAAAACAATTTTCCAAAATGTGTCTACATGAATATCATAGGTATACAATTTTACGAATGAACGGTTGTGAGATTTTTTTTTTAATTACTTACCTATTTTTTCCCAGTAAGTGAGCTTGACGGAAAAGATATGCGAGCAATGTTCGTGCGAATAAAAAGTGCAAGTATTTTATAGGTAATGAAATAAAGATAAATTTTTTCGACAAATATTTTCGCAAAAATTGGACGTCATTACCAGTTTATCGATTTTGTCTTTAGGTATTATTCTTGAGGAACAAAAAGCCTTCTGGCATAAATCAAATGTACAGTGAATTACTATTGGATTAAGTTATTTTTGTTATTAGGATTTATAACAAGAAATTCATCTCTGAAAATGTATTCATCCGTTCCTTTTAGAAGGCCCTCTATTTTTCCCAATGCATACAATCATCTTTCTCAGTCTTTCCATCAAGTGTGAATGAGACCAAAGGTTTAATAGGATATTTAAAAAAGAATACATTTTATAAAACTGTAGAATAATCCTTGGTAGTCGAATAGTATATGACCGGTGACAAAACGATTCGACGTATGCAAGTTCGAACCCTGACGTGTATCAATATTTTTTTCGGAATTCGCTTACATTTATTAATTTCATTTCTTAACACCATCGGATGATGGTGAAGTAATATAGAATATCCAGAACCAGAGGTACGTTTTTTCCGATATCACTGTATGGACTACACATTTCTCGTTCTTTCAAGTCGCCCATATGTTGTTTGGCGTCGTGATTATGCCCGTACTTCGTCTGAACTAAACAAGTAGATCGGGCTATTATTCCGTATAGTACTTATAATGAGGTACCTATAAATATGCACTTAAGTTTATGTGAAATAATATCTTTATTACTACAACCTGATTCGTGATTAGGATACCTATAATCAACTCAATATACATAAGTTACAACCTTTATACAATCAAACCAAATATACCTCTTCCTCTGCCTTATTAGATATTCTGATATACAAAGAAATCAATAGAACATTGCTATGAGTTCATCAGAATCAATAAATACTTATTATTGTATTTTGTACTACAAAACATAAGCTTTATGCCGCCGTCACACCAATCTTCAAATCCATGTTTTTATTATTTATTCAAAAAGAAATGTAGAAAACATCAAAAGGATTCAACATCAGTGAGGTATTGATAATAACATTAGATAAGTTTTTATATTAGAATACGTAGCGCCGCAGCATTCGTTTGTCACCACTAACTAAAAATGCGTGGTGTTAGCCCGAGATGTCACGCGAGGCGTGCCGTGTCGCCGGTAACGGTGCGTTCCGCGTTGCGCTCGCGGTTGCTGTTCGCACGTTTTAATTTCATCCTTAGCGGCAATCGACTGAGATTATGGAAAGTAGGTAGTATTAATTCGTGTTCAAAAGTATTTCGTAAAAACATACGTATTTAACTATCACGGCAAATATCGAGCTTCAACTTCTAATTAATAAACCAGACTCTTTAGCCAAGAGTTGGAATAGAAAATTCTGTATTTTTTACTATTTTTATTAGGGGCTTTTATGACTATATCAGCTCCATAGTACCCTTAACTTAATTTACTAAAATATAACTTATGCAAATGATAAAAGATACAGTGAACGGAAGTGTGACTGTGACAACTCAACAATTTAAAAAGACTTGGTGCTTCAATACTGTTCGGTTTAAATAGTACCCCATGAAATATTCCGATATATAAAATTCTGTACTGAGAATATGTATTCGTTTTGCAATTACTACTAGACTGTTTGCATTTGTCTTTTGTAGTTATTGAAGAGACTTACTCGTTACCTATATATTAAATTAAAAACTAATGGTAATAAATTATAGCGTCTCGTTTATTATTTGCTTTATTCTACTTATCTTAAATTACCTACCTAAAATGGTACTTACTGTGAAATGAACTTAAATGAGGTATTCAGTCTACAGCTGAATTACAACGAATATAAAATACATATAATAAAAAATATTTATTGCACCGACCTACTACTTATAATTACATAAATTAAATTTTAAACACAATGTCCTTAATTACTTGTGACCTAGTTTAAGTGTATCAAGACAGTTCAGGAAGGAAGCGGTTACGAAGAATTACGTGAAGTGTAGGAAATTATACGAGGTCGAAACTTCATTCGTTTCGGAAAATCACAGATTTTAAGTCACTCGTGTTTATCTAATTGATATTTCACAATTATTCAGATGTACAAAAACAAATGTAAATAGGTGTTTATACAACTATTTGAAAAAATATAATTCAGGTCGTTGTTTTTAAATATGGCATTATAACAATTGATTTAAAGACCGGCAACGCATTTGTGATGCCTCTCATGTCGCAGGTGTCTGTGGGCGGCGGTGATTACTTACCATTAGGTAACCTGTCTGTTCGTTTCGAAATCAAAATCAAAATCAAAAATACTTTATTCAGTTTAGGCCCTGAGAAGGCGCTTATGAACGTCAAAGTTACCACCGGTTCGGAAAACAACCCAGTCATCGAGAAGAACCGGCAAGAAACTCGTTTGCCTCCAATTGCATAAAAAAAGCTGCATTACGTTGCATTTTAATTCAAAATTCTGACACAAATGTGATGCAAGTTATGAAGCGCGTCTATTGACGTAGATTAGTATACTTGCTAATTACTCGTAGCTTTGGGTGAAGGAAAATATCCTTGGCTTTTTCTCAGTTCGCTTGGCTAGCAAGCATCCTAAAGTTGAAAATCTATCCCTAAGCACCTATAGGTGTGTCTTGGCAGCTGCATTGGTCCGTCTAGTGTCCATCTAGGTCTAGCGCGTTTACTGTCTTAGACTTCATCGTTATTCAAAATTAGGTGAGATTATAGCCAAAAAGCTATACTTACAAAAATACGGTGTGTAGTTATTTATAACCAACATCAAAAAGACCGCAGTTATAATAAAACTCATCATTTCTTTTACACGCTTTCGAATTGTAACATAGAAAATCAAGAATGCTGCAGAAATAAGCACGATTGTGATTGCTTCTACCTTATAGAATCTGCAAATATTTTTGGAAACAAATTAACTAATATAGATTGTAAAAGACATTCTTTTATAAGAGAAATACTATTTAACTAAAATTATTTTTCAATAAATCTTTGTTTTTTTCTCTGTATGAAAATTATTCTTTTAGTTTTTATGTATTTACTTGATATCAAAGCAATAAGCATAGCAACTAGGATATAATTTTCGTTTTTTGTTTACACTCTGTTCCAATTATTATAGTTATAATTCGGAGTGTAAACATTTACATGGTGTCTAAATCGTCTCTTAATGTAAGTAAGTGTAAGTAAGATTATTGTAAAATACTAGCCAATAAATCGAAATAAATATGTCTCTACTAATGTTCGCCTACTGATCGAAATTTGACCATAATCATTATTGAAGATTAGTCCCAAACTAAATAGATGAAATGATTACGTAATATAAAATAAATTTGAATTTATAATTTCAATGCAATTTATACAATTTATTTTCAATTGTAATAATTATGTTATTATTCGACAACACCATTTCCAACATTTTTATGGATAAAAAGCACATAGATCAACAGCTTCTAATAAAAAAAAGAAAATAGCGGTTGAAAAACAGAGTTGTAAAAGCTACTGAACTGTTTTCTTTTCGTGTATGGAGCTAATAGATGTAATAATTAGGCGAAGATAAAACAGTTCAGTACTTTCTTTTCTATTGTTTCTCAAGCGATCTTCTTTGCATTTTTTATTTTATTTTGGCAACCAATCTTCTAAACAAATATTACAATATATAGAGTTAAATAACACAACATTATGAATAAAATAATAGATGAATATCCTCTACATGATAAACGAAGATCCCGCTAAAAACCTCCATCTTCTTTGTTTATTAGCTACTGACGAGTTTCAGTGTTATCAATAAACATTTTTTTGGAAACAGTTTCTTTATACTATCAAAGAATTCAAGCCTTTATTTATAAGTCTTCGTTCGTTATATTTCACGCGTCTAACGGCTACAATACACAATGTTTGTATAAGACTCATTACAGATAATAATATCTATATATTAAAATTTGAAAAATAAAGTTTGTACCGCATATTAAGGCTGAATTTCAACCATTCAACGACCACCAGTAGAATATGTAAATACCTTTATTTTAGTCAAACTTTTAATTGACAGTTATTTAATTAAAACTTAAATTACAAATTATCATTGAAGAACGTAAATATTCATAAGATTACCAATATGAAACGTTGTAAACTAATGCGTTATTACCAAAGCTTTGTTACATAATTGATGCATTATCACTC
Source organism: Antheraea assamensis (assembly GCA_035772565.1). Classification (NCBI taxonomy): domain Eukaryota; kingdom Metazoa; phylum Arthropoda; class Insecta; order Lepidoptera; family Saturniidae; genus Antheraea; species Antheraea assamensis. The sequence continues at coordinate 108,256 of JAQQSE010000131.1, read as the reverse complement.
GACAATGAACATAACAACTGTGTACGTTATCTAATTTTAATTACTGACCGTGAAAAAAGAATGTTTTAGCCAAATTACTACAATCTAGTGACACAATGGTTAACATGATTATACTATATGAAAAGAATTTTTTATTTCATTGTTTTCAAGATTGAAGGCTAATGGATTTTTTATGTCATATTTTACACAGTAATTAACAAAATTCTCATAGTAGGTTTTTTAGAACTTCTAAGATGTTAATGTTCTGTTATTGTCTATATTTTGCAGGGGTATTATTTTATATACAGTGGAAAAACAAAACAAATATAAGCAAAAATACACTTTTCTTACAATATTTCAATGTAAACAATGTTATCCATTTACTTCCACTTTCCCGCGTATGCGTACTACGCCGCTTGCCCTACTTCTCCATGGCAAGAAAACATAAGTCACTGAACGTGTAGTGCTCACAAAAATTGTTTTTAACTTCTATATCATTATAACAAATCGTGATAATTGTTCTTTTAGACCAAGTGTCCAAGAAGTAAAACCAAATATAATTGGTAGAAATCGACCCTGTAGTTATTGCGTGATGCGCGTACAACAGCAGACCTCTATAATTTTATTTATAAAATATAAAAAATAAGATTTCATTTTAAATTATAATTACAACAAAAAATTATGTTTCACTGTTATGTCAGCAACTTATGTAAATTTATTGTTGCCCATAGTTTTTTTAATAACTAATTACTATTGTATGTGTATACCTGTTTTAAGGGCGTACGTATTGTGCATTGAAAATATAGAACAAAAGACATAATACAGGTTGCGCTACGAAATTTTTAGCAGAGACCTACGACGTACAGTGATAACAGTTCCATAATCAATGCTTATTTATTATTCATTCGATGATGTATAATTGAAAAGTTCATAATATATAGGTACTGGCAGTTTTTTATCACTTTAATGGTGACTATCACTAGTGCATCAACAATAACAGATGATAAGTTGTTTGAAAGTGTTAGTTCATGGGTTTTCTTTTTCATCGATACAATCTGTATTGTAAACTGTTTAAACTTAAACCTTTATGGGGCCTAAATTGAACAAAGTATTTTTTAATTTAGAACAAAGTCTATCTATCAATATTTCGTTCGGCGTGTCTCTTTTCTAGCGTCTGATTTTTATGACATACCTATGTTTAAATGACTGCTGTAGTAGTGTTACTAGAATAAATTAACTATTGCGCCATGTCGTCGGCCGTCCACAAATAACGGAATCACCTTTCTGACGTCGATCACAAGCCTGGGCAATTATTATAACTGGGCTAACTATTACTCAGAATTATCAACTATCGATTCATTCCGGTCTCAATCACGAACTGCACAGTCAAAGTTCATGTAACAAGACAAACTAAACGCTTTGGTCGTGAATATCATCAAAGGCTAAATGACTTTTTTGCACTCTTATCGATATACATTAATTGTTAACTACTAGTTTCTTTGGGTTGTTCTTTTTTTATAATATAGGGAGCAAAGGAACAGGTGGGTCACCTGATGATAAGTGATCACCGCTGTCCATAGATACTAGCAACACCAGGGGAGTCGCAAGTGCGTTGCCGGCCTTTTAAATATGTGAGCCTCCGGCGCTCTCCCTGACTGAACGAAACGCAACAGTGCAAGCACTGTTACTTCACGTCGGTTTTCTGTGAGAGGGTGGTACTACCCCGGGCGAGCCGACCCATTCATGCTGAAACCAGTAATAGCTTCAGCGTAGCTCTACCACCTACAGATGTTCTGCGCATATACTCCACACCGATTGCCCCTTTTTTCTCCACGGCAAGAAAATGCAAATCAATGAACGAGTAGTACTTATAAAAATTGTGGTTTCTTAAAAGTCGGATAACTCTATATTAAATGAAGATATTGTGATTATTTTTTTTAGATAAGGGCTAATAGTATTTCAGATGTGAAACTGAAAGTAGTTTTTTAGTGTTGCACGCACGACAAAATACCTCTAGCATTATATCTATGTGTAGAAGATTGTAATATGTAACCTCTTCAGTTTATGCTGGTCTGAAGAACGAGACAAAGCCACGAATAACGATATTACATTTTAATAACCTCTGTTATATTTTATTAATATCTTAATTAGAAATAATATTTTTCCGTTTTCCGTAGATTGGATTTGTTAAAGGAAGGATGCTCGAGGCTACGGTCCGATGGTGGCCTTTGAAAGGTTACTGACAGTCGCTCGATATCTGTTGATTCATGTAGTCTAAAAAATATAGTTAGAAATTTGAAGTTGGAATGTTTTTTTTCAAGGAGGTTCGATCAAGGATTTACTATTACCATTATATTTTATTTTCTCATTAACGAAGTCTAAATGGAATTCAACATAGTCTACAATATAAAGGTAAACACAAATAAATACAATCCCTGCTGATTCATTTCATTTCATCATCAGCCTGTAAGAGACCCACTGCAGGTCTCTTCCTGAAGGAGGGTATGGGCATAATCACCACGTCAGTTCACGACATACTGGCGATTTCAAACTGAGAAAATTCCACAGTCCTATAATTTCCTAATACGGTGGTACTACAAAAACATTTCCCAGGTTCAGGCTTCTTCATGATGTTTTCCTTCACCGTCGGCCAATAGTGTTACCAACTTAAATTGGTATACGCGACTTCAGAAAAATTCGTTGATACATGCCGGAGTTCAACCTGCAGATATCGGATTAATATTACTTCAATCGAACCACGGCTGTTGTGTATAAAACAGAAGTGACAAAATAAAACAAATTTAGGTGTTTTACAAATATAACTCTGTCTTCCCAATACATTCTGGATAATTTAATGTATGTTCGCAAAAACTTGGAAAAGCAGGAGTTCGTAAAACACAAGCATGATTTAAAGACTAGAAACTGTGACAAAGTGGTCGTTCCATGTTGTAGACTTAGTAAAACCAGTAACAGTTTTTTTAAGTAATAGTGTTAGGTTTTATAACAAAGTCCCAAAGCATATTACCGATTTGCCAGACTCTAAGTTTAAGTGCCATGTTGCAACCCGCTTAGGGTTTTAGTGTCAAAGGGTTATTATAAAGTGGAACAATACGTGAACGATGGTGATGTCTGCATCCACTAAAATCGATTGTAACGTATAGATAATAAATTTTAAATATATAAGTAAATGTTAAAAAGATAAAGCCGATCGAGTTTCTTGCCGGGTCTTCTCGATGACTGGGATGTATTCCGAACCGGTGGTAGTTTTGACGTTCATAAGCGCCTAAATTAAATAAAGTACTTTTGATTTGATTTTATTTGATATAAAACTAGTTTTTGCCCGCGGCTCACGATGATCGATTTAGTAGTTAAGACGTGAAAGCAGATCAAGCAAACAAACGTTCGTATTTATAATATTATTTATGATTAGGATGGTATATACCATACATATTATAAGTCACGGAGGTCGCAGTTTCAATTCTGGCTAATCGACTCAATCCCATTACTATTATCAACGAGAAAGTTTTGAGAAAGGTTTGACAAATGTTTGTTATTCTTTTACGCTAAAACTACTAAGTGAGTTTTGATGATGCAACAATATAAATTACACATCAGAATAACACAGACTTTATACAGATATTGTGTAAATTTGGCCGAATACTATAATAATTGTCAAGTAAGTTTGCATTTGCATGGTGATATGACTCTTTCGAAGTCCGTCTGGCTAGCTACCAACCTTATTGAAAATCTGTTGCCAAATACCTGTTGGTGTGTATCACAAGTTGCACTCGAGAGCCGGTCCCTTCTATGTTTAATATATTTAGCATCTTATACCACGTCGTTATGTAACATCAGATTAGATATAAAATAAATCCTGCTTTTAGGAGTTATCTTGGCATGCGCTGCGTAAGCCGTTAGAGTTACATAATTGTAATATAACTATAAATATATAAATGCTAACGAATTTGCGAGCAGCTGCTAGTTAGTAATAAATAAAATACCCTTATTTTTGAATTTTCAGTAGCTATTGATATTAGTTTGAAATTTAATAATTGACTGATCTTTTTTATAGAGTATGTCCTTTCATCCTTTAATATCTATTGGTAAAAGGAATTCTGTTGAGCTAGTTTTTTAATACTTTTTAATATAGTTCACTCATCTTTTATTATGTATATTTTTTGTTCTCGCTGCGTTACGGTTATAAATTTTGTCCATTACTTTTTGTATGCTATCAATAATGAATTTTATTGATACTTCTTGCGGTTTTGTTAATAATATATATACTTATAATTAAAATACAGTTCCTTTAAGGATCAATCACGTTGAAGATAGACGTCGTAGATGGTTCTAGGTTATTTATTCTTTGGGTTCAATTGACCCTTTGTCTGTATTTCTAAATTAAAAGTTTATTTAATGCACAAGGAAATCGGTAGTTAGTATTTAGTACATTAGTTGGTTGTTGGCAAGTCTTCATACATGATTAAGTAGTATGGCATCCAAACAACTAATTTCCCAAAAATTGTAATTGTTTTTTGTAGTCAAATAGTCCTTGTAGATAATTTTAAAGTAGCTTGCTACAATTTTGCAAGAAACAAAATACAAAAGACTCTTCGACCATGCAATTTAGAGTTCAGTGATACGGTTTGACCTCAACCTTGCTGGGCCGGAATCAAAGTAAATTCTATTATGAAAAATTTTGTAATAATAAAACGTTCGATTGAAATTGTATAACATTTCTTACGGCCACCGTACGTGATAAAACAATAACAGAGTCACAGTACTGTCCGGTGATTGATATTTCTATTGAATCCACTGGATCAATCCCGTGGTCTGTTATTACGCGGCCGTGTCTTTTGACCCGCTATTACCTAGAAGCCACCGCATTATGGTCAGAACAATACACCGCGTGAAATGATTGCGTCACGATCGGGTCATGAGTTTAACTGCGTTTAGTTTCATTTGTTTGCTAATATTATTTAAATCAATCATTAGAATGTATCACGATTCGATTTACTCATCGTATCCGATATGTTATTGACTTTTATTCAATATGTAGGTAGGCATTATGAAAAATAAAATGGACATGCGATTTACATTAAGGATAAATGGTTGTTAAGTCTTGGATTACTTCCTGTTTTACTTGTGTAATGATTTCGAACCATAATTGTATTGGACCTTTTTTGTTTCAGGTTTATTTTTGTCTGCAGTTTCCTAGCGTTGTTAAGGGTGAGTGCATTTGTGTTTTTTTTTTTGTGTATGAGAAATAATCTATAAAAGAATTTACATGGAACATGTAAACACAAATAAATCTTTCGTAGTACGCAGCGATGAATAACAATTTATTTACTATATGATTATGTAGATAATTCAATTCATAATAATAATACATTTTGTTACATTCTATATCTCAATATGACTTTGTCAGCTCATCTATGTATAACGAACATTGTAAATGTTTAAATCACACAGTATATAGTATTGCAATAATAGATATATTTATAGCAAATAGAAGCAGTGCCACAACTGGACATATCCTCATCAGCTGAGGCAATGGAATCAACAGCAGAATCGAAGGCGGTCAATGGTTTGTCTTCAGCCGAATTGCATGAAGGGTCTGGAGAGGACCCGCCAGATCCAACACCTTCAGTTAATGTAAAGGTTCGAGCAATATATTTTAAATAAATTTCCCGTATTAAGAGAATATTTTTTTATACTTTATAAGTTTAGCGTTTGACCACAGTCTCACCTGATGTTACATTATGATGTGGTCTAAGACGCTAAACATATTAAATCTATAGAGGGGCCTGGTTCTAAGGTGCAACTGCCGAAACACACATAAACGCTTGACACCAAATAGTCAACAAGAGTGTGGTGGCTAGCCCATATAATAGAATAAACTGTTCATATTTTGTGAACCTAAACATAAACAGCAAAATAAAAAACGATTTAAAATAAATATCTATCAGATTTGCACTTGCCCGCATCTGTACGATTTTCTCTACATATTACCAAAGATTAAATTTATAATTAAGAATCTTTTCGGAATTTACAAATTTATAAACTGTCAGATACCAGTTACCTATTCACTTATAATTCTTTCCAGAACGAAACTAGAGAAGCTTTGAAGGGCGATGGCAGCGAACAAGATCCTGTGAGTAAAAAATAGTAACAGAATATTATGTTTCTGTTCGATGTTTTCATTTCGTTATTTATACGTTTTTTTGCTTTTATCTCTGTCTGCTTGTTCGTCCGTTGCGTACTTATACCATTAGTTTTAAATTAACTTCTCATACATATCACCAAATGTTTAATAACACTGAAATACATGATTTTTATTTTGAATTTTGAAATTAATTTATAACAACAACAAAAAAATATATAGCTTGCCCGCCAAAAGTAACGTCCATTTATTTTTTCACACGTAAGGTATCTTTTAAGGTTTTAACATACTTTCGGAAATGCATATACTCAGATCTTTGAATAAAATTGAGTGGAATTGGAATGTAGACAATTGACAACATGCAATTAGGGGTTAAAATCGATTGTAAAATTTCATACACACAAGGCTAAAAAGTAGATAATAAATATTGAAACAAAAAAAAAATGCGTTGATGGTTTAATGTTAGTGTGTACGGACACCGCGTGGTTTGAGGTAGATTTGTAATCTACAGTAAGCCGGAGCTTTCCGTGAAGGAAAATATGGTGGGCAAGTCATATCACGACGGTAGTAGGGCTTTGGCTAAGCCTGACTGGTTAGCTATTCCCCTAAAGTTGAAAATCTGTCGCCAACCACCTATAGGTGTGTTCCGACAGCTTCTCAGGAGAGACAGTCCTTCTCAAGCCTTTATCGTGTTTATCAACTTACACCACATAACCATAAATATCAGGCGATGTAGTATTCTAAGGCAAAACCCTACAAATTTTAAAAATAATGCCTATTTAATATACGAGTATGATGATTTTAAAACAAACTAAAATAGCATATTTTAAATATATTGTAATGAAAAATAAAGGATGAAAACAATTGATAATAATACTAAGGAATCTAAGAATAGTCTTTGAGTAAACTCACACAAAAATTCATTTACAGTGTTATAACATTTAATGACTTACTGCTACTCGCATACCTGCGTGTATCGCCATGAAATTTTGTCTATGGTACGCAATAACTACAGGTTTGGGAAGACGAAGGTGTGAACGTTTAATTTGTGTCTTTATTTACAATTATCTTTGAGGTTAGTGTTTTAGCACGATAAGTAACCGCAGCTTCGTCGCTAAGGTATGGGAGTAGCATTAAGCGGCCTATTCGTGCACTAATTATTTGCGTCTTGCGTCATTCGTTACTTTATATTCAAAGTATTATATATTTTTTAAGCCATTTTAGAAACGTGGTATATTAAATAGACATTAAACAAATATTATCTGGATAGTTGAGGTTAATTCAACATGTAAATCGAATTTTATCAATTGCGTAATAATTCTATTCTTATTAAGTTCTTGCAAATCGTGTCATAAAATATAAGTCGATAATTAGAGTTCAGTAAACTCCAACATTGCTTTGACTGATAATTATAAAATTAGTGTACACATATATTTCAACACAGAGAATAATTTCGTTTTGTTATAATTCAACTAGTTATTATAAGTAAATAATAATCGCACCAAATAATAGCAAACGCATGCGTAGCCGCGGGCATAGCTAGTGTTATGTGTACCGTATACAAATCTTTTGTATAAGAATAAAAGTAAGAAATGAGAACATGTAAGCCACAACTTGATTATCATTTTTGTTAATTTTAATAACTCCTGTACTAAACGTTCTTTTACGAGGTCAAAAGTAAATGTTGAATCTTCGACCGGTCAAAGAAATATTCGAAGTTAATTGTTTCAAGTAATGTTATCTTACTAGTTCTCAAATAAAATAACAAATCTATATACTAAGTTCAAATGCGATTTATTGTGATCTAAAATTCCAGTTTCGGCGAACTTACAAGTACGGGTCGCATATTTGAGTAGTTCGTAGAATCGTCATGGTTTTTTTGGCCAAATCTCGGGAGTAGTGAAAGGTTCCAGTAATAGGCGTCAATTTGTACCCATTTGGCACGTCATTGACGGCTAGATTGAATGATTTACACTAAGAAATTCAAGAAATCAGATTGACCACAGTTTGTGTTTTTTTTCTTGACAAGTGGTTTTTATATTTTGTATTTCTTTTACGGTAGATTTAAATAATCGGATGAAATTCTCTCCATAGGTATATAAGTGTGGGATTTTCGTAAAGTGAAAGTGTGAAGAATATTTGAAGATATTTGGATCAGAAATACGTTTTTATTTGTCCCAGTACAGTTTCTATGCAGCAAATTAGGTTATATTTTTATATTGTGTTCTTATTAGTAATCGTATTGATTAATTATATTTTCTCGATTAAATTTTACGCAAAAAAAAGTTTAGTTATAAATGAAGCTACAATTAGCTAGTTGCTTAATTTTCGTAAGGAAGGCCACGTTTGCGTCCATGAATACCTTATTTATGGTTCTCTTGATATATATCCGGCCCGAAGGACCAAATGTTTAGGTAAAGCAAAGCAGATGACCGTGAATAAAATCCGCTTATATAAAAAAATAACCTTTATTATATTTTCACCTATTCTACGGTTGGTCAATATAACAATTCTTCTTTTTCTTTTGTGACATCAACCAGTCTTTTTCATAACTACAATGCGGTTGATGCCTTTACAAATTATTTTAACTATAATATGGTACATATTTTAACACTAGTTGTGTCTAGACAAAAAAACAATAACAAATTGACCATTGCATGTTTTAGGCTCTCTAGGACTAGTAACAGTTTTTTAGGTAATACTGTTAGGTATTATAACAAAACTCCAAAGCACATTGCCGATTTACAGGATACTAAGTTCAAGCACCATATCAAAAGCGGTTTTAATGTCTAAAGGCTATTATTATAGGGTGGAATAATAAGTGAAAGACGGGGACGTCTGAAAATGACGCCCCTCTCTGTGCGTCCACCTAAACCAAATGTAATTATCTATGTTTATTACTATAAGCACGTTCTTAATAATATAAGTTATATTATTTTTCATGGAAAGATAAACCAGATCGAGTTTCTTTCCGGTACTTTCTTCGATGACTGGCTAGTTTTCCGAACCGGTGGTAACTTTGACGTTCCTTCCACTGGCCTAAACTGTATTTCTGACTTGGAACAAATCTTACTTGTCTTATTTATATGTAGTTATGCTCAAACATTTTAAACAAAACCTATAGCTTTATTATATTAAGAATTTATATCAAACTAGTTTTGTTCGCCTTAATGTGGATTTAACCTATCCCACAGGAAGAGTAATTGTATTCGAGATGAAAGGCACCCAGTTACGTACGTGTATGCAAAATTTCATGGTTATCCGTTGAGTATTTTCGACTTGAAAGCGTAACAAGCAAACCAACCTTCGGATGTATAATGTCTCTGGGGATTAAACGAAATGAATAAATACTATTTCATTGAAAATGCAGCAAAAATTTAGTGTCGTATACGTGCCTGTTTGAACTTAACTAACTTGAATTATGTTATTTCATGAGGCACTTTTTAAGTTTGTAAATATGAGTGTAGTAAAGTACATAAGTAAACTGTTATTACAATTAAGTGTTAGAAAATCGAATAGAATATAAGAGACGTATATTCGCAAAGTTGTTTATTATTTTTTCTTTCACCAAACACAAGCAGCAACCTACTTACTGGACGAGGTTATCACTTGCTCCAGTAGTGCTTTTGCGTATTAAAAAAATAATTTCATAATTGCCTTATCAAGGGCCAGTAATCAGACGAATTCGTGACTGCTTAACTGTGGTGTTCCCCCATTAGACCGTAATATACATATTTAAAACGTGCCGTTTAAAAAAAGTTTGTGTATATGTTGGATTAAAATTCGTTGTGTCTATTTATCAGGCAAAATAGTATTGTGATGGACAAGACGTCTAAACGACGTAATTTTTGAAATAAAAAACCGATTTCGTTCAATAACAAATTTCATATTAACTTATTAATTGATTGTTTACATTACCTACATTATGTTCTTACTTGTAGGTTATTTTAAGATAGATCTTGAGATCTATTTTACATTCATCGTTGTTTTATTCTATAAATTCTTATCAATATTATAAAGGTAAATGTGAGGTTGTTTGTTTGTCACGCTTTCACTCCTTAACTACTCAACCTGTTTTCATGACATTTTGGCATACATATTGTCAGAGGTACAGAAAAGACCTGGGTACCTTTTATTCATAAAATACTATATAATCCCGAGGAAAATGTCCATTAACGGAACCGAAGCCTCGAATAAAAGATAGTATTATATAAACAAAGTATTTATAAAGATGCTTTTAATGTTAAATCATAGGAAGATATATTGTACAAGACTAACTATTTCTTGGAACTGTTAAAGGTACAGCATAATAAATTATTTCAAATAATATTCTTTTTAGATAAATAGAGCATTCATTTTCTTGATAAATAATAAGATTCATGCGATCGAATTAGACCAGAAAAAAATCTGTAGAACATCATAATAATACTAAAATGAAGACATTGTCAAGTTCATTGTTGTGTATGGAGTTGATCGGTGTGTGGTGGCACGTGTCCGTGATAATATCTCTGACCCGTCTCCGCGGCGGCGTGTGATGAAATAGCTGTTGTTCGTCTCACATACACGTGAACCATGAACGACGGTCGCAGGCTCCAGCCGTTTCGCCTATGTTATAAGAGTTCTATTTTTCTTCCCTTCTCATTTAGAAGGCCTTAGTGACTGATTCAAATATAACTGTTGTGTTAACATCATACCGACTTTAATTGAATATGGAATAGAAGGCTCATTGTACGACTAAAAAAATGTTGTACTTATGTATTTTTATATACAGAATTGACAGCAATTTACTCCTTGATACGTAGTTATTAATTTATACGAGACTTCATGAACGAATAAAAGTCAAAACGGTCACCATAGCTAGCCGGTATTATACTGAACTGAACTTGTGCAGTCGAAAGATGGAGGGTGCATTTGTAGTGTTTCGCGATATTGAGTTTTATATTTGTTCGAGATCAGGAAAGAGGCACACCTAAAATGAGTTTTTATTTACCAGTGAGTTTCTAATTTTAACTTGTTCTCAATTGAAAAATTATTTAATTATATTTTGCTAAAACGGCCAGCTACAGATTATTCGGCTTATCTCCTGTTTGCGTTTTAGTTAGATGCGTCTTTTCCATTTGAGCATAATCTTATTTGATACTTAATGACGTTGTGGTCTAAGATAGGTAAACACGCTAAGCTTAGAGGGGACTCGCTATCAAATGCAGCTGCCGGGGCATAGCAACAGACACTTTCCGGCAGATTATTAACTTGAGAGTGGTAGCTAGCTAAGCGGGTTTAGAAAAAACCCTTATTAACTCGCTATGGTTTCATCATTATTTTTTTCATCACCGAAAGCTCAGACTAAGTCGTAAGAATTCGAACCTACATCAATCGACGCAGTGTCCTGTAAACGTAATCAACCGAGTTAGCAACGCTTGAAACTCATATATGGTACTAGCAACTCTCCCCGGATTCGTATGTACAAATGTATGTACAATGATTGAATACAATGCATGTACAAATGTAGGGCTTCCTAAGTGTAAACGATTTAAATCCACTTTTTGGTGCTTTGATATTTACTGTCCATCTGTAACTACTTAAAATTTTGTACGCGAACAATTTTCTTCTTGTTGCGCGTAATTTGAAATCTGAGATATTTTCTAAGATATTAATTGAAATGAGACGCTGTAAAAGGGCAATCTTAGTGTACATTAAATGCCCAACGTAATTGAACGATTGGATAACAATTAATACTCATAATCATAATATTTTTACCCTTATCCCACCTCAGCCGCCACAACATGTTTTCTTTTCCATTCCCGCCTTTCAGACGTCACCTCGGTATTTACAACTTTTATACACCTATCATTTTTCACACAATCTATCCACACCTTCTGCGGTCTCTCTCTACTCCTATATCCGACCACCTTCATATTTAAAAACTTTTCTAGTTACATGACTTTCGTCTCTCCTCATGACATGCCTATACCATGTTAACCTATTACTCCTCAACTTCCCTGCCATTGGTGCTATTTTCAAACATCCTCTTATATGCTCATTTTTAATTCTGCCACGTGTAGTTTTCTTTCATCCGTCTCTTTCGGAGCCCAGCACTCAGATGCACACAGCATGACTGGTTTTATAATAGCTTTTTATATCTTCCCTTTGAGTTTCAAGGGTTCACCCACAAGGTAATAAACTACCCCAAATACTTTTCGCCAATTCATTCCACCCTGTATTTATCCTAATTTTCGCGTCCTTGTCTATGCCACCGTCGTTTTTAATTTACGAACCGTTGTACTGGAAATTTGAGCAGCCTGGTAAGGATACACCATTTAAGGCTATATGAGAAAAACTTGTTGCTCGCGAAACAAATGCTCAGTTTTTGTTCTACTAATCTCCAAACCAATATTTTCCAGTTTTCTCGCCATTTACCTAGCCTCCTCTGAACCTCGTCAGCATTTTCGCCGACAAAAACAATACCATCAACAAACAGCATACACCAAGGTCCCTTCTCCTGTATGTCTGATTGTAACGCATCCATAACAAGAACGACTAAATAAGGGCTTAAAGCTGAACCCTGGTGCATACCCATAGCCACATTGAAATTATCGGTAACTCCAGTTTCAGATCTAATGTGTGTTTTGGCTTGATAGTACATACAACGAATAAATTGTAGGTATACTCCCCAGGCACTCTTTTGTTTTTTAGAGCCCACCACAGAACATTTCGGGGTACTTGATCATATGCCTTCTCCAGATCAACAAACAACATATGCAAGTTCTTATGTACACATCTGTATTTTTCACACAGTTGCCGAAGTGCGAAAATGGCATCTGTTGTCACACGTCCCGGCATAAACCCGAATTGATTCAGAGTAATTTCAGTCTCATCTCTTATTCGTCTCGCTATCATCGTTTCCCAAACCTTCATACTATGTAACATGAGCTTTATTCCTCGACAATTGTTACGATCATGTACATCACCCTTATCATAGCCTTTTATACTGTTCACAATTTTTCTTACTTCATACTCGTTTATCTCCTTCACAATGCATAAACAATGATTATGATAACAATTGATACTATACTATATTCATCAAAATAGTGTCACAAATAACCACTTATTTTTCAATAAATAAAAAAGAAGAATAAATGATTAAAATTCTGTAATACATTATTTTTACACATTTACACCAAGTTTTTAGAGCTAGCGTCATTAATGCAAGAGCCTGAAAACTCCTTCTTCCCACTTTTTAAAATGCGACGACCTTTCAGTATTTTCTATAAATATATACACATGTATTATACATATAAACTTTCCGAAAGTCATTCTTTAATTGAAAGGGAAAACTATCAAAATCCATTGCATAGTTTAGAAAAACTAAGAACTAATAATCCACAGATAGTCGTGAAAAAATACTTTGTTTTATGCTATTTATAGATGTAGCTGGCCGACGTGATGCGACGGTCTGTGAGACGTCCAAAATATCGATTGTATATAATTAAAAAGAGAAAACTACGTGAACGACTAATAGTAATTATGTATGGGTTATATGAAAGAATGCGTAGTGTCAAGAAAGATGGCGTTTTTATGTCAGAGGTAAAGTTTTACTGTAGGTCGTCGTACTGGGTCACTCGTACTTCCTAATTATGCGATCGTACATATTCTTATATAGCTATTATTGTAACTGTTCCACGCGTTCAGCTTTTACTTATACAATATGTTATCTACATCTTTACAGATTCGAGGAATTTTAATATTTCCTTAGAAATAGTTTGGAAGAGATGATAAAACGTAACCAATATTATAAGTTATAATACCAATAGTATAAGTTTAAAATATTTGGGTGAAGTACCTAAAACTGTAATACCAAAATTTATATGTACCTATATTAACCGTTTCAGTATATGCTTGATGCGGTGAAATGACTAATAACCGAGTAAAATGGAAATTGTAATATTGAAATTGAATCATTTTCAGTTCTTAAAATTCATTAGCCGAGAGGTAGGTGTTACAATTGTTTTCTATTAGACGAATTCTAGCATACCTCAATGCATTCGTAATAGTTTTATTCACATCGAAATCAATTTGTACAAGTGTTACGGCGCCAGCGAGAATAGTCAGTACTCCACTGGCCCAATTTTTGTAATGCGTTAAACAACGCGACGCGCCTCCCCGCACCGTGTCAGTACGGGCGGGTAAGCGGCGTGCGAACCGCCCTGGCATACTTATACACCACTTACTGTGGTATTAATTGTGCAAAACTTTTAAGGGGGTCGTGACTGTGAAATGGTGCATTACCATTCACCATAATTCGATAGTTTGTTTTGACGTTTTTTACCTCAGACAATAACAGACACAATTGGTTAGTAGTATACTTTCTATTATGTGCAAAATAACTTTTCGGTTTTGAATAACGGAGGTTTTACTTTTGTCGCGTTTTTGGGTTAATATATATGCGAGTTAAGTGTTTTGTAATTAACGGAGGTTTTTAAATTTACATTTCGTTGAAGGTAGTCAGTCATAAGTCGCGTATCCCGGACGATGCTAGTTAAAGTTAAACTTTATCTCAGGGCTATCAGATTTTACTCAATATCAGCGGATACAACTTTAACGAGTAATAAAATAATCCTTCTTATACATAGAGTTTATTGCAAATAAGTACAGTATTAGTGTATTGTAACAATTTTGTAATTTTGTCGATTATTAATTGACGTTGTAATGCTTTTATACTTCTCATAGGTACATTATTTAGTGTTTGACCATGATCACCTGACTTCCATTGGTCAAGTGGCTTAAAATGGTGACATGCTTAGTGTTAGGGGAAGGTAGCTCTTAATTGCAGCTACTGGAAGAGGCCTATATGTGTTTGACAACAAATATTCGAGTTAAGAGTGGTGACATATCGGGCGAGCTTTACGAAATATACAACCACTATACCTATATCCCATTTATTCTTAACTAGCTCTTCCTCAATTTTTTTTGGGCTGACTAGGCTATTCACCTTTTCAACTTTACCGGACTATACTACTCATGCTCGCGTCTTCGCCCGTATTAATATCGATTTGATTTATCCCTCGGCAAAAGTAGATTTTCTCTGGATGAAAGGTATTCTATTTCCGTTTCTGTACTCCTGAAAACTTGTATGCAAAATTTCATTGTTGAATTATTAAGGCGTGAAAGCTTAAAGCTCAAGTAAATTCGCATTCCCATTTATTTAGGAAGTTAAGATTATTCACTTGTCCAAAAAGTTCTCACTTCAAGGCCACGGTTCGGACTTTTAAGGATACTGCTTACGACTTTGTGTTTTTGCATTAGGTGGTGTTTTTATCGGAGAAAAACAGTTACATTCCTGTCAGCATCAAGCCCCGTTCCCCGACGGCCGAGACCGGCTGGCGAGACAGAGAACCACCTGCTTGGGAACGAGAATATAGAAAACACAGGACGAATGGCAGCAGAGTTCAGTGTATGTATTGTTTTCACCGTTACAAGAGAACATACATGGTTATGTTATATACATTTTTCTATTGTTAAATTCCACGTGTTATATTGTATAGTTGTATATGCCAATGGTTTCGTTATGTAGCGATTGATTTTAAATTTGACGATTTCTATGTTCTATTACGTTTATAATATTTCAGATATATTAAGTAACTGCAATTCGTACTAACTGTAAAAACTAAAACTATTACATGGCTCATTGATTTTAACTAAGATTAAAAGAGATGCAGATCGTTAAATGTAATTTAAAAAAAATGTTATTATATAATTTCTTCTAATAATGGCAAACCTCGAAATCTTTATTTGGATATTCTAATCCGTGCTTGTAATCCGTATAAATAAAATAGCAAAGCTCTGCTGCTGCGAAGACATGACTCAAAAACTATAGATTTCGATCGAATTTTATTTTATTTATGAAAAAACTAGAGAAAATAGGCTAATTGGAATTATATCAGGATAGCTCCCTTGAAAATAAAGGTTATTAAAGTTGAAAGAAACTGCGATTTTTATAAGCACTGGACCTTCAGCGGATCCGTATTTTCTTGTCGTGGAGAAGTTCTAGAATCGGTCTGATGCTGATGCTGTTATTAAATATATTGGTATGAGGTTAAATTACGCAAACAAAGTCGCGGGTATAGGCAAGTTTGAAAATAGACATTCAAAGTAGGTAGTCTATAATCCTTTCATTACCTATGCAATTAAATATGTAAATGAAAAATAAAAATTGATGTATTCATTTGATAGTTTACCTTAATAGCTTCATATTATGATATGCCGGAAGTGTCTATGGGTGGGGTGCCTGTATTAACAAGGTTGTTGGAATAAATTTTATTTTTATGATTAATTGTCCGTAGACTACTGATTTATATTACTATTATACTCGGACATAATAGTAAGCCTTTTAGCTTTATTTAATAAATTCTTATTAAACTGTTGCGTAGTAAAGTGTTTCTGTGTTGTTGGTAAATATATACAAATCATAATATTTGAAGGCTACAGTAAGGTTTTCAACTCTAATGAGTAGTTTACAATAGTAGTAGCTAGGTCTGGTTGTGAAACTGCACAAATTGAGATGTTATCCAAGCACGTGCGTACCGCCGCACTTACTCAACCCTTTGTTTGTTTTTTTTTTTTATATTATTAGCTTTTAGTAAATTTGTATTATCTTTAATACAATCGGACAATAAAATATGTAGACAATATTTAGGTTAAATCATTAATAAATTATGAATATAATTAGTGGAATTTTAGTGTTTGATTACAACCTTATCTGATATTAAATGACACTAGCGAACTAGCGCGTCACTAGCTCTCAAGAACAGCTGCCGAAACATGCCTGTAGGTCTTCGGAGACAGGTTTTATTAACTCGAAGATTTTAGCGAGCCAGGTGGGCATTAGAAACGATTCGACAACAATATTATAGATACGTTATGTTGTTTTCCCTCACCAAAAGTTCTGGTTTGCATCACACAACGAGCATAGCAAATTTTTTGACTGTTGAAGTCGGAATCAATTTGTTATTATTTAACTTAACTTGATGTAGCAGTACAAAGTTGTTTTTTTTTTTATTGTATTTAACAGCAATAAAAATATCTCATAATGTTTTGTATTTCTTTAAATAGATATCGAAGCAGAATGTCAAGATGACTTCATGAAAATCAGAGTCGGTTTCAACGGATCCTTTGGTGGCTTAGTGTATTCGGCAGGTACCGTTTTATTTATTTATGAAAAGTCGCTTAATTTTTTTTTGTTTCATTTATAATATTTGTCTGCCATGACTTTGTACTATTTGTGAATTGTCAGGTTATTAAAATTGTGATAAGAATATTTATTAGAGAATTTTGAGTTAATTTTATTGCTTAGCCCTTGGTGATTGATAATTGCACTCAGAGACAATGATAATGTCTCAGAGAGTGTATCTTGTTGATCGGACATGTTATTATTGTAATTCGTGTTTTCGCATAACGAACGCTAACTGTTTATGTGAACGTGAACTCACGGCTATCAGAAATCAACGCGGCTGGCTACAGTACCGACATACGTCTTTTCATATTGTATGCTATCTTGTATCTTATATGTGAGACTAATGTAACAATAACATTGTTTTGACGTATTATGTCTAGTTTAATTGATATACCTACCGTTTAGTTGCATACTATGTACATATGTAATGTAAAGTAGTGTTGATAATCTAAAGATGTAAATAAAGGTCTGATCTCGACTGCGTGTTGAAGTGTAAGCATTAAACCAATTATATTGCTAGGTGATAAAAAGCACTGTAATAATGCTATAAAAGATCTTAAAGATTTTAAGAAGAGAAAAGCTACCAAAACATTTGAAGTATTTAAAGTGTCTCTATATCGATTACATATTAGCCTTTAATTACGAGTTTGTCTACGTCTTTGACTGTAAAATCAGGATAGTATTAGCCTATTCGCTGTTCCAGGAACAAGGGTATCTATCTGCAAAATGCTGTCTTGTGATCGGTTCAGAGTTGTAACTGTTAAAATATAACAAACATATATAAAATTGACCCTCGTTTATTGGTTTAGATTCAATATGGTATTATAAAAGTGAAATTTTAATAAAATGCGGTTTTACTGGATTTATAGACACACTTCGTACCAGAGAAATAATTACCCCGGTGTTTTTATTGTAACTTTCAGTTTACCTTGTTACCTACATATTTTCACGCAATTCGTTTATTATTGTCTACTGTATTTTGTATTGTTTTGAAGATTGTTTCAAAATAGTTTTATTTTTAAGGTCAACTTATCTATTTTTCAATACCAATACAGACAACAACAACAGATAAATATTATTATTTGAATAGAGTACACAGTTCGACATCTTAATAATAGGTTTAATAAACTGTTGGGATATTTGTGTTTTATTTCTATTGATTATTTTTAATTGGGAATATAACTTTTTAAGCTGCTTCATTTGCAAGTAATTTATACTAAACAGTGTTTATAGATATTTTAAAAAGATGATATCATCAGAGATATGGTTAGACCAAAAAATATTATTAGGTATAATGCCTACATTTACACTGTAAATATAAAAATGTGCAGTAATAAGTAAAACACGGATATTACCGGTAACCTATTATAAGCTTTTTAATATAATGGTAGTAAGTACAATATCTAAACCGAGATGTTGAGGGTTAAATGCCCGTATATAACTGAAATTGATGTGATGAGCACGACTGTCAATTTCTTGTCTGGGCGTTGAGTATCATATTTATATACTACATATATTTGGTTATAATAGTATAAGCTACACTTTGTTTGTACAATTACATTGGCTGTGTGTAGGAATAAATAAAAACTATGAAAATACTAAACAAAAATGTATTTCATGGTACTGACGCCGATCTTACTCCCATAAGAGTTATTTCCAGTTAGCTCCATAGTGTAAATCGTCCTTCGACAAGATTTACAATTAGTAACAATAATGTCAACATATTGCTAATTAAATAACAATTCCAAGTATAATTTATAGTTTCATATAATCTCATTATATATTTCATAGTAAATTTTTAAATTATTTACAGGTTACTCTTATGATCCCGACTGTATGTACATAAATGGCACCGGACGAGATTATTACGAGTTCTATATTCAGTTGAACAGATGCGGAACTCTGGGAAGAAACAGCCAACAGGACGACTCAAGAAAACATCCCACTGTACGTAAAAATTATTGGAAATAATAACAAAAAGAATATATAACATTTCCTAAAATACAGTATGAAGTATTAGTTAAGACGGGTAATGTTTCGCGAGTCTATGTTTGAAACGCTCTGTTTTCCTAAACGGCTTTGGGGATTTTCACACATAAGGTATCGTTAGACGTCTTAGTTGTAAGAGTGGCGTATGCTATGCATGTGAATTGTATAAATACGGTAATAAAAATATTATATATTAATAATTATTATCGATATATTAACCTGTAAAAATTATTTTTATTTACTATCAACACTTAACTGAACGGCCCGTTCATTAATAAAACTAAAAACTGACTGAAAATATTAGTCTATAAAAGTATTCGTATAGTCGAGTTTTTGAAATTATACTTCTTTTGGCGCGTTAGGGAAAAATGATGAGAGTAAATTTTTACGAAGCGCGTGCACACCGTCACGAAAAACCGACACGCTAAAGTTAGGTATACCCAACATTTTATTTAAAAAAAGCATACCTTTTTTCTATTGTTAGCGTCGTTTTTTCTACAAACGTAGAATAAGGTATTTATCATGTTACGCCATAGAAGTATAGCTTCTAACGTGTGTACACAAGAACACATTACTTGTTTTTTAATATCTTTGTTTATTCCGAAGTTAAATCTTCATAAAGCCTGTTAATTTTTGTTTTTTATTTTCTTATCAAAATTGAAAAGTTTTGCAGCTCCTTTAAATTTTTTTTAACACTTTATTTGTAGCGTTCACCATAATTTCACCTGATCTTAAATAGCAATGTGATCCAAGATAGGCACGCTAAAGCTAGAGGTATACCAGAACCATCTATAGGTGCTTCTCTCTAACTCACGGGCGGCGATCTTAGAAAAAGCCCCACCTCCATGCTAAGCTTTCATCACGATGTTTTCCTACACCGAAAGTTCCGGATCATTCGTAAGGATTCGAACCTATGTCGATCGACATGGTGTCCGAACACGCTAACCACTGAGCCATGATTATTTATAATAAGTAAACGGGTTCTTTGATATTAAGAACTCTCTTTAAATATACAGTATGTATCGTTATAAATAATGCATATATTTTTGTGGCAGAAGAATCTAATGTGGAACACGATTACTGTCCAATATAACCCTTTAATCGAGGAAGAGCTTGATGAACATTTCAAAGTAACATGTGAATATGGATACGACTTTTGGAAGACAGTAACCTTCCCGTTTCTGGACGTCGAGTAAGTAAAGTTTGCGAATTAATAGATCAGCAACTTTTTAATATGTTTGAGAAGTGTAGCCGTCTTCTTTTTTATAATCTATGAGTGTATTATTTGCTTCTTTTTTTTCATTTAATTACCTGTATCAGTGTATTGATTATAACCGATTAACGGCATTCTATTTCGATCTACTTATTTATTTATTGTACAAGTACACATTGGGCACACATAGTAATTATTCATGATATACAGTCTGATTTCAAAATGCAACACTGACGTAGATTAATTATGTCATTTTTATGTAATTATGTAATACATTCATTTGGAATGATGAAGCGTAAAACATTCGTAACCCAAATTCTACGTAACATGAATGCATAAAGCCAGTTTTCATTTTTAAGTAATTTGATATATTTATTGTTCCATTATTAAACTGCCGACGAAATGCATGATGGCGACATCCTTTGCCGATTTTTTTGGTGAATTGGCGTTCGATTTTTTAATTTTAATTTAGGAATGTTGAGTTTTTAAAATATATCGATGTTTTTGTTTGATTAAGATGTAATAATACATTTAAACGATTTATTGATGTTATGCGATATATATATGTTTTTCACGTCGAACATTTTTAGCAAATTTTGTTGCAGAGTGGGTGATAGAGGTATGTGTTATTATACATATTAACAGTTAGGTAATTGTATAGAAATCTTCTATAGTAACATTCTCATTGAGAATATGCCCTATAACACTTGACTCTGCTGTAAATAATATTCTCTTTTTTCTCCATCGTGTTTAAATTGTATTATCTGGTGACAATTTTTTTTTGTTTTACTTTTTTTATAGCGCACCAAAAATTGTAAGTTTAAATAGCGCTAGTTTAGTTTTTGCAGCTACACACTTTGATGTGTACAAAATGTGTTGTCTTTATTACTCTCAGTAATAATATAAAAATTGCATGCGTAAGATTTATAAAACGATGGGTATGGATTGTTGAATGCATGAATGTGTTGAAATTTTATAAATGTTTCAAAATATCTTGCATTTAAAGTTCATCACTATTGTAGGTTGTAGGTGAAGGTTAGGCTATTCATTGATTGTAAAAAAATCCACAATACTCTTTATTATTGACTATTTTCTTAATGATATTATACTTCATATCTTGTATCATTGTTAACTAACTAACTATCCATACATAAAAAAAAAAAATTGGTTATCACTAAACTTAATATTTCTGTACTCAAATTTAAGAGCCATGAAGCCATGCATATATTGAAATGCTACTTCAGAATTTACGAATAATTAGATATTTCGTAGATTTTTTACTATTTATGAAATGTTTCCCGTCTCGGTCGTACTTTATAACTATCTGATACACGACCCTTGTTCTCCGTCGTTTATTATCTTAACAATATGTTTTATGTACAGATGCAAAACATAAGCACCGCACCGCTTGCCCCACTTTTCCCCGGCAAAAAATCACGCATTGCTGAACGAGTAGTAGTGCTTATAAAAATCGTAGTTTCTAAAAACTTTATAATAAATAAAGATATCATGATATTAATTGATCAGGGCCAAAAGTCTAAGAAATATAACTAAAAAAAATATTGGAATCTATCCAGTAGTTTTTGCGTGACGCAGGCACTTCGGCAAACCTCCATATAGATAGATGGAATACAATTTATTTCGTAATATTAATAACAGATAACATTAAAGTATTAAGTATTTACTGAGTTAATTACGTTTATTTTTAATGAAATACACGTATTACATTTTAGAGTGGCCACTGGTAATCCTGTCGTGTTTACTCTCCAACCACCGGAATGTTATATGGAAATCCGGTCGGGATACGGGGCGACAGGCGCACGAATCTCAGGTCCAGTTCGTGTTGGAGACCCGCTCACGCTGCTTATTTACATGCGGAGTTCATACGGTAAGTCATATGAATGCGATTCCCATACATTATTTAAGTACATATATTGTATCTACGTAGCTTGATTTCCTAAATTTTTAATTGCAGTTTTAAAATTATAAAGGAGTTAATATTTATACCGTTTATTAATAGAAAAATGAATGTTAAAACACGACATTACTGATGCTATCTAGTTCAATACATTACCAACAATTAAATACCGTAAATCCAAGGGCAGAAGTCTTAACGGTGATAATAGCGTTTATATCGCGTGCCTCGCTGCAATGATAGTCCCGAAATATTTTACTTCAAAATCGAATAAGTTCATTGATCTATCCATCTGTTAAACACCTATGGTTGTGAATCTACAGTCAGTTAAGTGTGTCACTGAATGTTATTTATTTAAAAGTTCTTATCTGTTGATTTCAGTGTAACATATTAAAAATAATTATTCCAAATGATTAAAGCCATCCGTTTAGAGATGTCCCTAAATACATATAATTAATATAAGTGTTGATAAGAATAAACTGATATGAAGTCAGGAAGGTGAGGGAATCATATTTTACGGGTTGATTTTAGAAGCCTGTAATTAAAAAAGTTACCGGTTGTACCGTACCGGTCTTAGTATTAGTTTTAATACATGATTTCAAAATAGTGCTTAGATTGATGTATGTATAGTTTCAAAAGTTCGAATTGTATTTAGGTAGGTAGGCAGATTTATCGTCCAGGTACTTTCTGTTTATAACGTCAATGATATTAAATCAATTTATGAATTTCTAGATGGGTTTGATATAGTGGTGAACGACTGCGTCGCGCATAACGGTGCTACTAAAAGAATTCAACTTATTGACGAATACGGGTAAGTGTTTATCTATTCGTTTTTTTTTTTTCGAACTGACTACACTTTTGACTTGTTAGGGCCGCTACAGTTTCACCGGACTACTAAGGAGAGCGCTTAGGGCACTCACCCGATTTTATACGCCTCGGCTTGAACTGTCGCCGAATATCCTGATCTAACTAAGCTAAGCTATCTATCTCATACATATATGAATTCGTGAAAACGACATGTATACTATATCTGACTACTAAGTTGTGTGAACTAATTCAGTTCGAAAAGGGATGAAAAATAACCCAACCACTATGTGTACCTATTGTGTGCACGTGTGTGGGGGTGATCTGTGTAGCGTTAGTGATAGCTATATTTCAGATTGGTACATTTATTCTTATCTTATATCGCCTTTAGAGAAGAAAAGTTAAAATTTTACTGGTATACGTAACAGTCCCAGGCTTAGAAGGAAATTTGGTAACATTTTAATTTTACGCTCGTATATTGTAAAAATTATGCATATCTTTTTATACATAACATAGACTTTTCCTCTCTAACATAAATCTTATTGTTATTTATCACTTTAAGTAATAGATTATGTTCTATGTTTTTAGTGCATTTGTATAAATTCAATTTTGGGTGTATATGTTACATTCCGACTTTCTTAATTATTGAATATTGTTATGATAAACTGAAATCTTAACGAATGTAATAAATGAATATCTAGTATGAGTTTGTTTATTTATATGTTGGTTACACTTTCATGCCGTACCTACTCAATAGATTATGGTGCATTTTTGTAAACACGTTAGCAGGAACAGATAAGGATATAGGTTAGCTTTATTCGGGAAAAAGTATTATTCCCGAGGCATAGTTAAAACGTGCATTTAATCAAGCGAAACCGCGTGCAGTAGGCAGTTGTTTTTTCGTCAAGATAAAATTACGATTTCTTTCCAGTTGTCCCGTCGACGATAAGCTGATATCCCGTTTCCGTGGTTCATGGTCGGAGTCAGGTGTATTCGAGACACAAGTGTATGCGTATATGAAAACTTTTCGCTTTACGGGCTCTCCGGCGCTTTACATCGAATGCGACGTGAGAATGTGCCATGGCAGATGTCCAGTAAGCTAATCATTTTCTTATTCTGATAATTAAAATTAGTTTTCTTATATCAATAATAATCAATAATCAAATAATAATCAATTAACTAAACAATGGATAAAAAAATTGTTGCTTTTTTTAGTCGAATGAATTACTTTTTTAATGAGTACCTATGCGTATACCTAATATTTACACAATCTTATCTATACCATAAGTACTACGATTGATTTCAACTGTATTATTTTGTTCGCCATAAAAAATATATGAGTTTAACATTTGATCATAAGTTGACCCGATGTAAGGTGACGATGTGGTCTAAAATGGTTAAACTCTAAGCTTAGAAAACGAATGCCTCTTAAGTGAAGCTCCATACACATTCCTATAGGTCCTTGAGGATAGTTAATTAAGCAAAATTTTTTTTTGACAACAATCTCATCTGGTAGTAAATGACGATGTGGTCTAAGATGGTAAACGTACTAAGCCTAGAGGGTTTAGTTTCCAAGTGCAGTGCCGGAACATACCACCAGGTGTTCGGGTGGTAGCTAGCCAGGCCAGTATGCTACAATTCGAACTTACATCGAACGAGGTGGTGTCCGAATCAACTAAATCATCACCACTTCAAAATTAAATAATATAATTCAATATTCCATACCACCAAGCTTTTAGATTCAACTTTGCCGATACGTTACAAAATTCAAATATTTTTTAACTAAACAGTTACCTTGTATTCCTTTAGTCTCAACCTTGCCACTGGCGTAATATGAAGAGTGTCAAAAAGCGTTCAGTTGATAAGAGCACGGGTCAACCGGCAAGTGTTGCGCCGCGTCTCTCGGAGAACATATCTCTGTTCCAATCTCTAAGAGTTTTACAGGAGGGCGAAGATGATACAGAGATGTCGCCTAGTACGGGTAAATATTAATCTTTGTCTTTTCACTTCACCACAAGAAGGAAACAAACCAGAATAATCAATATCAGTAATTGTATCGGTATCGGTATTGGACACTACTTCTTTAGCGTATTCTATTTGAGTGAAAGTCTAATTTTTATTCTGAAATAAAAATAGCCTAATTTGCTCCTTATAATATGAGTTATCTTCCGGTGAAAGTGTCGTCAAAGTTGGTCTAACCGTTTTGAAGACAAACAAATTTTAAAATACTTTTCAAATGATTAAAACCGTTATTCTGAAAATATAAAGGGACAGTAAATTTTATTTCTTACTATTATAAACTAGTAATTAGTCTATGCGTTGTAAATGAAAATAACTTCCACACCTTTTTCAATAAACTCAAATATCTAACGGTTATATTATAGGTGCAATGGACGGACATACCTGCATGAAGACATCAGCGTTTTCAGCGATATTGGTGTCGGGTGGATTACTGATCGCGGCGTTGGGGGCAGCTGTTTTGGTCGCCGCGAAGAGTTTAAGACGAGAGGATAATAAAGATTCGCACCACGCTTACGTCCCACATAAGGGGCGGATAAAATAACATGGAAAAATCTATAGGTGAAATCTGCTACTACTTTATAAAAGGTTGCAGGAATGAAAGAGGCTGAGTGATGTTCAATAAAAACAAAAAGCACGACCCTTTTGATAAGCTGCAGGATTTGTGGTAGCAAATATAGATGGATATGCACAATATTTATATAATGTTCTAAATCTTAGAGTCAATTTACGCACGTAATTGCAGTTATGTTCGATAAATACATAGAGATAAATAAACATTTTTATACTCATAAGTGGTAATATGCTTCAGTTTTAGGGCAATTATACAGTCGAGACAACTTTCCAATTATAAATTTAAATGATTTTACTTAGTATACTAATCAAAAAGAACGCCTCTGATATTATGTTGCCAAATTGTTCTTTCAAAGATTTATTTTTAAATGTTATACATTTCCTTATTGATTATTCTCTAATAATGATATGTGTTTCATTGAGAAAGAAAAATCGCATAAGTTCGTATGTCATTAGAAGAGTTACCCTTAACTAAAGCTATAATATTATCGTTTTGATTCAGGCGTTCCTTATTTGTAAGAAAATGCATATGCATATGGAAAGATATATTCTATGTAGTGTATATCTTTACCGAGTTTTTTAAATTACCTTTAAAATAAGATCTTACTAATTGATAATTATTATTTGAAATAAATAGATATATGAGCCTCTTTCACACCTGTATTCTTCAAATACATTCCAAGTATACTGCAAATATTGTGTAAAAAAATACTGGGTCGTGTGCTTTAGTCGATAAGTTATTTAGGTAGCAAACTATTGTGGCATTAAATAGAAGTAACTTATGTAATTGTTTATTATCTTAGAACATAGAATAGAGGACTTAAACCCTGTGTCAGTTAAAAAGATGGTTAATGTTGTTGACATCGAGTGTAGAATCTCGACCTAGATCGATAATGTTAACAATTGTATTTTTTTTTTAATTGATCCTAAACCTACAGATAACATTTTTTTAAATCTATAAAAATGGTAAGCAGAGAGTTTGGTTTGATTTCGTTGCGAAATAAAAGTATATTTTCCACGGTACAATGGTATTCGCATCAGTAGCCTTTTTTTTTTCGAACTGACTGTCCTTTACCTGTGATGGCCTCTACAGTTTCACCGAACTACCTACAGTAGTCAACTAAAGTTCCGAAGGAACTTTATGATAAATATTGTTCTACGTAATTTAAACTGTCCGTAGGTTAGTTAAAAATAAATATTCACCTGTGTTGGACAAATTGTGAGGATTTGTATTTTTAATGGAATAAAATATACCTCCTCCGCTTGTCCGACTTGCTTCACGATCCCTTAAATAATTTATGAATATTGTGATAACATAAGTATTAATTTAATTCTATTATATTTATATGCGAATTAAAATGTAACTTAAGAAAATAGATAATTGTATTGTATCATTTAAGAATATTTTTAAGATTGTAAATATTATTTTAAGAAATATTTTTATACTACTATAACCTATTAATTTTAGGTTAAACTAGTTCTATAGTAAAACACGAATGTATTGTCGTCAAAGGGAGAATAAAATAATGTGAAATCGTAATGCAGTTTTTATTCCACCATTTAAGTTAGAGTAATAGGTGTTGATACCAAAAAGTATGTTTACAAATAAATCAAATTGATGCATCTGTTTGTAATGTCAAAATAACCTACTACTATATGGATGTGAAAGTAAATATTTTTGTCTGTTTGTTTGTTCCCGCTAATCTATGAAATTATTGGACTGATTTTTATGGGATTTTCACTGGCAGGTAATTGGTGTTATAAAGAGTAACTTAGGCTACTTTCATTTTAGAAAAAAAATAGTATTCCGTGTAAATCTAATACAGTAAACAAACACTGTACAGAACCGCCCGCTCCCCACTAGAACTTTTTAAACTGAACAAAAATATTTTTTCTAAACTCCACGCGGAGTTGCGGGTGATCTACTTGTTAACATTTTTGAATTCTGTATGTTAAACTTTATCCTGATTGTAAATACTTAAAGCAGTTTTTCTCGGCACGTACATTAACGTTCGGACATGGTGACAATTACGTACAATAGATGGCGCAGAAGTCGTTCCAACAAACATATAAATTTTATTTATTTCAGTGAGATAGGTCGTATTTTTAGTTATAATTTTACTTTAGAATTGGATTTCAGTAAGCATCTAAGAAATGTTCTTGTAGGTGTACACCGCATGTGGGAAAAATATAGAACTGTGGATTTCTCAGAATTTAAAATGACTGGCGTGGTGATTATTTCCATACCTTCCTTCGGGAAGAGACTTATGACCCTACAGTTTACAGACTGATGATGATGAAAATGTACAACAGAGAGTGGAATATTTGTTTATACTCGTAATAATATTTAAATGTTCTTGGTATAAAAATACAGTAACCAGGAAACCTAATAGTTTGGTTTGTATAATACACTTCGGATTTCTCAGCTTATTATAAGAGCGAAATAAAAGATTGTTTCCAAAACAAAATAAAAGTTTATAAAAAAAATTGCACACCACATAAAAATAAGTACGTTAGTGACACATAAAAAAAATATATTGACAAAAATGCTCTCATAAGATTGATGCGATGCACTTATAAGCCATAATAAAAACTATTATTAGTATCAAATTAGTAATTTGATATATTTTTATTTCCAGGTATAATATTTAACAAATATGGACATTAGACAATACTAAATAAAAATCTTGAACCAGTACAGTGTACATAGTGTGTACAAAATAAAATTAATAAAACACAAAGGTAGTACAACACTCTTTAAAAATACATTAGGTCGATTAATACCCTGTTGAAATGTTAAAATTGAAAAAAAAAACAAGGTAATCATCATCAATGTATGCATAATGGAACATACCCATATTACGTGACCCGTTCAAGGGGGGGAAAGGTCTTCAAAGTACCGCGTTTGTTCACAGCGACTAGGGGGAAAACCGTATTATAAATTACTACATAAAAGCTACACGGAGGTGCCAAAAACATTTCAAATATCGGTCACGTCGTATGGGTACGTTCCCTAAGCATATGTTACGACGCATCGCATCACCAATGCAAGGCCATAAATTATTATAAGAAAATCCCAGTATTTCATATTCGTTGTTTTGTAAACTTAATAATACGATTAAAATAAAATAATATAAATACTGTCATGATTTGTTCTCATTACCGTTTGTACATTGTTTTTTAGCAGTGTAAATTAAATATCTAAATACTAAACATTAAAATACTTCCAAGAACACTGCTGTAAAAAAATGTGGCACATTTTTGATGTACCATGCGTTTCAAATGAGAAGATAATCGCGTCCTCGCCAACTTAACTTATTAAACTTGCCAAAATTGTACGCCCAACAACGATAATACAAAATATACTTTATTAGGAATATAAGATTAATATTCTCTCTTTTGTAACAGAAAGATTAAGCTCATATTTAGATATAAGATTTAGATTTAGATATAATAGATATAATTAGAGTCTATTTCATTACGGTACTTTAGATTATGATGACTAAGACTCGTCTATATTGATAGTACTATTAACAATCGCCAACCAGTATGTATCTATTATATTTTAGTGTGTATTTAGATTCACTTCCGAGTACTATAAAGTTTTAATAAAAAAATATAGTCACATGAAAAATAGCATAATGTGTCACTTTGTTCTTCTGAACTTACATTTTTTACTGAAATTGCATGCGTAATGTGAACCAAAAATGGTGGATTGACAATTATCTTCTTATTTGAAAAACTTAGTACAGTGGTTTTTCTTATTCAACAAAAGTGATACAATTCACGTAAAGTAAAAACAAAAAAAAACACGTTTATTTGTACCATTAAACCGCATCACCTTTCTATAAATTACTGAATCAGTGTTGCCGGTAACAAAATTCGAAAACGTCTGATATCGAATCTAAAGTTAGTACTTCATGAAATTATTAAATGTGTGTTTTTTGGAAATTAATTTAAATCAAACAATTCAATTCGTGAAAAACCTGTAATTCGAATAATAAAGACCGGCAACACTGCTGATACTAGATTATGTAACGTTATATAATCTAGACTATGTAGATATGTCTATGTAAAATCAACACATAATATACTCAACAAAGTGAACTTTTAATTATGTTAGATAATACTTATAGCTATTTCTGATTATTCATCAATCAAAACAATAGTCCGAAGATAAATCATAAGATTAGTTGCTCCATCTATTAATCATAATTGATTTCTTATATAATATAAAGTAACATTTGTGAAGTTTTCATAATGCTTTATGCTATATTTCATAATATTTCTTTTCTGTGACATCAAATCTAATTACTAATAGTTTTAAAATGTATATTAGGTAAATATAAAGTTGATACAAACTATAGTCAAAGACGTAACCAGCTTTAATTTTTGGCCAGGGTTAGAGGGGTACGAGAAGATAATTAAGGGGACATTAATATGCATATTACAATATATTTAGAACTATACTCTGAATTACAAGCGACCTACTTTAATTGATAGGGACAGCTGCTCACTGATGACTTGCTTTTCTGAAAACGAAACTTGAAATTGTATTCGACAATGCCCTCAAAAGGGTTTTTAAAAATAGTAAAAAATCTAAATTTGAATTGGTTGATTCTAAAAATTCATTTGAGCGTTGAAAATACGACATTTGTTTTGTAACAATCTAAACGATTTTCAAAGTAATATTTAATTGTATCATAACAAATGACTTAATATAGAACTCAAAGATTTAATCAGAAACATATCGACGTTTTTGAATATCGATATTTTATTTCGATGTATTTGGGATATCGATGTTTACTTATCGAATCGATAACATCATCAATTTTAGTTTAATATCGCACATTTGTAATAAGCCCATATGAATTGAATTATATTCTGAATGATTATAATGCAAAATTAATTAAAATTATTCTCTCTTCGTTTCGTTAATGATTACTCAAATCCCGTGAGGGGGAGGGGGACCTGTCCCCCCATGCCTGTACCTGGTTACGCCCTTGATTATAACAGCATCGACATTACACTTCTGGATGAATTATAAGATATGTATAAGTAGATAATGATTAAACCAGTTAAACTTGTTCGGTTTATACGACTATTTTAATAATACTTTACCTTAGAATATAATATTCATTGTGCATTAACCACTGGTAGTTAGTTTAGAATCTTCTCTAGATATTTAATGGCACCCTCTAGTATTTGTACTTCGCATTCCTTCAGTAACTTTATGTTCCTTCTAGAAATATAAAAATTGCAAGTAGTATTAATCAATAAACTCGTCGTCTAGCTCAGTTCACTGGTTATGACATCTCAAAATATGAAATCTCGGAGATAGCGGCTTTTATCTCCCACATTTCCATTTACCTTAATGATAAAAAATTGGACTTCTGGGAATTGTGACAAATATCAATCGGTTAAGATATTGCGCAGCTAACAATGTGGTAGGAAGATTTAGTGATAGATGAAATATATGATAAATTACAATTTCGAATTTACTTGTTTGAAGTGTCTGATAATAAAATAGCCATTAAATGAAATGGAATGAAGAAATCACCATGCAGTTCACTAAATATTAAATAATCCCAGCAGGCTATAGCCATTTATAATTAACCTAAGAAATACTAGATTCCTAAACGAGATCATCTATTAACAGGATATTACTCAACTGCACCTCTACAGTCCAAAAGAGAGGTGTTTATTACAATATCGAGTTTTATATACTTTTGGGATCAGAGAAACGGTACATATAACATGATTTTTTTTTACTTCTCGACTTACACTGAGTTTAAAAATAAATTAGTCACACTTTGCTAATGCTGTGTGAAGGTTTTCTCGTAAATATGATAAACTATCACAGCTGCAAATTACAGGTTTTCGAATTTCCTCCTGTTATCCTATTTTAGTCAAATGCGCCTCTTTCTTTTAATTGTTTTATAGGTTTTCGCGTTTGACCACAATCTCACCAGATGTTAACACGTTCAGTGCCACATGTACCACCGGTGGCACACCCTGAACTTGATCTTCAGGCCACAGGCCAACACGTGGCATTCAACGTGTTAAAAGACAATGTGATCTAAAATGGTAAACACGCTAAACATATAGAAGACTTGGTACTCAAGTGCTGGAACAGACTAACAGGTGCTTGGTATCAGATTTTGAACGTGAAGATGGTAGCTAGCCAGGATGACTTAAAAAAGCTTTAACACCATGCTATGGTTTTATCACGATATTTTCCTACAACAAAAATTCCAACTTACAAGGATTCGCAATTACGTCGCTCTACACGATATACGGATACGCTATCAACTAAGCCATAAACGTTTCAAAACTTGTGGTGGTAGACCTCATATTCTAGAGCATGTTGCTAACCACACATTTAGGACTGCATCGCGATAGAAATACCTGTGATAGTAATATTTCTGCCGAGGAAAAAAAGGATATTTCTTTTACCTGTGTATAGAATCCGGTACGTCGATATCTTTCTCCTTTTTATACGAGCTGAGTATGAGTTTACATCTGGTCAATAGATATGTGTACGCGCGTCGTTCGATATCTGCACCGACTGCGGACGAACTCGGGGGATCCGCTGATACTAGATCCCCGGGCAAGCTTTGCTCCGACCACTTTGTCAGTTCCTCTGTTTATAACATATATGAAACAGTGATGGCTCAACGACCCTGCTTCAATAAACCTACGTCGGAATCTTTACATTCAATCTAAGGTTTCGGCGAAGGAAAATATCGTTACAACAAACTGCCATTCTAGTTTCAAAGCAAAATAGAAAATCTATTCATTAAATTAGCAAGCGTTGTAAGAGACTAAACAAATTAATAAACAAAACTTTTTTGGTTCATTGTGTTCTTTGAGGTTAATGTTCCAGGCCTTTAGAGTTTTCTTTTCGATCTGACTACACTGTTGAACTTGCAAGACCTCTACAGTTTCACCGGACTACAAGACCTTTAGAAAGTAATATCCAACTTTATAGTTTGTCTATTGAATATAAACAGTACGCGCATATACCTATGAGTTTAGATTCTACATTAATTCTAATATTACATTGTACATTAATTTGATATTACAGTGTAATTCCGTCGGTGTGTTCGTATATAAAGGCCTTGTCAGAATATCAGCGATGCAACGCCTGCATTTGCAAGCCTGTATCCTTATGCTGAGACCAATACCCATTTGACACCATACGACTTTTATTTATAACATCTCTCTTGCATCATTAAATAAAGGTTTCATTCTTTCTGTCAGAGTTATATAGTGCTCACATAGCTAGCTCAAGTTGAAAATCTATTGCTGAGCACCCATAGGTGAGTTTTGACAGTTGGATTTGACAGCCAGTTCACTCTACGTTCATCTCATACCTGTTCTGTTAGCTTTTTGGAATACACCGTCACGCAACATCAGGAGAGATTGTGGTCAAATGTTAAATGATTGTGATTATGCTTCGCACGGGTATACTAATAATGAAAACGAGACAAAACCTTCCCTTTGAAGTACGATCATATAAAGAAATAAAATGGCTACAGTAGAACTGAACGTCAATATGTCAAAATTTTAGAAGATATCCCTACAATCTTCTGTCTTACTCACACACTCAGTCACTTTTTATATGGCGATTTGTTAACCTAACATTTTTACTTCTTAGTACTCTTTTTCTTCCATACAAATTTTGTTCAGGCAACAAAAAACAATAACAAAATAGGTCAAACCGTTCTAGAATTATGCACAGACATACATTCGGCGTTTCATTTTTATTTATATAAATTACATTACAAAGTACTAACCTTGATTCATATTGAATATCCTAATGAAAGCGAGTAGTTCCGCGCTCAAAGGGTTGTCTGTTTTGTACAGGTTATAGTTTGTGACACCCGACAAACCCAATTTAGCAAGGAGAGACACCTTCGTCTCGCCGAGCGGATCGCTCGAACTCACTCCAAGGGTAAGAGAGACACTGTCATGCTGATTTTTTGGGTACACGAATCTGTAAAGTGTATAAATTTTGTGGCTGCAAGTATTTCATAATTTTAAAAATAGAACTGTTAATTTTTTTAATTAAAATATTTCTAGTTCCAAAAAAGCAAGTCAAACCTTAGGGAACGCACCCGTACTACGTGGCCAATGTTTGACAATTTTTTTTTGAGCCCTCTCTGTCCTTGACGACTATCCGTAGTCTACGAGAAGCCTCCCTCTCTCTAGTTTTCATGTAGTAATTCATAAATACGGTTTCCCCCCTCCTCCCTGTACCCAAGTGTGGTACTTAAATACCTCCCTGAACGGGTCACGTAGTTTGGGTATGTTCCCTTATCCGCGCTTCTTTATGCAACTCATAACTAACATAACAACTAATTATTACATCATCGTTTTAGGTAATATTGTAATACATATCGTTCTTACAAACACATACGCAACGGGTATGATCAATATTTAATTCACATAAGGTTTATTATTGGTGTAATTGACTTCTATGTTCTTTTATACGATTAGGCAATTCCAAATTAAATCTCTGTAGAAATTACGCACGCTAACACAATTTTATTAAGGACTAGATGTGTACCGGCGATTCCGCTCGCATGAACTATAAAATTATTTCAAAGGTGTTTTTTAAAACATAAAACTTTCTAAGCCTTCGTCGTAAAAAATAGCATAATTATTTTATATGTAAATGTTTTAAATAAAGATCCATAAAATTCAAATAAATTAGTTATGAAAACAAAATGATTTGATTAAGATTATAGTGCGGTATCATCATTATCAGCCTTTAAGAGACCCACTGCAGGGCCACAGGTCTCTTCCCGAAGGAAGATAGCTTAGTATGCTGCATTTATTTTTTTATTTGCATTGTTGCTTAAAAAGCTTAGTATGATTTATAAGTAAAGGTAAAAATTACGTTACTCCCGATTTTAAAGTTTTTTTTTATGTACAATAATAGTCCAACTATACTGTATTGGTTAATATTTCATAAGATATTGC
The DNA here is from genome assembly GCA_035772565.1 of Antheraea assamensis. NCBI lineage: Eukaryota > Metazoa > Arthropoda > Insecta > Lepidoptera > Saturniidae > Antheraea > Antheraea assamensis. Next base: position 73,386 of record JAQQSE010000131.1, on the reverse strand, counting down.
AACATAACTTCTTGGTGTACATTTTTTGTGGACTTAATTTACTTTTCAATGCGGCTATGATGTAAAAGATCGGTTTAGTAATTTTCTAATTAAAAATACATTAATGGTTAAAGAAATATTATGTAGCCTCATTCCTTCTTCTATAATTAAAAAGAATATAATGGCATTTTATATTTTAAAATACAAAAAAAAATGTATTGGATTCTGAGTGTGTCTTAGAAATTTGAGGCTATTTGGAGTTCTAATTGAGTAACTCTTTACCCAATTTCTCAATATGCCGTAGTGCTTCTATTGTTATCTAGAGGTCATTGTTGTTCATAAAAGTAACATATGTTTCTGAATTATACCAAATTACCCATTATGAAGGAACAAATCAGCGTTGGGCCTCGCTCCGTAGAAAATGAATATCTGCTCGCCAGGTTGGAAATCACGCAAGGCGAAGCATTCGCCACAATTTAGTTCCTTGTTGAAGTTAGTAGTTATCTAAAAATTTAGCGAAAAAAAAGCAAGTGATCAGACAATTGTAGTTAGTGAAGAAATTAATTATTATTAACAAAGATACCGTAGATACCTATTTATTCGATTAATTAAACAATATTTAAAATCGGATAAGGAATTCAAAGATTAATTACCTCTTCTAGGTTTACAAACTATTTAAACCTCTTTGTAATATTACTATTTTTAGGTTACTTAGTCTACGTACAGTAAATAATTTTTATAGTACATATTACTGCAAAATATTTACTTGTAAACTGTACATATGCATTATATTAAAATGTTTATTGTTTACCTGAGACAATTTGCGACATATCTGAAGCGATTTTTATGACAATTTATGACTAGGTTTTATGTCATTACGCTTCTCATAGACACAAAGCCGTAAGAATAAAATTTTACTGAAATAAGTAATTTAACAGCGATAAAGGAGTTGTAGATAATAAGTAATATTATTTTATATTTTAGGTTTTAGCATTTGAATACAATCTCACGTTATGTTAAATGACGATGTGGTCTAAGATGGTAATCACGCTAAACCTAGAGGGGACTGTCTCTCAAGTACAGCTGCCGGAACACACCTATAGGTGGTTGGCGACAGGTTTTCAACTTGAGGGTGGTAGCTAGCCAGACGGGCTTAGAAAATGCTATACCACCATGCTATGGTTTCATTACGATGTTTTTCTACATCTAAAGCTCTGGCTCATTCGCAAGGATATGAACCTACGTCAATCGATGTGGTGTCCGAATACAGTAATCTTAATTCTTAAATTATAAACACGAAATAAAGAATTCCATTCCATTCGACCATTTCATTTTATTCCACTATTCGATGCGGAACTTTTGGTGGATGGTTCTACTAATTTCTTTGCTATTTTTTTTATTAATTAAAGGTTTATTAGAATACTACTAGAATAATATTAGAATAGTACTCTAATAAAAATATATTAATATTAATTTTTTTTTAGAAAAAAATCGTATCGTATAGTTCTTACTAATATTATAAACGCGAAAATGAGTATTGTTTTCTTGTTACGCTTTCATCTAAATCTCTGGCTCATTCGCAAGGATATGAACTTACGCCAATCGATGTGGTGTCCGAACACAGTAATCTTAATTCTTAAATTACAAAAACTGAATAAAAAAAGGCTCACAATTGACCCTGACAAAGTAAAATCATTTTCACAAGAACAAACATTTTTTAACGTAGCGCCTCATTGTAAATATTGTATAATAGTCTGAGAATAAACGTTACCTTCCCATGTTCATGGTTACACATGTCCCATAGCGGAATGAACGCACTCAAGTCGGCGTTTCCCAGCTGTATTTTATTTTGCCTCGTCATCACTGTAGACACAGCCCACCTGTAAATAAAGACATGCCAATTAACAACATTTTAATTATAGTTTATTTTCGACTTAGACTACTAATATTAATAATTAGCTTTCGCTCGAGTCAATGTAAATTTTGTTCTATTCCACGGGAACAGTACATTTTTTCTACACACACTAATTAAGTACACTATGTCCCTTTCTGTACACCTGGAAACGTGTATGCAAAATTTCACATGACCGGTTGAGTAGTTAAACGTGAAAGCGTAACAAACCGACAGTTGCATTTATAATATTATCCTTATTAATTAGTTTCATGTAACAAGTATAGCTTTGGGTTTATCGCGTGCCTAGTGCAAAAAAGGCGTAACACTGAGAGTTAGATAAGGTTTTATGTCAAAACGCCATTTATATATTTTTATATGAAGTTTTAAAAATGTCTGCAACGCGATTGACAATTAAAAACACTTATACGCTCTTTCGCATTTGAAACGCGACATATAGGGCATGTAATTTTTTTTTTATTAAGTCCGTCAAAGTGACGGCACTATATCTGATATAAGTAGTGGATATCAATGAAAAATAGGAAAACATTAGAATCAATTAACAGTAGTCGCTACCCTATATATATTCGCTGTTTCCGAAGTGCGACAAACTAAAAGAAAATCACTTTAAAGGATTTTTATCATTATGTGTATTGTGGTAGATCCTAGCATCTTGTTTGGTTACTGGATCTACATCGTATGACCCCGGAACACGATACGTCTGAGTGTGCCACTATGCCGGTTATAGTATTAAAATATTGCCTATGTTATTTACAGAGAAGATAGTCTTCACGGGTGAAAGAATGATTGCATCGATAGTTTTAAGAGTACATTTCACAAACAAATAATGTCAAATTTATTTGACGTCGGATTCCATTCGACCATTTCATTTTATTCCACTGTTCGATGCGGAACTTTTCGTGGATGGTTCTATTAATTTATTTGCTATTTTTTAATGATTAAAGGTTTATTAGAATACTAGTAGAATAGTACTCTAATAAAAATATATCAATATTATTTTTTTGTAAAATAAATTCGTATCGTATAGTTCTTACTAATATTATAACCGCGAAAGTGAGTTTTCTTAACCAACCAATAATCTTGAAATTTTACATACCCGTTGTCTAGCGTACAGAAAGGGGCATAGGGTACATTTCATCCCGAAAGATACGTCAAAACTACACTAACGCGAGCGAAGTCTTAGAATATTTTGCAAAAAATAATAATACAGATTATAGGTACGTTACGTTTGCCAAATTTAAGTTATTTCAATATAGTTTTTGGGAGAATTCTTAATTTAAATCTTATTAACATAGACGAAGTATTTTATGGAAGTTTTAATTACAATGTTTTTAATGTATTAAAGGAAAGAAATGTTAGCGAGCGGGTGCGTTAGCGCGTCACGACGATAAATCTCTACGCAACATTACTGTGCAGTGTTTAGTAACGGATCACGCACATTTGCGTGACTTTTCAACGCATTTCTCTTGTTTGTATTTTATTATTACTTTAATTCATAGAAGAAAGATGATCCTCTTCACTGTATACCATATTTTATACAGGAAGACCAGCTGTAAAGACAAACGTAAAGACCGTTAAAATCATTCGAAAACTTTGTAAAATTTAATTTTGATCAAATAATATATACTGAGGTTGTTTTATCCTATGATATAGTATATAGATACACTGTAAACAATTTCTTTAGTAAATTAAAAAAAAAAGCATTGAAAGTTTTTACACACAACTCTATACCAATAATATACTTCAGTTTTGTATATTTACTGTACGATTTATTCCTTCTACGTTTGAGAAAATTGCAATATATTTGTTGTACTTTTACTAAATATAAATCAAAATATTATATTATTATTCAGTGCGTGACTGACTCCAAGAGACTAGTAACAATTGCTTATTTATGTCTTCAAAACTCAGACTTATGCTTGTCCAATCCCAAAACAATATATAGTTGACACCAAATCAGGATGTGTGTAGTATAAGGTAAATTTTATAAAAACACAAATACGTACACCATTGTCTGACAACAAAAAGTTGGTACGTTAACTTTATGAGCTGTGCTATCTGGCATAAATAATAGTAACAAAGCCTAAAATGTTAATTGGAAACTGTACAATAAAAATTCAGTAACATATTTTTTTTGTAACTTGACAAAAACATGTAGTAAACCAAATTACCAATAATGTTTGTAAATTGTATTGTTTTTTAAATTGAAGATATATCCATGGTTTAGTAAAATTACAGTATGTGTATAATTACAAGATGAAGTTTGTAAAATTACAACTCACCTTAGTAGGTTTCGTCACATGTTCTGGTAGATTATTCGAATTGTATTATATATTGCATTGGCAACATACTGATTTGTAATTTTACTCATATAATGTTTTCTAAAACATTTGTATTTTTACAAAAAATTTGAAGAACGTAGAATAGCTAATAGACTATGACGAATCGGAGACATTTCAAGTTATAATTATTTATGAACTTAACATACTGATAACGTGTACTTGAAAACAATAAACATAATTACTTATGAACTTATTCTTTTGCATAAATACAAAACGACTTTGCCAAACCATTGTTTCCTATCTGAGATAAGACTTATCTACAGACTATTGTCTGTTTACAGTCTACAAGTATTATATAACCAATGTATTCGAAAACAATGTACATTTTAATTATATTGTTAGCGAACGGATGGATAAATCCACTTTTACAACTTGATACTGTTATAGCTAGAGTTTATAAACACTGCGAGTGTTTGTAATCAGTCCCAAAGAATTGCTGTTAGTTATAAAACAGTCGTATTACATTACCAGATTAAACAATGACATTGTAATTAGCGCTATCAAATAATATTAATATTTTTTCCCATATATTAATTTCATAAAATGTATAAGACACTATATGCTAGCGTATGCCTACGCCTTCGTTCGTGTTAGATGTAGATTTGATATATCCAACGGGATCAATAATTTTTTTGTCCCTTTCTGTGTACCATTGATAACGTGTATGCAAAATTTCATAATGATCGAGTTACGTCGTGGAAGCGTAACAAAAACACAAATAAAATCGCTTTCGTATACATAATATAAGTTAAGATTCTACAAGATCATTTAAAAAAAAAATGTTTATAAATTAACTAATTAAGAATTAATCAAAATCAATCTTAACTTATATTATAAATACGAATGCGAGTTTGTTTGTTACGATTTCACGCCTTAACTATTCAATAGATCATGAAATTTTGCATAGAAGTTGTTAGAGGTACAGTAAAACCACATAAGGTACATTTCATCTAGAAAATTAGTTGTCTGTAAAGTCGGTTTACGGACCATAGGTTGACGTGATAACGTCATAAGAAAACATTGATGAAAATTTTCATACTTTTTGACGCAATTGTTGTTGTAATAAGCAATGAAAACCACATTAACTTTCCCTTCACTTTATAAACAGTTGACAAAACAGTTCACGTGTAGGCTGTGTGCTACCGTTGTTTCTCTTCTACTCGGACGCGTCAGCCAATGGAGTGGAAGAGTGAAAGATGCGTCACAAGTCGAACGCTTAGGGCGATCGCGTTTTTCTATCGTTTGTTCCGTACTCTCGTTTTCACGCTTGGGTCAGGAGGAACGTGACAATAAGTCATCCTTTTTCGTGCGTGCAGCCGGCGTATATCGATTTATAAGACGTTATCACGTCAATAAACGAACTATTCTTGATGGGCATGCAATATCTTTTACTGGGTTATAAAGTGAGCGAAGCCGGAAACAAAAGGTAGTTAACTGTTATATGAAAGTTTTTAATGTATATTGATTTCGGCTCATTAGTAAAGGCATACAACCACTGCGCTACGAGGTTTGACGATAGGACAGATTATTTGGCAAAGAAAATATTGGGTAATCAAGTAAAATGCCTATTGAATTACGCTTACGATACCGCAGTTAAAATAGGTAAATTGCGGTTTACTAATAACAGGAAATGTTAAAGAAACGTGAAACATTGCAAAATAACATCTCAATAAAAAGAGAAATTATGCTGTAGTCTTGCGTAGTATTAAAAAAAAAGTTTGACTTTTGTTGCTGTCTTAAAACGTGTCGTAAATACGTTTAACAACGTAGGAAACTAAGTATATCGAAAGGTATTTTATAAGGGAACACGATGTTTATGTTTAATTTCGAACTACTGAACGTATCGGCATCAGAATATGACCATCCGATGCGAAAATTTTCGTAAAATCTTCTAGACTACTGAACTTTTAGATTTCATTTACTTTTTGCCATTTTTACAAAATCCAAACAAGCCTACAGAAATTAACATCGACTAAGGATCACAATTAATTTATACGATTCCGAACAAACATTAATAATCCAGTGGCTATAAATGATAGTATAATAATATTAAAGCTTATTCCGCGATAAAGAGTATCGTATCTTAAAAACCTTATAACAAAAAGTGTTAGGATTTAAAACTACAGCTTTTGATAACAAGCAAGACAAAGTTATTATAATGCACATAACGATATATCGATGAGCTATATATTATGTACATTTCACAATTTATTGTTGTACTAACGTTTATAGCCACTAAACAGTTGGTGACTTCATGTAAATATTCATCAACTAACACGTTATCTTTACTAATATTATAAATGTGAATTTATTTGTTTGTTTGTAACGTTTTTACACAACCTGATCATTATGAAAATTTTCATACTTCTTATTAGGAGTACAGAATAGGGTATAGGGTACTTTCAATTCAGAAAATGTACTGTATACTACATTAGCCCCTGGAATGTACGAAACCATAAAGGTTTAAGTTACATACTCACGAATGTAGATCTCATTAGGCACAGATCATGGCACGGGCAAAATACCTGATTTATTACAAAACTATGAAAAATAACAAATTATCTATTGTAAAATTGCAATTTTTATGTAATACGTATTTTTATAAATAATTTTTTATTTGTACGAGCTTCTTTTTACAAAACCAGGAAATTTACAACGTACGATGTCATGAAATTAAAAACATAATCCGCCATTTTGAAATCCGAGTCTTAAAAAATCAGCCGAAGCGTTAATGCGTGCGGAACCACAGGAAAAAGCTAGTGCAAAATAAATGTTCACTATCTGTTAAAATTAAATCTAGTGTTAAAATCTTAAAGGAGTACATTACTACTGGTCCATTTTAAGCGTACATGTTATTTAAAGTAATGAGTAATTAGTCGAAGATCGCATGAGAACGCTCTCAACATGTCAACTATGTGTAAGTACCTCCAGCTTGTGAACGAAAGTAAGAGTGCGTGTGAAATCAACAACACTCCAACAATAAACCATACAATGGCTATGATGGGATCGCAACTTTGATACGATACATGAGAATGCGTTTGTTAATTACGAAACGAGTTTTCTCTCTCAATTCATACTCATAACCGATCGGTTTTATACCATGTTTTATCATACACAACGAGTCATTTTAAAATCAACAAGTAATGACAGCTCTTAGAAGAATACTGTTCGAAACTATTTCACAGTTTAGTTACTGTAGTCAAAGCATGAAATAAATTTGATAAGAATTTTTTTTGCAATTTCATAGAATTTATTGATTAACAACAATCTCGTCTGATATTAACGCTTCAGCTGATTTTTAAGACCTAGAACTGTAAATGGAGGATTATGTTTTTCAGCTTTTTTTTTATTTCACGACATCGTACATTGTAAATTTCATGGTTTAGTAAAAAAAATCGTACAAATGAAAAAATCAATTTAAAAATACATTTCACATAAAAATTATTATTTTACAATACATAATTTCTTATATTTCAAAGTTATGTAATACATCAGGTATTTTTATAAGTTTATGCGGTCAAAAGTCTGTTGACCTGTGCCTCATGAGGTCTATATTCGTTTGTATGAAACTTAAACCTTGATGGTTATGAACTGTACAGGGGTTAAATAATGTGTGTGGTTTAAATTGTAAACACATTAAACCTAAATCGTGACTGGCTTTGAAGTACAGCTGCTAGAACACACATATAGGTGCTTTGTAAGCAGGCACAGATAAAGCCCTCCGAAAATGCTATACTTTATCACGATATTCTCCTTGACTGAAAGCTCCGGTTCAATCCTTCGACCCAAAGTCGAGAGATTCTATGTCCGAAAAAGCTAACCACTGCTCATGCTTTCAAACAACCTAAATTCGTTATAGTACTTTCCCAACCTCGTGTCTTAAAATTAGAGGCACGACAAAAACAACCCGCAGGGGCTCGAGATACCATTTTTAGAACATTTCTTTACAATTTAGGTAGTTTAAGTATGACACAGAAATGGTAGAAAAGATATTTGAAAGTTGAGTAGTTGTATACTTTGAGAAGAGGATCTGAGAAGGGTGTGGTTGGTAAAACACATTGGCACATGAGATATTCCAGCTTAGTCGGCTTAGAGTAGCAATCTATGGATTAGCCTCAGGACTGCAGTTATTTTGAGGTTCGTTGTATATGCCTATGTATGGTTATATGTGACCATTAACATCATTTGGTCTGCATAGTTTAAGTATGTCACAAAAATGGTAAAAAGGATATTTGATATACAACTTTGAGAAGAGGATCTGTAAAGGATATGGTTGGTAAAACACACTGCTACATGAGATATTCCAGCTTAGTCTACTCGAGTAGCAATCTATTGATTGGCCTCAGGACTGCGGTTCTTTTGAGGTTCGTTGTACATAACCATATGATGTAGTAACCATTACCATCAGTTGGACTACATGCCCATTTGCTACTTCATCATGTAAATAAAAAAGGTAGTATGGCTTTTTTGTGCCATTCTGAATATAAAGAATCTACAGTTTAGTCTTTGAATATAGTCCAACCAATAACATAAGCACTGAAGTGCACAAATATTACTAGACCTATATAAATGTTAGCTGCATTGCTTTAAAATTATATAAAGGTGTATACATTCTTTAAACATTACTTAAACTTATGTAAGTCATTATTTAACGAAATAACGCTAGGAGACAAATAGATCTCGAGAAATGCCAACGCGCAAGTTATATTTGTGAAGTCACGAATTACAGTTTGTCACGATGATAGTGCGGAAGTTTTCAATAGAGCCATCTCTTACTTAATGATTACGTTACTAACTGTATACTTAGAAGAAAATTTGTTAGTAATTTATTACATAAAAAAGTTTCCACATATTACATTACGAATAAGAATTGTAATTGATATAAGTTTATTTTTGAATGTTCACAAATGAATAATACATTATTTACTTTTGGTAGATTGTCGAGTTGGTGGTGGTCAGCATTATTCTCGAATTTAAATGTGCTTATGAGATGCATCACGACTAGGTTCCAATACTGGCCAGACGCCGCGCCATATTATTGTCACCGTATAATCAAAGACTGGTACTTGTGTTCCGTCAAGGAAGTTTAGAGCTAATGACGAATAAATTTATTATACCTTTTATTTCTCCATTATGCCACTCATCGAGCTCTATCTAGAGCGCGTTGTTTAAATTGCATTTTTTTTTCGAAATGTTTACACTGTTGACCTGGGAAGTCCTCTACAGTTTCACCGGACTACCAACCGCATTTTATATGATTGTCGTTTCTTATAGATATATTCAATATTAACTGTATTCCGTTAAACTATAATTGTGTACAGTGAGAATGAGACATTTTCTAATCTGCCGATTATCGTCTCAATATATACGATGCTAGCTGTCGAAAGTATTTAAATATTCTTAACTCCTCATTTAATTTCGTTAAGGGATGATTTTTTAAAATCTGTTCTTAACGCTCACCTATGTCATATAAGAAAATCCTGTGCCGAATTTGATTCTTCTAAATTTTAGAAAAATTTGTGCGTTATCTGTCAGTGTTAAATAGCTTGTTGTATACATGTATTATTATTAATTAAATTACTTTCATTGTTCATTCGATATCTATTAAGTTTATGGAAGAATGAAGCAAACTTGCGTTAAGTTTCTTGGAGCTGCCAAGCCCTTTATAGCCTTAGAGACTTTACAGCTATTATTGGCAGAAGAATAAGAACAATGTTTTTGTATATTTATTTAATTTATAATAAAAAAATATTATAGGGATAATAATTATCAATTTTTTTTTTGGTTTTTATTGGTTTAAAGCGTATTTTTTAAATTATTTTACTTATATGAGGGGTATATTTTATTAACTACGGAATTATGTTTCATACTGACGATATCAAAATGTAGGTTCCTTTACAATAAAATTATTGCTTAAAATACCGAAATATATTCTCAATACATATAATTTTGATTAAATTGACGATAAAACACACACGATAGTTACATAAATTATTTGATTACAACAATTATGTAACTTTTATACATTAATTAACTGATTATATAACAAAATAACATAAAGAGATAAAACCTCCTTAATTATTAAAACGTTGACATGATTATTTACGCTTACACTTAGGAAAACTTTCACAAAAAGAAAACTGCACAATGTTTACTTCCACTACGCAGAAACATTATAATGCATAATTACTAGTGAATCATCGAATAATGTTCGGCGTTACCTAATCATCGATACTCAAATGCAAAATATCGAGCATTCGATTAATAAACTACACTAAGGTGCTTTGAAAAATCGATTTTTATGGAACAGAACATTCAGTTTCATTCGTATTTCAATTCAATATTTATTAATCTTTGATAATGAACTTACAATATTAATAACTAGCTGCACGTCCAGGATTCGTACGGGTGTTCTATCCAAGAAAAGGAGACAAAATTTCCGGTTTACAGTATGACTATGTAATTTAATAAAATGGCAACTGTATATGACCATAAATCCGTCAATTAAGTCAATATTTTTGAAGATTTCCCTACTATCTTCTGTCTCACTGACCCATTCACTTATTGTATGGGTTTTATTTTATCAAACTCTTTCACTAGTCCATACGATTTTTCAAAAATTTTCTTTCATACAAACTTTACCCTGACAATTTCATACACAATAAAAAAATAATTAGCCAAACAAGTGCAGCAGTTATCCATTGATGTCCGTACATACACTTGGCAATTGATGAATAATGTTGAATCGATACTTTTCTGATAGTAATCGATATTAAGTACCCACGCATGTAGGTACACGTAGGCGACATTCCGTATAGGAGACGGCGCGTCGCGTCCACGCATTCCGTTTCACGTGGAACTGAAATCTGCCATCTCGTATACACTTGGTAAAATACATGAAATTCTTAGAAGCTTGACGCAGTACAATAACACGCAACCACAACGATAAGAGATAATAGAATAATTAGTACTATACTCCTTTTATATTATATCTGCATGTCTGTTATGATGTAATTTTAGTATAATAATTGGGATTAATTTATACATTTTTAAATTATATAACTTTCGGTTTACAAAATATCAAGCTTGGGGGTCGAACAGTCTTATAGTAACATGATGTTAGTTCTTTCAAATCACAATGACGTAAGATTGAATGTATGCAATGTAAAGACTTTTTGTTTCAATTGACCAGTTTGTGTGTGTGTGCGAGCACAAGTTGCTACTTCATTTATTTTAATACTAGTTTATGCCCGTTGCTTTGCTCGTGTTACTATAGATTTAACCTAAGCCCTGGGGAACAGTATTTTTATTAGATCGAAGTTATATATATCCCCCCATGTCTTTTTCTGTATTTAATGATAATTGGCTGAGTAGTTAAAACATGAAACCGCCACAAACAAAAAAACTCACATTATAACATATATAATATTAGTTACGAGTAATAACACCATCTACAAATATATTATATCTACATTGTAATAAAAACTGAAAATTGGTAGCAGAACTTCAAAAAAAGTATGAACGGATAATATCGCCGATATTATACAAAAAAATACATGTTTTATATATAAAACACATATTGCGTCTAAAAGATGTAAACAAAATTTAATTTATATATATTTACATACAAACTTCATGTAGCAATGTGTAAGAAAATAATATTACAAAAAAACATGTAAAGAAAACGTAAAAGCACCGAGACCAGTCGTCAACAAATTGTTTTGTCGAATTATCACTCGACCGAGCCGACTCGGGGAGCGCTAACGTGTTCTAAGCCTAATAGAACTTTCGCGATTAAAGCGTACGACGAACGCAGGAAATAGGTGAAATTTCAACTTTAACGCACATTTCTTTCTACTACAGTAAGAAATAACTCTTGTGTGTAATTTATAAACATCATCATGTGAAAATAAAATAAAATCACACACATACGTGTACTCCGCTACAAGGTTTTGTGAAAAATAAAATAAAAACTATTGGACGTTACGAACGTGTGTTTTCACACTACCTTTCTTTCCTTATCTTAAACTCTTTCATCTATTAACTTCGGTGTTTCAGTTTTCGATTTAACTTTATTGGTGTTGTATTGTTTGTAATTTGAGATATTAAACAGTGCAGTGTATGGTGGTGTAAGTTCGGTCGGTGTTAACGTACTAAAAAAGTGCGTTCTTGTTTCTATTATATACAATAATAATATGGGTATTATTAGGCAGTTCACAATGCCTTTGTTAAGCACACTCGCTGCTTTGGTAATAATTGTACATTCAGCTGAAGAGGACAACCAATTCGAGTATGGGAGAGATTTGCGACCGAGTATTGTTGATACTGGTATACATAGTTACGAGCAGGTGAGATGTATATCATAATAATTATTTACTTTTAAACCTTGATTATTTACAATAGTGATAACAAATCATAAAGTAACTTAATTCATGTCAAAAGAAATTAAAAGGATTTATTGACACAATAGTCAAATGTAAATCTTAAAATTATATATGATCGATGAATGTGTATACAATCCCTTCATATATTCTATTACTAACTGTAATATCATAAATGTTACTGCTCAACCTACCATTATGTAAATTTGTATACACATTGTGATGGGTACAAAAGATAAGGGTTGTGGGGGGTACAAAAGAGAAGGGTTACTTTCATCCAGAAACAAGTACTGTTTCCGAAGAATAGGTTGAGTTTACATTAACGCGAGCGAAGCAGCAAGCAAAAACTAGTAATACTAATTATAAATACGAATGTTAGTTTATCTGTGTGTTTGTTACGCTTTCGCACGTTAACTTTTCAACCGACCATCATGTAATTTTGCGTATACGTTGTTAGGAGTACAGAAAAAGATACGGTGTCTCATCTAGAACAAAGAACTATTCCCGAGGGACAGCTGAAATCTATAATAACGCGAATAACGATGCGGAAAAAAAACTATTGCTTATTAATATTATATATTGGAATATGATTATATTTTATTAGTTGCTCCACCAATCATTATGAAATTTCGCATACACGTTATCAAGGGTACAAAAAAGGAGATAGGGTACATTTATCTAAAAAAAAATGGTTCGTTCCCGAAGAATAGGTTAATTCTACTTTAACGCGAACAAATCCGAGGGCACAAGCTAGTCTTATAATAAAAACAAGATACCTTAAACAGCTACCTACCACTGTGTTCCGGTAGACGCGCTTAAGTACCAACTCGTAAGTTATGCATTATATTGTTTTCAACTACATCTTCATTAAGCATTTCATTTTATTGTGGAAAAACACTAGGTATAATATATTAATAACAAATTAAAAAAAAAGACAGTTTAGAAATTAATCTATCTAGAAATCATGGGAGTAGCTTGTAACAGATAAGTGGAGCGTAAGTAACAGTTGTATCCAATAATTAAGTTAATTGACCAGTGTAAATAATGATTCACTGATGGCACCAGTTACTAAACTTTCTTTTAAAACTCGTAATCATCCGACGGACGGTATTATTCGATGATAAAATACAATAAAAATTTACTATAATACCAATTCTTACGTAAAATGGATTAAAATCAAGTGAAACTGAGTCAGTCAGAGTTCAATATCCGGCGTGTTTTTAAGCAAATTATTTCACTAAATTAGGAACGCACTGGACCGTGGTACTACGCTAAAAATAAAAACATAATTACATTTCTTTATAAATCTACTTTAGGATGAAGGCACGAGTATGACCAATTATAAAAAAAAAAACATACCTACATATTTTATAGGAAACAGAATATATTATTTATTTTGTCTGCGTTTTTTATTTTTTATAGAATGTTTTTTTTTAATAAGAATTCGTCTAATGATGTTAGACTATCGCATCGAATTTAGGCAACTGGGTACATTTTATAACGAAGTCCCAAAGCATATTTCCAATTTGCCGAACTGTAAGTTTAAGCGCCATGTCAAGCGGGTTTTGTCGTCAAAAGTTTATATAAAGTTATTATAGAGTGGTTCAATATGTGAACGATGGTAATGTCTGGAACTGACTCCTTCTGTGCACCCATTAAAAACGATTGTAACGGGAATGTATTTTAAATATCCATCTATATATTATGTTAAAAAGATAAACCCGATCGAGATTCTTGCCGGTTCTTCTGGATAGCTGGATTATTTTTCAAACCGGTGGTAATTTTGATATTCATAAGCCTTAGCCTTAGGGCCTAAATTAGATAAAATATTTTTTGTCATTTAATTTTTGAAATAGGCGATTATGTGAATCGTGGAGCGGTAATCTTTGTAATTATAGTTTAATTCCATACCAACTATCTTCATTCTCCATATGATTCTATAGTAAACAAGTACATAATGAATTATTATTAGGTAGTTTTTTTTATGATTATTGACTTATCTATTGATTACTTTAATACTTTGTGACCGTGGCTTCGTTCGTGTTAATGTAGACTGGAACAATCCCTCGAGAGTCGTTGTTTTTCGGGATGTGAGATGGTAAACCCTATGTCTTCTTCTGTACCCTTGACCAAGTGTATGCCCAATTACACGATCGATTGAGTGATTAATAAGACACGAAATAACTTCGTATTTATCAAATAAAGGTAGGCATTTAATACAATTTGATTAACTTACATTATAATGCATAGCTTAATTAAATCGGTGAGTCAAAAAGCATGACATATTGCAAACGTTTCTTACATAACGTAGTTGCAGACTAAAGTAATTTAAAAAATCATTATCTAAGGGTATGTTATAAACAGAATGATTCCTGAGATGTTAACGATGAGATTATCATCAAACGCTTATAAAATTATTACGAACATATACGGGAAAATACTCGATTGATATTATATATTATAACGAGAATTATATGAAGCTTCGACTTTCTATACTTATCATTTTTTAAGATGGTAATATGAACATATTCGCAAATCGCAAATTGGTTTTACGTTTAAAACGATTTGCATAAGTCATAAGCTTGAGTATCATTGGCGGGGGAATAAGTCTGATATTTATTGATCAATGCTATTGTATATAAAAATATATATTTTTATATGTAAAGTGTTTGAAAATTACTTTTTGTATTTACTTCATATTTGTTTTCTTAAAGTCATGTCTTTAGTTATTACAAACAAACGTATGTTTTCTTGATATGTAGATGACTTTTGGTATCAATTTCCATATTACAAATTATTGTTATGAAAAAACTAGTTGTGTCCCACGGTTTCACTTGCATTTACTTTTTTCTCTTTCAGTCCGTGATTGTCTTTGTCGGACTACACACCGCACTCGTACTATTATTTTGGTTTCTCTTAACGTACTTTCTGACCTTTACTGTGTGTATGGTAATTGTTACATCCTATAGTCTGTTTCTGAGTGCAGGCGGGAGACGGGTGCTTGCACGGGTGTGTGTAGTTCAAATGTGTGTAGACACCACTAACGTCACTGTGAATGCTAGAGGCGCGCGTCTACGTACATTTAAACTAAACACACCCGTCACCCTGCACTCAGTCCTATGGGTCTTACTCGTAGTAGGTATGGTATACATTTCTCAATAAATCCTTCCCAACACTATATTTTTTTTGTTTGTTTGTTACGCTTTAAGGCCTAAACTACTTAACCGTACATCTTAAAATTTTGCGTACATGTTGTCAAGGGTACAGAAAAAGTCATAGGGTACTATTCATTAAAAAAAAGAGATCCAAGGGATACGTCACATAAATATTAACGCGAGCAAAGCCGCAGATAAAAACCAGTAGATTTCACATTTAAAAAACAATCCGACTGGTACTTCCAGAGATTTGCAAATTGTAACAAATAATTAAAAAAAAAAAACAATCTTTTAAGCTTCATAATCACTAACATATTATAAAACAAAGTCGTCCGCCGCGTCTGTCTGGATGTTCGCGTTAAGCTCGAATACTACTGACCCGATTGTAATGCGATCTACACCAATAGATAGAGTAATTCAGGGGGAAGAATTAGGTATATAATTTGTTAAGGTTTTTTTTTTTGTAAATTGGTTGAAATATAATGATAATTGTGAAAGAATCGGAAAAAGTCAAGCCGCCTGGGAGCTTTCCTCGAAAAGGCAGCCTAATCCCTTTGATATATAACAAAACAATTCATACTGAGATATTACTCTTTTATAGACTAAAAAAAGTCTACGATGGCATATACTTGTCTTTTTAGGATAGCTTACTATACATCTATCTTCTAAAATTGGTCACATATAATGAGCTAATTGGAAGCCTACTTAGACGGATACAGTATTAATCCTTATTAAATAAAATTAGATACCTTAAGCATTTAAGCACATAAGTATATATTTTTTATTATCAAGACAGGACAACGTCCGTCGGGCATGCTAGTATTACTATAAATACATGCTGCTAACAATTTGCAACAATGCAGATAAATCGCCTTCTTTATACAACTCATGGTGCCGGCTAACCGGTTAGCGCTTTCGAGTTTTCTCTCAATATAGTGTTATTGCAAATACCGTACGACACTTATTTTGTAACAGCTTTCTTCTTCGCTAACTATTAAATAATATAATATGTAATAGTCGTTTAGAGTAATTGGACATGATTTTTAAAGATGAGATAATAATTTCCCATAATAAACTAAAATCTCATCAAATAACTTCTACATATAAATGTATAATCAACAACTGTTCCTTAACCATTTGGTCCAAAATCTCCAAGCTATTAATACAGTTTACTTAAAAATATATCTGTATAGCTGCATCGCTGGCATGCATTTTTGCATTTTTTTTTTTCGTAATTATCAGCTATTTTCACATCACACTGAAAGTAAAAACATCATTGGAAGTATGTAGAGCGTAGACTGTCATTTTTTATGTAACAAGTTTCCCCATAGTAACTACCTACTAAGATGTGAAAGAACATATTCAAACATCGTTATGCATACTGAACACAATGCTGCCGTCCAAAGAAAGAGGGGCGCATCAGCCGTTTTTTGTGTTATTGACTTTTATAAACATATACGGAAGCAAGACCAAAAAGGCACAACAAATAATATTTTTTTTCATTAGCTATGTTTTCGAATTACACTAAATCTAAAAATGAATAAGTAGTACTAACTACTGTTTGTCAAAGTTGCAAACTACACATTTTTTGTTTTTGTCTTCGGGTTTTGTTTTAGTTAAATGGCCTTACGGCGAAAGAATTTTATCTTATCTTTTCCAGATTGTATATATTATTTTTAATGATACTACTGCTTTTTTATTCATAGATATTATTAGTATACGATCATGAAAAACTGAAATTCAGTTTTCAATTACTAAAAGCTTGCATTATTACTGGTATCTGGTTTTATTTATGGTTTTTTTTTTTATATTATAGGGGGCAAACGAACCGGTGGGTCACCTGATGGTAAGTGATCACCGCCGTCCATAGACACTAAGCAACACCAGGGGAGTTGCAAGTGCGTTGCCGGCCTTTTAAATATGTGGGTCTCCAGCGCTCTCACTGACCAAACGAAACGCAACTGTGCAAGCACTGTTACTTCACGTCGGTTTTCTGTGAGAGGGTGGTACTACCCCGGGCGAGCCGACCCATTCATGCTGAAACCAGTAACAACTTCAGCGTAGCTCTACCACCTACAAAAACACACCTATCTATTTTTATAATCATTGATCACAAACTATTTGGTCTTATTACGAACACGTTTGGTTAGGAATTCCAAATTCAAATTTATTTCGAATTTAGGCTTGTGTAATTGTGTTTCGAATTTTCTAATTCATTTGTTTCCGCACTGTTTTATTTTTCTTTGACATCGTTCTTTTCACAAAATGAAAAACTTAAAACAAAACGTTATTTACGAATCGGAGTTTTACCGTAACATAAGTGTTATAGATACAATTCGAAGAATTAAATATGTTACGATGTTTTGTGATGTAACGTTTTTATTTTAACGGACAATGGTATTTAAATCTTATATAACTCAGTATTTTTAGTGAAATAGAGAACATATCGATTTAACAATATGGTTATGATAATCATATTTATCCATACTTTCTAATATATATGAATACACATTTTATATGATTTACCACTGACATTAATGTTTTAAACGAAGGATAAATAAGATTTAAAAACTTCATACAAGACTTACTTGTACTTTGGCTTAGAACAATTTTGAAGCTATGGCTTAGTTGATTGATAGCGTTTTCGGATGGAGCGTCCGTACACCCGTCACGCGAAATCCTGACATGGTGGTAGTGCATTTTCTAAGTTTGCATAGTTAGCTAACACGCTCAAGTTGAAAATCTATGGCCAAGTACCTGTTGGTGTGCCCCGGCAACTGTATGTGCGATTCAGTCCTCGTCTAGGCTAAATTTAGCATATTTACCATCTTAGACCACATCGTCATTCAACATCAGATGAAATTGTGGGAAAAGGAAAGTATTTAAAAAAATCAAACAAATTTAGTATAGACGTTTACAATTCTTAAATATTTCTTGAGTTGATGTTTTAAGCTATAAACATTAAGTATCTCACTCATAACTCAAGGCCTCTGTTCCATGAAACATGATTTATGCAAAAAGTTTTTACGTTAGTTACCTACTAAAACATTGTAATAAAATGTAGCAAAACAATATGGAGATAATTAATAAGAACGTCTACATTTGGTAGAATGATTTAAATTTCATGAGAATTAAACTGATGTTTCTCAATACATTAATACTATATTTTACAGAATACAATTTTTAAGTTTTTCACATCATCTTTAATATTAGAGAATGCGCATTTATACTTTATTTAATACTAGCAGGCCCGGCGGACGTTGTCCTGCCAAAAATATATACTTATGTGCATGAAACGCTTAAGGCGGCTTGACTTTTTCCGATTTTTTCAACAATTATCAATATATTTCAACCAATTAACAAAAAAAACGTTGACAAATTATATACCTTCCCCATGAATTACTCTATCTATTGGTGTAGACCGTATTACAATTCGGTCAGTAGTTTTCGAGTTTATCGTGAACATCTAGACAGACAGACAGACGCGGCGGATGAATTAGTTTTATAATTATTTAATATTTGATTTTTTATTTGCAATGGATAACTCACAAAAATACGTATTTAATTAATATTTGAATTTACTGTAAAATTGGATGATAATGTTATAAGTTTTTGTGTGAACATACAGATTTATAATTATTTGCTCGCATTAATATCGATTTTGAAAATAAAATACATTGAGAATATAGTTTTCTATAGGTGAAATAATTTTTAAAATCGGTTCAAACTTCTTTTATCCATTACAAACAAAAAATCAAATCTTTTTTCTTCATACTAGTAGTTTAGATTAATTTTATTTTATACTAGCTTTTTTCCGCGGCTGCGCACGCATTAATGTAGATTTAATCCGTTCCTAGGGAACAATACTGTTCATTTGGATGAAAGTACCCTATGTCTTTTTTTATACCACTGACAATGTGTATGCAAAATTTCAGATGAACGGTACACTAGTTAAGATTGCCAAAGCATAACAAACATTCAAACAAATTCACTTTCACATTTATAATAGTACTAAAGATTACTTCTTATGCTCAGTATCTTTATTAATTAAGTGAACCATGTGGTTTATTTTAATAATCTATATTAAATATATGTTTTCAGCCGTGGAGAGTGGTTGACAGTGAACTTGTAATGAAAAAATTTACACAAACTGACACATGGAATAACAACTCTACAGAAGAATCACAAAAGCATCGAAGAACCAGGCGTAAACGAAAACGCCGTCCACAGATACCAATCAAAGACAGTCTGTTCCCACAAGAAACAATCAATTACCCCGAAAAACCTCTACAACCAAATTTTGAAGTAGATTTAAGTAGCAAAGAACACCTTGCAGACACACCTAAGAGAAGACGAAAAAAACTCGAATCACAATCAGCTCAATGGACTGATGTGTCATTACAAAGACCATTGAGACGACGAGGTCAACGAAGAAAGCGACCGTCACATAAGATTTGGTCAGAGTCGGGGGAACTTAATGGTTACCGTAGTGAAAAGAATAACCCAACAACTACAGCGACAAGTAAAAAAAATGATATATTTGATCTCAAACAAAATGATGATTCGACACAATACATACCTATTACAGGAATGATTAATGATAGTGAATTGTTAGAAGATCTTATAGCCAAAGAAGCAGAAAATTCTGAGAAAAAAGAGCCAAAAGATGAATTTAGATTATTAACAAATGAAAAAGATAGTCATATCATGAAACACCATGACCCTTATTTACAAGAAGATAAGTCTCTGTCAGAAGTTTCTTTGGAGGTAGCGCATCGTGCCGAAGACCCGAAAGATAATTATGAAAACGAAAATTTACGTGCAAAATTAAAAGATAAATCAACTCAAGTATATAATGAACAAGACAAGGTTGAGGTAATTTTTATCATTATTAAATAAGACCTACAATTAATTATCTTCATTCACAGTTTATGTAATTAAACTTGAACATAAGATGCTACAGCAATCCTATGCAAATCTTAAAAGCCTGCCATGTAAACACATGAATAAATTATTAATTCATAATTTCATTGTTAAGAGCCTATAACATTTTCTATAGCTATTAAGATATTATAATCTTGTCGTGGTAATGAGTTATAAAACATTAAAAGATAACTTAAAGTGAAAGAAGGCTAAAGAAAAAATACACCTAAAAAACAAAGTTAATAAAGAATAGGGTATATAAGGGTATCTTAAGTTTAAAAGAGTATTTTTCTTATTTATTTTTAATGCGCCTAACAAGAAAAATAATCTTATACTTTTAGCGAGATGTGTATCTTTGTAGTCACTAGCATCTGTCTGTTAATAATTCAGTACGCTCGTGGTTAATAACACTGCGAGAGTCGCCATTTTTTTATATAAAAAAATAGTTTTAAATTTCCCATGTGTTTTACTGACATATTTTAATCGTTTAAATAATTTTAGGTAATCATTTGAAACAGTTTTATTTACATGATGACAAAGATACAGAAAATACTTGTAATATTGCTTTTCTCTTTTTTAGTTTGACGGTTCAGTAGATCCGATTACATTGAAGGAGATATTGAGGAGATCAAACGGAAGTAGCTTAAGTGAAATATTGCAACTACACAATTTATCTTTGACAGACTTATTAAATGGGAAAGAGAATGCTTTATCGATTCTGAAATCAGAAGGCTCGCATGAAAACAGGCAAAATGTACCATTTAATATCGTCAATGACGTCCCTTTAATTGAAGTTACTACAGATAATAACAAACAACCAGTTAAAAATGATTTAGAAGAAAATGTATTATTACACCTAGAAACAAAATATGTAACATTCCCTGAAACTAAATATTCTACCACAACACAATCGAGTCATAGGTCAGAAAAAGAGGAAAAGGACAAAAAAGAAAATATACAAACAACAACTCCGAAACAAGAAAACAATGTAGATAAAATCATAAGTATACGGCGCTATCCTTTAGGTGCTCACCGCAAGTTACATATGAGACCAATGATTAATTCGACACATAAGAGTCAATTGAGTAGAGATTTAGTAGCGTTGAATGCGAGAAAATTTTATAATCAAAGAAGGAACGTTTCAAAGTCCATTGAATGGAGAAATGTGATACCTTCAATAATAAATATAAGTACCGCAGCTAGCGACATGAACAAACAAATTGAAATTTCAACAGTTCGCATACCCACAGATAGAAATCAAACAACACCAATTGATGTAAATAGTCAAAATAAATCGTTGTTATTTAAAAACGAAAATAACAAACGCTTTGATGTTGAAGTAGAAACGGACGCGATATTTTCAACGACTCCTATAAAACCAATTACTACTTCGGAAAATCCCGTGTTATTTAATGAAACTCGGTATTCTACAACTACTATCAAACCTTTGTTACTTCCTCCAGGTTTGCAAAGACATAATTTTAACATTAGAATGAAAAAGAAACGCCGTAGGCAGAAAAATACGACTACAGAATTGCCTTTAAATAAAGTTGTTATATATTCATCTGAAAAAGAAAATGTACCATTATCAACAGATATAATCGTACGAACACAAGAACCTAAACCGAGGCTAGATGAAGAATTTGTTACTTTATTGGAAGATTTTATGACTACGGAAATTCCAATTAATTCAGAAATTACATTAAAATCAGTAAAACCAACCGCTATTTCATCAACGGCAGCCACCCTATCAACTACAACGCATAAGATAAATGAAAAAACTGCTAGTACTGATATAGATGAGATTTTTAAAGATACTCAAAGTAAGTAAATTTGGATTTTTGTAATAACAACATGTAATTTTCTTAACTCAACCAGAAAGGTTCGAAAAATTTTAATAACCATGTTTAATAACATATAACAATAGCATGTTATTATGTCCTTGCATAAGGAATTGGTGTTTTGTCGAACGTTAATCTCAAATATGTTAGATATTTCAAAAGGGTTTGGTTAGGAATTTCAAATTGTAATTTGTTTCAAATTTAGACTAATAGAGGCTATGTAAATGTAGGCTAATAATAAGTGGTAAATTATTCATAATTGCCTTCTTAGAGAACTAAATGTTTTGCGCATTACAGAAACTGTACTTATAATTATTGCCAATTATTGTAATCCAAAACTGCCTCATTGCATAAATAGTTAATTATCATATAAAAATTCATCTATATTTTTGCCAATACTTGCTAAATTACATATTAATTTAATTACGTACAATCGAAAAATTGGCAAAGAGAGACCTTATGAGTATGATATAGATTTTATTCATATACATTTTATAATGGTGCTTATTAGCCATTTCTATAGATTGCTTATGTAAGTTACTGATAAAGGTATTATAAAATAGTAATACTCATTATTGATAATAATGCCGTTCATACGACATGGATAAATCTTTAATAATTTATGTTATTGTTATAAATGGTGTTATTAAGAATCTCTAATCTTTTTCAGTTAGTGCAAGACTTTCAAAGATATTGCTGGAAAGAAATATGACATTAAGGGAATTAGTAGAACACAGAGAACGTGGTTCGAGTCACATCCATTTGGCAGATATATTCCACAATGCTTCAAAAGAACCCAACCCACCTGAACCTTTTTTGTCAAAATCGGCTATTGAACCTATTTCCAAAGAGATATACCCTTTGAGAGCAATTTTGGAAGCAAACGCACATGATCCTACTATTAAACCTGCAATTAATGATCCAAATATACTAAAAGTTAATTATATGAATATTCCAATAGTAATGGATTTTGGAAATAATGTGAATGAAAATGCTGAAAATATGGGTATAATGTCACTATTTAACAATTTCACCGAAATTGTGAAACATAATAACACCTTTGACAAAGATTTTAAAGCTAAATCACACGAAACAGACATTATTGCAACAAATACAACACACAAGAAGGCAATACCAACAATCAGACAAAATCGCATACTAACTGATTATAACAATGAGAATGATGTTGTTAGTTGGAATGAAATATTTTCATTAATGAGAAGAAACTACAAAAATGAAACAAAAGACTTATTTGAATCAATACGAGATGGTAAATAAACTTATTACACATACTTTATAATATAACTATTGTAAACTAATTTTAACTAAAACAATTACAATTTACAGAAATATCAGTTCCCGAAATTCCTACAGAAGCAAAAACAGAAGATGCAGATGATGATAGCTTGAGTTTTCTTGAAGATTTGCAACACCATAAGATATTTGATAGTAATATATATCCAGACTCTAATGTTAGATTAGATAAGGACCCTTTAGAGAAAGCAGATGCTGCAACTGGTATTCTTGAAAAAATACCTAGTCAAACTAAATCTATTACTGCAGCAACTGCGAGCATAGCTGGTTTGGCCATGGTATTATTTTTACTTGTATATGCTGTATTTAAGTGGAAACAGCATAAAGATATTTCTAATAAGGAACTTAGTTTTTGCAATGAAAGGATTCCAACACCAGTATTTGAAAATAGAAAAGCACAGAGAAACAATAGCAGTACTCGAAGTATTAGTCCTATGTTGTCAACATCAAATATTTATACTTTAAATACATTAGATTCACGTAACGGGAAAGATTCTCCAGAATACATGTGGGACACATTAAGAAAACCATTCCAATAAACAATTACACATTTAGGTAAGATAATTAATACTATAATCTATTGAGTATTGTTAAATAATAGGAATTATTACCTTTTAGTTAGTATTATAAATGCTCATCTTAGTTCCCAATATTATAAAAACCTTCACTGTAATTAAAAATAGCCCCATACCTGATAATTTGGGTAAGAACTTCTATAGTAAGTAATTTATAATATATAAAATTATATAACATTATTTATTACTTGCTGACTAAGTAAATCATACAAAAGTGATATTTGTGTATTGTCCTATTTGAAACACAGCATTAAATATGGAATTTATGTCATTTTATTTTTATTACCTGTAATTTTCAAATGTAAATATATTTTCATATCTCTTTAATAATGGTATGCTCATTGAATGAATCTTGTTGTAGAAATATGCATATTGTCGAGCAATACTTCTGTAAAGCTTCAATGATAATTCAAACACTGGTGATGGCTGTAAATTAAAATCAAAGTTTATTATTGGGTATTTATTTAGGAAGTTTCTAAAACTACTACCAAATGAAAAGTAAAAAAGGAAAATATGAGTATCTGCAATTCTAATTGTAGTGTTTTTTTTTTAATTTTTATTTTATTGTTTTTTTCGTAGTGACCAAATAAAATGATTTTATTCTGTTTGATGGTAATGGTAACATCATATAGTTGAAGATTAATTAAAGTTACTGATGATATATTAGTCTAGAAGTATTACAATGAATTTTTCTAAGTAAATGAAAATTCTTCCAAAATTTAATAAAAAGTAACCTATCCTACCATCAATTGTGATGGAATTACTTTTCTTTAATTAATAACATGTATGTGAGTTCAAGCCATTATTGTATGGCTATGACCACTTATTTAAATAATAAATATCAAAGTTTTATTTCAATTTGCTCTTAGCAGTTACCTTTAGAGATAATAGTTCATCAGATTTAAAGTACAATATTGTAGAATATTTTTCTGGTAGCACATCAATGTATGGTTTCCAAAAAGAATCTGGAATTAAATACAATCACCAATAGTTAAAATCAATTACAGTTTACTACAACTATAACTTTCATAATTTTCATCTATTCCTAAGCAATAGCTATATTGACTAACACATCTAATATTCACATTCGTAATCACAGTAGTGAATTAGCCTTACCACCATAGATATATAGATTATATACATTTATGATTCATACTATTATTTATTTCTCTCAATAATAGAACATAATATTATCTGTTGATCCAAGTTTAATTACATTACCACAAGATATGCACTTTTGAATTCTTATAAAACTGTGAATTTATTTAGCATCTCATGAATTAGTAAATTTATGAAGGTGAAATCTATGTTGTTTATAACCAACCACCAATTAATTGGCTTGCATGATGTTAATCTGATAAGGATAGTATTAAATTTGGGGAAGTTTCTAATTGGACATTGTTCCATATTTGTATTATCAAATTACAATCACTTACATATTAAAACATATTAGGTATCATTTAGAAAGTGTAAAGGCTAAATTATGAATAGATGATTGAAAGTCTTTGCCAGCAAATTAATTAGCCTTTCCACTGGAAATATATAATCCTTACTAATATTATAGATCAGAATGTGAGTTTGTTTTTTTGTTCATTACACTTTCATGCCTTAACTATTGAACTGACAATCACACAATATTGCATACACTTTATCAGGAGCGCAGAACAGGATATAAGTAACGTTTTATTTTTTTAAAGTACCGTTTCTAAAGGATTTTTCAAATATATATTAACATGAGCCACAGGCAAAATCTAGTTTGTTATAATTGTGAATTTTATTACACTTCAAAAGTATAGTATTACCTTCTTTATGTTTTTCTAATAAAAGAAACAATGCTAATGTAATATTCGGCATGTTCTGCAACAATGGGTCAACCTCAATAAATGGAGCCAGCTCCGATTCTTTGGCATTCACTTCTGTCATCATAACTTTTAATGGCACTGTAAGAAGAGTGGCACCCTCTGAAAATTCTTTAGTTGCCTTTAAACCTAGTTCATAGCCTTCAAACTCAGCCACTTCGATTCCTGGAATAAAATAAACCTTTCTCTTCATACAATACAAATCAATAAACTTTGCCTAAAAGAAGACATTTACGGAGTACTTACCTTCAAATTGAACCTCATTATCTCTTAACCACTTCATATAAATATCTAGACAAGCTTGTCGTGGTGTAGGAGTACTTTTGTTTTGTGGTTTTTCTATATTGATGATTTCCAATATAATCTTTTCGATTTCTAAGTGATGTTCCCAACTTTTATTCAAATTCGTCCCGGATTGGAAAATGCTGGTCAATCGCAGCAGTTTGTCTACTAAGACAGCCAATTCTTTTCGCTTTTGTAGAATAAACTTATTATTTTCTTTCCCGACATTCTTTTTCGGATTTTGTTTTGACTGAGATTTGCGACCCATTTTGCAGAAATATTTTAAAACAGTACGTAAAAATAATTATTATTCTTGTATTTTTTAAAACGTGGAAAAATTCATAATCTAAAAATAGTTGTAATAATATCGTTACGATTTTTAGTCTCACAAAACTGTGACATGACTAAAGTTTAGTCTACACATAAGTATTTGAATCTGTCATAAGATGACAACCTAAGGTAACGAGACACTACAGAAACTATATAAATAAATAGATCATAATAAAATGTATATATACTATAACATGGCGTTACTTGTTATATTTAAGATATTTTGAAAATGTATATAACAGGAAACTTTTTTATTACAGCTGAAAGTGTAACTTTGTTAATAAAAAAATATAGGCAAAGTATATTTGTAAACTAAGCTTTATGATGTGTCATTTCGGTCCATAGTAATATTATTAATTTGCAGCATGATTGGATAATGTATATCTGACTTCTCTTACATGACGGAAGAATATATGAGATAACAAATAAAAAATAGGTGTACCATCTTATCTCTTTCATCTCTGTCTCATCGATGAAGGTAGAAAATTTGCACTGATCGATTTAAATATATAAAAATAAAATATGTATTTTCTTTTCCCTCTAGAAATTGATAATCTACGATATTTTTAGCCAATTTTCGTGTTATAAAGCTCGTTAATAATTACTAAACAGAAAAAAGGAAATGGTATTTAACTGTTTTATCTTCCCCTCTTTATATATAATGATTAATTAGGTTGTCTTGGATTTTTAAACGTTGTTTTTATATTGAATTATTACTGAACTGTCCTTGATTATTTCTATAGATACACATAAGAATGTAGGTATACTATTTAAAAATATATGCAATATATTGTGATTCCGACCAACTTAAATGTTGTTCACTTTATGAAGTTTTTATTTCTGATGTGTTTTGATTCGAGTTTTCCGTCAGATGGTCAGCATATAATATTATCATATACTACATATTCCTGATTTATCCAAATAAGTATGTATTAATTATATTAGTTTGTTGTCCTCGATGTCTGCTTTTATTGCATTCTCTATTGAAATTCTCAGTAAGCAAAGAGCGTGTTTATTTTCTCAATACTAAGTTAAAAATATAGTATTGATTTAAATTGATATAATGTGTATAACCCGATTTACTATTTTCGGTTTAAAGTACATAATTATAACGACAGAAGATTAATAATCGAGGAAATTTCATAAAACAATATTTGCTTAATTCTCTTTCTATCAGCTATTAACTCATTGTAACACATTTTATACACATAATTATTCACAGAATCCATCTATGCCTTTTTTAGTTTTTCTCTTCCCCTACTATATATGTTGCTACCGTCATACTCAACACTTTTCTGGTATTATAAAATTCCTCTCTCCTTATGACATGACCATACCACACCAATCTATTATTACTGAGTTTCGTTTGGTGTAATTAAAATGAATGAAATTCTAGTTACACCACACATCACCCACGTGCTAGTCAAGGCCACCGTTTTTTTGAATCAGTGACCCGAGCTACCAAAAAGTAAAATATTGCTGGTAAGGATATATTACTTAAGGCTGTATCAGAAAAAACTGGATAAACGACAGACATCATAGAATAAATGTTAAATGTTTGTACTATTACTCTTCAATTCAACGTTTTCCATATTTTACAAAGAAAACGGTTTAAAATTTCAAACAAGACATTAAAATTGACTACTGTGTAAAAGATGGTCTTTAACCATGATTATTGCAAAAACAGCTTGGTGTAACGCGCATTCGCTTTGTTATATGAACCTACTGAGTTGTTTATTACCACCCGCTTCATCGGGCACTAGAAATACTAACAGAAGGTCAATTGAATCCAAAAAATAAATAGCCTAGAACCGTCTACGAACGATTCCGCAGCGAAAGATATTCCTATACTGATACATTCAGTAGTTTTGATATTTCTGAAACTCAGAAGAACTGTATTTGCATTATATATATAAGTATAGCATTTTGTTAATTATATCCTCTGACTTGAAACATCACATCACATCACATACCAGGAAATATAGTCATTTTGCTATATTTAATCACATAATTTGTCAAGTAAATAATAAAAATCGATCAAGGTACTCATCCCATTAACCCATTAAAATAATTCAACTAGTTTTACATTTGTAACCAAGTCTCAATGGAATTGGAAAATAGAACACTAAATTATTGGTTAGGATCATTACAGTTACAAACCTCGAATATAAACTTAAACGATTGGTAATTGACAGATAAAGTTTGGCAATGACAGTGCACTGTGTACTTGGCAAACGAGCGGTCAATTCCCAGAAAAGTTATTTGAAATCGTCCCAGTTTTCGGGTGGAGAAAGAACTGCCGTTTAATTTAATTGTAATTCTCGGTGTCGGTCTTACATAATATAGTATAATAGCTGTGTCTGTGGTTTCGCACGATGTAACAAAACATTAAGTTACAGCAAAATGGGCATTGTGTTTCACAGTGTACAAATATCTCTACATATACCAATTTTATAATAATCAGTTGAACGTTATAGAAGAAGATGTAATGGAACGGCACCTAGAGGTGAATGAAACCAAAAGAGATGTCATAAAATCTTTCTCCATGAAAATTCTAACAAAGAATAAAATCGACTTCAAATTGATTTACTCTAAAAAATCCACTAGAACGTTATTGACTATAGTTAGGCATCTACCTATTCTTGGATTTTATTTATTCATTAGATAAAAAATAATTATTTACAACATTATTAACATCAATTAAAATATACATATATATACAAAAAAACATGGATTTGGATTTCATTATGTAATGCTAGTAGGAACTGCTGTAGTTAACAACTGATTGTCATGAACCTTTAAAGATGAAGAATTCGCTAGTATATCTTCGAAATCCAAGGTTCGATGTTTATGAAACTAAAACACACGAAACCCACCTCCTTTGATGATATTCTCTTTCCAATAAAAATATAAATTTTCAGATCGGTTTATGAATGAGGTAACAAACATAAAAATATGCAACCAAATTGGGAACCTCGCCTTTTCGAAATCAGCTGTTAAAAACACTAGGATTTGAAAAACAAAATTTGAATCTCGTAGGTATTTCAAATAATTTTAAAACCTTTGCATGTAAATCTGCCCTTGTTATACGCTTGTTTTATAACTATTCTATCTTATTTTGAATTTATATACGTATATTTTTATTGCTTAGCTTCCATTAGAAAAAAGCAATCCAGTTAAGCATCATTTAATGCAACTTAGTTTAATAGCTGTCGTTAAGTTTTCAAGAAAAACGCATTTAAATCAGTAAATGTTAAAAGACAAAGGAAAATATTTGAAATTATCAATTAAAATTTTGCATTATGTTTATTATATTCCAAAGGTACTAGGTTATTCTTTATAAAAAAATGGTTTTATTTTACCAAATATTATCGAAAACTAGCTTTTACCTGCGGCTTTGCTTGTGTTAATATATATATGAGTTATCCCTCAGCCAACAATATCTTTTCTGGATGCAAGCTACCCTCTGTTTTTTATACCCCTGAAAATGTGTATGCAAAATTTTACGATGATCAGTTAAAGGCATCAAAGCGTACCTAACAAACATTCATATTCATAATATTAACTATATAGGTTTAAGATGTACATAGAGCTGTTATATTTATGTAGACGTTTTAAAATCTACTGATATAAAAGAAAATAGATTGCCCAAAAATTAATACGAGCACGGGTGTATCAAGAACTTATATTGACAGTATTTTTTTTTAAAGTGAAACATTTTTCCGCTCATGTATCGCATGTCGCATTACAGCCGGCTGCGTAGTATGCGTAAAGTGAAAAGTGCTCGGCAGAATAGCCAAGGCCAATAAGGTGGCACCCATAGCTCAACAAAATAATTCAATGATTTAAATAAATATTGTGCTCAGATTTTAGATGATTTTAAAACCCCTTAACCGAATAATCTTCCGAAGATTTTTACTTAAATGCCCATGATCCGAAATAAAAGTTTCACTTGCATCGTGATTTCATAAATACACACAATTTTTCTAAAACTTCATCGCTTTTTGCATTTACCCACAATTTAGTTTCATGTCCAATGACAATATGGACCAAGATGGTAAACACGCTAAACTTAGATGGATTGATTCTTAAGTGCATCTACCGGAACATTCTCAGGATCTCGGTGATAGATTTTCTGCCTATTCCATACTCAGATATTCAATTCCACATCACTTGAATAAACGAACAGCAATAGAAGTTTACCTATAGTTATATTAAAAAAAGATCCTACAGAACAATAAAGCGCGATTAAATGTATAGTGAGCGTGACCCTGATAAATCTTTAAATTATTTTTATGTGTATAAGCCTGTCAATAGAAACAACAATAATTAATCACTTTTGAATAATTTTGTTTCGTGGCTACTACCATTGGAATTAAAAATATATTCATTATATTGTGTATCAGTCCACTTCATTGATTATCTTGTATTTAATGTCAAGACTTCTTCTTCTATAGTAAAATAAAATTGTAGGATAGCGTGTTCGGATACGAAGTTGATCAACGTAGATTCGAATCTTTGTGAATGAGCTGGAGGTATCGGTGAAACAAAATATCCCGAGGATATAGTATAGCCGTGGCGGAAGGGCTTTTTATCTAAGCTCGTCTGGCTAGCTATCGCGCTCAAGTTTAAAATTTGTCACCGAGCATCTATGACTGTGTTCCAGTAGCTGTACTTGAGAGACAATCCCTGTAGGTTTAGCGCGTTTACGATCATGGGCCACAGCGATATTTGACATCTGGCGAAATTGTGATCATAAGTTAAATCTATAAAGGATTAAAAAGTCTCTAGATTGTAAATATTTGCAAAAAAACTGATCTGGGTGCAGAAATACGGAGTGCGACAAAATAAATAAGAGTACTTTAACTATCATTGTGTCTGTTGCAATCGCTAATCTTCAAAACAATTTGACGAACCTTCACGTGGTTTTCAACTTTCACTCAAGTAAAAGTGTAAGTTGGAAAGAAGCTTTATTTCAATAAAGTTGGCTCCCAGAAAAAAAACTATTTCTATTTACAGTTTTAAAGACTGCTCAGCTTATCAGCTACTGTTCGCAGAAAAATCATAAGATCGTGCTTCATTACTTGGTTTCCGAAAACCCTATGTTACGATCATGGTATTTAATATCAGTTGCCAGTGTTCAGACAGTTCTGTGAGGTTTTCTGTGTGTCAAGTTTTCTTTATCAATTCAGTTAGTATGAGGTTTGTAGGCTGGTATCGCAGCTCAGGATGGTCGTCGTTGATTTTATATTATACTGTGCTTATGTGATAAAGTCACGTCATTTAGTCTTGCGTCAATAAAAAATATATATCTGATGAAAATAATTAGACAATACATTTCATTTTCTTCACTATAGCGAACATTTAGTAGGGGTTATCGTCTTCAAAGGTACGATGTTTATATTTAAATGTATAATTC
The DNA here is from genome assembly GCA_035772565.1 of Antheraea assamensis. Classification (NCBI taxonomy): domain Eukaryota; kingdom Metazoa; phylum Arthropoda; class Insecta; order Lepidoptera; family Saturniidae; genus Antheraea; species Antheraea assamensis. The sequence continues at coordinate 41,074 of JAQQSE010000131.1, read as the reverse complement.
GTGATATCGAAACTGAATCATATTTTTTTTAATTGTATAGTATATATCTTTTGTTACTACAAAAACAAAACGTTGTTTCATTTTCAAATGAAGTACCTACGTAAGTACAACAAGAATTTAGCTACCTACCTACTTAATTATTTACTTAAGTAGGTATGTATGGTTCATGCATCTGTTATTTTACATTGTATGTCCTTTGTGAAGGATACAAAGGTTGTGTCTACCTAAATATATATAATATTGCCTATAAACGTCATTGAAAAATTTGTCGCAGTACATGCAGCTTCAAGGCCCTTTAATTTTTCACAATGTTGAAATTATCACTACATATTATCAAATAAAGTCGTCCGCCACGTCCTGTCTGTCTGTATGTATGCGATAGACTGAAAAATGACTAAACCTATTTAATGCGGTCTTCATTAATAGATAGAGTAATTCACAGGGAAGGTTTAGGTATATAATTTGTCAAGGTTTTTCTTTTGTAAATTGGTTGAAATATAATGTTAATTGTTGAAAGAAACGGAAAAAGTCAAGCCGCCTGGGAGCTTCGTAAACGCTGCCTAATCCCTTTGAGATATAATAAAACAATGCATACTGAGATATTTCTCTTTTATATATGTACAAAAATGTCTATGATAGCATATACCTATCTTTTTAGATTGTTTACTATACCCATCTATCTTTTAAAAATCGTCACATATAATGAGGTAATAATTATCAAAGTAAATACATTAGTTACTTTAAGCATTTCATGCACATAAGTATATATTTTTTATTATCAGAGAAGGACAACGTCCGCCGGGCCTGCTAGGATATTATAATGGGAATATACCGAACTTGCCAACGTTTAATTAATATTTAGGACAACTTGTACCAATGAAGATAAATCTAATGTTCATGTATAGTTGTGTCAAAATCTATGTAAGTATCAGTGTTAAAATGGGTTAAAAAATTGAAATATATATCAGGATTGTTGAAAGCCGCTCTAAATTTAGTATTATAACCAATTTTTTTATACATTTTATAATCCCAGAATTGTATAATATGTATTTTACATGTTTAATCAATGTTTAATATATAAAAGTAAACCGGTGTCTAAATGTTATATTCTACTAGAATAAGCATTCTTATTTCTCGTTAGTCGGGACATATAATATTTTGCTAGAAGTCGAGACTCTTTTAGCGAAGAGTAACTAACTTTTTTGTATCTTTTTTTAACCTTTGATACATTCTACAGCATACTCATTTGATTTATGTATAATAATTATACACGATACTTGTATAAATATATCAAAGTGATATAACCAAAGTATGTGTGCAAATTAAAGCAAAATTAAAAATACTTTATTCAGTTTAGGCCCTGAGAAGGCGCATATGGACGTCGAAGTTACCACCGATTCGGAAAACAACCCAGTCATCGAGAAGAACCGGCAAGATACTCGATCTGGTTTATCCTTTCATCAAACATATTATAACTCATATTTTTAAAACATAGATATATATAATTAATTACCTTTGGTTTTTTTGGATGCACAGAGACGGCGTCATTTCCAGACGTCACCATCGTTCACATATTGATCCTCTCTGTATCAATAGTGCTTATTAATATATATTAATATTGCCTATTGCCTATTAGTGCCTATTATTATTGCCTATTATCAATTTCATTGTGCCTTTAGACAATGAAACCTACTTGACATGGTGCTTCAATTTAGTATCCGGCAAATCGGTAATGTGCTTTAGAATTTTATTATAAAACCTAACACTATTACTTAAATAACTGTTATCGGTCCTAGTGAGTCCTAAAACATGGAATGACTGAATAGAAATAATGTGTCATTGTGTAAAACATCAAGACCGTTATAATAAAATTATATGTGTATTTATATTTTACTATGATATTGACTTATATTTTATTAAAGTTTAATTTTAAATATTACTAGGTACATATGGTTGGCTCAAGGCTACGGCCGTTAAGTCATGCAATCATGAGTAATGAAATACTGTCACAACAACTTCTATCATTATTTACAGTTTATATATGGGAGACTTATCTCTATAAATAATTTATATTTTATGTCTTTTTATTATAATTACTATTATGAATAATAAAACGTGGTAGTAAAGTAAGTCATTAGAATTGAGCTGGAAATGAGTATTAATATTGTTATTCTTACTAGGTACTTATTATAAATTATTTCATATGAAGTGTCTTCAGCTGTATTGACCATTGGATTTGAGCGTCTTACAAACAAAACTCGCCGGATATTAGTCCTAGTATTATCGAGCAGGACAGTACATTGATACTTCTCGATGACTGGGTTGTTTCTCGATGACTGGGTTGTTTTCCGAACCGGTGGTAACTTTGACGTTCATAAGCGCCTTCTCAGGGCCTAAACTGAATAAAGTATTTTTGATTTTGATTGTATACTTATTTATAGTTGATATTTTTTCGTAATTCTTAAATGCCCATCGAGGTTAGTTAGATTTGGCTCATATTAAATTAACGAAGATTACTTTGGGACTATTTCCGTGGACGTCACCTTCGCAGTTTCCGTAGACTCGTGTGCCAGATCAAAGTATTTAGAGTTGTATTTGTTTCGGTTTTAACAAGAATTTTGTCAAAGGAGATGCTGATGTGCACGTGGAATACCTTTTGTGATTGATCCCTCAATACTATGCCCGACTTACCCTGTAATAGCTCTATCAATAACGATAGATATTAGTAGGTCTGTGTGTCGGTCATCTCTCATTAATATTATTATTATGAAAGGAAAAATGTTATACAAACAATATTCGCTCTCCGTGTACGCGTGTAAGTACGTTATAAAATTATGAATGATTAGTCATAGTAATCAACATTCGTCTATTTGAAGGAACAAAATAATTAGAAGAATGTTATATCTGTGTATACCTGAAGAGTATGGTTATATAACAGGTTACAACAATGTTTTAGACTTTTCATAAATGATAACAATTTGTTCTTTGGAGCGTAAAATATTTTTCTGTCTTACATAGGATTTGTTACTGAATTGTCATTTTTTTTAAATTATTTTAAAACAAAAGATAACAAAACCTTTTGAAATACATATTAATAGTATAAAAGAACGAAGAAAGTAAATAAGAATCCACGTAACATTTAAATTTTAAGTTCCTTCGTGCAAACATAAGCTGTGTCTTTGTAAAATTGTAAAGATTAAATTCATGGACCGAACGCAATAAACTTCGTATTAAGGTAGTCAGGGATCGAAATAAGGAGACAGACTATTTTCTATCCTAAATATACAGAAAAGGAAGTTATGGGATAAAGTTGGTCAGACTATTAAAGAATGGCGGGCCATTATCAGTAAAAGAGTAAATTTTAAAATAAGATATTTTTATAATAAGCGTTGGTGAACAAGAACTCTCAAAAATTGCAGCTAAACTGAAACTCCTCGCATGTCTTTATGTTTTTTTTTTCGATCTGACATATCCTGTTGGCACTGGAGTCCTCTACAGATTCACCGGACTACTAATGTCTTTATGTATTGTGAAGCAGTGTCTAATGAATCAGAACGCAGTAGAACGAGCGCTGTTGTTTGCGGTAGAAATACGGCAGGTTCTACCACTTCTCTCCTGACAAGGACGGGGCCAGGCGGCGCTGTTTGACGCCCGGCCAACCGCTGGGGCGACACGATGTATGCTTTAGAGATCTCGTGTCGTCCCACCATGGCGGCGGATGTACACCGTGGCGTTTTAGTGAGTAGGAGTCTCACACTACCTACCCTCTCCCCCGGGAGGGTAGCGTGTCCATGATGGATTTCCCCACGTAAAAAAAAAGGTTCTACCACTCTAGGTTCTAACAATTCCTCAAGTAATTCTGGAGATTAACCCGTTGAAAAAGACACCAAAAGATTACTAAAAAGGTTAGGAAGATTATTAAAAAATAGTCTTACGTATTCTGCCACAAACCGTATCCTGCGTAAAAACATTAAAAAAATATTATCTGGGGAACAATTTTGTCCTTCACGCTAATGAAACCGTAGATACCCTACATACAGCTTGTTAAATTTATAAATCAGATTAGGAGAGTTTTTGGCGGGATCTTGGTCTGTTATGTAGTGGCTTTTATATTTTATTCATAATCTTGTGCTATTAGACTCTATATTTTGTAATATTGTTGGTGTTTTACGTAATATAGTTCGGTTGTTATGCACAAGTGAAGTGGATGGGAAATAATACCACGGAGCATGCATTCTGAGATGCCACCAAAACTACATGGAAAGTTCTAACAAGGAAACCACCATCTTGTTACAACATTATAATTGTCACAAGACACTTACTTGGTAAAATCTTGTTACTTGAAGCTGGCTAGTGCACAAACCGTGACGGAGCCAAAAAATAAAGAAGTAGAAGAAGAAATCAGATTAGAATCATAAAAATATTTGTATGTACCTAACCTACCTATCTACCTACCTACCTATCTAAGAAATTATTTAAATAAAAAGTTGCAGACGTCTATGAACTAAAACATGTGTTTTATTGTAACCTTAGTATTCTTTGTCTATTTTGTTGCAAGCAATATTTTCGATCATTCTAGAGGTATGATGACTGTTTGTTCAAGTTCACGAAATCGCAATTAGACTTTCTGTATAATTAGTCTCTAACATCTAATTTGCATGTACATAATATTCTACACTAATTGAACGTTTTGTATAATAATAAGTGCCGTGACGAGTCTAAATGGTAAATTCCAAAGCGACACACCTTTCATTATGAAGTCAGTGCCGACTGTCGAGTGCCGGCCGACTTCGAAGTTTCACCTGTTTTGTCTTATGTCTCTATCTAAACGCGTTTTAACCATGGTGTAAGCGGTTGTAATATTTTACTCGATTGAGATTCCTAATAAAGGCTATGAGCTCAGACTGCGTGGAATACATTAGTTACGCGTGAACTTTGTGCAAAAGCTTTACTTGAATAACTTAAAGCGGTTAAGTGCTAAGAGAATTTAATTTTATAAGAGCCCTGTAATTTCCAATTAACCGTGATATTCACCTTAATTACTAGTTGAAGAAAATTAAGTTTGTTTATTTAAATTTGAACGACTATTCGTCGAAACAAAACTTTGAATGTTTCCAGTGACGTAATACATGTGAAAGCAGAATCTTAGTGCAAAGCAAAGATAAAACATAATTCTACTAAAATATAAATGTTACGTTTTCACAATTTTAAGCCGATGATTGCGACCATGAAATTTGAAACTCATTATAACAGTAACTAATATTTACCTATATTTATTTATTTGATAATTATTTTCATTGGCGATAACGGCATATTTTATATAGGGATAAAAAGCAAAGATGTAAAATATAGATACTACTAAGGCTTAGGTCTATCATCCCCTTTTGTATAAGACAGACATCACTACATAGTATAAAACAAAGTCGCTTTCTCTGTCCCTATATCCCTATGTATGCTTAAATCTTTAAAACTACGCAATGGATTTTAATGCGGTTTTTTTAATAGATAGAGTGATTGAAGAAGAAGGTTTATATGTATAATATCATAAATTAAATAGTGGAGAAATACTGTTATTTTTGAGGTTACTCCAAATTTAACGCATGCGGGCCACGGGCAGTAATGAATAAATCAAAACTACTGGAACGATTTTAATCATTTTTTCAGTAAATGACATAGGCTATACATTTGATAGTCGCGCGAAGCCGGAGCGGGCCGCTAGTAGATAATAGATAATATAATATAATAGACAATAGATAATATATCACAACTTCCCTTTCTCCTTGGAAATCTTTGCCACTTCCTTTATATCACTTGGTTGATTATACTACGCCACCAAGTACACATTTTCACTTTATTTAGTACACGATTTTGGCTTCTTTTTCATATAAAAAATCACATTCTGTTAATTTTATAAATGCAAATGAACTGCCGTTGAAGTATCCTGGGACTTTGGGAATGGCATAGGCTACTTACGCTTCATCCTGAATATTTATGATAAACTATTATATTCTTGCATTATTGTGGAAAATAATAATAATAACATGATATAGGTAACCCATGTAATTTGTAAAATTATCTACATGATGGCAGAGTAATATTTTGTCCTGGTGTGATCTCCATGTGTAATAAGGATAAAGTTTTACATAGTCTACCTACGTGCCACTGTGTTTACATACATACATACATGTCATACATATACATACGTACATGTCATTCTTATTCGGTAACAGTTGTGACGTCAGTCACGACGCACGATCCTCGAACGTCTATGACGACACAGACTGCGGTCTCTCGTACAGAGTTGTACAAATATAATAATGAACTATCGATGTCGATGATTTTAATTTAATTTATTCCATCCCAACCATGTACATTCAATGAATCATACGTTAAAATTGTTTCAATCCTTTAACTATTCTCAGTAGTCACTTAGTTCTACTGTCCTGTACTAATAGATATCATATTTCAGATGAGTAATTTTTACCAAACATTCTGTTGTCATTCTCGTACATCAAGGCTTGGACGTAAATAAATATGTACTACTTCAGTCACTAAACATATGCCTACAAACTCAGAATGAGATTTGAACCAAATGTTTACTAAGCATACTTATTTTTGGCCGCTCTGTATGTAGCCATACATATATTTGTACACATTAATAACAAAATAAAGTTGAAATATTACTATACGAATATAAAATTGGTATTTATTTATCTATGTGTTATTTGATATAATGCGTTTATATGCAATTATATTATAATTCGTATATATACATAAATTTTTGTTTTATGCATCTATATTTAGAGAGGTCAAAAAAATGGCGAGGACTGTGAATACATTTGTATGTCAAGATATTAATAGAAGGTAACTAACAGCGAACAGACATTAGTTTAAAATTATAATATTATGTGAAATTTATTTGTTATAGGTTTGCATAATAAAATTGTGTACAGAAATCGTGATACCACGATTGTCGTATTTATGCGGAATTCGCACTTATCGATACGTATTCAATTACCGTCACATGAAAACACTAATGTATAAACGAATCATCGAATCAATTATGAAGGATTACATCATGGAAGGATTGAGTCACGGTCACGACCTGTTCCTCGGCTCTTAGTCCTTCCAATCCGTGGGTTGGGCTTACTTTAGTCATCACATGATATCGTTAAGTCACTACTGACCGCAATATTATAAACAATCATTTTGTTAACGTACGTCTGACGTTTATTGTGACAAATAATCCAATTCGTTGCATCGTATACTGCAGCGTGTCTCAGAGTTAAACTACCTCCACATTTCCGCCGATTTTTTAGTATATCCTTTAAATGTTTATTGCAATTCACTTATGATATTTTGTATACTTTATAGGTCTTAACGCTTAATCATAACATTCTCTACGTTACTACGTGACCCATGCTTGACAATTTTTTACCGCCCTCCCACCCTTTAGTGACTATCCGTAGTATATAAGCTGACACACCCTCCACCTGTAGTTTTCATATAGTAGTTCATAAATACGGTTTTTAATCATTTTTTGCAAACAGAAAGTAAGAAAAATAATAATTTGGCTCAGATTTGTACTTGCCGCGCTAGTGACAAGTGACAATAGTGTATTTAATACGAGATTTCCTTTAGAGGATATTGACTATGTAACGATAACCTAAGCCACACCCTCTCCTCCCTGTGACCCCAAGCGTGGTACTTTGAAGAAGTTAGTTCCGCCTGCACGGGTCACGGAGTATGGGTACGTTCCCTTACGTGATGCTAAATGACAAAATGGTCTAACATAATAAGCACGCAAAACTTAGAAGGCGATTGACTCTCAAGTGTATCTAACTGTCAGAACATACAACACTATAGTTCCTTAGCGACAGAATTTCAACTTATAGATAGTAGCTAGCCAAACGGGCTTAGAAAAAGTCCTATAACCATGCAATCATTTTTACATCATTTCATATGACCACGAGCGTTCATGAATTGTGACTTATAACGCGAAGTCGCGTGGTCTTGCCATACACGTTGCTGTGTTATAATTTTAGATTTTTGTTTCCTATCCCGTTTTCTTTTCAATCTACTTACCAAAATTCTAAAGAAAAAAAAGTACAAATACAATGAAACCTGAAATTCCAGTTGGAAATCCCGACGTATGCATGGCTGATATTAGCATACAATACAAAATTAGCCAAAGTATTCATTAGCGATAAGAATATTAAGTAGTAGGTACAACATATATTAAATAAATGGATAGGCTTTATTAAAAGTACCAGCTCTACTACGGATAACGAACAAAATATAATTAAACTTACAGATAACTTTTAACCCATTTTGAAAATCGATACATTTTTAGAATGTATATTAAATTTGTGTATCTAACTCTGATTGTTGTCCAAGGATGCTGTGATCATCTTAGTATAGTGACTCCTTAGTTAGTAATAATTGAAATAATTCGACTACGTATGGTAATCGATCTTGTGTATTCAGTCGTCTATATTAATTGCAACACTATACATATGTGTCGTTACATTTTCAAATCAGCTAAGTCCAATTTTAATCGTTCATATAAGATGTTTATTTTTATTAAGTTTATCTGTTTATATACACCGCGGTCGAATTCCAAATTTTACCTTTCATAAGATTCTTTGTTATTTTTAATGATCTCCAAATTTTACAGGTATCTGTATCTTAGTAAAATTTGAAAACTGCTGAACGATTAAAATTGGACGTAATATGGTATTTTAAATATTGTTACATCTTTTTATATGAACTCGTTTCGATATTGGTGAATCTGTGTTTACCTATAACGGCAATTAGTTTGATTAGAAAATACGCTCCGTTAAATTCCTTGTGACGTTTTATTATAATTGTAACCAATAAAATTAAATAAACAAACACGCTCAATAGACACACACACATGTCTTTTATTCGCGTATAAGTAAGTTGTGTCTTAGTTGTTGAATACTAAATATGAGTGAATAATCGACAAACTTACTAACTAAGTAGGTAAGTCCGTGGAATAAACCTCGTTTTTGATTAGTTTCACATATCTACGTGGTTCTTTACTAACACATGTTTACATTATTTACTCAAACTAGTAAATATTTGAATGTTGTTGTATCCGGCTTCTTTTGTACTGACATGTGTGACTGTACCTTAACTCATGCGCGTATGTTAATTGCCTGATGTTTTTTATAGACCGTTTTTTTTTTTTTATTTTAAACGTCTTATAGGATTTAATGATTGCTTTTAAGATATAATTTAATCCTGTTCATAAAATTGCCTACCGCCTGCCTAATGTGTCGTCTTTTCCTTCACTTTAAATGCCAAGGTCCGACAACAAAATACAAACTACACAAGGTAAATTGGTAATTGAAAGTTAAACTTTACTTCGAGCTTTTTTAAGATTAGTTCACCAATATTTTCAACTATGTTGCATATAAACAAAAGTTAATACATTTGATTGATGAAGGCGTTACTTTATGGAAATTCGTAATTAAAAATTAGGGTGGACGTTACTTCGCACTTCCGCTTAGAATTGTTTGCAGTAAGATATGACAGCGGCCAATCGATTTTAAGCGGAAGTGCGAAGTAACGTCCACCCTAATTTTTAAGAAGTTAATATGAATGAATGAATGACGAAAAGGTTAATTCTTTTCTGGAGTTTTGGAAGTATACAATTCATCAAGTCATTATATTCACGTTAACTTAGATTATTGACTACAGAATTATGCTTGTTGGAAAATAAGTATACTTTTTTCTTCGAATGCAGATTGTCAGGAAAGTTTACTTATAATATACTAGCTGCCCATCCCAGTCTAACACGGGTATACTGATAAAGAAAATGACACCCTATCTTTCTTTTACGGTATGGTCACATTAGTCCGGTGAAGCTGTGAAGGCCCATCAGCCCAACAGCGTATAAAGCGTCAGTTACAACAGAAAAGTATGACCATATAATTAAATAAAGAGGCAACCGAAAGTGAACGTCAATCTACATTCATTTTTTTTTGTTTTAACGATCTGCCTACTGTCTTCTGTTTCATTCACTTTCTTATATGGAGACTTCTTTTCTTTCAAATTTTTCACTCTTTCATATGATTTTTCAAACATTTTCTTACATATGAACCTTGTCCTAATAATTACGAAAAGAATTAGATGCAGCCGTTCTGAAGTTTAACTTAATTAATTAACTTAATAAATGATAATTTTCATCACACAAAACTTAGTCTCCAAGAGAAAACAGAATCAACGCTAACGTTAATACTTCTGCACTCCAAGACTTCTGTGAATGTAACTAGATACTTAGTTATGCTAAATTATTGTATACATATCTAAACTGACTTCTATGTTACAGAAATATTTTTATTTAGTTATCGTATAGCAATCGAATTACCCCTGAACCTCGGCTCGTACCATCAATTTTTTTTAGAGTTAATATTTATTTATGAATGTGGATTTAATTAACAATAAAAGTATGAGATCTAATGAAACAAAACATTGTAAAGAAATTAGAACGTTTTCTTCATATCATGATGTATTGATAAAATAAAGAACTACCGAGAACTAAGCGTTTAAAATTATCAATAAGTCATTGGCGTGTATGACGTGACGATCGAACCCACGCCTTCCTCTTATAAAAGAAATTTACCTTTGGTTGGACATTACTTGACCTTTATTATCGTGAATAACCGAAAAGCTATCTATAAGAACGTCTTTAGTACCGGTGTTTTATATAAAAACATAAGAGTAAATTTGTTATAATATTAATCACAACTATGTCGGTAATTTCCTAACCTCAAATCTTAAACGTAATTTTAAAGCTATTTAAGCACATCTCATCAGCAACATCTTTTTATGTACAATAATAGCTTATTTTATAAAATAATGTTAAAAATAATTTCACACACAAAACGCTCGACTACTTTTATACTTACGTTCCGTAAGTACATATATACTTTAATGTATACTACAAAATACACTTTATTACTCAAAGACATTGGTGGTGTAATAAAATGATATCTCCAAGATATGTAAGTTACTTCTAAGTTATATACTAAATATTGCTTGCGGCTACTCTTAGCACTTGTAAAATGAGTAGAAACCCAAGAGTATACGAGATAAAAAAATCGGCTAAGTGCAATTCGAACTTACGATTCGCGGGTTCCGTTCTAACGCAAAATAACTATAGTGTTTTCAGAAATTGGTGTGCCTTTTTACATTTCATTAGAGATCCTTCCTGTAACCTCGACTCGCTCTTAGTCGGTTTTTTTATCATTTCTTCATATACTTTACAATTTATGATATAATGTCATGAAGTTTGACGCATATTGTTATTGTTTCTGCGGTGGGAGAAAACATATAAAATTGAAAATAAAACATGTCTTGTATTAGTACTCCACTAATAACTTCTTTTTCATTTTATAATTATGTATTTCGTGAAATTTTTGACTGGCTGTCGATTACAGTTAATAAATTATGACCTTTTAATTACTAGAATAACCACGTCTTTGGAGGCCCGCGGACTGATACATATTGTAGGGAAAGGGACCCATTAATTAATGTAAAGAAGCGTCGGTATAGATCCGTGGCTGCAAGTGTTATTTCTTTTATTTTTCTTTTTTACGCCCGTATAATTAGTTTAATTCATTCCTGGGTTGAGTTCTGGTGGAAATCCGTGTTGTTTTGTATTTATTAATAAGCACTATTCAAATTAACGTCATAATATAAGTGAAATAAAAAAACACAATAAAGAATATTTTAGCAATGTTCGTTATTCTTAACTGCCGGTATAGGTTTTAAAGTTCTAGATTAAGCTCAGTTATAAGTTCTAAGAATTAGTGTTCTTACGTAAAAGTAAACACTTACTGTTTATGACATAATAAAATGAAATAATAAAATAACTACGATATAACTGCTCACTTCTATTTATAATATTAGTTTGTGGCAGTAATTATTTCTTAAGGCAACGATCTCTGAAATTATTTTACATTAACGTTAAAACTAAAACTAATACTATTAGTTAAAAAAAACTTACGATTAAATTGTCTATAATAAACAGATTGATGTCGCGGTTTCACCTTGCAATGAACTGAAAATGATTGTTACTAAGGTTTTTTTTTTAATTTTAATAACCTTTTTTAATACTATATGGTTTATTCTATATATAGATTCAAGAACTTTTTGTACACACAATTTATTATTTAAATAATGGAGACAAATTGGAACAAACAGATTGGACATCGAACTCGATAGATGTTGTATTTTGTCATACATTGGCTCTTCTAGGATTGGATTTATATATTGTTACAACCTGTATGCAAATTCGATAAGTACAAATAAACAACGAATGACTCATCGACCATGGAAATGTGGATGTGGACTATAGCAAAGGTGCACCGTGGTGGTACAATGGGGTTTTAAAAATAGTCTATCTGGTAATATATCGAATCGTTCGGTTTAATGACACGAGGCTTCCAGAGTTTTCCACCCTCTTTTAATGGAAGGTATATAAAACGCGCTTCAGTCCTGTCCGAGCAGAGTCGGAGTCTCTATTTGGAACATCAGACCAAATACCAAGAGAAAACAAAAGGGAAGAAAACATGAAGTAGACTGTGACTAAAGCATTATAATGTATTGTAGTTATGTGATAGTGAGTTTATTTGAATATTTATTTGTACGAGAACAAAATAAATTTCTTCTGATGCAAACGTGATTTTATTAATTTACGAGTGTAACAATATTAAGTAAGTACCAAGTAACTGTATATCATTGTATTCATTTATGCTTTAACAATTAACAATTTAACAATCCACGTGAACGGCAACTATGTACTTCTAATTTACATAATTAATTTCGTACTACAACTGAATTATATGGTATCTAGTAAAATTATGAAATTAAGAAAATAATATAGGTGGATATACCAGCTCATGTAAAATAATCTCATGCATTTCTTTTATTTTTACATCTTTGACTTTAGCGATACCTTTAATGAAAACAAATGTAGACAAGATTACCTTGAAGCGATGATGGCTCAGTTGGTAGTATGTTCGGACACAGCATCGAAGAGCGTAGGTTCGAATCCTAGCCACTGAGTTCGAGCTTTCGAACCACTTTCGAGAAACCATAGCACGGTGGTAGGGCTTTTTCTAAATCCGTCTGGCTATCTACCACACCCTCAAGTTGAAAATCTGTTATCAGTCTCTGTCTAGGTTTAGCATGACTACCATCTTAGACCAAATCATAATTTAGCATCAGATGAGATTGTGGTCAAACGCTAACCTATAAAGTATAAAAAAATCTAAATAAAGAGACATATGAATTACACAATCTTTTCTCGTTCTTTGGTAAACTATCTGTTTTCTCCGAATATAAAGACAGATACTAGTTTTCATCACTATAATACTATAAATAAAATATATTTATCGTAATAAAAATATATATTTCATCGCCCTTTATAATATAACTGCTTCCTAGAAAATTCATTATTTTTTTATACAAAACTATATATATCACAAGTTGTCGTTTGAGTATAAGTCCAAGCCAAAATGTCGTAATATAACCTCTCAATCTGACAACCGATAACTTGTTTACTATTGTAAAAAATAATTCAATACTAGTCATTTGGTGTGAACATTAATCAAACAGACAATAAGCCTTGACTAATGTATAAAGAATTAGCACGTTTTATCTGTGACGGAAAATGATAAATTAATTTGGTAAACTAAGAATTAACATGTAAACTTAAATATAAATTACGTATTTTTATCCTAATTATATAAAAAACACGAGATAGATTGTTTTTTGTTTGTTTGAAGGTCTTTATTTGAAAAATCGTTTTTACATTTTATTGCAATTTAACATCGCGATATGACACTAAAGAATAAAACAATTACCCATACAACGAACAGGTCAAATATTTATAACAAAGTCCATAAGCATATTACCGATTTGCCGGACTGTAAGTTTAAGCGCCATGTCAATCGAGTTTTGATGTGAAGGAGCTATTATAGAGTGTATCAATAGGATGAATGGTGATGTTTGGAATTGACTCTTATTTGCACATCCACTAAAAACGATTGTAACGTGTAACATAATTTAAATATACATTTACACATATGTTAAAAAGATAAGCCCGATCGAGTTTGTTATGCTTCTTCTCGATGACTGGGTTGTTTTCCGAACCGGTGGTAATTCTGACGTTTAAAAGCGCCTTCTTAGGGCCTACATTGTATAAAGTATTTTTTGATATTTTATTTTGGTTACACCAGACTAGAACGAAGTAATACTGCAGTGTAGCCGTGTATCGTGGCATGGGATATTGGGGTCGAAAGCGTGTTGAACGTCCGACGATAATCGACCATTGAAATGAAAAGTTATGGAGTACAGTTGGATAAGTTTTAGATACTAAACGCGAGTGAAACCGATTTAAAGAATTTATATGCTTACTAAAGTATTTTATAAAGAATTAGTTTTTACCCGTGGTTCCCTCTCATTAATATAGATTTGACCTATCCCTAGGGATTTTTCTGGACGTAAGGTACCCTATTTCTTTTTTCGTATTCCTGACAACGTGTTTGCAAGATTTCGTGGCGATATGTTGAGTAGTTAAGACGTGATACCGTAACAAATATACAGACTCACCTTCGCATTTAGGATTCTGAATTAAAAACTACATGTTATCATCGAATTATACATTGAAATAGAGTAATATAAAAGTGTTAAATTAATTTTCATTAACATCGCAGTGGTACGTAAACCTTGTCGCATTAAAACTTACGATATAAGACAGTTTTCATATGTGCTGTATTTATTTATTTTCTTGTTTATTAAATTTGAAAATATCAAAAATGTATTTTCAATGTAAATAATTACTGTCCACTTGTGGATGGAATATAAAATATATTTTTGACTGAAATATTTTAGGGCTAGTATATGAATTACCACAATTTAGAGCTTAATAAGCATCATTATCTTCTTACCCTTATCCCACCTAAGTAGGTAACATGTTTCGCATGTTGTGATGTATGATTCGGCTTAATTTTTACGATCGGCCGCGCGCTTCTCATCAACCTTCCTTGGGATTATTTTATACTACCACCATAATGTGAACTTCCTAACTTCGTATGGATGCCAAACGTGGTTATTTGACTCTTCGATTATAGGTGGTAAGGATTAAAACGACGCGTTTGTGCACGATACATTTGTGTATTGCACTTCCACAGGATCTGGTTCCAGGTTTGTCGTATCCATGAGGATTTCTTCTTACAAATCTGATTCAGGCGGTTCATTGGCACTTATTTCTTTCTTGTTATTTTTAGGCATTATAATTAAAAACAATATTATTATATAGCCTAAATATATGTTTTGTTTTGCAATTACACATAATTATTGTAAACTGTATACAATAATTTTGTATTGTTATTGACATTTCGTTGATATACAGTTTCATTTTTAGAGCTAAATAAGCATTAGGGCTCAGACCTTACTTACTGAAATAACATATTCTATACCATACACCATATCTGTTAAATATATTTTTCATAAACAAAATCGTATGGAGTACAATTTAATAAGATACTTAGGCAGTTGTTAAGTACTATTTGAAACTATGATGGAGAGTTACAGGTTGAGGAGAGAGCAAAGATTCTTTATAACTAAAACTATTTCTCGTCCAAGTATTTACTAAATGTTTAATTAATATATTACCAGATACATAATGTTTTTTATCAGATACAGGTGTAAACTAATCGTTGTTATCATTCAAAAGAATTCTTTATCGAGGATTATAAGCAATTCTCATAATAGACAATTTATCAGTGATACAATATACTATAACTATGATAAACTACCGGGATTCCCTGTCATTATGTCAAGAACTGTATTTAATTATTAATAAAATATATTAAGTAACACAATTATAATACCCAAAGCTAATAATTTTAAAGGTCTTTGGACGGGATCTTAGTGTGTCATTAGTGGATTTTATTCATAATCTTTCGTTTTGTTCGTGGTGTTATACCTAATATAGTTCGCTTATCGTACACAAGAGAAGTGGATGGGAAATAATACCACGCAGAATGAATTCTGAGATGCCAAAAAACTCCATGGACGGTTCTAAGAAGGGAGCCATTATCTTGTTAGAACATTGAAATTATCACAAGACATTTGTAATATTATTACCTACTCGAAATGGCAGTAATAATCTAGAAGGTTGGTTGCCTAAATAGAAATAAAACTATTAGCCTTGTTAAGGTAATAATGTCTAACACCCATATAATTGATTATAAAAAGAAACATTGTTTTGCGCGTTATAGGTTATATTTTTTTACTTCTAAACAAATTTAATAAACAATTTCGTATGTTCAAATATTTGCGAATAAAACTTTATAGTAAGTTAAAACATTTAACACTATTAATATAAATATGTAAAGTAGACTATGGTAAGTTTTTTTTCTCCCATTTGTTGATATTTTGGTAGTTCAATCATTCGATGGCCGATCAGTGATTAGTGTATTCGAACAACGCGTCGATCGAAGTATGTTAGAATATTTGTGAGTAAGCTTGAGTGAAGGAAAACACTCGCATTAAACTATAGCGAAAAGCTGTCGTGTAAAACGTATATGTGTATTCCAGCAGCACCACTAGAGAGTCAGTTCCCCATTAGGTTTAGCGTATGTACTATCTAAGACCACATCGTCATGTAACATTAACTGGGATTGAGATTAAACGCTAAAACTTATAAAACCTTTATGTCGGATAGTACTAGTATAAGAAATGTGATACGAAAAGATATATCTCATTTATTATGTATATTAATTATAGTATTCACGAGTAATTTTAATGCTGCGTAAAATAACGTTTTATGAGAAAAGCTTACGCCATATTAAAATGTCAACCGGGCCATAAAATAAAAATATTCCATTCACTTGCTCAGAATGATACAAAACAAAAAGACATTTATTTATTTGTAAGCTTGTAATAAATATGTTTTACCCTTGACACAATCAGCACATTATCTATGTATCTACTCACATTTAATAAAGTTAATAAAAACACATCGTTAAGAAGTTACGTTTCTTTTGGCGCATTTGGGAAACCAAATGGTAGTAATGTTTTACGATGCGCGCTCACACCGACGCCTAAAAGTGACACCATGAAGTTAGTTGCTAATTGTCTATCAAGTTTTAGTGGAGACTGATGTTCAATGTAGTTATTAAAATATATATGACTCTACAACACGTGTTTTATATCAGTACTCATACATAGTATACATGTGTATTTGTGTGTGATTTTGAATTATATTTGGTGATGAATGATAACTTACTGAGAGTATTTGTGATAAAAGTGGTTTTTCATATTATAAACTTTTTAAATGAGTTTATATATTTGAGGTTAACTATTGGTATGTATTCATTTTATTTGTTTACATTTTAAATTATTATTATTATTTGATATTTATTATTGTTACATTATAATTTAATAAATAGTTTATTTTACTTCTTTTTGACATCGTACTTCATTCTGTACACAGATATATAGAAAATTACTTTAAAGGGCTTGTATAATTTTTCGATTAAAACGTTCTCAATTGCATTTAATGTTTTTTTTAACTAAAGAACTATAATTTCTTAAGTGCTTATATAAGTACACACATACGTTTATTTATTACATAAATCTGTAGTGTAAGGTAATTATAAAATATAATTTTCGAGAGTTATCACTTTTTGCTTTTTTTTAATTGTCTATTATGCTATTGGCCTGAGAATTGTTACCAATGGTAAAAATATTTTATACCTTAATTGAACATCTAAGATAATGCTTTTTCACTATACAGTCTTTAGTAGCGACATCGGACGTTAAACCCGGAGTTCGTTTTTTATATAATTTCTACTGAAAGCCTTCACGAACGTCTTCACGGCTCTCGGTCACGCACTGTTTTTTTGTTGAATTTGCTAGAACCGCGTTATTTCGTTGGCTGGCCACCACATGGCGATGAAATGGTTATATTTTTATTGTTTTTGTGTTATACTAATTAAATCATTAATAACATTCACAGTTCGTATAAATGACACTCAGGGCTGCAGATCCTCATTTATATTTTAAAACTCTAAATTATTTTAATGTCACCCCATTATCAACCGAACAACATATGCGATAATCCAAGAGCCAGTAATTGCACTAACATACATATGTAAAGAAAAAACTGACTAATATACACTGAATCAAATCTATAAATAAAATTAGTATCTTTCTTGTCCGGGCTAATTAGAAGTGGATGATCTGATTTTAATGATATTTTTACTGATAGAGTTTTCAGATAATTATTTGGGGTATATCATTTTCCTATGAAAGGTAAACTGTAGGTATGGCGAGTAGCTGTGATGTAAAAGAATTATATAGAATAAGTATTATGAAAATAACAAACAGTCCAGGAGTAGTTTATATTAAACAATAAAACTAAGATATCACAGGCACCGGTTAACATAAACGAAGAAGTATAAAAACAATGCAGTGTCACGTGAGTCTGTCATTGATTGTATGAATTTATCAAATACAAATAAAGTACACATTAATTAGTGAATATGTAAAAAATAAGTCCTTAAAAAGAGAATAGTGAAGAAAGAAAAAATGTGATAATAATGAACAATTATAAATGTAAGTTGCAATAATATAATCGGAATAATTGTCAGCTCTGAGATCATTTATTTTACTTTCAGTGAGAAATTCCTGACATTCGGTTATTAACGATATACGGCCGACACCCTCCGTCTACGCTAGATTTACTACTACAGAACAAAGGACATCAATTTCGATAGTGACATGTGAACTATTTCCACGGTATATTTTGGGGAATAGACTGATATTTTATGAGAGAAAACTTAATATAATAGATTTAATTACAAATATGGTATTTTTATGATAACATTCAATTTTTGATACTTTCCAGGATTGTAATTTACGCCTAAATTTCGATAACGATGTTAACGTTGAAATACAGTGTTAGTAATATGAAATTGCCGTTGTAACTCACTGGCCCATTTGAATTAAAATTAATTCTGTATGTTTTGGTTTCAGATGACAAATATAATATTCTTAACTTGTTAAAAATAAAAAATAAATGTTGAACTTTGATTGTTCGACTTTCAATTGTTTTTACATTCTATTTATAGAATTCACGCCCATAGAATTATATCGCAAGTTTTAAATGATCTTCCAATTATATGGCAAAAATGTATGGACAACGTACGTTTTATTAAATAAACATATTTTCCCTACAAAAACAAAGTATTAATTTTTCAGTACTAAACGGAAATTTCATAGGTACTTTACTACAGTTTACTGCAGTTACATTTACTAAAGTTTTATCAAGTTTTTCTCCTATTCCATTAAAAAATATACTATTTTTAATAAGTGATCAACTTGGCCAAACACCTGTCAATGCGATTCTACATATCCATTTGAGAGCCTGGTTCTGTTGTAGGCTTAGCGTTGCATCGACTACTACATTGTCACTTAACATCAAGTGAAATCGTGACTGGACTGTATCCAATAATAGACAATAACAAGAATATTTGTATAAAATCTTGTTTTAATGATGTTAAATCGTTTTATGGCTTTTAATTTCATTTTTAAGTTTCCCCGGATTATTCCGTTTATAGAATGGTTTTGTTTTATTGTAAGTATTATTATAATGTGAAGCATATACCTATTATTTTTTAATTTTAGATAACAGACAAAAATGAAATACAAATATAATTGAATCTATTAGGAATTAAAACGAGTTTTTCTTTTATATATTGATCGCTAAACCGTGAAAGTATTTTTTTAATTATCTATTTATGTATCCAAGCAATAACATTTTAAATTTCGCTCAAAGCGCTTAAAGCGTTTTAAAAATGCATGTAAAGTACATATTAGAATATAAATAGGCAGACGTTAGATAACAAACGGGTTTAGTTGTTAATTTACATATAAATAAAATATAATTATTATATCAGTACGAAAATAGTAACGGACGAAAGATAATTTCAATATCAAAGTGTAATTAGAAGGCGTGTATTTCGCGTGACATTCACTTGAGTTCGTCCCACGTCCTCCATAACAATCAACTTTTTCACAGTCGGTTATATAAACTGTTTATTGTGTTATAAACATTATGTAAATTTATTCCAAATCTATAAAGTATATCCGCTAGCGCTCATAAAATTAATTATGAGAATTTTAGGTCAAACTGTTCATTCAATTGTAGACTTTTCGATCTTGAAATCAAAGTTGAAAATGTAATATAATAAGTTAATTTTGTTCATAGTTTCATCCAAGTATTACTTGTAGTTTCTACTGCTTAGGTGCTTGCAAAGAAGCAGAATATAGAAAACTATAAACTGAGAAAGATAGTTATAGGAGGCGTTTTTGCACTTAATAATTGCATAAATTGAAACATCTATTTCGTTTTATAACATACTATAGATGTAATTGTATTTTAGATATGCGACTTAGCATGACTTTCTATATCAGATTTAAAATGTATACGCAAGAAAAATCGGACAGAAAATCAGCTAAATTGTTTTTATCATTTATATATATATATTTTTACAATGGGAATTGAAGGACTTGAAATTGCATATGTAAAAGTTAAAAAAATATTTTGTTCGGGAAACAAAATGGAATGAATCTGTTCTTATGGAATGACAGGATTATTATAAAAATCAATAATATAACTTATATAAAATATAAATATTGATAAAATAAATAATATAAACAGAGGAATTCTCAAAAGTAAATATCAATGCATACATTGACCTTGTACGAAGTTTCCATTATTGTTAGTCTTGAAATTGAATGTTTGCTGTGTTTATTTTATTACATATTCTATTTTCATTTATTAACAGTTGAAGATTGGTTTTATCTTTCATGTATGAGAAACGAGTTCATGTGACTATTTTAACTTAGTACAATATCATGGACCTATTGATAAAATTAAAATCGAGAAGTGTTGTTAGTCACGTTCGGTGCAATATAGTAGGTACAAACTATACCCCAAGGTGCATATGTATGTAGTGTGTATGTATATCATTGCCAAAAAAGGCGAAGCAATAAGGCTGATTAAGGCAGTGTACGTTTTAAAGTTTAAAATAAAAACATTTAGGTACATTGTCTCCATTTCACGGAATAGTGTTAAAAATAAAAACATGTCCATACAATTCCAATGAGTCGCGGTCGCTCTAGTTCGCCGTTGCGGTAGATAAATTGTGAACGTATGCGCTTCTCTTTGTCCCGTCAATATGTCAAGTGTGTGCCTCCTCACTTTTGTTTCGGCGTTGACATAATATTATTCTCTTTTAGTAAGATCACTTAGAGAGCTCGCTTCTTGTTATGCTATAAAGCTATCTATATATACCGAAGGTAAAACAGTTAAGTAACTTCTCCTCCTCTGTTTGTCAACTGATTTTTCAATTTCATTAGTTTCTTTAGTAGCTATTGATGGACTTTATTGTTATCAATAAAAACAATTTATTTATTAGTATTAGTCTCTATTTATCATATTTCACGATCCTTACATCTACTAATCAACAT
The DNA here is from genome assembly GCA_035772565.1 of Antheraea assamensis. Taxonomy (NCBI): domain Eukaryota; kingdom Metazoa; phylum Arthropoda; class Insecta; order Lepidoptera; family Saturniidae; genus Antheraea; species Antheraea assamensis. Next base: position 19,495 of record JAQQSE010000131.1, on the reverse strand, counting down.
TTGTACACTCATTGGCAAAAAATAATGTTAAAAGAAAAAAAAAAGTCTAATGTCAACCACTGGGCAAAAACTAGTTACGATAAATGTAAATATTTTTAATAATTTGATTGTGAAGTTTATTTAATGTGAGATTATTTTTATAGTACACATTCCCTTCAGTTGAATATACTGATTGATCTCGAAATGCGACACACTAAAAATACGTCACTTTGACTAGTTCGTCACCATTATATGGTGGTCACGATCAATTGTTATATCCAAGCATCTTAATATAATATATATTATTTTCGTTATTAGTAATTAAAAATTATTGTAATTTAAGCCGAGAAGCTTTATACATGTTATGTTAATATTTAGATTCATTTAAATTAAATAAAATTGGTGAAATTTTCCAATCACTCATTTGTAACTCTTATAATTTCATAAATTATTATTTAACAGATTGCAAAGGGATAAATTGAATTTACATTTGTTTTTTTTGTAAATAAAAACAAAACAGATTGCAATAACCCATTAATGTATAAGTTTGCAAAACAAAAATAAGAAATTTGCATCGTACAACGTAATCTCACATATCTGCTTAATAATTTCATTATAGTATTTCCTGCTATTGCAATTATTATATTTAGAATAGTTATACAGTGGAAGCAATTATTATAATTGTGAACAGATATTGCGGATGAGGTATATATAAATTTATATTTATAATGTCACACAGTGATTTGACTTGTAAATGAGGATTTGATATTACCATTGCCCACAATTGATTAAATAGCATTATTACATTGGTAATATATTTTTAATGTGCACTCTGGAATTATCTTACTCTATGAATGGGGAGGGTTTTATTTTTAGAGCTGAATAAATATGACACACATTTATAAAATTACATGTAATATGACAAAAGTAATCGAAAAACATTTATAACGGATACGTAAAGTTTAATTTATACAAATGGTACAATATTATACTAAGATAAACAAATAAAATATGTAAAGAGATGGTATTAAATTAAATCCTTTAATATCAGCGTGCGAGGATATTGATTGATAGGAAGTAGATAATTATCGCACGTGATATCCAAATGTACGCAAACTTAAAATTTAAGTCCAGTAGCTATTGTAATGTCATTTCAGTAATAGAACAACAGGGAGCATCTGTACTATTAATTTGATTTATACTTTATTCTTGAGGTTTTTGACGTTGACGTATAAAAGAAAATAATGTACCTAGTGTCTTACAACTGCAGTTTCATCACCTCAAACTCCATAAAAAATTGTAATGTTATATTTGACGGACCTTGTGGCATACACGTTGTTAGGCCGTAGAGAATAGGACATAGGGTACTTACTTTTCACCAAGAAAAATGTACTATTCTCGAAGGATAGAAAAATATCTGTTACTGCATTTAAAACGAGGAAACCGTGCGCACAAGGTAGTTAGTTATGTATATACGTATTCAAATCACTTCTCGGTAACAGTACTTTTTTTGAGGGTGAAAGGTACTAAAAGTGCCCGTGATAAATGTGTATGCAAAAAGCGTAAAAAAGTTACATGCAAACTTACATGCGTGTTTATAATATTAGTAAAGATAAAAGATTTGCATGATCTGATTAATGATGTGTAGATCTCTCTTATATGAATACATTATCTGATATCAACTACCGTACTATCAATACCGTATCCCAGCAAACAATTTACAATATTTCAAATTATACATAGATTTTATATGTTGCAGTTATATAAATATGACACCTATGGACAGTGTGTCTAATGTTAAATTAAGGTCATGTGTTTACTGGATTTGGTTATGTACAGAGCTGCCTTCAAATTCCACAGTTTACATCATGAAAATCATCGTTATCGCCTAATCTTTCAGATTACTGTTAAATCTGGTACTAAAGGGCTCTAGATAGTTCAGGATAAGTATAAATTTAATACTTCTAGTCAACAATGAAATAGAATACCATTTATGAAATTAAGCGATTTCAAAATTCCGGACCAAAAATAATATTGCAGCTAATTCAGCAGTAAACTATAAATAACAAGTATTATGTATGTAAGTATTTGAAAATATGGATACCTGGTACCTTGTTTATGCTACTTCTGTCTATATTTTGCGTTTGGTACTATCAGAAAGACGAACCACCCGATTTTTAATTGCTTGTAATCAGCTAAGTGTATCGGAAACCAAACCTGATGTGATAATTAAATTTACACGTTAATGATTTTCTGACAGGCGAAATACCTATTCAATATTCACAGGGTCCAAACTTCAGCGTGTACAGACGATTTTTCTGAAATTTACAGACATTTTCTCGTTTAGAATGGTAATATAATGCTTATTCGTTGGCAGTGAAGGAAACAAGTGAGATTAACGTCATATTGCCTACTGGAATTAAGGTTAAGGTTATCCTTTATTAGTTCAATATTGTAAAAAAAAGCTGTTACAAAGTTAAAGCACTAATGTGGTAGCAATATACTAAATTTCGTTATTCTTCTACAATATTACAGCATATTTATATGACAGGCTGACAGCTAAACACAATTATAACCTAAGCAATGTTAATGATTACCCAAAAGAATAACATGAGGTTAGTAGTTTTTGAGATTAATTTAAGACATTATCAACTAAACAGACTTGACATTTCCGTTGTCACTGGACAAATGTTTGTCCGCTTAAGCACAACGCGTAATGGAAGGTTAACTAAAGTTATACTAAATCACTTGCTACCCACTAACGATTTCATTTGCATTGGATTTATTGTTTCGAATTTTATGGGACTTTTCGGATTTTTTGGGAGTTTGAGAATTTTTTTTCTCGAACTGACTAATGCTATGGGTCTGACGGGTCTTCACATCTTTACCGGATTATTAAGTTTGAAAACTGTTACTTTTAATTTGCTATATGCTAATTTTTGGTAATTACAATGATTAATGGTTATACCTAAAAAACGACACCTGAAACAAATAATTTAAAAAGGGCAATTTTATATATATATATATATATATATATATATATATATATATATATATATATAGACCATTAACTGACGTGCGTCCTGTATGGCCAAAATTGCATTGAGTATTGCGTCCATCTGCATCGGACGTCCCATATATGGACGCAGGAGGGGAGACACATTTTATCGTGTTCGCCGCGCTCTGCTGATTCCAAATATGTTAAAATTAAAAAATAAAATTGGTCGTCGTTTTCACTCGCATGTGCCTGTAGAGTATATTTTCGTAGTTCCGTGCACTTTCGTGGGCAAAAACGCAGCGCGCACGTCGTAATTCGTAACTTTTGTAGTTGGCCGTTTCAAACGTCCTGAGAAATCGCGACGTTGCCAGATAGTGCAAAGTACACTATCGGCACACTTTAAATTTTTGTCAAGTCATTTAAGTCGATTACGTCTTATAATTGTAATGTAGGTCTATTCTTCTTTTTCATTATTCGAAATGAGAAACACTGTTCATTTCAAGGTACTTTATAAGTTCAACGGATTCAAAGGAAAAAAATACGATATACCAAAAATTATAAGAATGAATAAATTAAGTGGATCATAATAATTTTGTACCCATAAAGTATCGTTATCATTCCAAAATTATTAGGCTATTAATATTATTGGATGTTATAAATATAGAATTCTTAATTATTTCTCGAAGAAATAGATTTCTTCATGACATTTTGTACATGAAAATTATTTCATTACACATTCATAGTTTATAAAATTATTAATAATACTTCTACAGATTATTAAGTACACACATATCTTACAACACATAATAAAATTAGAAGTCTCTTAATATCAAGCATAATTCGCGATCACATATAACTCAAGGTCACGTCACTGTGCGCCCGCGCAATGTGCTCCCGCGCAGTGCCTCCCTCACCTCCCTCCAATAGCCGCCTTCCGCAGCGCCGCTCGATATTTTTGGTTCGGGTCGGCATAATATTAAACGCGTTTATCGCGACGAGGGTTCGATGGCCTGATCACATTCCGTTGTACCTATGACATAATAATGTGACCGAACTATGAACTACGTTCTGGAACTATCACTTTATCATTTAATTAATAAATATAAGTTGTAATTTATTTGAATTGTTACAAAATTATACAGTTTCTTTACAATAATTTGAAATGTTTATATATAGGTGACAGAAAATTACTTATTCTATAAATAATGGATTCCGCTGTCAATGGTATGCAGGTGACAAAAAAAATATAGGATCCGCTACAATACATAAATATTATATACAAAGCAAATTAATTTTTGGTACGTTTTGTTGTAACTTTATTTGTAGATTTAAAGTTTAATTGTAAAATAATACAGTTTTCATTATCGACTATATCATTTCTCCTTCTGTTATTACGATACAGTTAATTACTGAGATTTTAGTATATTTGTTTGACTTTTTACGAGTTAAATAAACAATGTTATAATTACATGTTAAGTAAATGATTTGTACGAAATAGCTCATTTTAATTGGTATGAAACCAACAAATAGATTTATATACATACTAGCTAGTACCCGCGACTTGTATTTCGTGTAAATGTTTTTTCTCTTTGTTACCTTCGTCGTGTCTTCATCGATTGTGATCGATTTTATAATTGTATTTTTATCTTTACCATTTTGAACTCTTAACACTTTTATTAATTTTAAGCTAGCCGTGTACAATTTAATTATAGTTGCTTATCCCCTACGGAAAGACACGATGATAAAATATATAGACAATGCATGGAAAAGTCTTTTTATTTTAAGTCTCGAAATAAGTACAGTCGATTCGAATAGTAGAGTGAACGAACAATAGATACTTTAATTTTATTTATACTAGCAACCCGTTACAATATTGCTTTTCTTTAATTTATAAATGTGTGGATAATAAGAGTAAGTGATTGAGATCCATTTTACACATTGATAATTATATTTCGGCAAAATAAAAAAGCTTAGATATCTTTACAGATTTTTTTTTAGTATCGTGTAATATTAAAACTGTCACCTCTTATAAAACAGTCCCAGAAAGTTGTACGCTGCATTTGACAATTATTTTCATTTTTTTAATACCCAAAATAACTATAATATTGAATTATTATCGAATATTAATTATATTGGTAACTAGCTGCTACTTGCGGCACCGGGCGGTTTTTTTATGATATCAAAGAAATTTAAAATTATGAGAAGATGTACAGCTACATAAATGATCTTTCAAACACATTTGTAAGTATGACACACCACCTCCTGTAGCATTGTCATTACTATTTAACAATTTTACTCATTTCAAGTTACCTATGTTCAATTTTATTACTGTTACTTGGCTCATATGCTAAAACGTAATGATAAAGAGTATATACACAAATTTGAAAATAGTTTAAGAGATTCCAGTAGGCAAATAATGATGATTTTAATTTTATTCATATTAACTACTCGCGACGACGCGACTCAACGTGCATCACAACTATCTAAAGGATTTTGATTCATTTTGTACACTTCGATATTTATAGTTCAATAAAATCAAAATGTCTATATACAAACAATTTTTCTGTAGCGTGAAATATTAAATCTGGATATCTTACAAGATAATATTGATAATTATATGCTGCGATTGGCAATTATGTTATAATAAATTACATACCCCACATAACTATAATATTTAACGAGATAAGAATTATCTATATTATCCGCTGGAATCACATCGAAAATACTCCATTATTTGCTAATAATACATTTAAGACGAAATGGTTACGGTGGGTTATCTTTAGGTGATAGACATACCATCGTGAACTTTCTATAAGCGCTTCTAGGTAAATAATCTTGTACTGTGTTATTTAGATATAATTCAAGAAGCTTAATCATTTAAAGATAACATAAAAGGCATGTCTATTATTTTTTTATCTTTATTTTTAAATCTGAGAAAAACAATACACAAATATAAAATTAACATAAGCAACCATATTTATAAGGTATCAGTTACGATTAACTACAACAATTCGTTATGATCGGTTTAGCAACATTTGCATAGTGGTCGCGCCCCCAGTCATATATTTATATCTATTGCTCTTCTTGATTACTACAAACATTGCAGCTGATATCAAAATGCGATACTTCTAGCGTATCAATCCTCTTTCTATAAAAAAGTTGTATCACCTAATTATTTAAATTATAATAAAAAAACTGATTAAAATGATTTTTTACAAATTTTATAGTTTAAGTTTTACAAATATACTATTAGTATTGTAATTTATAGAAAAACCACGTGTAAGTTTTATAGCGAAACCATATTGTTTTTCATTGTAGTTAAAAGACAATATTACACTTAAAATATTTTTTTACATCTAGTGTCAAGGTCACGTCGAAAGTATCTTCACAATCTCAAAAACGCATGCCGGAACGATATTTATTTATACTCACCATCACATGCAGGTTTTAATCAACACATGTGTAGAAACCGTTGATATTAGTCTCATGAAATTATTTTAAGGTAATTACGTAATACTAACAATACGACCAATAATGCCGCGAACGTAGGGACGAGATTATTTTGTACTTTAAACCAATTAAACTTGAAGTTCGTTATAAATGACTAATTTTGAAAATGTTTGCATCGTTTCTCAATACAATTTGAACAAAACCAATGTATGGGTAGTCTATTTATACTAACCACTGTGATATTTTTGATATTTCCTAAAGAGAAAGTTTGCAATGTATACCTGCATACGGTATATAAGTACCTCACAGAACCTCAAAACATGCTAATTAAAAAAATTTTACCCGCGTAAATATGACAAGGTGACGTAACGTTGCTCGATGACTCAATCGCGGAGTTATGGATAAAACACAGTTATATTAAGTTTTTACTCTTTTAAATATTGTATAGACGAAACACTAAAACGAAACTAGATATTAATATTTATAAATGCTTTGTGTTACATTTACATCACATTACATTGTTACAAAATTGAAATAAAATAATGTTGTCTTTCATCGTTGTATACCAATACCAATGTCATATATATTAAAATTGACGTCGTTCTGATTGAGATAAACTCTTATCAAAATATGTAAATGCATCAATATGTCTAAGCTTAGTCGTGTGTTCGGACTTGATTACCAATACAATAGTCACTTCATAAAAAAAAGATGTCTGGTAATGTTAATCAACGAAATATTTCATAATAGTTTGTAACCGTCGTTCGCGCCTAAACAGAACAAGCGCATTTTTTGTCCTGCCCACCTCCGCCGCTTTCATACCCCTTTGTGCCTAGTAATTCAACGGTGAAACAGTTGCGTTTATGACGTCATAATATAACCGAACAAATTTTTAACATTTGAGTTTTAAATTACCTAGACGTACATTACGTTAAATAATAGAATACTATTTTTTTAGAACATTAACATAATCAGTAATGGTTTTAAAAACTTTTCAAAGTATTGAATTTAAATAACATGAGGTATAAATCAGCAAGCAACTCCCGCCAAAACATTATCGCCGTGAAGCGGCCCGGCCCCGCCCTTTTCCCTTGCCAATGAGCGCTCAGGACAAGCCAACGGTTTTGTAATGGTAAAAGTTTAATCACCTCACATTCAGCTGTGCCTATTATTACGTAATGATATGACCGATCTATGCAATAGATTCTTAGACTTAGACAATCATATGTTGAAATGATGTAACAACGTTTTTTTGTTTCATGAGAACTACTCGTCTTATATGGATAATTCATGCTGTGTCCACACAGATATCATGAATACTTATTCAAAGTTTTTATTTCACGTCTTATCGAAATCTTTTCAGCAGATTCGAAAATTAGGGTGGACACATAACAGACACTTTTATTTATACGAGTATCTACACCGACATCTTATAGGTGAAATATATTAATATGTGTATCACAAGTGTGAGACCGATTTAGATTTGTTTTTTACGCTTTGATAATTATAGCACAACGAGTTTAAAGAAGCTTCTTAACTATTTTTACACACATAACTTTTTTTGTGTTTTCGTAATTTTAAATCTCTGTAATGGTCGAAATTCAGAGTTTACAATTCATTTATTTCGAAACTTATTTCGTAGATACCTGTTATAAAGGCCACTGATAAAATATAACGTAAAAAATATAATTAACTATCTGTTAGTATTCCCGGAGTTAAAAATACGGCTAAATCAATTCCAATGAAATCACATGAGAATCTAATATCATTTTTTAATAATAACGAAGAAGAATTGTAAATGAATACAGAAATCGGTAAAGCAATATTCTAAATCTATTTAATAAACTTTTGTACAATGATATCACATCTGCATATAAGCAAACCGATGCAAGGTCATAAGCCTCTATCCAAAGGATAGTATACACGTGAGCACCCTACCAACCCACGACGTAGAGTTGTGTTAAGCATAGAGAAATTCACATTTCTTATTCATTCCATTATTCCTTTTCCTCAACATTCCTTACGTACTGATTTCCTCACAATGTTTTTTTTAACGGCAGCCAATAATGTTACGCCTGTTAAATTAAAAAGTAGTATAATCTGTACAAACATGAATAATAGTAGTTCTATTTTTTTAACTATTTTTATAATGATGATCATAAATAAAAATGCAATTTCATTCACTGTACAGAGTTTAAATTAAATTTGTACACTGGAATTATATGTCATTTCAAAAATGATAATCTATAAACTGAGTACTAATATCTCGGAAATAATTGAATGAACCCATATTTTAATGAGATAAAACAACGAGTCAAAAATATTTTTTGCATAAAAAAGCGCGCAAAGCCATGGGCTAATTCTAGTATATTCATATATCAAATCTAAAGAAACATTACTGAAAATATTATGAACACGCACTAAGCTCTTCGGTCAATTATTGTACTAGGAATGTTTCTTACGGCAAGACGTAATGAAAACAGTTGTGCTATTTTGTACGAATCAATTACTTAAAATTTAATTATAACATTGCCTATTTAGTACGTAAAACTATACAAATATACTGAAATCTCAATGCTTAGCTGTATCATACAAGATGCAGAAGTAATATTGTAATCGTCAGTTAAAAGTGTATTAAAATTTGGTACGTACTATACAAATAAAGGTACAACAAAGATACGAAAAATGACTTTGTTTTAAATGTTGTATTTATAGATTGAAGAAGGCCTCAAAATATTAATATATAATTATCACCTGTGGAATCCAGAATTTACTAAATTAAGTAATTCAATATCATGTATATGACATATTTCGAATAATTCTAAAGTAACTGATAAAGTGACATCAGAAACGTAGTGCACAGTTCGGCTATATTATTATGTCATTTGTTAAATGGAATGTATTCGGGTCATTGAACACTCGACTCGGTAAACGCTTATGATGTAATACCGATACCAACTGAAAATAACGATCGTTCATGTCGCGGGTGGCGACAAAGGCCGAGGGGAGCGGGGGGCGGGAGGCATTGCGCGGGAGCAGGGCAACGGACATGGTATAACGTGTTGGCGGGAAATACGTTCTTGTGCAGGGTGTTCCTTGTCGTTATGCGCTAGACATTAATACTACTCAGTTTACTTCATGTTGTTAAGATATATGTGTACTTAATTATCTCTAGGAAAGTTACTGATAATTGTAACGAAATGGTAATGAATATAATGATAATTAAATGTATGGTATAACTGTTATAAAACCAATAAATAGATTTATATATATATTGGCAAGTAGGTGGTAAGTAGATAATGGTTCTTTGTCTTTGTTACTTTTTTCGTTGCTGGATAGATTGTGAATGGTTTTTACAATTTTATTAATTGTATTTTTGACTTGTACAGTTCAGAGAAGTTAAAAAAGGTTAAGCATTTTTACGTTTATTGTTTTTGAAGTTCATTACAAATAACTAATTTAAAAAATATTTGCATTGTTTATCAATACAATTTAAACAAAACCTACGCCTGTAGTATATACTAACAGCTGAGATATTCTCGACATTTTCCAGAGAGAAAGTTTGCAATATGTATGCCGGTATATAAGTAACTCAAAGAACCTCAAATCATGCCGATCAAAAAATTTTACCCGCGTAAACATGAGAGGGTGATGTAATGATGCTCGTTGAAGCAATCGCGGAGCTATCGATAAACACGATACCAGGCAGATGTAAATTTCTAAATCATTCAGTATCTCACAACGACATATCAGCACATTTCATATATGTAATTAGAGCCGGATATAGAGAAACATTTGATACAAATTAATTATTACATCGTAATTTAACGCTAATGCTAGTAAGGGTTATATGTTAATTACACCGTAGTATCATTATTTAATAACAATTATTGTAAACACTTCCCAATTATCCCGTCATTGGATCACGTAGTTAATTTTATATTGTACGTTAAATTGTAACGATAGACGAATAGACAATGAGATTGATAAGATGTAATTTGTTAACATTCCCTTTAATTTTGTACAGGCTTAGGTCTGTTACAATTAATGATTAATTAGTAATTGTGAAAGAAATAAAAATAAGCAATTATAATGTATTTCAAACTTCATTGGTCTATGAATAGTTTGATTATTATCGAAAGTTATATTAAGTTTTTACTGTTTTAAATATTGTATAGACAAAAAACTAAAACGAAACTAGATATTAATATTTAAAAATGCCTTGTGTTACAAAGCGTAATCGAAATTAGCGAAAACACACTGAAGAAAATATTTCCAAAAATTTTTTTTTTTTAAATAATGTTGTCTTTCATTATTGTATACCAATATCAATGTCATGAATATTAAAATTGACGTCGTTCTGATTGAGATAAACTCTTATCAAAATATGTTACATGCATCAATATGTCTAAGCTTAGACGTGTGTTCGGACTTGATTACCAATACAATAGTCACTTCATAAAAGATGTCTGGTAATGTTAATCAACGAAATATTTCATAATAGTTTGTAACCGTCGTTCGCGCCTAAACAGAACAAGCGCATCTTTTGTCCTTCCCGCCTCTGCCGCTTTCATGCCCCTTGTGCCGAGTAATTCGACGGTTAATCAGTATGACGTCATAATGTAACTGAACAAATTCTTAACATTTTGAGTTTTAAATTATCTAGACGTACGTTGCGTTAAATAATAGAATACAATTTTTTAGAACATGAACATCATCAGTAATGGTTTTAAAAACTATTCAACATATTGAATTTTAATAAAATGAGGTATAATTCAGCAAGCAACTCCCGCCAAAACATTACCGCTGTGAAGCGGCCCGGCTCCGCCCCCCCTTGCCCTTGCCAGTGAGCGCTAAGGACAAGCCAACGGTTTTGTAACGGTCAAAGTTTATTCACCTCACATTCAGCTGTGCCTATTATTACGTAATGATATGACCGATCTATGCAATAGAATCTTGGACTTAGACAATCATATGTTGAAATGATGTAACAACGTTTTTTTTGTTTCATGAGAACTACTCGTCTTATATGGATAATTGTTGCTGTGCCCACACAGATATCATGAATACTTTTTCAGTTTTCATTTCAGGTCTTATTGAAATCAGTTCAGCCGATTCGAATATTAGAATGGACACATAATAGACACTTTTATTTATACGAGTATCTACAACGACATCTTACCGGTGAAATATATTAATATCTCCATCACTAGTGTATGACCGATTAAGATTTATTTTTTACGCTTTGATAATTATGGCTCAACGAGTTGAAAGAAGCTTCTTAACTATTTTTACACAGATAACTTTTTTTGTGTTTTCGTAATTTTAAATCTCTGGAATAGCAATATCACAAGAAATTATGAAAAATTCCTAATCTTTACTTCCTTATCCTTACTAACATTAAAAATGCGAAGGTGAGTTTGTTTGTATGTTATGTTTTCAAGCTTTAACGGCTCAATCGATTACCAGGAGATTTTGCACACACATTTTCAGGGTACAGAAAAGGGCATATGGTAAATTTCGTCCAGAAAAAAGTATTGTTGAAGCTGGAAGCGAAACCTAGTCGTATAACAGTTTGATAGCAAAACGGTATTGTTTTATTTCCAATATAATTAAAACAATTATTAAGCTTCAAATAACCTTTTGAATCTAATATTTGTAGACATCTATTTTTTTCTGAAAAAACTATAGCGCATATCCGTCACAATGTTTATTTGTACTGATCATCACGTACAGCAGCTCTATTCAACACATCGTGTAGACATCGTTCACACTACCAAAGTTAAATTCTTTTAACGTTATTACGTCACCAACAAGATACATCGGTGATAAGCCATGCCTTCACGTCCGTTACCTAACTAGACCCTTTGCGCGAAATTTTATTTCAAAAATGTTCTTCTTTGTACCATATTCAAGACTTACTAAATGCCCCAGATTTGCACAGGCATAATGCACTAACGTCGCATTATAAGTAAACAACATTTATAAATTACCAAAGTCGTACAAGTTACGTAGTTACCTTCACGCAATAACTTATTTAGTAAGTTCTAATCTCTTAAAAAAACACAGATAAACACGAAATACGACTTTATTCTATAATAGTTATTTATATACTATATGCTTCATTAAAAGCAAAATTTTAGACTTAAATTTATTGAAGTAATTTCTAAATGAACTTCATTATAACGTTTACAACTTTGCTTATATGTTTGAGGACAAATTTGTAAGTAGCGTCAAATATCTAAAAAATATTGTAGACGTTATTTCAAACTGCGAACCCTAAAAATTGAAAAAAAAAACGATGTACGTAATTAATTATTTGCATAAAACAAAACTTAGAAAAAGTCATCTCAGAAAGTCACTCATACATTTCAGATTCTTATCCAATTACTATCCACTTACTTTGTTTATATAAGCCGAAAAAATACATTCTCTTGACTTTTAAAGGATTTACCTTGTAACCACAATATTGCCTCATAATAAATATTAATGTGTTCAAAAGCATAAATACTTTAAACATATAGTGCGTCTGCCACACTACACTCATACAGACTTAGTAAAATATTTTCAAACTGTCTTTGTAAAGCCGTGAAGGCCTATAAGGTTAATAGGTTAGTTAGCTGGAAAAATAAAATATATTCAAACTGAAACAGTAACTAACCAGGCGAACTTATAAAATGAACTCCCATATTGCTATAGTTTCATAAGGACATTTTTCTTCGAGTTGCTCACAGACGTGGTATTTGAATACGCGAGTGATGAGTCAGCTCCGCGTGTTTGATTATAATGACCGTTATAATTTGTTATTTCGTAAGTACCTACGGTGACGTTGTAAGCTTACTCAAATATAATGATTAATGTATTTGCACAAAGTCTACTCTCTAATCTATTTATTGTTAGATAAAGACTTTTACTTAATATTCCCTAAACTAAAACCTTACTGTGTGTATTAATATTGATAGTGTTGTGAAACAAAACAAGTTGTGAATCAAATAAAACTTATAAATTATGTATTAATATTTGTATTTATATTTTTTTTTATTAAATTTTATGTTTTTGTCGAATAAATTTGAAAGGTCTACGACAACATGTAACCTTCATATGGAAGACATTATTGCTAAAATAGTGAATCAATCATACATTTATATTTTGTACTGAATTTAAAATACACATTTATGTTTTATCTAAATTTTTACCAAAATAATTTCGTATATCACTTTTTGTCTTCAAAGAAAATATTTTGACTTTTGTATGGTTACATGCATTTCGAAATCAACCCGTGTATTTGTAATTAATGAAAAGCTTACCAGCTGCAGTTGTTGAGTGATTCTGAATATATTATTAAATTCGAAATTCAGGTTGTACATTTATTTATTTCGAAACTTATTTTGTAGATACCTGTATAAAGGCCACTGGTCAACTACGGCGTAAAAAAATAAATTTAACTATCTGTTAGTATTCCCGGAGTTAAAATACGAATAAATCAATTCCAATGAAGTCACATGAGAAACTAATATAATTTCTTAATAATAACGAAGAAGAATTGTAAATGAATACAGTAATAGGTAAAGCATCTACTCAATCTATTTAATAAAATTTTGTACAATGATATCACATCTGCATATAAGCGACCCGTTGCAAGGTCAAAGGCCTCTTTCCAAAGGAAGGTATGTGCGTAAGCACCCTACCAACCCACGACGTAGAGTTGTGTTAAGTATAAAGAATTTCACATTTCTTATTCGTTCCATTATTCCTTTTCCTCAACATTCCCTACGTACCGATTTTCTCACGACGTTTTTCTTCAACAGCAGTCAATAATGTTACCCCTGTTAAATTAAAAAGTACTATAATCTGTATAAATATGAATAATAACAATTCTTTTTTTTTATCTATTTTTATAATGATGATCATAAATAAAAATTCAATTTCATTCACTGTACATATTTTAAATTAATTTTGTACATTGAAATTATATGTAATTTCAAAATTGATAATCTATAAATTGATTACTAATATCTCGGAAATAATTGAATGAACCCTATTTTAATGAGATAAAACAACGAGTCAAAAATATTTATTGCATAAAAAAGCAAGCGAAGCCATGGGCGATTTCTAGTATATTCATATATAAAACCTAAAGAAACATTACTGAAATATTATGAACACGCACTAAACTTTTCGGTCAATTATTGTACTAGGAATGTTTCTTACGACAAGACGTAATGAAAACAGTTGTGCTATTTTGTACGAATCAATTACTTAAAATTTAATTATAACATTGCCTATTTAGTACGTAAAACTATGCAAATATACTGAAATCTCAGTGCTTAGCTGTATCATACAAGATGCAGGAGTAATATTGTAATCTTCAGTTAAAAGTGTATTAAATTCGGTACGTACTATACAAATAAAGGTACAACAAAGATACGAACTATGACTTTGTTTTATTTTAAATATTGTATTTATGGAGTGAAGAAGGGCCTTAAATTATTATTATATAATTGGCTACTGTGGAATCTAGAATTTACTAAATTAAGTAATTTAATATCATGTTTATGACATATTCGAATAATTTCTAAAGTAACTGATAAACTGACATCAGAAACGTAGTGCACAGTTCGGCTATATTATTATGTCATTTGTTAAATGGAATGTATTCGGGTCATTGAACACTCGACTCGGTAAACGCTTATGATGTAATACCGATACCAACTGAAAATAACGATCGTTCATGTTGCGGGTGGCGACAAAGGCCGAGGGGAGCAGGGGGCGGGAGGCATTGCGCGGGAGCAGGGCAACGGACATGGTATAACGTGTTGGCGGGAAATACGTTCTTGTGCAGGGTGTTCCTTGTCGTTATGCGCTAGACATTAATACTTCTCAGTTTACTTCATGTTGTTAAGATATATGTGTACTTAATTATCTCTAGGAAAGTTAGTGATAATTGGTACGAAATGGTAATGCATATAACGGTAATGAAATGTATGGTATAACTGTTATAAAACCAATAAATAGATTTATATACATATTGGCTACTACCCGTGAGTTGCTAGGCGTGAAAAAGTTTCTTTCTCTTTGTTACCTTCTTCGTTGCTGGATAGATTGTGAACGGTTTTTCTAATTTGTTTAATTGCATTTTTGTCTTGTACAGTTATATCTTTACGAAACATTTTTTTTGTATCCTGTAATACTAAACCTGTCATATCTTATAAGATAATCATAGAAAATTATGCGATGCAATTGACAATAATTGGATTATTCGATAAGAATTAATCACTATATTGGTCAAAATATTGTTGCACTAATAACCTTAATATTTTTTTATAAATATTAAGGCTATCTTTGGGTGATAGACATATACCTTCGCAAACTTTCTGTAAGCGTTTCAAGATAAACATTTTTGTTCTATGTTATTAGATATAACTCAAGAAGCTTAATAATTAA
Organism: Antheraea assamensis; assembly: GCA_035772565.1. Classification (NCBI taxonomy): domain Eukaryota; kingdom Metazoa; phylum Arthropoda; class Insecta; order Lepidoptera; family Saturniidae; genus Antheraea; species Antheraea assamensis. The sequence goes on along the minus strand of JAQQSE010000131.1, from coordinate 3,624 downwards.
AAGATAGCGTTAGAGATATGCCTATATTTTAGTGCAAGAAAATATAACACAGATATGAAATTTACATAAGTAAACATATTTATAAGGTAGCAGTTACGATTAACTACAACAATTCGCTATGATCGGTTTATCACATTTTGCATATTGGGCGCGACCCCAGTCAAATATTTATATCTATAGCTCTGCTTGATTACAACAACACTGCAGCTGATACCAAAATGCCGATAATCATGACGTAACAATATAATGAGTTTTTATATGTGAGAATTATTAAAATTATAATAAAAAACTGATTAAATGCAGTTTTGTATATTTAATAGTATGAGCTTTACAAATATACTATTAGTATTGAAATTTATGAAAAAAAAACATATATAAGTTTTATGGTAAACCATATTTTTTTTTCTTTCATTGTAATTAAAAGATAATATTAAGCTTAAATATAATTTTTAAATCCAGTGTCAAGGTCACGTCAAAAGTTTCTGAACAACTCAAAAACGTATGCCGGAACGATATTTATTTGTACTCACCATGACATGCAAGTTTTATCAACACGTGTGTAGAAACCGTTGATATTAGTCTCGTGAAATTATTTCACGCGCACAATACGATCAATAATGGCGCTAACCTAGGGAGAGATTATTTTGTACATAAAACTAATTAAGCTTGAAGTTCATTAAATAACTAATTTTAAATATTTGCAATGTTTATCAATACAATTGAAATAAAACCTGCCTCTGTAGTATATTTATACTAACCGCTGAGATATTCTAGACATTTTCCAGAGAGAAGCTTCGCAATATATATGCGGGTATAATAAGTACCCCAGAGAACCTCAAACATGCTAATCAAAAAATTTTACCCGCGTAAATATGACAGGGTGATGTAACGTTGCTCGATGACGCAATCGCGGAGTTATGGATAAAACACTATAACTGGTAGATTATTACATCGTAATTTAACCCTAATGCTAATAAGAGCTATGTGTAATTACACCGTAGTATCATTATTTTATAACAATTAATGTAAACACTTCTCAATTATTCCGTCATGGGATCACGTAGTTAATTTTATATTGTACGTTAAATTGTAACGATAGATAAATAGACATTGAGATTGATAAGATGTAATGTGTTGCTTAACATTACGTATTCATTTGATAACATTCTCTTTAATTTTGTACAGGCTTAGGTTTGTTAGAATTAATGTTTAATTAGTAATTATAAAAGAAATAAAAATGAGCAATTATAACGTATTTCAAACTTCATTGGTCTATGAATAGTGTGATTATTAACGATAGTTATATTAAGTTTTTACTGTTTTAAACATTGTATAGACAAAAAAACTAAAACGAAACTAGATACTGATATTTAAAAAAGCTTTGTTTGAACGCATGACGCATTGAATAAACTGTTTTCATAAATAAAATTGTACTACATAATGTTATATTTCTTCATTGCACCCAAGTAGCAATGCAATGTAAAATATTAAAACTGACATCATTCTGATTGAGATACTCTTATAAAAATATGTTACATGCATCAATATGTCTAAGCTTAGACGTCTATTCGGACACGATTACCAATCAATAAACACTTTATAAAAGTAAAGATATTTGGTAGTGAGTAATCAACCGAATATTCATAATATCTCTAAACAGTCTTTCGCGCCTAAACAGAACAAGCGCATCTTTTGTCCTTCCGCCTCTGCCGCTTTCATGCCCCTTGTGCCTAGTAATTCGACGGTTAATCAGTATGACGTCATAATGTAACTGAACAAATTCTTAACATTTTGAGTTTTAAATTACCTAGACGTACGTTACGTTTAATAATAGAATATTATTTTTTAGAACATGAACATAACCAGTAATGGTTTTAAAAACTTTTCAAAGTATTGAATTTTAATAACATGAGGTATAATCAGCAAGCAATTCCCGCCAAAACATTATCGCTGTGGTGCGGCCAGGGCGGGCCTTCCCTTGCCAGTGAGCGCCAAAGACAAGCCAACGGTTTTGTAATGGTCGAAGTTTATTCACCTCACTTTCAGCTGTGCCTATTATTACGTAACGATATGACCGATATATGCAAAACATTCTTAGACTTAGACTTTATTGTTTGAAGCAACAAAGATAATTTCTATTTATAGCGGATAGTAATTAAATATTTCTTTAGTAATATTTACTTATAGGTGATAGGAAATTACTTTTTAGTAAATTTGAATTCTACTATTTTTTCGTAATAAACAAGTCAATAAATGCGCTTCAAATGTAACAACACGTAATGGGCTACAGAAAAATATCAATTGATATAGAGTCAGTGTGTCTAATTGATAAAATATTATTTTTGAACGCATTGCGATCTAAAATAAATATTACAGAATAAAGACGTTTCTCGAGTCGTCTCTGTGTCTGTGAGTGCTAATAAACTATGTATTGGATTTTAATACATTATTCCCGTAGTCCGGTGAAACTGTAGCGGCCTTAACAAACGAACAGTGCAGCCAGTTCCAAAACAAAAAAAATTATATCTATAAATAATATTGAAATATTATAAAACAATGTCACTTTTCGATACGGTTTTCAGTATCTTTTTAATAATTTATTTCAAATAGTTTAATGTATTATATATGTATATATATTTATATAAAATATATTTTATATTCATAGAAATAGATAGTAATTTATAATTACTATGTTGAAATGTTGCAACAATGTCTTTTGTTTCATGAGTGTTATATGGATTCATGAGCGACTTCTTTTTCTGATTGAAATTTTACCTTACTATTTAAGGTCTTCTGATTCTGATACAGATTATAAACTTTCTTTCCTTAATTTTATCGTTGTTGTTGCTTTACCCACACATATATCACTACTTTAAAGTTTCATTTTAGGTCTCATCGCAATCATTCAGCCGATTCGAAATTAGTATGGACACATAATAGAGACTTTCATTTATACGGTATCTACACCGACATCTTTTCGATAAAATATACTAACATGTGCATCACAGGTGTATAACAGATTTTTTATGCTTTGATAATACAGCTCATCGAGTTTAAAGAAGCTTTCTTAATTATTTTTGCACACATAATTTATTGTGTTTTCCGTAATTTTAAATCTCTGGAATCGTAGTATCACAATAAATTATGAAATTCCTAATCTACTTCCTTATTTTTACTAGCAGTATAAATGTGACGGTGAGTTTGTTCGTTCGTATGTTTTTCACGCCTAAACGCTCAAGTCGATTACCCGGGTATTTGTCATACACATTAACAGGAGTACAGAAAAGGACATATGGTAAATTTCGTCCCGAAAACAGTATTTTGCTGAAGGATAAACCAAATCTACTTTAAGATTTGACGAAAGCCGGAATCAAAACCAGTTGTATATTATTTTGATAACAAAACGGTGTTGTTTTTTTCATTATAATTAAAAAAAATATTAAACATCAAATATACCTTTGAATCTAACTTTCTAGACGTCAATGATTTCTGAAAAACTATAGTGGAGTATGCCGCACAAGGTTTATTTTAATGATACATCACGGTTATACAGCGCTTTAGTCAAAACAAAACGTGTAGACTCATTCATACTATCAAAGTAAATTCTTTTAACGTAATTACGTC